>JAQPPZ010016703.1:8185425-8819010 GCA_028583015.1 Wollemia nobilis
TGGAATGAGAATTTTTGTGTGGAGACAATAACTATTAAAAGCATTTTGGCGTGGATTAGTTTTTTTGGAATTCCTTATAAACTTATCAATAAGTAAGTTTTGAAACATATTGACTATAAAACGAGTTCATTTAGGAGGTACCAAATACTAAAGAGAGAAGGCATGTTGTATACACTTGAATATGTATTGCCATGAATATTTCAAAATATTTATCATAGTCCATTATAATTAAATTTGAATTAAAAGAATGGGATCAACAAGTGGATTATGAAAATATTACATTCTAATGTTGCAAATGTTATAAGACCGGACACATGGCAAGAGACTACAAAGTAAAAATTTTGGAGAAAATATTACATTCTAATGTTGCAAATGTTATGAGACCAGACACATGGCAAGAGACTACAAAGTAAAAATGTTGGAGAAAGAGGTAAATTTTTTTGGGCATGAGACAAACTTCAATATGAAGAAAGGAGACCATATAATACTAGAAGCTTGTTCAAATAAAGTATTTTCCACTCCTAAGAAAGAGGCAAAAATAAAACCCCTATGCATCATCAAATGGAAAAGTCCATTACCATTTAATTGAATCAACCATTAGAAGAAAAAGTCGTTACAAGGTATGAGGAATAATAATGCATAAGTTTAAATTTAGGTGTTAAAGGTGAAAAGTAAGATAAGGAGGCTAATTTTAAAGTGATTAAGGAAAAGGAGGTTGAGGTTAATAGAAGTAAATCATAATTTTCCTCAAGTAGCATAAAATCCTATCTTTGCAATAAAAATAAAAGGCATGCAGAGTGTATTTGTAGCACTTTAGGATTTCAAGAGTAGCATAATAAAGAAATATATATGGAGGATATCCATGTAAATTTAGGATTTTTGGGGTAACATAAAGAAGAAAGTGTTTATGAGGCTATTCCTTGTATTTTAAATTCTCTAGGGCACATAAATATTAAGAAGATAAGTCTCATTATGAATAGAATGGAAAAATATAAGAGATTGATAAAGATTAATGTGTTGGTGGGAATGAAAAAAGGAGAGAAAAATCATCAAAGCAAGAACAAAGAGAAAAGGAAGCTCAAAGGGAAATAATTTTGGGAAGTATAAAATAAATATCACAAGCATTAACAAGAAGCAAAGATAAGCCGACTAATAAAAATAAAAAGTGACAATAAAAATTGTAACGTGGATGATAAATGGAGATGGTGAGGGAAGAAAGTAGAGAGGGGAGGGCTCTGGTCCCTCCCCTACTCCCCCTCCCATGGATCCTGGTTCTTGCCCAGTCCCTGGCTCAACCCAGGTCATCCCTCCCGGGGAGTGGTTGTTTGCAGATGATCTCCTTGGGGGAGATCCTTCTCCACTATCTGCGCCCCTCCCAGCCGGCTAGGGTTTCCTTGGTTTTTTTTTCAGACTGGTGCTTCCCAGGGATCCCTGTTTGGTTGGGGATCCCTTCCCTTTTTCCCTCAGTCTTCCCCTAGGGTTTTTTGCAGGTTATTCGCGTGGATCTGGTCCCTTGCGTTTCTCGGTGCAGTGGAGGTGACGGTTTAGGGTTTGGACAGCTTCCCCCTTTTTTCTTGTGAATCCTCGACGAGCTCGTGCTTGGACGGGATTCTTGGTCCCTCTTCTTCGGGATCCTCTTCTGTTTTCCCAGGGCGAGTTCCTTGTGGTGCAACTCTCTGGTCACTTCTCGATGGGTTGGATCCTCTCTGTGCTGGCTGTCGGCTTCCTGCAGGATGGCTCTCGCTGAACGAAATGTTTTCTCGATGGGCGGCTGGTTTCTCCACAGGGCGGGATCCGCCAAATCCGTCGATTTTCCCGCGAGGCGGGATCCTTTCTTTTTTGCTGGTTTCTGGGATGGTGGGATTTCCCTGTTGCTTCCCGCTAGGCGAGACTATTTGTGGTGGTTTTAACTGCTTCCCACAAGGCAGGATTTTATTGTAACAGTTTTTTTTTGCTTCCTACTGGGCAGGATCTTCTCGACGGTGGTTTTTGGCTACTCCCCGCTGGGCGGGATCTCCAAAACTACTTTCTTTCTTATTTGTTTATTTCTCGCTGAGAGGGATTGTTTCATGCTTACTGTTACCACTAGGCGGGATTTCTGTTTTGGTGTTCAGTTTCAAGGGATTGATGCCCTAGGCCCATTGCTTATGTAATCAGGTTTTGGGATCCTTGTTAAAACCCGTTGTAAATACAAACACTACTTACCAAAAAAAAAAATTGTAACGTGGAATATTAAGAGTATGAATAAGACCCCTTAAAAATAGTTATTAAAGAATTTTTATTTTTGGTAGGTAGACAAAAAATTATTAACTATACGGGTTGAAGGGTCTCGACCCTGTTACATTGGGCATAGTCAATGTCAGTAGTGCACAATTGACATATTTTGAAAATTATAGTCTAGGAGCCCATCACCCTATAGACTAGACAAGCCGTAAATAGAAACGACAAAAACAGAACCAAACTAAAGTCGTTACAAACAAAGGTAGTCCAACTGGATGTTGTCACCTTCCCACTTCTATTGGGATTCCGCTTGACCTTCCTCCTTAGCAGTATTTTTTTGATTAGGGGTGAGAAGTACCTTGAGCACAGCAGGGATCTCTTGGATTTCACTAATGGCGCTAGAGAGAAAAGAGCCCACCTCCCATTTAGCCCTCTCGCATTCTAGGAGAGGACTTTCATTTGGAACCTTTGGAGGGTTTTTTTCCCCCTTTGCCTTGTTGCGCGAGGGTTTTGGATATCTTAGTTTCTTCCTTTTTTGTTAACCCTAGGTCCTGGAATAGAGTTTTTTGGGTGTCATTGGCTATATCTTCAGTTGCATCTTTGTTTCTTAGAATTACCCTCGAGGGCCTTCCCTTCTTTCTGTTGCCTCCCACATAAACCTAGGTCTTTCTAAAACTTCGGGTCTGTTTTGGGCTCCATGGTTCTAAGGAATCTTGGGAAGAATCATCATTGTCAGCCTCGGCTTCGAGGGATTTGGATAGGGAGTGGGGCATCCCATTATTGTTGGGTGGGGGAGACGATGGTGGGGGAATGGGGGGTTGGGGGGTCTGGGGGGGATTCGGGGAATCACGACCGTTGTCGGGAGTGGGGGAAGGGAAACGGGGTGGGGATGGGAGGGGGGTTTTCTAAGGGATGGCATCAATAGCATTCAATTGAATGATGGTATTTGGATCAAGGGTTTCTTCACAAGGGATTTCCTCAAATTGGAATTTACCATTACGACCATAATTGCTAAGTGAAAATATGGCAGATTATGGAGGCAACAAGTTGTGACGGATGGAGCAGCAAGGAGGAGGAGCGAGAGGTCTAGGGGCATCAAACCCTAGGTGTGGGACTTCAGAGGGCAGATCAGCAGACACGGCAGGTGGGGGCTCGGCGAGATAGCGAGCCCCCGGGCGAAGGATGTGGACAAGGAAGTTCTATTGGAACCGGTCCAAGGGCGTTGGGCGGATGCGGTTGAAGATTTCTCCGAGGGGGACCGGGACTCTATGCGTCGGGATCAAAGGAAGACCCAAGAAGGAGACAAAGAGAAACCCGGCAACTGGAGACCTTCATATCTTAATGCTCTTCGCGGTAAGCAAAAATTATCCGACTCTTGTTTTAATCTAAAATCTGTCAATGGTAGGTTGCACGTCCGGGATTCCTTAGCTCAGCATGTGGCTATGGAGGGCATAACATCTCTGGTGGCTAAATTTATGGGGGTGAGGCCGGACATGGAAGTCATAAGGAGATGGGCCATCCAAAAATGGCAGCCAAGGGCCGGTATGATGATTAAGGCTTTACCCAAGAGTTTTCTTTTGGTGACATTTCAATGTGAACGGGACATGGAAAGGACTCTCCAAGGAGGTCCTTGGTTTTTTGGGAAAAGGGGCTTGTATCTGAAGCGTTGGTCCCCCGATTTCAACCCCCAGACTCGAGTCTCTGGATTTGGCTCCTATTTGGGTTAAGATGCCGGGATTACCTCTCGTTTTCTGGAACGAACAAATCTTGGTCGGGATAGCTACAGAGATTGGAGAACTAATAGCTATTGATCCTGCAACCTTGAGCAAAACAAGACTCCTGTCTGCTCGCATGTGTGTGTTGGCGGACCTGAGTAAAGAGCTCCCTAAATCCATTATTTTGTTGTCTATGTTTGGCCTTCATACTCAGGTCTTTGAATATGAAAATATGTCTTTTAAGTGTAGTGTTTGTGGGAAGGTAGGGCACCAGGGTATCCACTGCATTTTCAAGAACCAGCCCCCACTCCAAAATACCGATCCTCAAACCCAGAATAATATCCCTCCCCCGCAGATCTCCATTCCTACCCAACTTGGGCCTCAAGGACGTGGAGCTCGAAATCCGAATATCAGAGACCCTGTTCGCCCTATTGTAAGAAAGAGACAACGTTTTAACCCTCCTCCCAAAAATTCCTATGCCCCGAAACCCTCTCATAGGGGAGCTGGTCCCTTTGATGGGAACCCTCAAGCTCAACCTGCTCCTAAGATGATACAGCAAGCCTCAGAGCCAAATCACAAAGGAAAGAACCCCATAGATCAACGCCCTGGGGCAAGCAAGTTTGATTGGGTGATACGGGAGGCCTATGGAGGCTCGGTGGAAGTGGTCCCATGTACTGCAGAGGAATTTATGGGAAGAAATTCCAAGGAGATCAACATCCCAGTGGAGAACAGGTTTGATGCATTAAATCATTTGAAGGGAGATCGGATGGACGACCAAGAAGTGGAATCCGAGGTAGAGGAGACTCAAGAGAAGGATTTAGAGGAGAAAAATCGGAGGAAGGAGCAAGAAACTAATAATACGAGGCAAGGATACTCAGGAGGAAGAGGTGAACCACCAAGATCAGTGTAACCCCAAAGCAGGGAAAAAAGAATCTACTAATCAAGAAGCTAAGAGCACGAAATCATCTCCACTGTCAAAAAGACCAATTAACCTGGAAAGCCAGATTGTTACCCCAAAGACCAAGACTGACCTACCCAAGATGGTTACTAGAAGCCAAGTGAATCCCAAGGAACTTCAACCTAGAGCGGATGTATGGGGATATGGTTCGGTAGGAAGAGGGAAACCTAGCAATGCCGCCTTAAGGCGAAAGAAGCGAGAGCGAGGAGTGGCTGATGGTACTCAAGCAGTATTGCTCTTTGGGGCGAAGGCTCGAGGATCCAAAGCCCATAAATGAAGATTATTTCATGGAATATTCGTGGGAGTAATCCTACAAAAATAAGAGCTTTGTATGCTCTTAGACAAGAACACAAACCGGATATGATTTTACTGCAAGAAACTAAAATGGAGGAGAGTAGAGTTATTCCTTTTAAGAATAGGACTTGGCGAGAAGCTGAAGTAGTAGGCTAAGAGGCCATTGGAACAACAGGAGGGTTTCTGGTTATGTGGAACAAAAATGTGATTGATAGTAGAGTGATTATGATGTCTAGTTGGTTTATTTGTCTCTTATGTGTGGATAAAACCACGCGAGAAGAGTGGATCTTAACGGATGTATATGCTCCGGTTAGATAGGGACTGAGAAGGGTTCTTTGGAGTCGACTAGCTGAATTGAGGGAGAC
This sequence comes from Wollemia nobilis, assembly GCA_028583015.1. NCBI lineage: Eukaryota > Viridiplantae > Streptophyta > Pinopsida > Araucariales > Araucariaceae > Wollemia > Wollemia nobilis. The sequence goes on from JAQPPZ010016703.1 coordinate 8,190,978, forward strand.
GGTCCCCAACTACCCTTGGATTGTGGCGGGGGATTTCAATTGCTACCTTAATCCCGTAGATAAATTGGGGGGCTCTCAAAGAATAGCTGCGATATCTACGAGTTTAGATATTTTGTTGAGCAACATGAGCTGATGGATGTGGACCTGCGTAGATTCTCCTATACATGGTCTAACAAAAGATTGAAGGAAAACCAAATTCAGATAAGATTAGATAGGTTTCTTCTTTCTCAAGAATTCCTGGAGAGGTTTGGGGACTCTTCATTAACGACACTCCCAAGAATCGGGTCTGATCACAACCCAATTCTGTGGGAAATAGGGGAGGACTCTAAGAAAAGATACATCAGACCCTTTCGATTCGAACTTATGTGGTTCCAACATCAGGATCTCAAGGATCTAGTTGCCCAATGGTGGGACAAAAAGTATAATGGTTCGAAACTAGCCCAAGTGGCATGTAAACTAAGGAATGTGAAGGCTAACATTAGAGAGTGGAACAAAACTTCCTTTGGCAATATTTTTGTTAAAAAGGCAGAACTAAAAGACAAGATCAATGAACTACGGGAGAAGTCGAAGTCGAGCAACTTACGAGAGGATCCGAGAAACCGGGAGAGGGAGCCATTAGTCGAATACCACATGATGCTAGGATTTGAAGAAACCTTTTGGAGGCAGAAATCCAGACTGTGTTGGTTAAAGGAGGGTGACAGAAATACAAAGTTCTTCCATGTCTCTACTCTTCGCCATAGGAGTACTAACAAAATTAAGGAGATCAAGATGGTCGATGGGTCTAACACCAAAGATATGGAAGACATAAGGAGGGAAGCGGTTGAGTACTTTAAATCGTTGCTAGAAGATGTAAATCCGACTATTGAAGAAGAGGACTCTCTATTGGCAGCCATTCCACCCCTCGTAACTGATAATCTTAATGGATTCTTACTTAGTCCTTTCACAAAGGAGGAAATCAAGAAGGTCATTTTTGACATGGATGGTAACGACTCCCCAAGACCGGATGGCTTCCTTGCAGCTTTCTTCCAAAAGTTTTGGGATATCATAGGCAATGATGTAGTGGAAGCTATAATTGAGGCTCAAAAGGACATGGAAATCCCAGAAGGAGTTAATGCTACTTTTTTAGTCCTCATCCCTAAACTAGTGGGAGCAATGGAATTTTCTAGTTTTCGCCCTATCAGTTTATGTAACACTCTGATGAAGATTCTCACAAAAACAATCGCCAATAGGTGAAGGTTATCCTTCCTTTCATCATTGATATGAACCAAGGTGGCTTTGTGAAAGGGCGACAAATATTGGATGGTATCATCACAATTCATGAGGTTATTCATTCAATGGTGACTAGTAAGGAAGCGGGTATGTTACTAAAGCTTGATATGAATAAAGCCTACGACCGGGTCTCATGGCGGTTCCTCACCAAGATTTTGGGTAAGTTTGGTTTCTCGTCCCAGTGGATTAAGTTGATTTTTAGTTGTATCTCTACTACAAGATTTTTTGTCATGGTGAATGGGTCACCCTCCGGTTACTTTAAGAGTGAAAGGGGGTTGCGACAAGGAGATCCTTTGTCTCCATACTTGTTTATTATTTTAGCAGAAGCATTGGGTAGGAACATTTCAGCGGCGGTGGCAGATGGTCAATTGGAAGGTTTTAAACCAGCCTCAACAGCAGAGCCAGTGTCTCACCAACGGTTTGTGGATGATACAATCATTGTGTCCAAATCCTCGGTGCCTCAAGCTAGGAAGTTGAAGAGAATTCTAACCAAGTATGAGATAGAAGCAGGACAGTACATAAACTATAAGAAGAGTAGCATCTATTTCTTTAACACGCTTGGTGGGAGGGAGGAAAGAATAGCTAACCTCTTCGGTTGTGGAAAGGAGCTTCTACCAGCAACTTATCTAGGCATGCCTATGTTCGAAGGAAGAATGAAGGCTACTTTGTGGAACTCGGTCATTGACAAGATCTCCAAAAAGTTAGCAGGATGGAAGGGCAACCTTCTTAGCTCCATGAGAAAAGCCTTATTAGTTCAAACTACTTTACGAGCATTCCAATTTCATCGCATGTCTCTATTTAGAATGCCCGCAAAGGTCCAAGCTACATTGGAGCTAATTCAACGCAACTTCTTGTGCTCAGGTTCAGAGGAGAGAAAGAGAATTTCGTTGGTAGCATGGAATCAGGTGTGTGCAAGCAAGGATCAGGGGGGCCTGGGGTTAAAGAGAATGAAAGAAATGAATCAAGCTCTGATTGGCAAACAGGTATGGAGATTTATCAATAATGATCAATTGGGATGGGTAAAACTTCTTAAGGCAAAATATATCGAAAATATTCAGGACTTCCTGAAAGCTGATAATCTTCCTAGAGGATCCTATTTTTGGAATTGTTTGCTCGAATGTCGGGAGGTAGTCAGAAAAGGCATCAGATGGAGAATTGGTAATGGAAGACAAGTGGACTTTTTGAAAGACCCGTGGTTGGAAGAGGCCCCTCTGAAAGATAACTTAGACCTTCAGGTCCTCCAACATAAAATTTCGAAGGAAATGGGAGGAAAAGTAGGGGATTTTATTGCTGTAGCACAGGAAACTTCTTCTTGGAAGAAAATCACTGTTCATAATCTGTTAGAGCAAGAGAAGGTGGCCCTAACCAAACTCAATGATGCTTTAAGGGTTTTCCCGATCATTCCTGGGGGAGGAAGAGACAAGGCGATTTGGGGCAAAACTACAAGTGGGATCTATTCAGTAAAAGCTGCCTATAAGTTAATCCACTCGGGATTCAATGGTCGGACTCCGACTTACGTTATTTGGTTAAATAATTTAACCCCAAAAATAGCTTTCTTCTTTTGGTTGGCAGTTCAAAATAAGATCCCGACAACGGATAATCTGCAAAGGAGAGGTTTCCAATTCATCAATCGATGTATCTTGTGTGAGAAAGCAATAGAATCCGTAAGTCATATATTTCTAACTTGTGATTTTTCTTGTACGAGTCTTCCAAATGATCCTGTCCAAATTTCATATAGATTGGGTCTGTCCAAATAGCATGTCCGACTTCGCATACGGTGGGCTTCCCCCTTCGGGCAAAGCTTTTGACTTGGCTCGGAAGCTCGAGCTTACCCCATTTTTTATGGGGGATATGGAATGAGAGAAATAAGAGAGTATTTAAAGGACGTAAGAAAGATCCCAAGTTATGTGGTAATAAAATAATCAGAGCTTTGAAAGAAAACTGGAAAAATTTCTTCTTCAAAAATGAGACCATGTCTCTAAGGGGAAAGGAGGATTTTGTGAAACCCGGGGAGAGGAACTTCCAGGACCTAGACATTACAACCAACCCACGGGATGGTGTCAAGTGGATACCCCCCACACAAAAGTGGGTTAAGTTTAATTTTGACTGGGCAACTAAAGGAAATCAGGGTCGCAAGAGCGAGGAGGAGTTTTGAGAAATGAGGAAGGAAAAGTGGTCCTTGCCTTTGCAGAGCCTTTGGGAACTCAAACAAATCATTTTGCGGAAGCCCGAGCCTGCATGCAGGCAATGAGAATTGCTAGACTTGAGGGTTATAAGGAAGTTATCTTTGAATGGGATTCGCTTAATATAATCAAGGCAATTAAGGAGGATAAAGACCCCAGCTGGACCATATTGGAGCTTATCCTAGAAGCAAAGATTCATAAATCTCATTTGGTTAATGCCCGAATCTATCACACCTTCAGAGAAGGGAACCAAGCGGCGGATCTAATGGCAAATATTGCAGTTTCTGTTGGGGAGATGCAAATTTGGAAGGATAACTTCCCTCAAGAACTATTGGTGTTGGTTGCTAGAGAAGAGCTAAGATCAAACTCGTTAGAGCATCGAGGAGATCGGAGGGGCTGATGATGAGTAATCCGACAGATGGAATTAGGCGAGAAAAGGCATCCCATTTGTTCGGGGCCCGGGAGGTGACAAGTGTACGAGTACAACAACCTAGTGTTAGTAAGTGCTAGGTGTTGTTTGGTTTTTGTTTTATCTCGAATAGTCAAGCGACAAGTATAGGACTGTGGAATCTAAGTATGGCTTAATGTGAGTCTTAGAAAGATCCATTTTGTATTTTGATTATACGGGCTTGATGCTAGAACCAGCCCATTTTGACTTTGTAAAAGGTTTGTGGACCTTATAACCACCTCTACCTTATACCAAAAAAATAATTGCTAAGTAAATCAAATTTGTTGGAGATGGTGAACAGATTACTTACCTTTTGTTTGTCACCACTTGGAATGGGTAATACCTATTGCTTGTCTTTATGGTTATGGTTCTGTCTCATTCCAGCCTTCATCTTCTAATTTTCTCCCTAGACTGGGCGGGCTGCAGTCTGTTACTCTGTCTACGAGTTTTTGCAGTTTAGACACTAAGACGAAAGGTGCCCTTGCAGTTGGTATTCGATGCAAAAAGTGGATTTGTTTTCATACTCCAATGGCTAGCTTCACCTGTAACTTGCGTAAATTAGGTTAACCTAGCTAGGGAGTTGTGTTTCCAAGTTGACATTGATGCATATGCATGTTTACATTAGGCGAGTCCGTGCACGGGTTGCTGGATCAATGGCTACTAATTCCCCTATTGCTCAATCTATCACTTGGAGCGCATCTTCGTAGAAGAAGTGTGGTGGCAAGTTTGGGAGCTGCACCCAAATGGGAGCATATTTGATGCTCTACGACTCTGGATCGAAGTCTTCTCCCCACTTTCGGAGGAAGAGACTTCTCCTCCCAAAAAACTAAGGGCCTCCTGATAAAATACGATCAAAGTCTTCCTGTGTGTTGAGGTGGACCATGAAGAACCCTCTAGACATGGATGATAGCTCTAGGAACTCTCTAGTTTTCCACTTGATCACCGCCCAACGCCAAAGTGAGTCCATGTCCGGTATCCCTCCAACAAATTTCCCTACCAAGGAAAATGAGTCTCGATTAGTGTATTTTGTCATAATTGGCTCTGGACAGAGGACATTACAACCTTGGGTTATGGAGGCATTCATTATCGAGGACCTAGGTTTAAGTTTTCCTTGAAGTGCTTATGCGAAGGAAGATTGGTTGGTCTTCTTACCATCTGTTTCATTTTTATCTGGTGGGTCTTTGCCTCTGCTCCCTCCTTTCCCATATCCTCCTGCGCCTAGATTTGTCTTGTATGTTGGTTCATCCTCTGCCTGGTGGGAATTAGATTCATCTCGCGATCGTGAGTCGATCCCAAAGTTTTTATTCCTGCTTATCTGCTTCCCATTCGTCGACACGTTGCCCCTGAGCGTTCGCTTTTACTCTCGTACCTCTGTTTCCCACTCATCGATGACTTGATCGTCGCATGTTCGCTCACCTCTGCCTCCCTTTTGCTTGCCATAAAAAAAATCCTTCTTCATCTATGAGGTATCGATTTATTACCATTGATTTTCACCGTCAGAGCTTTATTAAAGAATTAATAGGTTGTTATAATCTTGATTTTATTTTAAAATAAGAAATAAAATTAAGTAATAAGGAATATAATGATGCTTCTAAAAGTATTTGGAATATGGGGGATTGTTTGGCAATTTATTCTATAGGAGCTTCCAGTATTATTGCAACAATATGGGGCAAACACAAATGGGATGGACAATTGTTAGAAGCAAAAAGTAATTGGGTTGTTAGAATATTTTATAGGAAAGAGGAAAACATTAAAGTTGAGGTTATAAATGTATACACTCCAACTATAGTTACTTCTCTTTGAAATATGTTGGAAGGACCTTAGCAATATTTTTATCAAACAAAATGATGATTTATATTGTGATCTATGGATTCTTGGGGGTGAATTCAACATAGTTCTATCTCCTTTGAAAAAGAAGGATGGTACTCATGGATGGTCTAAATCAATGCAATAGTTTGCTTCATTTGTTAATTCAAATAGCATTTGGATGCTTTTCCTTCAAGTTTTCAATATACATATGATAATAGACATATTAGGAAAAATCATGTAAAAAAAATATTAGGTAGATTATTGCTATCCAACATATGGTTACAAACTAAATATACAATCTCTTCATATATTTTATTGCAAGCAGGATCAAATCACAAACACATTTTTTTTTACTTGTGACTTACTCAATAATGGTCATCCAAAGCCATTTGGCCTCCAATCTATGTGGCCTTAAGTCCCTAATCCCTTCCAAATGGTTATATTATGTTGCAACAAACCAAATTTTGGAGGATCGTGTATGTATAGATTTGTTCAAAATATAAGATATCTATAGGGGCAAATGAAGATTTGGAATGCCAAATATTTTGGTAACATTATTTAAATAAAATAAGGAAATTGAACCTAAGCTCAAATATTTACAAGAGATGGTAGAAATAAATGGAATGGATCAAGATTCTTATGTGCAAGAAAACAATTACTTTCTGATTAACATAATGCAATGAAAAAGAGATGTCATCGGTTCTATAATTCTAGGAAGAAATTGCTCGAGGAAGGAGATAGAAATACCAATTTTTCATGTTACAACAAAGACAAGTTTTTCTTTTCATTTCATAAAAATATTTTAACTCCAGATAGAAGAAATATTGAAGAAGAAGAATATATTAGTAAGGAGTGAGTGGCAAGATAAGAAGGCACAAGATAAGTTTTTGTAAAATATTCCATCAAATATCACATAGGAACAAATTGAATGCTTGATGAAGAAGATATTTATGGAGGAGATACATGAAGTAATTTTCTCTTTCTGCCTTAACAAGGCATCTAGGGCCCATGAATTTCCTACAATTTTATTTCAATTTTTTGGATTTATTAAAGAGTGATATGTTGGCTATGGTTGAAGAGGCCTAAAAAAGGAAGGGTACAATAAGTGAGATCAATGCCACCTTTATTTTATTGGTTTTCAAGAAAATTGAGGTAAAATATTTTGATAATTTTTGTGCAGTAAGCATTTGTAATATGATTTATAAAATCAAATGGCATTTCAATAAGGAGATTGAGGTTTGAATCTTACAAAGTGATACATATATAATTGCAAGTTGTTCTAATACCACTATTTGGTCATTATGTAATATGAGTGGGACCAATTTTAATCACATACAACCCATTAAAATTTATGATTTATAAGATCATTTCAAAAGTTATCACAAATAGGTTGAAAAGCATTATGGATTGTGTAATCTCAAAGGAACAAGGTGGTTTTATTCATGCTAAACAAATTCTTGATGGTGTAATCATTGCATAGGAAGTCATACATTCTCTTCATTCAATGAAAATGTGAGGTATGCTTATGAAATTAGATATGAACAAAGCATATAATATGATTGTTAGAGTTTCTACGTAATATTATTAAAAGTTTGGTTCTAAACAAGGTTGATGTGAATGGATTAGATGTTATTATAGCACATTGAAATATTCTATTTTTATCAATTATTCCTTTGTTGGATACTTTAGGTCATCTTATGAACTCTTCCAATGTGATCTGTTATCTCCTTATCTATTTATTATTTTTGTAGAGGCATTAGGGAGAGTTGTATCAAAGGAAAAAATGAAAGGTATTTAGGTTGCAACAAATGGTCCCTTTGAATTTTATTTCTAATTTATTGATGATACTTTTATTTTGGGTTATCCATCAGCCAATGGGGCCATGGAGTTTAAATCAATGTTATCATGCTATGAGAATGCTATTGGACAATCGGTTAATACTACAAAATCTAAGATTTTTCATTAGCATTGACCTGAATTTACAATGAATTTTTATAGATGTTTTAAGGTTAAAATTGAAAAATTCAATCAACCTATTGGGTATTTATTTATCTTATAAAGGAAAGAAAAAAAACTTTTGGACTCGTGTTTGGATAAAATGAAATATTGTTTGGTAGGTTGGAAAGGTAAATTCTTAACCATGATGGGAAGGCTACATTTCATAAAGACTACATTACAATCCATCCTTATTTATATGATGTCATTTTCAAGATCACCAGAAGCTATGGCATCAAAAATTGATAAAATTCAAAGAGATATTCTTTGGAAAGGATGAGAAGAAAAATTTAGGTTTACTCTTTGTAAGTGGGATAGGGTTTGTAAAGGAAACAACATTTTGACATGCATGCTTGTAAAATTGTAGACTTGCAAGTTTGGCCTTAGGGTTAAAACATGGTTGAAAATTATTTGATGAAGGATACATAATTTTTCAAGCTTCTACTTAATTTATTATGAAGCTAGTAATTTAATGTAATTGATCTTAATTGTATACCTATATATCTTTATAAAAATACAATACTTATAAATAAATTTAGCATATCAACTAAAAATAATCTATTATTTTAATCAAGATTTCCTTGTTTTTAGTTATGATATTTTATCAAGCTTTTACTTAATTTATTATGAAATCAATAATTTAATTTAATAGATATTCATTTCATACCTATATATCTTTATAAAAATACAATATTGTAAATAAGTTTATCGTATTACCTAAAAATAATTTATTATTTTAATCGAGATAATGTAAATAATAATACGTTGGATAATCAAATAACATTAGTTCAATTAGTTAGATTTCTCAACTTTCAAGGGGGATACTAAGGTTCAAATCTTGTCCAACTATATATGAATAATTGCTAAACTTGTAATATCACGATGATTATACAAGTAGGGTCATTTCAATCCATATAACTAATTAAAAATTTATATTTTTGGGATAATTTTTTGTAATTAATAAATTTAAGTTAGGAGGTCCAAGGTTCAAACCGCAACGTGTGCAAGTGTGTGTGAGGATGGGTGTGTGGTGGCTACGAGTTAAATTCCTATTGATAAGCATAGCTCTCGATTTTATAAGGGGTCATGGTTGGGAGGAGATTGCTCAACCCTGTGCATTAGTTGGAGGGGTTTCTCACACTAACCAAATCTAAAAAAAAAATTAAAAATTAAAAAATATAGTAAATTATAGTTAAATAATAAAATTAGAATATAGTATGACATTAGCTCAACTAGTTAAATTCTTTTATTTTGGAAAAGACTTAAGTTCAAATCTTATCAAACTGAATGAACAGTGTTGTAAAGACATATTTTTGTGTGACGACATTCTATCATAAACATTGATATTTAGCAGGCCTTTCATCTTTCATCGGTGAATATTTTAAAGGTTGAAAAAAAAAAAGAGGGCACTCCTGTGTTAATTTTTAGGGTTTTACCCTAGTAGTTGAGATTTTCAAATCAACTATGCATACTCTGAATATTTTCATTATCCTTCCATTGGTGAACATCCAAGCATTTCAAAGATTTGTGGAAAAAAAAATTAGGGCACTCTTATGCTATTTTAGGGTTTTTACCCATCTTTGGAGTTTGCGGAAGGTTGTGCATCTTATAGGGTTTAGAGTGAAGAATTGGGACAATCGTCGCCATCCGACGACAAGCCCAACTTTGTAGTGGAGAAGTACAAAAAAATAGTTTGCACGGGATGTGAGGTTTCTATGATGGACGAAACTCCATCCCTCAATGATCTTGAATCTCAAGTTCCCTTGACTCCCCTTGGGAACCTTGAAAACAATTCCATGGAGAAGCCTGCAAATTTGGAGAGCGAGAGGAGCTTACCAGAGGGCTACACTGTTGATCCATAAAACCCTAATCCAAAAACATCTCAACCACATGCAGAGCAAGGTAAGCCCCTTTCAGTTGTTCTTCTTGATTCCTTTGTTGAAGTTGTTAATGACTTGTTTGAACATATTGTTATTTTATTTTTTTACGTGGGATACCACTTGAGGCTGAATTTCTCAAATGGGTCAGGGGGGTTTGGGAAAATACTAGAGGTTGGATAGTTGAGGCTATTCGAGGGTTGGGAAGGGGGTACATAGCAGTCTCCTTTGTGAATTTCGAACATGCCAAAAAAGCCCTCCAATATGGAACTTGGGTTATCTGCGGGTAAACTTGTTATCTGCAAGGTTGGTCTTTGGATTTTCATCCAGAGGGTCCCTCTAGGGAAAAATACCCTTTGTGGATAGAGTTGCCCTTTTTATCTCTTTCATGTCGCCCATTTCTCAATAAAATTATTGTTGTTCTTGGTAAGGTTTTGTGGTCTCACCCAATGTCAGAAAAACTATCTAATTATAGAGTGCACCCTCGTATTTGTGTAGAAATGGACATATCCAAGTCGTTGCCCCCTCCCTTGAACTCAATGGGCCAGGTTTCCAAGTAAGTCAGCCTCTTGTCTATCTAAACTTACCTAATGCATGTTTTTACTGTAGAGAAGTTGGGCATTTGATCAGAAATTATCCAAAAAAATAGCTAAAAAGGAACAAATGGAAGCAACTGCTAAAAAAATTGCAGAAAAAATCCCAACTAATGGCCCTCATATGGAAGTTGTTAATGAAAATTTAGCCAAGAAATTCCCTACCGATGGCCCTCAACACTCCCTGTTCTTGAAAAAACTTCAACTTCTCAGGTTGTTCCTCCCAAGAACCCTCTTGCCTCTTCCATGGCTCAGACTAAGTACTCAGATACTCTTGTTAATCCTCAAGCCCCGCTAATTTCAACCATGAATCTTGAGTTAGCTCTCGTTCCTTCACCACAACTCTTGAAAGATAGTCTTATGATAGATGGGTGGAGAGTGGTAGGCAAGCGACAATGTTCGTCAACCCCCCAAGATCACTCCATCCATTCAAAGGAAAAAAACCCTTTGTCAAAGATCTTGCTAGATCCTTCTCTCAAGTGTCTCAAAATAAGGTTCATGCTCAACAAACTCATCTGGACAACATACAATTGTTGCCAATCAGTGAAAATATTTTCCAGGCTCTAAATCATGAGGTCGAGAAGCCTCTAAATCACCCCTCATGAATTTAAATCTTCTATCTTGGAATGTTAGGGGTCTCTCCCTCCCTTATCGTAAGTTTCAAGTTTGAAAAGTTGTTGCTAAAAATCATATTTCTGTTCTTTTCCTTCAAGAATTGAAAGTCACTGGTCACACTCTCACCCATTGTATGGATATCATTGGTGGTGGATATGCATCTGCCTTTACTACTTCTCATGTTAATGGTAAAGGAGGTGTTGCCCTTTCCATAGCCAAGTCTCTTTGTTATGCTATTCTAGACCATGGTGAAGACCCTGCTCATCGTTGTGTGTGGGTTAGATTGGCTCTTAACTCTCAGGTTATTGGATTTTGTTCTATCTATGCTCCTAATGACCCTCCTAGTCGTATAACCCTTTGGGAATGGTTAGTTGTTTCTCTCCCTCCTATAGAATGGATCCTTGGAGGTGACTTTAATATGATTGAGAATCCTAGTGACAAAAGTTGGACTGGTAGTAGACCCCTTTCTAATGCTGAATTTGGTAGTTGGTTGTTTTGTCGTAATCATTTAGGTGTGCATGACCCTCTCTTTGGTAAAGCCTCCTCTCATAGAGATAATTGGTTTACGTGGTCCAACTATCGTCAAGGTTCTGCTAGGAAGCTTGTTCGTCTGGACATATTTTATTTCAGTAATTATTTCCTAGATAAATTCTCTATCCATGAGCAAGTTCGCGTCCTGTCTCACACTACTTTGTCTGATCACCTTCCTATCTTGTCTTCTATCCAAACTTCCTCAATCTCTCTTAATTCCATGCAACTTCCTTTCAAATTAAATGTGTCCCACCTTGACAATCCTGCCTGTTGTCGCCTTGTAGAGCATGTCTGGAATAGATTTCCTAGACCAACTGGTAATACTGGCTGGATCAAATGGTTTGAAACAATGATTTCCAATACGGTTTCATCCCTTAGATGGTATGGGTGCTCTATTTCCAGGAGGAAGAAGATTCAAGAGAGTCACCTTCATAAGGAGATCTCTCATCTTCGTTCCATGCTTATGAAAGACCCTACTAACACTGTTATTCAATGTGATCTAGCTAATGTTGAAAATCAGGCTAGAGTTTACGAGTCTTACCGTGCTAGAGGGGCACATGTTAGGTCTCGCCTCAATTGGATCTCCCAGGGAGACAAGGGAACTAATTTTTTTTAACTACCTCAGACATAAGAATATTTCGGAAAGGATCACTGAGTTGGAGGACCCTTCAAGTCATTTTCTTTTCGACTCTAAAGAGATCATGAATCATTTTGTAGCTCATTTCTCTCAACTTTTTACAGTGGAGCCAAGGGATGAAATCCAATGTATCTTAATGGAATACGTGCAGGAACATATTCCCACCTTAGTTGATCCCTATTATTTGCAAACTGCTCTTTTTCTATGAAGAATGACAAAGCTCCTGGCTTGGATGGGCTTCCAATGGAGTTTTATAAAAAAATTGGCATATTCTTTCCTCTGATCTTCATCACGTTTACCTGGAAGCTCTTCATAATAGTTCCCTTGGAGCTTATATCAATGCAGGGCTTATCAAGCTTATTCCTAAAGGTACGACTCGTAACCAAATCTCCAATTGGAGACCTATTACCCTCCTCAATGTTTCTTACAAGATCATAGCTAAAGCTATAGCTTTAAAAATCAAAATTGTTGCTCAAGCGATTGTTCACCCTGAACAATCTACTTTTCTTAAAGGTCGTTATATTTTAGATAATCTTATGATGGCTTGGGAAACTTCGCAATGGGCTATCGATTCTAATCAAGATGCCCTCTTGGTTAAGTTAGATTTTGACAAAGCTTATGATAGAATCGGATGGGATTTTATTCTTAGTATGCTTTCTTGGCTTGGTTTTGGTCCAAAATTTTGTAATCAAATTGGTATGCTCTTTGGTGATGCTTCAACTTGTGTTCAGGTTAATGGAGCTCTTTCCCCCTCCTTCCCTCTTCAACGGTCTATCAGACAAGGTTGCCCCCTTGCTCCTTTTTTGTATGTTTTGGTTGTCGATGCTCTTGGTTATCTTCTTCATAAGGCTCATTCTGATGGCCTCCTTCAGGGTATTAAGCTTCCTGGGGATAAGCATGCTCTTAACTCTCATTTTGTTGATGATTCCCTTATTTTTCTTCAAAATACCCAACAAGAGGTGGAAACGGCTAAAGAGATTGTTCAATTATTTTGTGATGTCTCTGGTTCTCGTATTAACGATTCTAAAACTGAAGTCTTCTATACCTCTTCCTCTCCTCGTGGATGCAACTCCTTAATTGAGTGGAAGATCATCCCTCATGGTATGATTGTGCGTTATTTGGGAATTCCCTTTGGGATTAATATCTCTCCTAAGGATATGTGGAACTGGGTTATGGAAAGACTTCAAAAAAAATTAATGCTTGGCCAACTCGGTTTCTTTCCTTAGCAGGAAGAATTCAAGTTGCGAATAAAATTATGGCAGCCTCTCATGTTTATTACTCCTCTTGTTGGATGGCCCCCAAGGTAGCCTATAATAAATTAACTCGGGCCATTCGTAAATTTTTATGGACTAAATGGGATGGAGAGGTGGGTATGACACCCATCTCTTGGAAACTTTGTACTCAACCTAAGGCTTTAGGAGGTCTAGGCATCATTGATCCTCTTACCCAGAGCAAAAGTTTGGCTGCAAAATGGGTTGCTAGAGCCATTATTGGTGATGAAAATTGGAAACACCTATTTCGTTACAGAATCTCTCTAGCTACTCACAAAGGTAAATGGAAAGAAACCCCTTGGGAGGATAAGGTCCTTAATGCACCTTATTTTACGGTTAAAGGTTCTATTCCAGTTACCCAAAATTGGAAAGCTTGGCAATCAGTTTCTCATTTATTGGCTTGGAAGTCTGACTCCTTGAGACATGGTCTGAGCATCGGTCTAAATAGTCTTTGGTGGAATAAACTTATCCTCCATAATGATAAACCTTTAGCTTTATGCAATGCTATTCATGGGCTAGCTTTTTTGAAGAAAGGAATTAATAGAATTAGAGATATTTGGGATCCGGGTAGCTGCTCAATTCTTACCTGGAACCAGATCTACAATAATTGCTCCCTTCCCTCTAGGTTCAAAGAGTCTTATGGTTTAGTTGTGGCTTCCATCCCTTGTGAGGTCCTTATGAAGTTGGGAACAACTGCCCATAATATTTGGAATGACTGGAGATGGCTTAATGGTCATAGAATCTCTTCCATTACTTCTAGTTGGTTATACAAAAATCTTTTGTGTCCACCTTCTTTAGACTCTAAGCTCAATGTCAAGTGGCAAGTGAATTTTACCAATGCCCAATGGTAGTTTCTTGCTACTCAAATTTGGAAAGCTCTTGTTGAATCAAAAACTCAACTTCTTGGTTGGTGGATTTTGCATCAAAAACTTCCAACTGCTGAAAGTTTGGCTGTGATTTTACACATTCCCCCTCAATGCAATTTTTGTAATGCTTTAGAAACTCTTATTCACTTGTTTTGGTTTTGTGGCATGGCTAAACAGTTTTGGGATATCTTCTACTCTTTTCTTTTTCCCTCTTTCACTAGATCTTGGAAGCTTTCTCTGCTTGGTTTTTCTCAGTTGGATCAATGCCCCAAACTCTGGGATGTTTGTAGACTCATCCTTCTCAAGCACATTTGGAAGTACAGATGCAAAAAGGTGTTTACTGGATCTGCTCCTCCATGGGATATAGTTTTGGCAGACTTGACCTTTGATCTTTTGTTACATGTGGGACACATTCATTCCCAAGTCTATGGACCTTCCAACACGCCTCGAGATGTTATTGACAGACTTCATCAACTTTCTCATATGATTCAAGATCTTCAGAAGGTCCAACAGGAAACTAAGAAGAAGACAATTAACAATGATAAGCAGGTTCAGGGTTTGATTACTTCTTTTTCTTCTCTGAAGACTTCAGAAGATATCACGGAAGACATGCCTAGAATTTCTTCATATAACAGACTCTCCCATAGATGAATGTTGATATCTGGTGTATTGCAACAAGATATAGCTATAGGCTTTTTGTTGATATTAGCTTCTATTCTTATGTATATTCAGTTATGGATGCTTTACTCCTGATCCACCTCATTTTGTTTTTTAGTTGGTGGACAGTGCTAACACCAAAATATTGTAATGTTCTGGTTAATGATATAATATAATCTAGCTTTTTTCCAAAAAAAAAAAACCTTATCAAACAATACATGCGTAATAGCCAAGTTGTTATAATACCACTATATGGCGATGACCTTATATAAATGACCTTTGGTGATGATGTGATACCAATTAAAAAATAGTATGACATTAGAAAAATTACATGGAGTTTTTTTTTTTTACCATGGAAACTTAAACCTAAACATCATTGTAGTGAGCACCTCCACTCACTAGTTTGACAAGACCTTACAATCTCTATAAATTATTTAATAATAAATCATTAATCATTATATAAAGGATTTTTCAAGACCATATGAGCCTTATTGAGGCTCAAAATTTAAACATCATTGTAGTGAGGGTTCTCACTAGCTTAATTTTAAATATATTTAAAATAAATTAATTAAATGTTAAATAAATTATTATTTTTTAAATGTACACTTATGGAAGGGGACTCAAAATCCAAATTTGCAGGAAGCACCCTCACCCACTGCTTTGTCAAAACCTCACAATTAGAATAAAACATTAATAATTATATGAAGGATTGGTATAAGATATTATTTATTACAATTTGTGTCTTTAAGGAAATAAAGAATTTAAAAAATAAATCTTAAAATTGCATGGAGTGTTGTTATTACCTTTCTTACAAATGTTTGTAGGCATGGTACCCATTACACGAAGGAAAAGATGTGATATTACCTTTCTTACAAATGTTTATAGGCATGGTATATTACCTTTCTTATAATGTTTATAGGCATGGTATAATACCTTTCTCATGGGCATGGTGGCATGGTACTTAGTAGAAGAAGTCTTGTTAAAAAAAATGTGATAGTAAAAAAATTTTAATTGATTTACGAGAAGATAAAAATATTTAAAAATTAAATTAGTTAAATTTAATTATAATAATGTTTTAAAAAAATAAGATAAAGGTAGAGAAGAGGTATTAAAGTGGAAAAAAAATTCTAACATAAAAATAATAAATAGTGTGTAAATAAATAAATAATTATGATTTATAAGGATTAAAATATATGATAAAGCTAGTCTGCTTTTTACAAGGATTAAATTACAAGTGGAAAATAAATATAAATAAATATATATATATATATATATATATATATATATATATATATATATATATATATATATATATATATATATTTATTTATTTATTTATTTATTTGGTTAGTGTGAGAAAACCTCTACAAGCGGTCTCTCTCAACCATGACCTTTGTAAAGTTGAGAGCTATGTTCATCAATAGGGAATTTAACACACATCCATCCCCTCACACACTCGCCCACTTCATTGGATCTCCCGAAGAAGATATGGAAACATATTTTATATATTTTAGTTGAGAGGGGCTTACATTAATATTTGATGGTTAGATTAATAATAAAATTATTTTGAATATCTATCAATTAACAATAAAAATAATATTTTGGAAATTTTAATATATCTAAAAAATATATATATAATAAAAAATAATTTGATCAAGGTATTTTTTTTTCCAGTAAAATTCAAAAATAGTATTTTGGAAATGTTAATATATCTATAAAAAAAAATAATATAATCAATTATGGTATTGTTTTTTTCTCAGTAAAATGCAAATGATTAAGGAAGTTTCTACCTTTGAAAATGATATTAAGGATTTGGTAAAAGAAATGATTGGTTTGAAAGAAAAAAAATGATAAAAATACAAGATGGATACGGTCTAATCGACTTAAAAAAAAAAAAAAAATTATTTATTAGAATAACCTTTAATAAAAAGACATACTTATATAAAAAAAAAATTATATAATAGCACAATCCCAAAAGGATCCAATTCTTGATAAAATAATATGCTAGAATACCACTATGTCATTCTTTGAAATACCGTGATAATAAGGTTGATAATGTAATATGAATGACATTTGTTTCAAACTCACATAACCAATTAAAATGTATTATACAATAATATATATCCAAGTCATTTTTTAATTTTTTTTTAAAGCGAAAAACCCCTTGTAGGGCTGCCTTGGTCTGAGAGACCACGAATAGCATAATTCCAAAAAGATCCAATTCTTGATAAAATAATATGCTAGAATACCACTATGTCATTCTTTGAAATACCGTGATAATAAGGTTGATAATGTAATATGAATGACATTTGTTTCAAACTCATATAACGAATTAAAATGTATTATACAACAATATATATCCAAGTCATTTTTTTTTTTAAAGCGAAAAACTCCTTGTAGGGCTGCCTTGGTCTGAGAGACCACGAACAGGGGGTTCTACACCGTCAAAGTTACCCAGGAGTCGCACCCGACCCTGCCCGCACCAACATTATCAATTGGATTTTGGGTACCCAATTCAGCTTTTTGGTAGGGTGGAGATTCGAACCTGGGACCTCCCTTGGAGGATTGCCCTCTCCTCTTCAACTCACCTACAACACCTGGGTTATATCCAAGTCATTTTAAAACAATGGTAATAAGTTGCAATTGTATAAAAATGATCATAGTTCATGTCCTCACATTGTGATGGACACAATAGATGAACTATCATAATATGTTTTGCTACTATGAGTGACATTTGTTTCAATATGATATAATCAATTAAAAAGTATTTATAGTACCTTGGTATTACCTCTGCAAAATATTATCCAATTTGGAAGCCATAAGTAGCAACAAGAGGTTAAATAGTAAAAAAATACTAAAAAAATCTTAAAAAATGGTTTTATTTTTTATTTTAATGAAAAAGTCATTATATTAATTAAATAATGTCTAATCATACAAAAAAAGGACGGGTGGGATTAGCACACCTCATAAACTAACACACTAACCACC
Organism: Wollemia nobilis; assembly: GCA_028583015.1. Taxonomy (NCBI): domain Eukaryota; kingdom Viridiplantae; phylum Streptophyta; class Pinopsida; order Araucariales; family Araucariaceae; genus Wollemia; species Wollemia nobilis. Next base: position 8,208,717 of record JAQPPZ010016703.1, read on the forward strand.
GTGATTAGGAGTACACAAGAGTGTCATAAACAGTCCATAAAAAGTCATATAACAACCATCAAAATAGTGTCAAATACTTATTCAGAAAGAAAGGAGTCGATAAATCACTGCCAAGTGGAAGGCCTGAAGTTTTCCTCCATAAGATCATAAGTTCATCCAATGGTTGAAGAATCTAGAGCAACAGTAGTATCACTAATAGTACAAGCCTATGCATTTGGTACAATTTCACCCCAACCAGGGGCATCATCTTGCTCAGCAGGTTGAACATCCTAACCAAAGGCCAAAATAAACGGGCCTCTGGCTCCAGATTCTCCACCTTTGCACTGCATGGGGGCTAGGACTAGTGTGTGGTAGCAGAGGATTGTGGTCGACGACGAGTCCCCTGGTGAGTCGATAAGCGAGACCTAGAAGGGGAAGTAAGAGGCACACGACTCATAATGCAGGGCACATTCCCCCAATGATCCATGAGGGTAAATAAGTACTGCAACTCCACACATACTTTTTCAACCTATACTTGAATATGTAATCAGTAATCAAAGAATATAGCATATTTATCAGCAACAAAGAAGACACGTTCGACATCTTGCTGAGAAAAAATAGCTCTATTTCGAGACTTCCAAAGATAAAACAAGGTACCAATTCTAAAAATATTCCAAACAACACCCAAGTTGAAGGAAAAAATAATAGGGTCACCCAAAATAGCATGCACCCAGGTAAAATCCTCTTGCATAAAAGGTTTGAAAAATTCAAGAAGCCACTCCCAGGCCGAATGAGCCCGATCACAAAACCAAAAAACATGTAGTAAATCTTTCACCTATCCACAAATTGGTCAAATGGGATTACAAATACCTAGATGATCCTATTGCCAAAAGGCAACCCCTAGTGTAAGAGGCTCCAAGAAAAAAAACTTTATTTAGGTTCAATATAAGTAGCCCAATCTAAAACCTCTTATTCCATCTGGAGGGAAGAGAGACTAAGTCCTATCTCATAGTGAGCTTATCAACCTTTGGAACTTGTGGGTGAGCCATTTGTAACCTAGATGAGATTTATATTGCAAAATAGGAAGCTCCCAAGCCAATACCAATATGACCACCAGGGTTTTGAAAATGCTTATGCAGTTTGCACCAAATACAAAATGGAATACCATCAATAACCACCTCATAAGTATCTCTATCACTAGGATTTAAATTGTGAATTTGATGAAAACTTTCCCAGGGTATCCAACTCATGGTATGTCGGGAGAAGAAATAAAAAATGGAAGCAATACCACGTTTATAAAACCTCTACGCTCTGACCCATTACACCATAGCTAGGGGAGAGCCCTGCCAAATGATAACAGGAGACCACCAAATATTCATGGAAGGCAAAGAGGCACCTGCTTTAGGAAAAATCCCTTTCCAACTGAGCCAAGTTTTGAAGGCCTCTAAGGATTTCTAAATACTCTAAATGAAAAAATAACCTTTAACTTTAACAGGGATAGGGGCAGTAAGAATGGATTGCAATCCCACCCCTTTCCAAATTTTCTTCCCCTAAAGCAAATCAGAAGAAATGCAATGCTTGACCAGCAATTTTCAAGATTCATCCCCAATTAAATATCGGGTGATCCATTTAGCACAAAGGGCAAAACCTTGTCTATGATAATCAAACAAACCCATGCCTCCACAGTCCTTGGACAAACAACAAATTTTCTAGGATACCTAATGAAAACCTCATTTGACAGAGTCTTTGGCCCACAATATCTCAAAGGCTTATCCATATTTTTATAAGAAGAATTGGATGGAACCCAAGAAGACGAATAATAGACATGGGTAGTGGCTAAAACCTTAGGACAAATTTAAAAATTTCCTGCTAGAGAAAGTTTCTTACTAGTCCAGTAAGAAAGCTTCTTGTCCACTTTCTCAATAAAATACTGCCACAATTGAGCAGAGGAACCATGAAACACAAAAGGAATTCCAATAAATTTAAACACCTCACCCAATTGAATCCAAGTCCATTGGAAATAACGTAATTAGCATGGTAGCTAGGATTGAGATTGCCAAAAATAGGAGGTTTTTTTCCATTGAATAGAAGAACCAGAGGCTAAAAAAACATCTCTAAGCAGCTAATAGCTGAGGAAAGGAATTGCTCATCTTCTCGAAACATTAAAAAAAAATCATCAGCAAAATGACCATTGACCAACTGACGGTCAAAATTGGGGAGAGAAATACCCTTGATTAATCCTTGATCCACCTTATGGACCAACAAATAGCCAAAAACCTCTGCAGCAAGAATGAAAAGAGATGGAGCAAGAGGGCACCCCTATCTTACAGAACAACCAAGAGAAATTGATTGAGATTGACTATTATTCAAAGTAAGAACAGCTAAAGCATCTTGAAATAACATAAGAACGATGCTCACAAACACTAGTTCAAATCCCAAAGCTCGAAGCATGGCAGTGATGAAGTAGCACTCCATATTATCACAGGATTTCTCAAATTCAGTATTAATGAATAAAGCATCTTGTTCAAAATTTCTTGCCCACTCCATACCTTCCCAATTAGAAAGAATATTATAAAGAATATATCTTCCTTGAACAAAGCCATTTTGTTTAGGTCTGACAATTAAAAGCAAGAGATATTTAAGCTTAAGCGCAAGGGCTTTGGCAATAATATTATAGCTCACATTAAGTAGGGTGATCTACCTCCAATTAGTGATGAGCTCAGGGTCTCCAGACTTAGGAATAAATTTAACATTGCCTTTGTTAATAATGGAACCCAATGAACCACATTGTAGGGCTTCAAGATACATTTTATGGAGATAATAACCAAGCATATCCCAAAATTATTTGCAGAATTCAAATGGGAAGCCATCAAGACCAAGTGCCTTATCATTGGCCATGAGTGAATGCATTTTTAGATCTTCCAAAGAAAGAGGAGTATCACAAAATATCATTTGCTAAGAAGAAAGCTTGTTGGGGATAACAACAGTACAATCATCAAGAGCTTACCTTATAGCATCATCAAGGGGTTGAGAAGCAAAAACACCTTGATAATGTGAAACAAAGGCTTTGACAATATCCGAAAGGTCTGTGAATCTCTACCCATCAACTTGAATGGCTTGAAACTAGGAATACTAGGCAAGAGGTTTGAGGCGTTGAAAAATCTTTGGTCATTCTGTCCCCCACTTTGAGCCAATGCATTCGAGCACGTAATTGAGCACCCTTGGATTCATGCAAATCAATTTTTTTTATCTCATACCGAATGGAAGAAACTTGGGAATAATAAAGAGAGCTGAAAGGAGATGCTTCAAGCTTGATACAGGCTTTGTATAGCTCACTCTACAAGGTAAACTTAGCCTGTTTTTGCCGCTTTGCAACTTCAATACCTAGAGTTTGCAGCACCTTAGTGGTTTGTTTAATGGTAGTATTCCACCACTCAATCCTTCCAAAAATACCATCAGGTCTAGAAATCAAATTCTAAATATGACATATATGATATTTCATGCTAAAGTTATGCAAAAAAGAAACATTCAAGTAAAACTATGAAAAATGCACTCTAGGTTGAAATTTTAACTTTGCCATCAAGAATAAAATAGGTGAATGATCACACAGTGTAGTACCAAGGAAATTCAGCACATACGACGAAGAAGACAAAATACGATAAAACTGAAAGTTGTCACACTCATAAATCATGGCTCTGTCCAATATTTCCAAAACCTTGGCAGAAGCAGCCTGGAAATTGGACCAGGTGCACCAAAGAGCCTGAGGGAAGTCAGAAGGTGAGAAGCAAGAATTAGGTTCATAAAGGTGAAGCTTATTTTTCATAAAAAACCAAGCTTCTCTTTCACCTAAGCACCACCGCATCGGGGAATGACTGACCTTATCAGAAGCTTTCTCCACCATATTAAAATCTCCACAGAGCACCCAAGTGGCAAATGGTAGATTCATGGGAAGCCAGCTCCACAGCTCACATTGATCAGAAGCAATGTTCTAGGCCTATACATTAACCACCCTAAATGGTTTTTCGTAGATCTCGAGCAAAATCCAGACAACTTGATTGGATGGGTCAACACCCCTTGTCACAACATTCTTCTGTAATTGAGGCACAAGGATAGTGATGGCTCCCCCTTTTCTTGAGGAATGCTTCATGGCAAAAGAGGTACTTCATGGCCACAAAAGTCATGCACACCGCACATTGAAATCAGAAATATTAATTTCTTATAGACATAAAAAATTGAGGCTTCCATACACTCGAGAAACATTTGACATCTCATTTCGGACCAAATATTTTTTGATCGGGTTCATCAATCCTCGGACATTCCATGAGAAGAAAATCATTGGGATTTGTCTGGATGCATGATCTCCATGACATCCTCTGCATCACCCAAACCTTCAAGCGAGCCATAAGAGTTGGAGTTCGTGTGGAAAGCATCAATGTTTAGCTGCTAAAGTTTATCATTCCAAATAGGGGTGCGAGAGCGATGAAACTTAAAGGCGCGATCCTCCTCCATCGAAGAATTATCTGGAGCCACCACCACTGAGGCAAAAGAAGGGCCCAATCAAAGAGATTGAGAGACCAGTAGAACTGGGGATTGCATGCCAACGATCGGAGAGGTTGTATCAACAAGATTCTAAACATCTTCAATAGAAGCTTGAATGTCCTAAGAAGGTGTAGGGGAAGGTTGTGCAACAAAAATTGAAGCTTCCTACTGCTTAGCTCAATAGGTTTTCTTGCTAGAAATAATAGTCTATTCTTTAGTGTTTCCCCACGAGCCATTAGCGAGAGCTGCGGGAGTGGACGAGGGATTTACCTTATATTTCCACTCTACCAGAGGGAACTCCCAAATTTTTTGAGCTAACTATTGACATCGGTAATAGGTATTGGGAAAATTGATATATGCAACTCTTTGCCTAAAGGATTGGTCCCCGATCTTGATATCAATAAACTCCTACAAATCCTTGGTAAGGTCAACTTTGATACAAATCCTTCTAGTGGATCGAGCGGAGAATAATTTTTTTGGCTCAAGATAAACAAACTTACCTAAGGGGACAGCTAAAGTCTGTAAAAAAACCCAAAAGGGAATAGGAAGACCGAGGAATTCAACCCACACCGGCACTTCTAGTGTAGCTTAGTCACTGACTTGGAAATCCCTAGAGTAGGGTTACAAAATTAACAGAGAATTACGGACAGTCCATGATCCCCTAGATAGAACCTTCTACGCTTGAGCTGGGTCTGAAAAGCGAAAAAGAAAATACCCTTTGGTAAGGTTTTGTACATTCTCCACTTTGACTCCATATGGGTCCCATACTTTCTGGATCCATGAGTGAATAAGGGTATCATATGGGATACGACCCAGAAAATAACCCACCAAGGTATGAATTTCAAACCATTCACAAGTCGTATGATATTCATGCAAAAGAATAACAGCTTCAATTTTGATAATGTACCAATTTACCTACAAAATCTACTAATTGGATCAGAGAAGTGATTTACCAACAAAGCTACCGATTTGCTCAAGGAGTGATTCACTATATAAAGGTGGTTATTTTACTTGCTAATGTGAGTGAACCGTTTGAAAAAACCAAGCAAATCAATCAAACAAGCCACATAAGTGAAAATCAATGATATTAGAGGAAAATCATCCAAAAAATAACTATTTGAAATTTTGTGGTGCATTAAGCATTTTGGAAACTTCTAATCCTATTAGAGATATAATTAGAAGCACGTAACATTTGGAGGTGAAACATTTTGGTCAACTTGCACCCAAATTTTTAATTTTACTAGGAGTAATTATTTTTCACCCCAGGTAACATAGGGGTAAACTTTTTCTATAAATAGGGGCCTAAGGCCCTCATTGTAACTATCTTTTGGACATAAGAATTTAGAGCTACACTCTATGAAACCCATATTATGCTTTGTACTCGTGAGGTTGTAATAAATTGATAAGTTCTTATGCATACCATCAATGGCATTGCCCTCCTAGTTTGCTAAGTGCGCGATGGTTAAGTATGACCCTTCTAGCCCATCCTGTCATTCACTTATCAATTTTATAATCAAACAAATGGGTGGATATTGATGTTATTCGGGTTATCATGTGTTGATTGATCATATGTAATCCTCACTATGGTGTAACATTTGTATTTACTTTCATCTCTTGCACTCTAAACTTGATAATTTTATATTTCTCACTTTATGATGCAATTTATTTTTAAGTATTTTCTTTCACGCATTTATTTTTCATGCAAAGTAGTTAGTTTAGATTAGAGAGAAGTATGAGGATAGTAAGAATATAACCTTAATCTAGAGGTCCAATAGAAGCTTTTGGAAAACTTGTCCAACCTTGTTGAAACTTGAATTTGGTGGCCCAACACTTAAATCAAAAGTTAGGATAATTCTCCATATCAACATAGTTTTTGGCATGTCCAGTGGGACCAACCCAATTTTTATGTATTTTTATTGACTTTTCTCAAATTTCTACACTAAAACACATCACAAGTTAAGTGTTTAGCTCAAAATGAAAGAAAGTTTTTGGCTAATGAAGCCCCTCGTCAATACCCATTAAATTTACCAAAAACCACCCTATCTTGGAGCAACGAGGATCTCTCAGAGGTGCGCTTACTAACCTCTACCACTAGAGATGATTCTAAGGATTTAACTATAAATCGGTCAATGGAAAGGAAACTAAAACTCAAATTCTATTGAAATTTATCTAAATGTCCTATAGCAAATAAAATATTTGATAAAAACTTTATAAATTTTTCATGCACAATTTTTAAGATAAAGAAAGGAAAAAAAAACTTAGCTAAATTTGTTTGTCTATATAGAATGTCTTACCTCACTGAAGTCCTAGCCCTTCATTGCTCTTCCCATGGTTCAAACCCTAGCTGGCAAATATTTGCAATTTTGTTTTTCGCGACTTGAAAAATTGTCACTGCCCTTGTTTTGAATGGTTGACTTCACAGGATCATATCTCCCTCAATATTGTTTGGATTTTTGCATATGATCAATCATTTTAAAACTATTCAAATTTTGCACAAGTTAATCCAAGAATCAGCTGAATCGGATAACTCTTCACTAAAAAACTTGAAATTTTAAAAACTTTAAAGTTTAAACTTTAAACTTTAAAAAATTTTAATTTTTAATAATAACTTAACTTTAAAACTAATAAAATAACATATTATAATTTATAACAAATCATTGCTATCCTATAAACTATTTTTGTCTTCCACGTATTTAAATGTTTTTGTGTATTTCTAGGGAAATCATATAATGAAAAAAATATTTATTTCAATAAACATGTAATAACTTTATTTTTTTAAGGATCATTTTAATTTTTATTTCCAATTTATTATGTTTAATAATAAAAAAAACCATTGAATTTTGATATTGATTAGAGGTTCCCTACACAAAGTGAGAAAGAAAGAAATAATTATTTAAATCGGACAATTCTTCACAAAGATAAGGCTCCTCAAATATGAGATATTTTTTTAGAAAAAATTGTTCTAACATTGCCCTTATTTTGGATGACTGTCTTTCTTACAAATTACAATTAAAAATGATGGAAATATATTTTAATTGAGGAGGATTCATAAATTATCATTAATACTATCAACAAAAATGAATGTAGATGTTAGATAGTTTTTGGGTAAAGGGATTAATAAATTAATTTAGTTGAAAGTCATATTACATATCGTGCCTTCCCAAGATTGAAGGCTTTTAAACCAAGTTTTAACATAGAATGTATAAATGTAGATACAAGCAACAATAATATCAGCAGTCATAAGAATGGAAAAAAATAGCTTCCTTGGTCCACTGAGACCACCATCTAGGAGGATATACATAGCAAGTGAGGTCTCCTTATTTAAGATCCCAACTAGCTGTGAAGTGAAAATACGACATTAAAACAAATATGAAAGTAAATAACTCAAGTGGACAAGAGATTGCATAAAATATGATTTTATTCAATAAATGGGGGGAGATGAGAAACTCCTTTGTTACAATTGCTCCGTTCAATGGAATTATTTTGATACAATAAATACAGGTGCTAGGATTCTTCAAATCCCTAGCTACAACAAGTAATGTCTCCAACGTATCTTGCTTCCAACAGGATGAGTGGGCTTCTAGTTATCCATAATCGGGCCACTCTAGCTTCAACAGCTACTCAATAATCCTTGATTGATGCTACCTGATCCTGCACATACAACAAATATAAAGTCGTTAGTAAACAAAATGAGGGTTCCATAGTGTGAACCCTCAAAAATGCTAACTAAAACCCTAGATCTGAATAAAAAAACATGCAAAATCTAAATAACAATAAATAAATGCACAAGTATACTTACTTTGTTGTTTTGTTGCTCCATTACAAATTGATGGCAGGGTACCCTAGAGACACTTGATGGTCTTATACAACAGATTCTGGTGTGTGGTTGTGGTAACAGCAGGCGTGGGACTGCACCTATGAAATGAGGAAGGCGCTCGGTTGCACCTGTAGATTAAGGCTAAATTTGCAAAAGCAGATCGGGGGAATGCAAAGGGCTAGGCGGATGGACGATAATGGCGACGGTGGAAATGGGATGCAAAGGCGACTGGAATCCAAAAATCCTAGGGCAAGCTAGGGTTATTAGGAAGGATCAGCTAGGGCACAATCTACTCACAAGAAGTAATCTCTCAACAAGGTCAGGCCTCACAACTAAATTAGAGCTCTAACGTTCAAGTTTTCCAGGGGTTGAGCATTGAGAATGCTCCTACTTATTATCAAGCCTAGGGTTTTCTTAGGGTTTTAGCTTAACACTTTTTGATCGTGTGGCTAATATTAAAGCGGATCCAAAGGTTGATATTAAAATTTAAGTGTGACATGGATTATGGAAGATGGATGGTTGATATAGATCGGATCGAACGACTGAGGTTAATTTGGCTTATAAATATATATTTTATAATAAATATATTAGAATCTAATATAAAATATTATATTTAAATATAAATAAATATAAATAAGTCAAATATGGATCGAAAAATGGTAGGAAAAGTTTAAAGTGGGTCATTGGATGGCAGGAAAGGCATGGAATGGCCAATTGAATGGCGAGAAAGGGTGATGATGGATAAGTGGCTAGGATTTGGTGTCTACACTAGCCATTGCATATGACATCTGGTTTTGATCTTTAAAGATATGTATGAACTCCACCAAAGCATTGTTGGATCATCTGTATTTGCTCAAGTATTCTTTGTATTCTCCAGTCTGTATAATTTTTCTTACTTAGTCCTTTTAAGTAGTTAATCATGATTTAGGAGTTTGATTCCACCTGAATTTTCCTCCACTCCACCTTCATATCCTTTTGTAATCACCTTAAGATGGCATATCCCTCTACCAGGTTGTCGGATAAGATACCTAGATTTTTTGTGAAGATAAAAGCAAGGGCACCATACGAGAGGTGACCTATTCCCCCCATACTTGCTCTTACTAGATTTTTTCTTAAGGCACCATTCGTATTAATCTCACCCAATCCTTTTGGAGGAGGTTTCCAATTCCTAGTTCTGATTAGTTGTGCATGATTTAGGTTACCCTTTTTTATGTGACCATCGTTGGAGACACTTGTAATCTAGATATTATCTAAATCCATATTTAGTTAGGAATATGGGGCTCTTTTAACATGTATTGGATTGACTCCTTCGTATTGGTTGCGATCCTTTGCTAGACAAAGTGGTTGTCTAGATACACCTGGTTGAAGATACAACTATTTCTCTCCTTCCATAAATTCCATAGGAGAGCCATCCCCACCAAAAACATCTGTTGAGTGAGTTGGTCCATTTCTTCCCATTTAGGCCACTCCATCCAAAGTTGTTCTATAGAAGATATCTCAAACTAGCAAATGCCTAGCAAAGCTTCCATTTGTATCCATAGTTCGATTGTGATGGGAAATTTTATAAAATATGAGAGATTTTTTCCTCATTCTTTCAATACATCTCACATCTAAAAGACCCATGCATCCCTCTTTTCATTAATTGTTCCCCTGTCAACACCCTTCTATGAAGTAGAAGCCAAATGAAGAATCTCACTTTGGGCCAAAGGTTTTGTGCCCACAACTGCATGAATATATCACTTAATAGGCTCAAGGTACTCTGGTAGAGGGCTAAGTATCTAGAGGTAACTATATTATCACTCTAATTTTTTTTCCATCCAAGAGTATCCTCCTCTTGAGACCACGAGAGTGATTTTTTTGGATGATCTTGTAGATTTCATATCTTTGATCCTCTAGTACTTGGATTGACCGCTCCTCTATTGGAATCCACTACCGTCCTACATCCTATATACTGCTTTGAGGCTTATAGTATTTGGTACCTTAACCCAATTGTTTCTATGTAGGTTCTCCATCAATAGTCTTCAAGTCGAGTTATTAGAGGGGGATGACCATCCCATAAATTTTGTCCAAAATTTAGCCTTCTATCCATTATGGATAATCCATAATTATCTTTTCTTGACCATATTTTCTCCTATTTTGAGTCCCATTAAGATGGGAGATCCTTTGCTAGGAAGTAGAAACCATATAATATTTTTCGAGGTTTTATTCTCTGTAGATTTGGCCTACAAAATTTGAGCTCACAATTTCGTAGGGTATTTTAATAATCTCTAATATAACTTACCCGCCAATGCCTTATTGTTCTTGATAACTAATCTATTTCCTAGTCCTCCCTCATTGTTTTGTAGGCATAAAGTCTTCCATTTCACCAATGCGTATTTTTGTTCTTCCTTGACTCCACTTTAGAGTAATATATAGCTTATTTGATCCAATTATTTAAGATTTTTCTTAGGGATGGCTAGCACTGAGGAGACATAAATAGATATGGCATTGAGTATTACTTTTTTCAGGTTCATATGACCTCTTGTAGAAATCCACCTATTAGTCCATTTTTCCAATTTGGCTTTCACTCTCTCTGATAGCCAAGTCCATTCCTCTTTTTTTTTCCTCCCAACTATAAGTGGAATTCTTAGGGATATGATTGGAAGAGATGTCTTCTTGTATCTTAATTCATCCAACAACATAATCTCCTTCGTAGGTGAGCAAATGAAAAAGATGACCTTGGACTTTTCTTCATTTAAAAGTTGTCAAGTCGCATTTGTAAACCATCCTAGAATCATTTTAAATCTAGAGGCCTCCCTTGTTGTTGCTTTTCCTAATAATGTAAAGCCATTAACAAATTGTAGATGAGTAATTGGTTTAGTTTAATTAGCTATTATTATTCCTCCAAAGCTTTGGTTTCCCTATCCTTAGCTAATATTCTACTCAAACATTCATCCAATATGATGAACATGTATGAGGATAAGGGGTCTCTCTACCTGATACCTTTGGAAGCTATAAATAGCTAGGTAGGACCTCCATTTACAAGAATAAAATAGGATATAGAGGAAATACATCCCTTGATCTATTCTACCTAATCCCTTGAGAATCCAAATTGTCTTATCACCTTTAGGAGAAAGTGTCAATCAACTCTATTATATGTTTTGGATAGGTCTAACCTAATAAACATGAAGGGTATTTTATATATCTACATAGAGTGGATGGCCTCTTGAGCTAAGACTATCTCATCCAAGATTTATCTTCCTTTCACAAAACCACCCTATTTCAAAGAAATAATTTTGTGAAGAAGAGGTTTAACCCTTTATGCCATGATCTTAATGATAATTTTATATAGGACATTACAAAGAGCTATTGGTCAGAAGCTAGAGATGTGTTCAGACTCTTGGGTTTTCAAAACCAAAGCTATATGTCTTATTTGCATATTTGGAAACCGCTTTGGCTATCCTATCCTCTTCTACCACTTCCAAAAGTTCTTCCTTAAGGATATCCTATAATTCTTGGTAGAATTCTATGGGAAATCCATTTGGGCCTAGAGTTTTGCCTTTCCACATCTTGAAAACTACCTGTTGTAGTTCTTTGACAATAATTGGGGCAATCAAAGTTACATTATCTTCCTTTGTGATGAGAGAAGGAATCTCTTGGAGTACTTCCTACTATACCTCCTGGTTTAGTGGTTCTACCTTAAAGAGTTGGACAAAGTATTATCTTGATATATCTTTCATCCCATCCCATGTTTTATTGAATCATCCACAACTATTTTTAGGGATGAGATGAAATTGTGCAACCGTATTTCTAGAAGAGATTTATGGAAGAAGCTAGTATTCCTAGCTCCCTCCTGGATCCTTGGATCCTAGATTTATGTTTCCATAGGCTCCCTTCTCTTTTGTCTCGTTCCTCCAATTGAACAATAAGCCTAGCCTCATCCTTGCTTTGGATCTTAGTAGTGTCATCCATTCGTATTTGCTCATTTAGGTCCTCAAGTTTGGTTAAGATATATCAATTTTTTCCTTTGTCACCAAACTCCTCCCAATTTCATGTTCTTAATTTGGACTTGAGGTATTAAAGCCTCTTAAAAAGGTGTATATATTTGTACCATTCTTGGGTTTATCCTTTTGCCAATATTTTTGAACCTTATCTTAGAAACTATTGTCTCAAAACCACATTAGCTTCAATCTAAAAGGAGCACAAATGGGTTTGGTATTTCACACTCCCACCAACATCGGCCAATGATCTTAACCTGCATTGTTCAACATTTGTTCTCCTGGAATATATCCATTACTCAAAAATTCCTTTGATAATAGAAACATATATAGTATTTCTAGAATGCATGTTGGGCCCTACCTTTTGTTAGACTAGGTCATCATACCATTTTCTGGTTTGATATCTCCCAGATGAAGATATCTAATATGCTTTGTCATGAGGTCAATACTACTGTCTAGAGTGTGATTTTCCCCTATCTTCTTTTCTAATGATAGGATGGTGTTGAAATATTTAGCTACAAGTGACCAAGATTTGGAGAAATGATCGATAATATAAGCTACATTACTCCATTATTGTCTTTTTTCATCTAGGTTGATAGGTGTTTATACATTGAGACATAACCAATATTGAGGAGAATGTCTACTTTGGGTTAGTAAAGCTAAACTACCCCAAATTCCCATTGTTTAGTGTATCATTATCTTTTTTGGATCCCAAATACAAGACACTTCAAATGCTCCTTAGGAGCTTAGAGATTCCACTCTATATGCAGGCCAAATATTTTTGGCAAATATCTACATCTCTTCTACTAACACTTTCATTTTTTGGATGAAAACCATCTATGGATGATGTTGTTGAATCATTCATTTTACTTCATTATGCTTTACTAGGCTACCCTTAAGCCCTAAAATATTCTAGGTGATGCACTTCATCAAGCACGGGGACTAAAAATATGGATAAGATTCTTGGCATCACCAATTGCTATCAACTTTGTACCTTCTTTCCCTATTTGATGTTGATTAGTCTTCTTGCCTGACCTTTTGTGTGTGTCTAGCTTCATCTTTTTAGTAGACTCTTGACTCCCTCCTATTGGCTTTGAGATGGACTCCAAACCTAGCATAGGTGAGAATACCACCATGGCGCTGTTAGAAGATTCTTGAGTGTCACCTCCACTATTTATTCCTTTATGAGTTCCTCCATTCGAGTAATTATCTTTCTCTTGGCTTTTGGTTTTTCTTTGGGATCTCTTCAATTGTTGGTTTGGGTTCTCTTGTGGGCTACTTGGTAGACTTAGAATTGGCTCGATGTTGTGGTTTATTTCAATTATTGGTTCATTTCTTAGGGCTTGAAGAAGATATTCTAGGATATTTGTTTCCATCGTGTTCTCCTCATCATACATTACGAGGTTAGAAAACTTATTGGTGGAGATGACTGCTTGCTCTTTTAGTATTTGTTGTCTTTGTATGTTCTTCTGTTTAGGCAATTGGAAACCTCCAGGAGTCGTTTCCTCTTATGACTGCTTCGAGATCTAATATTTAAAATCCATAGCTAGGTGACCATATTCATGATAAATCATGCACCTAAAGAGGATGTTCTCATAGTCTACAACTTGTTCCCAAGTATCCTCCCCAAACTGTATAGAAATATTTTTTGGCAAGGGCTTATCAAGGTCGATGAGAACACAAATTTTGGCATAGATAAATTGTTCAAATAAACTCGTATTGTTTGTTGTCATCATATAAGATCCTAGAGTATTGTCTATTGCCATAAAGACAACTTGGTTCAAAAAATCATATGACAACCCAAAAAGCCTCACCTAGATTGGGGAAACTGAGGGCATTTCCTCTTTTACCTTGAACTTGGTATGCTAGGGCTTCATGAAAAGCCCTACCCTACCTAAAAACCAAGGACCCCTTGGAAAACTTGTTCTCTATCTTCCTCATTAGCAAAAAGAACTAAGAAATAACCATTGGGGTAAGTATAAATATTTAACTCACCTCTAGTTATCCATTGTCCTACAACCCACATATTGAAAGTAGGGAGGTTTGGACGAAGACCTAAAAATCAATAAATTAATTATCTACATTCCCTAGCATCAATCCTGGGTTGTATGTGTGACATCTGAAGTTGGACTATGGGAGAGTTATCCGTCGATGCACCTCGATGTTGTTTTTCTAGGGTCTTTTTTGGGCATTCTCAAAGGTCTACGAAAATTTCTTGTGTTGTTAACTACAATTGTTTGTGTTTGTCCTCATCTCAAGGCATACCGAAAGGCCATCTTTGCCAAATTTTCACCATAATTTATTCTCATATTGATAATTGGCTCATTTTCTTTGCTATGACCAACAACATTAGTCCTTGCTTGATTACTTTTCAATGGTCTAAGTTTAGTTTCCTTTTGAGACATTTTAACTGGTTGCAATATAACCCTAGTATGTTGTTTTAAAGTTGGTCCTTTGCCTCTTGTGTATTTGTGCCCTTGGTTTTACACTTGTTTGGGATTAGTTGCTATGAACTCGAATAAATATTCAATTTTATTTTCCTGGAGTGGGATTTGATCATTGGTCTGTATTATTTGTTCCACCTAAATGTGCTCATGGTTATTTTGGTCCTTCTTAGAGTCCACGTCCTCTGGATTATTTTACATATTGGTCTTGTTCCCATGGAATCCTCCTTCCACCATCCAAGGCTTCACTTTTTCATTGTCAACCAATCTCTATAAACCCTCTTCCAATTATCTTTGCAAACCCTCAACTAGGGATCTTTGTAAACCCTCTTCTTGATGGTTTTTTGCTTGCGTTATGCATCTACACCACATTGTAAATGTCTTTGTTGATGTTTTTCCATTAATTGTACCTACACTTCATCGTATAAAATTTTTTGAGTTAAAAACAAGAGTTTTTATGAAGGGTCTCAATCCCCTCGTATCAGGGTTTGAACTTAGGTCTATTTTTTTTCTTTCTCATTTTCAATCGATTCCTACAATAATTCCACTATCCAATAAAAAATAATAATAGTATATAAATAACATATTATAATTGAAAATAAATCCTTGTTATCCCATAAATCAGTTTTGCCTTCCATTAATTAAAAGCTTATAATGTATTCCTAGGGAAATCATATGATTACAAATTTGTTTTTATTTATTTATCTATTTATTAAGGTTTGAGAAAGGGTGTTGAAAGGTCCCCGAACCTTTTACATAGTAGTCAAAGATTTAACAATATGCTTAGAAATACAACTTCTCCACAAAACATCTATGCTAAACAAAGAAGGTTGTAATACAAACACTCCTTTCACATTCTACTTCACAACCAAACAACATACATATAGAACAACTACTAACATGGTTTAAAAAAAAATCATCAAACTAAACCGATTAAGTAAACCACCTCCTACAAGACAAAAAAACAACAAACTAGAGGCACCCATTGGCCATAAGCTCTAAAGCTTCAACAATTTTCCTAAGCTTCTTTTTTGCTTCATCCAATAACTGCTTGGTAGGGACGTTGAGTTGCATTGTGTTCCAAGAGAATAGTATCATTTCTTAATTGTTATGGGTAATCTTTTATCCCTGCCCTAAGATAAGGTAGTTTGGGTTCCATTTGCAATTTCGATCGCAGTTTCTCGTTCTCTAATCTCCTGATTTATTGGTCTTCCATGTTTGCTTTACAATCCTACATCAATCATCCTTTTCTTTTGATTCCTAGTTTGTTAGCTTAGGGTTGGACCTGAGAATCTTAAGCCTCTCGTATTTTTAGACCGTTGTCCATCATAATGGGTTAAAGGTTATGTAGGAGGGCTATGGCCTTGTTAATTTGAATCAAAACAGACAATCAACTACTTGTTTTCTTCTTCATTCATTCATTGTGTTTGGGGGAGACTGGATCGATCATTATTGAGTCTAGCTAAGCAAAGGAATTCAAAACCAAAACTTCATAACCCTTTAAAGAGGATTTTCCAATACATACCTTTTGATTGACCCTCCTTGGAGACTTCCTGTTGAATTAGTTCTGCCAAGTTATTTGGGATCCCCTCTTTACTGTTCTCAACAATTTTATCCCCCAAATCCATGCCCTACTTGGAGTTTTCACCTTCATTCTGCTTATTTTGCCAAACTTTTTGATTTTGGGTCAATTTCTTGTGAGTGGAGCATGCATTGGTTGAGTGCCCTAATTTCTTGCAACTTTCACATTTGATCAGGGTGTTTTCATATTCTATAGTCTGATTCCATACCCCAAGCTTTGAAACCAATTTGATTGAATCGGGTAACTCATCCATATCCGCATTTATGCAAATTCTTGCATAAATAAGTCATGAGCGAGCCTTGGTGGTAGGATCAATAGTAATAAGGTGCCCTATTTCCTTTGCGATACCTAAATATTTTTTTTTCTAGTATTGGAAGGGTAGGTCTGACAATCTCATCCACATTGGTGCATGAGTGAAGCTTTGGGTTTTAGGATCAAAGTTTGGGCTCCATCGTTGCAAGAAAAGCCCTCGACATCCATAGAACCATAGACCTCCCCAGAGTATTCGATTAGAGTCTTCATTGTAGTTAAGCTTAACCATAAAGAACCCCTTCAACATTGCCACGATCTCCATGTGGCCATGGGATCGCCATTTAGCAACAACCCATTTCTTGATTGCATCAAGGTCCGATCGGGCTCCCATAAATTGACCCACAAGATTCATAGCTCCTTGCTCAATAGTTAGGTCGACCAAATTATTAGGTATGAAGAGTTCACCTCCCTCTAATTGTAGCTCAAAATGGAGATCTAGGGTTTTTTGTTTCCCACATACCACATGCGACTAGGAACGATCCCCAGATCAAAAAGATGCTTTCATAGGTCCCAAAATTCTATCCTGCTCTTTTGATTGAATCATCAACTTTAGAATCAAGGTTTAGACCCGGTTCTTTGTTGCCATTCTGTTGTAAACCTGCTCCTGTAAATCTACTCCCATCCTCTCCCATAATTCAGATCCCGCTAAAGATAAAACCATCAAATAGATTAAAATTTTGTTTTAATAAACATATAATAACTTTAATTTTTAAAGATTAAATTTATTTACTTATTTTTTTAATTTATTATAATATAACAACCATTATCTAATAAAAAAAATTGATCTTAATAATAACTCAAAAAAAAAATGTTAAATTTACTCTAACATTTTTAATATATTTAAATATATTTTTAAATAAAAATCAAAACCATACAATTACAAAATATTATAAAAGATAAAACCAACCTTTAATGGTTTCAGGTCTCTATATGCCTATACAACATCTAATATTCTGGTTTAAAAGGCTATATTTTAATGGTCTCGAGGCACCTTTGTCGTTCTTCCTGGCCAACCTTGGCGACCATTCATGACCACCTCTATTTTTTAGATTTATTTAAAAATAAAAAATAAACCATTGGACAAGATTAATTCGATGAGACCAACACTATCCTACACCCTACCCATATTATATTCGATAAACTGATACTAAATGCAAACCGATACGAAAAATATTGCTTTTCTTACCATATGAGCAAGAGCAGTCTAGACAACTAGACTCTAATGCATTCCTAAGTCTTCTGCAAGATAAGAAAGGCTTTAGGAATTTTGTAGCTCGTAGGGATTTAATCCCATCAATAATGGCAGAGACCCAAAGCCTTGCCAAGTGCTTTACTTGCAGTTTACAGAAGAGCAATGGTCGCCATAGGCATATTAGCAGAAAAAGCAAGAATGGATTTCTGCTGAATTCCTTTCATGGAGTGAAGAGTAGAGGATGGTTTCCTTCAAGCTCATCATCATTGCAGGGATTGAAATTCAGCCAGCTGCTTCACAAGGCCTCTGTTTCAACCTCACCCAATGTCTCCGGGAGACTACCCATTGTTTGCATGGCTGCAGACGGTCAGTATCATAAACTTTCTGCAGTTGATTGCATTTGATAAAACAAACCTAAAAACCGTTCTGCTCATTTTGCAAGGTATCTGCAAATTCTACAGTGTCAATCGCTTCTATCATGGCCAGCTGCACCATATTAGTCTAAAAAAGTTTTTTCTTTTATTTTGTTAATTGGTTATATGGTATTGAAACACAAAAATGTATATGGTTATAACACAGTGACAGTGATAATGTATATATTGCTTGCCAACATTTTTAGACCTTGGAATTTTATTGGTTGTTAAAATTTATCATAAAATTTGAATCTTGGTAAAATTGTTCACTCCCAATCAGTTGCATTTCTTCATGTTTCTGTCCAGAAATTAAGGAATTTCAGTTTAAGGCATGGTGAAACTGTAAAGAGGAAAAATGATAAACATGTCTACTTAGGGTTACTGATACCCTTCAATTGCATAAATAGAGAATAAGTTTATATAATCCATGAAAGCTTTGAGACCTTCATAGTTGAGTGACAGTCTGAATTTCTTTGGTCTTGGTATGCTTTGGGTGAGATTAGGGTTTGCGTTAGACACAGTGAGGTGGTTAATGAGAAGTCTACAACACCACCTTTCCAGATGCCTACTGTGGTTATGGGTTACTTGTTGCAGTAATAGGGATTCGAACCTGGGTCACATTCTTTAAAATGTTTCTTATTTGCTTCAGACAAGCCCTTGAACAACATTGTGAAAATTGGATGCTGGGAGCATATATTTTTGTCTGTGGGGGTAGGGGCGACAATCCTTCCTTTGGTAATTTGGTTACCTGAACGATTTTGAAAAGGGTCTTCCCTAAATTTAGTCAGCAGATGGCGGTGCTGATTAAATTTGGAGTTTTTTGCAGTCAAATGGTCGAATGGATATCATATTTCACCCCTGCAATTTGCCAAGTAAAAATCTTTAGCTCTGTCACTTATCTTTAAAAGCTCTTAAGCTGCTGTTCCAAACCCTCAGCTCTAATTCACATTTTTAGGGGTACTAGCTGTTATTTTTTATTTTTTCTCACAGGCTCTTCGGAATAGCTATAAAATTTAAGCAGGTGTTGCAAACTTTCAATTTTATAGTCTTTTTTAAGCAGTATTAACTGCTTCTTGTTAATGTCTTACCCACATAAAAACTCTTCAGGCTGCCACATAGCTGTAGAACTCAGGTGGGTAATGCAAACTTCTGGTCTGTCCTCTCTTTCAACGGTTGAAAATCCTCCCCCACAAAAGTAACTGCTTTTTCTTTTTCTTTCTTCGTTCTTTCTTTCTTTTTCTGTCGGGGTGAGGGGGTTTGGATTAGAGCTTTTGCATTTGAATGAATAATATTGCATGGGACCACCTGCGGCTTGAGAATTGGGGTGGTACGCCCCTCCTCGGAACCATTTCTTCAAGTTGAGTGGCTAAAGTTGTAGATACGGGGTTAACTGGCATCATTTTATTTTCGTCCCATGGTTCCCCTTGCTTTTTTTTAATCTTTTTTGACTGCTGAAAACACTATTCTGCATTTCGGGTTGTCTAGGTGAAGCATTGGTATTTGATGTTATACTGTTTTCTTGCATTTTATTTTGAGTAGCTTCTGCCGTTGAGTAGCTTCTGCCGTCCTCTTGCCCACATATGAAGAACATATACTTAAATTTAGGATGTGTTTTGACCTTAGAAGTGGAAATGGGGAGTTGCCAACGTTTACAGAAAACTATGGTATATACTGAAATTAAATAGATTTAGCATTAACAAGTAGAAACCCAATAGTTTGAGCATCATACATCTCCTATCATGACTCAGAATTTCATATAAGTACATTAATGATGTAAATGTTGCCAGAAACAGCCTGAAACAATCCAGAAGCCATACAAAATGGCCCTAAACAACCTGCCAAAATGTGGCTATATTGAGCTGTTTTGGAAAACAGTTTTCTTGAGCAAGCTGTCCAATGGGGCTCATGAAACAAGTCATGTTAAGGGCAATTTATTTCTTGCTACGGTATGTGGTAATGTTGTCTTAAAGTGCATTTTTTGCAACAAAGGTTGAGCAGTTCCCCAATTTCTCATCTGTATCAAATAGTTTTTAATTTCTTGAGGGACAATAGTTTTCTGCCTTTAATTACTTTTTAGCATTGCATTTTGGGTAGTTTACTCAGTGTTTACAATGTAGCGGCAATGCCATGTATGAAGACCTTATCCTTCATTTCAAAACTCTATTATATTGCGGTTTGAGTGGTTTCTTTGCATTTCAACTCCACCATATGACTTTGAATTTCTTCTGCAACAGTGTTTCTAGCTGTTAACTATTTTTTGTATTGCATTTGAAGTACTTTTGCTTAGTCTAGCTAGACCATATATGAATACATTGTATAGCTTAATCCAGGAATTTTCTAGCCTTAGAAACTCTGTTACATTGCAGTTTGAGCAGTGTTTTGATGTCTCTTATGCAGCCTGTGTTTTATTTTGTTTGGGTTTCATTGTGACCGGAAACAGGACGTGAGGTTCCACTGGCAGATTACAGGAATATCGGAATTATGGCGCATATAGATGCAGGGAAAACTACTACTACGGAGAGGATTTTATATTATACAGGCAAAAACTACAAAATTGGGGAGGTTCATGAAGGGACTGCTACAATGGACTGGATGGAGCAGGAGCAAGAAAGAGGCATAACAATTACTTCTGCTGCAACAACGGCCGTCTGGAATAATCATCGAATAAACATTATTGATACTCCAGGTCATGTGGACTTTACTTTGGAAGTAGAGCGAGCTCTTAGAGTACTTGATGGGACTATCTGTTTGTTTGACAGTGTCGCTGGTGTGGAGCCACAGTCTGAGACTGTATGGAGACAAGCAGATAAGTATGGAGTTCCCAGGATTTGCTTTGTTAACAAAATGGATCGACTTGGAGCAAACTTTTTCAGGACTAGAGACATGATAATAGCAAACCTAGGGGCAAAACCTCTTGTTGTGCAAATCCCAATTGGGGCAGAGGATAGCTTCCAAGGAATTGTTGATCTGATCAAATTGAAGGCTGTCGTTTGGTCTGGAGAAGAACTAGGTGCAAAGTTCAGCTATGAGGACATTCCTGCAGATCTTGTAGATTTGGCCATGGAATATAGGAATCAAATGATTGAGACTATAGTGGAACTTGACGATGAAGCCATGGAGAAGTATCTTGAGGGAGAGGAGCTTGATGAGAAAACAATCAAGAAATTGATCAGAAAGGGTACTATATCCATTAAATTTGTTCCAGTTCTTTGTGGTTCAGCATTTAAGAACAAGGGTGTGCAGCCTTTACTGGATGCTGTTGTGGATTATTTGCCTTCGCCTCTTGATTTGCCACCAATTAAGGGAATAGATGCAGAGAATCCAGAGGTGACCCTAGAAAGATGTCCGAGTGATGATGAACCATTTGCAGGACTTGCTTTTAAAATTATGACAGATCCCTTCGTGGGGTCTCTTACATTTGTACGAGTGTATTCGGGCAAGCTAAATGCTGGAACATACGTGCTTAATTCTAATAAAGGAAAAAAGGAGAGGATTGGACGACTATTGCAAATGCATGCAAATAGTCGAGATGATGTCAAGGTTGCTGTGACAGGGGACATAGTGGCGCTTGCTGGCTTGAAGGATACTATAACTGGAGAGACTCTGTGTGATCCAGATAATCCCATTGTGCTGGAAAGAATGGAATTTCCTGATCCTGTTATTAAAGTTGCAATTGAACCTAAAACAAAAGCTGATGTAGACAAGATGTCATTTGGTCTTGTCAAACTTGCCCAGGAAGATCCGTCTTTCCACTTCTCAAGAGACGAGGAGACCAATCAAACTGTTATAGAAGGAATGGGGGAGTTACATCTTGAAATAATTGTAGATCGTTTGAAGAGAGAATTCAAGGTATGTGTTTTTTTTCTACTTTTTAATCCTATTCCTAAGCAAATAATTTTGTCCTTTCATTTTACTTCCTAGGAGTACATTGCATGTATGTATGCAAGGTATACAATTAAATATAATGTGTTTTTTTTTTTCAGGTTGAGGCAAATGTGGGTGCTCCTCAAGTGAACTACCGAGAAAGTATCTCAAGGATAGCAGAAGTGAAGTATGTGCACAAGAAACAATCAGGGGGTCAAGGTCAGTTTGCAGATGTAAGTGTAAGATTTGAACCTATGGAAGCTGGTAGTGGGTATGAATTCAAGAGTGAAATCAAAGGTGGAGCTGTGCCCAAGGAGTATATTCCAGGTGTAATGAAGGGATTAGAAGAGTGCATGAGCAATGGTATTCTGGCAGGCTACCCTGTTGTTGATGTGCGGGCTGTCCTTACAGATGGATCTTATCATGAAGTGGACTCAAGTGCACTAGCATTCCAGCTTGCAGCTCGTGGTGCTTTCAGGGAAGGCATAAGAAAGGCAGGCCCAAGGTTGCTGGAACCTATAATGAAAGTTGAAGTGGTGACACCTGAGGAGCATTTGGGGGATGTTATTGGTGATCTTAATTCAAGGCGTGGTCAGATCATCAGCTTTGAGGACAAACCAGGCGGACTAAAGGTTTGCCTTCTTAGCAGTCACAATTTAATTATGCTTTCTGTTTCTCTTATTTTTTTAAATAACAGCTCTATGTTTCGCTTTAGTTGCACACATCTGAGCCAATCAAAATAAGTTTATGCTTGAAAGGTTTTTTCTTTCACATGGTCGCACATAGGAGCATGCTAATATGTATCACCCTTGGGATGTGTAGGTGATTGATTCTTTGGTGCCACTGGCAGAGATGTTTCAGTATGTGAGTAGACTACGCGGTATGACCAAAGGCCGTGCATCTTACACAATGCAAGTTGCCAAGTTTGATGTGGTACCTCAGCATATTCAAAATCAAATCGCTACAAAGTCGCTGGAAGTTGCTGCTTGAGGGTTTGCAAAACATTTTATCGTTATCATCGACTGAAAGTCCAAGCAATCTTGCCATTCTGCCCCATTGTAAACATGTCTAACACAAGAAAACACTTTTCTCTACTTATTTGCTTGATTCATTGGTTAATTGAATAAAAGCTTTATCCTAAAAATTTACTTTGGCACCAGTGGTTGTGATGGGGAAAAAATGGAAGTTGCAAGAATGCAGCAGTTCTAAGTGTAATTTATTGCATGTGTTGTTATAACTGTAGGACATTATGAGATATCGTGTTGAATCAAAAACTGGGTTTGCACTTTGGGTGTATAGAAGGAGGACCATGAATATTGACCCATTTATAGTTGTTAAAATCTTGTTCTTTTGTATTAAAGGCTCTCTGGCAGTTAGTGACTCTGAATTCCATGTTTATTCTTTTTGTCTGCTTTTACTTCTGATACTTGACACTTGTAAGGAATCCCCCTTTTAACCTTGGAAATGTTTTACCAAAACTCTGAGGAAATGCATCAGAAACTTACGGCATCTTTTCCAATCTGTTTCTTGAAACTGAAACATCTAGAAATGTTCTCAGGCCATTTCTGAGGCAGTTCTGATGTGAAAATAACTATTTCTAACATGTATGACAGCCATAATTCAATGAAAATTGTAGAAATTGCAAATGAGTTTGACATGCTTAGACTAATTTGAAGAAACAAAATCATAGCTAACAAAAAATGGATGAGAGAATCAAGAATCTGTTTGAACTTCTAAACATATTTAGAGTTATATTGTGCTGATAGGTTTTTGTTTGTATTATTTCAAGAATGGATCTTAGATGTTAGAATTGTTTAAAAGAACACATACGACAATATGTTGATTACAAATTGGAATGAGAAAACCATCGTTACCGGTAAAAGTGTGCATGTACCAGATATGTCTCAGTTGATCTCAAAAAGCATTTAGATACAAAACATTACTGTTATCTCAGTAGTGAACAACTTATGCATGTTTGCTGGGACGGTGCACGTAGACTTGCACGGAGTCATAGTTGATTTTCATGGATGTTCATGAAATAATCTTTAAGGGTCCTATTCTTGACTTTATGGCTCCTCTTTTGGCTATGCCAAAAAAAAACTGCAAATTTGAGAATCTCCAGCTACTGGAGTGGCTATTTTATTTCGGGAAGAAACAGTTTGAGCAGCTATTGCAGAAGGGGCCTCAAAACCTGCAGAACCTATATAAAATTTGCAATTCCAAGTGGCATCACGGGTGTGTTAGAAAATTAAAATAAACAAGCAAGCATAAACAACAATAAACAGTACACGAGATTTTACGTGGAAACCCTGCAGTGTGCAGGTAAAACCACGGGGCAATGGCAACTTTTCTTCTTTTATTATACTCAGCTGATTTCATACATTCGCACTCTGTCCTAATGCAAAGGGCATTCCCCCTTTTATAGAAATACAAAGGAAGATTACAAAAAAGCCGTGGCACATTCTAGATAAAAGTGCTCTATCAAAAAACTACTTTTATCAACTGCTTTCTATAACAAAAGTAGCTTTAAAAACAAAAGCATCTTTAAAAGCAAAAAGCAACTTTAAAGCAAAAAACAGCTTTAAAGCAAAAGCATTTTAAAGCTCCACCAAGCACCACTCAGATGAAGAACATCGGAGATCTGGATATTGACTTCACCTCCTAACAGGGTGTTGTCCACATATCTTCAGGTTTTCCTCCATAAATTTTTGTGTTGATTGAAGAAGATTTTGGGTATAGTTGGAGTCAGAACTGAAAAAGGATCTTTGGCTGATAAAATCTAGGAAGTCCAGAGGACCATTTTTCTGCAAAATATTCTCTCAAGTTTTTGAACAGCACTTGCTGGGAAATTTCAGGTAGCCTCCTTTCATGGGACCAGTAGGTTATGGCACATCCGTTAAAGATGTGGCTATTCTGTGTGAGAGTGAATAGGGTTGTGATGTGATCACTTTGCATGGTCATTTTGCATTGACTTGTGGAGTTTAGTCATAATTGGTGCAAATAATCTCCCATGGAAAATTATGTATAATAATTTCTGTGTTTTCGTACTAACCTCTCCAACTTTTTGAATATCCTTCAATATTTTATGTGGATACAAGAGACCTGGCAACTCCAGGCTGGCCAAGACATGTGAGGGTCTGTCACTGCTTAAAGGTTGGACCTTCATTCAGCAGGGATTGATTATAATCACTTGTTCATACTCATCTGAACAGTCGTCTCCCTTATTGCTAACACCAGCACCTAGTTACACATAATACCAAGAGGAGGATGCTTGCGAAAGTATGAGCATGCTGCTCACCATGTGGGTGCGAGAGAGCCAGGGTAATGGTTGTATAAGTTTAGGAGATGTGAAACCTTAATACAGCAGTGACAAGTGGGATTCATAGCAGAGTTTGAGATGGAAGTTTCTAGTGTTCAATAGAAAATGAAATTAAACACACAAAGTATAGTAGACACCTAAAAAGAGGATATCAGTGGTATCCAAATATTCAAAGATTCCTTGAAAATGTGTATTATTATACATGAATACGAGATTTTCATGAGAGCAAGTATTCTCAAAATATATAAATTTACACATAAGGTATCTACGAAACAAGCGAAAGATTCTACACGTTGGGCAAAAGTACAAAGTAACAGAAGTAAAAAGTAACAGTGTCATATAGGACACCTATTGAGAAAAACTTATTTATAGAAGGAAGCTTTTATTATAAAATCACTTCTCAATGAACAACTCTGGATCTTTCACATGCCTTGAGATTTGACAAATTTGGCTTTTGTCTAGGTCTTTATGAACACGAGAACAACCCAGTTTTCTGGCCAACAATGCTCAAGGTAACTTGTACAATTATGATCAAATAGGCAAAGTAAAAAAGGTGGACATCAATATGGTTATGTCAGACATGAAATATTGGATTCTTAGTGGGAAAGCATTTTGATTATCATATTATAGAAATGTAGGTTGCTGTTGTCCCAAACACAATTCTTCAAGCACACACTAATTTAAATTAATGTTAGTGAAACATTAAGGCCACATGTTCTTAGCTATAGTAGTAGTGGGAAATAGTTGCATGTTTCTTAGTTGATAAAACAATGTAGTCAACAAATGCACACGTTAAATTTTACCATGATAAAAAGTGAACTTAACGAAAAGCAAGGGGTCAAAAAAGGCAGTGTCCATGAGATATGGATGATAACTAATCTTGATCATAGAGTAATGAAAAGTTGATGTCGTAGATGGATTATGCAAATTTATTTGTAATTTCCATCAAACTGAAACCACAAATACCAAGATCTCACAAGATGGTAATATTGGATCAAAATCAATTACACAAATCAACATCATGACGTATAAGGATGCAATAGGAGAATGAAGTTTGCAATCACACATTCTAACATTTCCCTTTTAAGCAAATTGGAGGGACATAAAGGAGACATTATATTTTTTCCCTTGCCCTAGTGTTAGCATCATGTAGCCCAAGCATTCATCTAAGCTTATGCACTTATCAACAATTTGGTAATTTGTACTACAAAACTCCATGGAAACAGTTTTGTTCTTAATCAACTCACAAATGTAACAATAGTGGATTTCAATATGCTTTGTTTTGTCGTCGACTATTAAATTGTATGCAAAATTATAGTAAACTTCAATTACCAAGGAGAATGGTAGTTGATAATCCAAGCTTGTGATGAACATTTTGTTTGCATACCATATCTATAGAAACATTAAACACACTATGATATTCAACATCTATAATGTATTGAGCACTTCATTTTATTTCTTGCAAGATCATGATGATAACATCAAACAAATGCCCTAATGTAGTTTTGCAACTATTAAAATCTCCAACAATCCAAACCAAACATCCATAGTGCATAGAGCACTTCATTTTAGTTCTTGCAAGACCATGTGATAGGCTGGCTGCCAACACCAAACAAGTGCCCTAATGTAGTTTTGCAATTATGAGCATCTCCAACAATCCAAACCAATATAGACCTTGAGCTCCAAGGATCCACCTAGAAAATTGGTCTTGAATCACCATGGGGAAACACACTCTTAACATCCATTTCATAGATTTCTCTTTGAGTATGGCGACCAAGTATAGGACAATTTTATAAAAGTTTATTTTCGACCGTTGGTGCAAAAATTTCTACGTAATCAAATCCCTTCGTTTTAGACTCCTATAACAGTGAACCTACTCTTGCACCTATCCACTTCTTTAGAAGTGTATTTGATATTGTAGACTCATTTATACTTTTTTTTTCGAGTAATACTTCTTATACACATCCGCCGTGGGGATTGAACCCGGGTCACATCACCGATAATGCAAGTGGCGTCCTTGTCGGTAGACCACACTCTCAACCGTTGGTGCAAAGATTTCTATGTAATCAAATCCCTTCATTATAGAATCCTATAACAATGAACCTACTCTTGCACCTATCCACTTCTTTAGAAGTGTATTTGATATTGTAGACTCATTTATACTTGAGATGCTTTTGCTTTTGGGATAGCAAACTACATCCAAAATCTGACTCATTTATACTTGAGATGCTTTTGCTTTTGGGATAGCAAACTACATCCAAAATCTGGTTTTTCATTAGGAAATTGTATTTCTCATCTATGGTATCTCCCACCTTTTTATTCCCTTAAGTGTTTTATTAAAATATGTAAACACTCTTAGTTATAAGTGCACAATGACCTTAACTTCGAAATTTATTGGATTCTTCTACTTGATTGACCTAGGGACATTATTACTTTTTGGGAGATTTTCTCTTTGAACTAAGACCTTATCTTCAACTAAATTTCTATTTTGTCTTACTTGTAGCATGATATTGTCCATGTATTTAAATATTCAACCTCAAATAAATCTCCCTAATGTATTTATTGCTTAGTACTTAAATTACTCAATGCTTGAATGGCTAGCCATCTTCACTCCTATACAAAACTCATTCTCAATGACTTGATGATCTATTGTTGAAGGGCCCGATGCTTAGATGACCTAACCATTTCCACTCTTAAATGACCCTTTTTCTTAATATCTGTATAGCCCTTGTCTTTTATATCTAGTTGGGTTGGTGCTTAGGTGAACTAGTCCATGGATGATTTGATGTCTTTTTATTCCTTCTACTTAATGCACAAATGGTTCAATAAACAAATAATGTCATGCCCAAATGATTGATCTCTTCAATTGTGGAATGAATTAGATCTTGGACGATCCATTGGTTGCTTATGCTTAATGTTTAGGTTTCCTCACTCCTCAAATAACTCAATTTTTAAGTTGTTGAATGCTTGGAAGTCTCAATCCTCAAACAAACCAAATCTTAGACATCCATTCTTAAATAACTCGATGACTAGACATTTGTCCTTATCATGTAAAGTTTCTTTGTACTTATCCAAAGAGAATGACTACTTATCATAAAATGTAGTAGCCAAAGTATTATAAACATGATAAGTTTTTTTAAGAATATTCCTTTTAAATTTCCATGGGATTTGGAGCAAGTGATCGGGAGTGAAAGTTTCACACCATTGACCAACGTCCAAATTCCATGGATGAAACTTTACATTTATCAAATGGCATAAGCTTAGTTATATTCCTTGACTTTCAAAGATAAGACAAAGGTTTAAATTTTGCCGAGCGCTATATGCATAATTGCCAAGTTTTTGTAATACCATTGTGTGGTCATGATGTAATACTTGTGGGGCCTACTTCAATCCTATATAACTAATTTTAAAAAATATACTTTGAATTGTTTTTCACTCTATATTATTAAAGTCTTAAACTAATGTGATAGCCTTCCAATTTCATATATATATATATCTATATATATATATATATATATATATGTATTTTTAATGGGGGAGAAACCCTCCCTTAGGGGAGTGGGGAGCTCTGAACCCTGATCTTTGTTAAATGCGAATGTTGGGATGTTGTTCTTCTTTCGTGCAATGGTGCACAGTTTGCTAGATAGTGGGACGAGGTTCTGCTTTTCTAACTTGGCGGACGAGTGTTGGTCCTAATGCTAAAATGTTTTTGGTAAAGGCCTTGCCTCTTTCCTCATACCCTGTTTTGGGGGTTTGTTCTTGTTTCTTGGATGGATCTTAGATTTTGGATCTGTTTTCATTGGAAACTTGCTCTGCTGGGGCAAAGTTTATTCCCAGATCCATTTTGGAGAAGATGTGGGTGATCTCAGGTATCATCTAGTTGTTTGTTTTTCTTTGCACGACCTTGGCAGGTTTTTTCTCACGATTTCCAGCCTTTTTGGTGGTCTGCTGGGTCGTTGCCTTTTCAAGAGGGAAACTTTTTTTCCAATTTCAAATTTGAGCAGGAAGTTGTTTCCTATTTGTTCTATTTGCAGTTTTTTTCCCGTTTGGACTAGGAGGGAGTTTCCAAATTTAAAATTTAATGTTCAATTGAAATGTGTCCTATTTTCCCTGAGATGTGGGCCTTTTGGTTCTTTCAGATCTCCAAGGTCCTGACATGTTTTAGGTTTGGGGAGCCTTCCAAAACCCTATGGTCCTTTGTTGGAGGCCTGATCCATTTATAGAAGGTTCTAGGAGCCTTGCTTTTTCATTTCACTTTTAGTATTTGAGCAGGAATTTGATTTTCAAATCATTTTAGTGCTCTTGGTTCTATTTGGATGGGAAATGACTATTATTTCCATCCTTGTGTTTGTTTAGGCTCAGGGAGCCTATCAAAACCCAATGGTCCTCTACTTGAGGCCTGATCCACTTGTACAAGGTTCTAGGAGCCTTTCAAAACCCTGTTTGTAATGGTTTAGGGACCCTTCCAAAACCCCCTGTGAGGTTCGGGGAGCCTTCCAAAACCCTTTGGTCCTCTGCTTGAGGCTTGACTTTTTTTAAGGTTTTAAGAGCCTTTCAAAATCCTGCTTAAAGAGGTTTGGGGATCCTTCCAAAACCCCATTGTTTAAGGTTTGGGGATCCTTTCAAAACCCCTTTGTTTAAGGTTTGGGGAGCCTTTCAAAACCCCATCTTTGGGCAGGATTCCAGTTTGTTGTTGTCGGAGTGATTACTGAAGGTGTTGGGTACTTGCTGGTGGAGACCTGAGTTTCCAGAATTAGGATTCCCATCCTTGGCAGGAAGGTCTAATGTTTTTATTCTAGTTTTTTTTAGCACTCCTGATGTCTCAACATAATTTTTCCAAATTGAGTGCTCTGTTTAAATTTGAAAATTAAATTATCATCAGATGGCATGGATGGTTGTCCCATTTTCTAGATTTACTTCTCCCATGGTGGCTTGGGCAGGAAGTTCCTTTCCAGGTCTAATTTTAAATTTTGAAGTTTAGGTGGGAATGCTATATGTTTTGGATCTGCAAGATCTGACTATCTCGAATGTTGGATCAATCTTTGTTGGATGTTGAATCAGTTTCCCCTTAGGGATGCAATCCCATTTGTGATCTTCTTTGGTGTGTTTTGAATATCTTTGTGGTTTGTAAAGGTTGGGGGACCCTCCCAAAACCCTATGTAAAAGGTTTGGGGACCCTTCCAAAACCCTTTCTTATACCAAAATAAAATTATATATATATATATATATATATATATATATATATATATATATATGCTAACTTACATGATGTTAGCCTTTATAAAGAGAGCATTGAATCTTTCCAATACATCCTTGGTTATTTGCTATTCTTGACATGAAAAATTAAATTGAGTTCAACATGTAAAGTGAACAACCAAAGTTTCAATCCTTCTTAAGATGTAGATTCCTTCTTCTCATTACCCACATTAAGTGGAGAATTCTCCATGTCCATCTACATCAAGTATCCTTTATCTTTGAACATAGAGCAATCATTTGTGTTAGAAACAAAGAATAGATTTGCATACCGCAATTAACATTTGCATTGATGTGATATAATTATGTATACATGTAAAATCAAGGTTTGAGATTGGGAGTTACAACTACTTTCCAACTTCCCCTGACCTTTGTAACCATAAGGTGAATACATCAGTATGATGTAATATTCACAACATTCCTCCATTATTACATTCAAAGTACATACAAGAAAATTTCTAAAATTTTTAAAATTTTCACGTGCAAGAGACTGTCAAAATGTCTTCATGTTGCTCCTTTGTGGGATAAAATTGGAGTTGTATGTTGTGTTCTTAAACATGTTCACATATGAAATGACACTGAACCTCAATGTGTTTTATGTGCTCATGAAAAACTAGATTATGAACAAGCTTTAGAACTCCTTGATTGTCACAACTCAGGATTGTTGGTTTCTTTTGTGGGATGCCCATTCTTGACAAGATGCGACATAACCATACCGCCTTGCAAATAACTCCTACTACAATGAAATATTAAGCCTTGGTGGAAGAACGAGCAACAACACAATGCTTCTTACTTCCCCGAGAAATCAAACTAGATCCTAGAAAGAATACATATCTAAAAATGGATCTCCTATCATTAATGAATCCTACATAGTTTGCCTTTGTGAAACTTGTCAAGAAGTCTAGACCATACTCAATCATACCACGAATACACACCTTTGGTTCTTGCATGAACCATGAAAGATAGTTGATAGCATAGTTGATGTCAGGTCTGGTGTATGTCAAATAAATGAGACTCCCAATCAACTGGCTATAGACATGTGGAGATGGATCATAGCATGACAGTTGCAACCTTGCTTACATTAGAGTGTCCATGGGCTTGCAATTTGTCATCCAAAACTTCTCGAGCAATGTCTTAGTATACTTCATTTGTGACATGAACACATGGTTATTAGTTATGTCATATAAATGCTTCAATGCTTTCTTGGTCTCTTCAATCAACTTCACCAACTCCAAGTGACGGAGTCATCACATATACAATGTGTTAGCAAATCAATACTATTCTCACAAGATCTCACAAATTCATACATTCATTCATCAATAATATTACACAATAAAACACTAAAAACTTTATTGAAAAATCTACTATAACAATGCATAAATGCAATATTACTTTGATACATATTACATGACTTTTTCTTCAATATATAAATACATGAGATTTTTCACATTACTCTTGATCTTTGCTCTCCTCAAATTTACTGAAAAACTAACTCTTCATATTTCTTTTTTTACAAAGTAAATCTCACATATTACATAAAAACAAAGTCTCCCACGATTACTCATAACTTCCTACTTGTAAACACTTCACTCATCTAACTCACTTTCTAGATCGTATTTCAAGAATTATATTTCAGGGCAAAGTTGTTTTTCCAGCTAATTCATATTGACAAACAAACTGTTGCTCACTGTCCTCCTACCAACATCACCATTAACTTTCTGCATCAATGTCTTGGTCTATTTCATGAATGAGCTCCTCAATGGGAACATCATTTCACATGGTGTTCTGTACATGTTTGTTGAAGCTCATCTACTGTAATATAACCACTTCACTGTCCTCCTACCAACATCAACATTAACTTCTGCATCAATGTCTTGGTCTATTTCATGAATGAGCTCCTCAATGGGAACATCATTTCACATGGTGTTCTGTACATGTTTGTTGAAGCTCATCTACTGTAATATAACCACTTCACTGTCCTCCTACCAACATCAACATTAACTTCCTGCATCAATGTCTTGGTCTATTTCATGAATGAGCTCCTCAATGGGAACATCATTTCACATGGTGTTCCGTACATGTTTGTTGAAGCTCATCTACTGTAATATAACCACTTGCATTGAAATATGCGAAACCAACAAATAGA
Organism: Wollemia nobilis; assembly: GCA_028583015.1. Classification (NCBI taxonomy): domain Eukaryota; kingdom Viridiplantae; phylum Streptophyta; class Pinopsida; order Araucariales; family Araucariaceae; genus Wollemia; species Wollemia nobilis. The sequence continues at coordinate 8,241,554 of JAQPPZ010016703.1, forward strand.
TGCTCTTCACATTCGAGTTTGTTCAAATGAAAAATTGCAGCAATGAACTTTCCAGAACCATCGTTATCTACATTAGCCGCATCCACCAAAGCATGGATCACTAATTCCTTCGCTAATGAACAGGATCCATTGGCCATGGTTTTATCTTTACGTACAAGTCGATCGAGTGATGGAGTGGATTTACTGACCCAAGACTGTTTGTTAAAAATTTTGATCTTTGTGAAACTCTATCCATTATGATTTTAACGTCAACCATTTCACCAAATTCTGAAGCATCCTCCGTTGTATAAAAAGAAATTCCTCCAATGAAGAGTTTGGTGGTGATTCCTCAGGAGAAACAATAAGAATGAAGAAAGGTATGGGTGTCGGAGGGAAGAAAACGCAGTGCTTCTGATAAGAGGGCCAATTCATGGAAAGGTCGCCATTATTATCCTCAATCTGAATGACGAGAGGAGACGATGCGCTTCAAATTAGAACCTCACCACACCACTTTTGGATTTGAAATATATATATTTTTAATTCCACCGAAAGTTTTTTATTAAAAATAAAACAAAGATAAATTTACCTTTGTAACATCCCTAATATTTGAAATATAAGTGCTCTAGATCGTGCGTAATGGTAGATATTGAGAAAGATCTGCCGAGTTGTAGTTCTGTTGAACTCATTTTTCATATGGGTACTTGGTTCAGGTTATCAAATATGGAAATTAGCGCCAGGTTTGCTACGATTATGGAAAAGGGGCACCACAAAAACCTATGTCCTCTGCATCTTAAAACTCTAAGCAAGCCGGCGGTCCCCAAGAAGACCAGGGATAGGTAGGTGCCAAAGAAATTTTCCGTAAATGCGAAACCTAAAGAGCCGGCCCCCTTTGTGTCCAAGGAGGCTGAAGCTCAGGGTGCTTCCAGTGAGGAGCCTATTTCCAATCGCTCCGCCAAGGCTGAAACTCAAGTTAATTCCAGAAAGGCGATTCAGGAGAATGATTTTCTTCCATCTAACTTGTTTGACGGTATTGAGGAGCTGAATAGGGAGCCAATTAAGAGATTGGAGGTTATCCAGGTGAAGCTCATCTCCCTAAGGTAAACCAGTCTGATTATTTCCTTCAAAACTCTTTTGATTGCCTTGGTGCAGAGAAAGCTGTGTTGCAGCAGAGAGTGGAAACTCCAGTAACCTCCCCTGGCCCTACTCTGGAGAAGGGCTCCCCAGGCCTTAAAACTAGGAGTTATCGGAAGTTCTGTAGTGTCATAGGAGTTAAAAGAAAAGTGGGAAGATCTAAGAAGAGGGGGTGCGATTCCCAAGCGGCCATTGGAGCCATCTCGGATCTTGGTTTGATCTGAAGAAAAAACTGAGCATCAGTTGTAGCAGTAGACAGCTCGGATTGGATGCTTCTAAAATCTCCCCACCCAGGATTGAATGAGATGATGCGGATGCCATTTGAGTTATAGAGCCTTTGTGATTGTTTCCTTGATCCCAGGTGTTCTTTGGTGTCTTCAACAGTTTGGTGTCTTCCCTGTTGATGCAGGATTTTGAACTCAGGTTCTTTCCCGCTTTCCGGTTTTGCATTTTACTGCAGCAGTTTTCTGATTTGAATCTCTTGGGCGGGATTCAAATCCGTAGGTGGGTTCTAATTTCAAGTGCGGAATTCCATTGATGCCTGTCAGGGACCCGAGCACTTCTTTTATGAGGGGCAGTTGGGGGCTCTCTGGTTGTTGCTCATTTTCGAATTCAATTTGGCTGAATGGAACTCCTTTCTTAGTTAGCTTTTAAAAGTTATGGGGTTTTGGAATGCTTAGGTGGCATCCAGTGTGGCCCACATTCTTTTGTCTGTTGTTTTTCTTTGCTTTAATTTTAATGGTTTTATTTTTGGTTGTCAACTCTGAACCCGTTGTAAGGTTTGTTAGTTGGTGGGTCCCATTTTTTTTTATGCTTTCTATAAACTTGCCTGTGTTTTTTAGCTATATTATTGTTCTGCAGTTTACTTTTAATAAAACAGATGTAAAAGTGAAGAATTCTTTTCAAAACCTTCTCACAATATAATAAAGAAAACATCCCTAATATTTTTTTAAATGTCTCAATAGATGTGCTTGTTGGAAGTAGTCTGATCTAACTCTTTTGAGTGATGGGCCAGACAACCACAGTATGAAGCCTGAAGTGAGCCAGGTTAACCTAAACGAGACGCCCCAGGAATTATAGGAAGCAACCCTGCTTGATAGTAGAAAATGACTGTAGATGTAAAGGATTCCCTTGTGGTAACCCAAAAAATGTTTGTGTTTTTTTTTTTTGGTAGCACAGGGAATCGTTTACATCCACAGTCATTGTCTACTATCAAGCAGGGTTCGAATCTTGGGCTGTCCCCTATAACCCCTACGGCAGAGACTACTTCCTTTACTAACTGACACCCAAAATTAATTAAAATAATGTTGAATGCCCTTTTATTTTCAACCAACCAAATAAATAAATGTGTACGTTTAAAAAAATGTTCTTACACGGCAATTTAATATTCCATAACTCTATGTATACTTTTCGGAGACGTTACTTCGGGCAGCAACAAACCTTTTTTTTTTTTCTTTTTCATTTCCTCCTTTCTCTTTCTCTTTTTTTCTAGCGCTCCTCTGCAATGTAAATTTTTGGACCAGAAAACTTATTAGCTTCTGCAGGTTTCTAATTCGCAGGGTCTCCTTCCTTCAGAGACGTTTTGTGGCTTCGTTTTTTCAAGTTCACTCCAGCGCAGGCTCTTATTCCATGTGTTGTTTGGGCAAGCTACTACTTTCTTCCTACAGCCGTCTTCTACAACTTTTAATCTTTCAAATATTTCAATAATTTTCTTTCAATTTCTTCAACAAATATTTTCACTTCTTTCAACCCAAAAAAATATTCAATTATTTTCTGCAAATTTTTAATTTAATCTTCTTTTTCAAATATATTAATTTCCTCTTAGATATAATTCCCCGCATTTCTTATATCTCCCAATAATAATATCTATTTTTTCTTTCTTCAAAATATTTTTTTCTTCTTATATCTCCCAACAATAATATTAATTCCTTCTTCCTCCAAATATTAATTTCTCCTCCAACAATTATTGTCTTCACTTTAAATCAACAAAATCACTTTCTTCAAATATTTTTTTTCAATGAGTTTACACATGTTTTTAATACTAAGTGCTAAGTGGGGTTTGAACCTTAGACCTCTCAAGGAGAACCAAAGACCTTACCACTGCAGTAAGTTTGCAACTTTTACTCAAACAAATTTAATTTTGCCTTACCTTGGCAATACAATATTTTCTTCTTTTCACCAAATCCCCAATATAATAAAACTCACTTATTTTTTCACTTGGGCATTGGCAAATGCCACTCTTGTCTAACATTGCTCTCAAATGCCACTATTTTCTAACGTTGCTCTCTTCCAATATACTAAACCTCATGTATTTTTCACATGGGCATTGCAAACGTTGCTCTCAACTAATACTACTTACTTCTCCTCACTTCTCCAATAATATAAGTTCCTCCTACAGTTTTGCAATCTTTCTCCTCCAATATTGCACTCCTCCAATCTCCTTCTATCACATTCTATCTTCCTCCTCCAAACTTGTTCACCGTCTTAACGTTCCTTCAAAGGCGCCTGATATCATTTCAAAACTTGTACACGCTTCTTCAACATAGCTTCCGTCTAATTCGTCTGCTCTCCTTCTTTCTTGGACGTCTCACATAGCTCTCACCAATGTGGCTTTGATGCCATTGTTAGCAAATAAACACTATTCTCACAAGATCTCAATATTAAATAATATCACAAATTCATACATTCATTCATTAATAATATTGCACAAGCAAAAGGATGGAGGACTCGGGTTCAGGGACATCAAGCGGATGAACATGGCCCTCATTACCAAGCAGTCCTGGAGACTTACCATCAATGAAAAAGTCACCTGGATTGACATCATCAAAGCTAAGTACCTCCATCAGGTTCCCTTTCTTGGAGAGCACAATCTACCTAAAGGATCTCATTTCTGGAATGGTGTCACCAAAACAAGGAAGATCATTATGGAAGGCCTAAGGTGGTGTCTTGGAAATGGAACGACCATCCGCTTCTGGGAAGACCCGTGGATCCGTGACTAACCTCTCAGCCAAGACCCTCATCTTGCAGTGCTCAAGACGGTTACTGAAGACACCTTTGGAGATAAGGTGTGTCATTTTATTAACTCAGATCTTCCAAGACCCGAATGGAAACACCTAGCTCTTAATGGGCCTAGGCATATCACCGAGGCGCTCAGGCGGTTACAAAACCTGCTGAGGACCTGCATCATCCCGACTCTCACAAAGATGACACCATGGTTTGGAACCTTGAAGATTCAGGGAATTTCACCGTTAAATCTGCCTACTACGGCCAAGAAGCTCCCAGGTGATGGCCGGGACTTATCTAACCGGTCCGGGTCCCCAAGATCATTCCCAAGGTCAAATTATTCTGTTGGTTAGCCATCCAAAACAGAATCCTCACCACTGACAACTTGATAATCAGAGGGTTACTCATTCCCATTTGGTGCATCCTGTGTAAAAACGCTTGTGAATCAACTTCACATGTTTTTCTGGAATGTCCCTTCTCTCTTGTCGTGCTCAACTAGGTTCTCAACACCTTCGCCATCTCCATAGCCCTCCCTCATTCCATTCCCCTCCTTTTTCAACAATGGCCCCGGCCTTTCAAGAACAGTCAACTTAAATTCATGTGGCAAGCTTGCCTCCACATTTTCCTGTGGCAGATTTGGCTTGAGAGAAATGACAGAATTTTCACAAACCATGCTACTGATAAGAAGATTGTTGTGGCCAAAATCTTGGCCCTTGCTGCGGAGAATGCCTCTCTTGTCTCGTCTTCCAAACCCCCCCTCCTGGCATTGAATCGGACCTAACTAAACTTTTCAATCTTTTCAATTTTTCTGCTACACCCCGTACTTCTGTCGACAGGTCTGTTATCAAGTGGGTCTTACCTCCTACTGGGTGGCACAAGCTTAACTTTGATGGCGCAGCCAAGGGCAACCTCAGAGCGGCTGGCGGAGGAGGAATTCTCGGAAATCACGGAGGAGAAATAATTTTGGCCTTTGCTCGGAACACGGGAATTCAATCTAACAATATGGCGGAGGCTCGGGCCTTACTACAAAGCTTGATTCTCTTGGAAGGCTTGACCATCAACAAACTTATCATAGAAGGAGACTCATTGCATCGCATCAATCGGCTCAATGGGACCTCTGTGCCTCCCCGGGCCCTTGTTTCGATCTTCCAAGAATGCAAGGCACTAATTGGCATTTACCCAGAATTAATCATTAAGCATCAGTACCGGGAAGGAAACAAAGCTACGGACTGGCTTGCTAACAAGGGAGTTGACGAAGCGGATATTCATGTTTGGAGAGATTCCTTCCCCATTGGCCTAAGGGACGCTCCTACATCCAATGTCTGCACAATGTGAGGAGTTAACTGGGCACCGGGTTTGTTTGCTTCTGGATCTGGACGAGTCTTCGCATCCTTTCATCCTTCATCTCCCTTCGGCTGCGTTTTGGCTACTTGTCGCGTTTTCGCGACACTTTTCACTTTTGGCCGTGAATTTTCAGCTTGTCGCGATTTCGCGACATCCTTTTTGCTTTGGCCGTGAGGTTGCTACTTGTCGCGATATCGCGACACTTTTTTCTCCTTCGAACGCGGTCTTCCAACTTGTAGCGATATCGCGACACTTTTTCTCTCTGGGTGCTTTTTTGCAACTTGTCGCGATATCGCGACACTTTTTCTCTCTAGGTGCTTTTTTGCAACTTGTCGCGATATCGCGACACTTTCTTTCTTCAGGCGCTTTCTTGCATCATGTCGCGATTTCGCGACATTTTTTCTCTTTGGCGGAGGTCTTCCATTTTGTCGCGATATCGCGACACTTTTTCTCCTCGACGACGGCCTTCCATTTTGTCGCGATATCGCGACACCTTTTATCTTCGGCTGCGGACTTCCAGATTGTCGCGATATCGCGACACTTTTTCTCTCCGGCTGCGGTCTTCCAGATTGTCGCGATATCGCGACACTTTTTTTCTTCGGCTGCGGTCTTCCAGATTGTCGCGATTTCGCGACACTTTTTCTCTTCGGCGGCGGGCTTCCGGATTGTCGCGATTTCGTGACACTTCTTCTCCTTGGCAGCGGTTTTCCATCTTGTCGCGATTTCGCGACACTTTTTCTCTTCGAAAGCGGTCTTCCAGATTGTCGCGATATCGCGACACTTTTTCTCTTCGAAAGCGGTCTTCCAGATTGTCGCGATATCGCGACACTTTTTCTCTTAGGCAACGGTCTTCCATCTTGTCGCGATTTCGCGACACTTTTTCTCTTCGGCAGTGGTCTTCCAGATTGTCGCGATATCGCGACACTTTTTCACTTCGGCTGCGGTCTTCCAGATTGTCGCGATATCGCGACACTTTTTCTCTTCGACTGCGGTCTTCCATAATGTCGCGATATCGCGACACTTTTTCTCTTCGGCTGCGGTCTTCCATAATGTCGCGATATCGCGACACTTTTTCTCTTCGACAGAGGTCTTTCATCTTGTCGCGATTTCGCGACACCTTTTCTCTTCGGCAGCGGGCTTTCACAATTGTCGCGATATCGCGACACTTCTTCTCTTCCGGCTCCAACCTAACAACTTGTCGCGATATCGCGACACTTCCTCTCTTCTGGCAGCAACCTTGCACTATGTCGCGATTTCGCGACTTCTTCCCTCCTTCGACTCCGACGGCGCTTCTTGTCGCGATTTCGCGACTTCCTTTCTTCTCTTGGCAGCTTCGGCGCATCTTGTCGCGATTTCGCGACATCACCATTTTGGTCGCGATTTCGCGACACCTTTCCTCGTGTGGAGGTTTGCCCGCTCTTTAATATTTTCTTCTTGGACCACCTCGGTCATTCTGGAATTCATGTAATTCCTCTTGTACAAGGTTCGGGGACCTTTCAACACCCCTTCTACCAATCAAAAAAAAAATATTGCACAATAAAACACTGAAAACTTTAGTGAAAAATCTACTCTAGCAATGCATAAATGCGATGTTACATATTATATGGCTTTGTCTTCAATATATAGATATATGAGACTTCATATTACATCTTGGCCTTTGCTATTCTCAAACTCAAATGAGAACTAACTCTTCATATTTCCCCTTTTACATAATAGACCTCACATATTATATAAAGACAAAGTCTCTCATGATTACTCATAACTCTCTACTTCTAAACTTGACACTTCACTCATCTAACTCAACTTTTTAACAAGACACCTTACATAAGAACTTGACACATACTGTAGACTCAAATATAAAACACACACTCTAATCTAAATGCTTAAATATAAAACACTCTCTAAACTAATTATTTTTACCAGGTGTCATAACTCAAATTTTCCTAACCAATCTGAGAGTTTTTTTTTATTTAGTTCTATTTGTGTAAGTTCAACCTCAATCCCAAACCATGAGAAGTTAACCCAACCTACAAACCAAGTTGACTACCACTCTCATTCTTCTCTTGTCACATGTGGTCAAGACTCATTCACCCCTATCTCCACTACTTACATAAGTCCTACGTTAGAGTGTTAAGAGCTATTCAATAAGAACTATCACTCCCATTCTTACGGACTAGCCCATTCCTTTTCAATCAATCAAATAAAAGTGCCAATCTCCACAATTCACATAAATTCGTTTATGTGAATGTGCTTAGCAGAGCCAATCTCCACTCCTCACATAAATCCGTCTGTAAGTGTGCTTAATAGTGCCAACCTCCACACCTCACATAAATCCATCTATGTGAGTGTACTTAGCACCACGACTATCCTACTCGTCACTAATCACGAGTTAATCGTTCTCATTTTTGAGTTATTGTAACATCTTTTTACATAGAGAAAACCCATGTGACCATAGTACTCTTATTTTACTAAGACTCATAACTTCCTTGCATGAATTACTTAATAAAAACAAGTTATCATTTACTCAACTCTAAACGAAGCTCCTAATCGATCGGAGACGGAGAAGAGGTTTGCGAAGTACCTTCGAGACTCTATATTGATACTTCTACTTTCGAAGCTAGCATTTCAGAAGTGCTTCGCGCCGAAGCATTTACGGGCGTGGAGTTCGACTTAACATTTCTAACACCCTCCTTTAAATCGAACTTCACAAGTTCTCTGACGCCTAGCATGTCTCGCAATCTGGCGAAGTCCTCCTCCTTCAGGGGTTTTGTGAAGATGTCAGCCAACTGCTCCTTGGACCTGCAAAACTGCAACTGTACTTCATCAAATTTCACTAGCTCTTTGATGAAATGATACCGGATGTCTATGTGTTTCGTCCGGCCGTGGAAGACTGGGTCCTTAGAGAGCGCGATGGCAGAGTTATTGTCGCAAAATATTGTTGTTGCTGCTTCGGGCAGATGATGTAGTTCACACGGAACTCTTCTCGACCGGATCGCCTAGCGAAGCGATCGAGGTGGCAACAATGCACTCGCTCCGTTGTAGATAAAGCAACAATTGGTCGCTTCTTCGAAGACCAAGAGACAACTCCGGATCCAAAATGGAAGGCATATCCCGAAGTGCTCTTCCGGTCATCTACGCTACCAGCCCAATCGCTATCAATGTAGTCGATCAACTCTAGCTGATCTTGTCTGGCATAGTGAATTCCGTGGTTCCTCGTGCCATTGACATATCGCAGGATTCTCTTGCCTGCTTGTCAGTGAGTGTCTTTCAGAGTCTCCATAAAACGGCTGATCAGACTGACTCCGAACATAAGATCTTGTCGAGTTGCAGTCAAGTACATCAGGCTTCCAACTAACCTTTTATAGAGAGTTGGATCAACGCTTCTGCTGTTGTCAGTCTTGCTCAACTTCAAGCCAGTGGCAACCGGGTGATGGCGAGTTCTGTTGTCCTCCATCTTAAAACGCTTCAGGACATCATTTGCATACTTGCCCTGAGAAATGAAGATGCCATCTGCTGATTGGACAACTTCAATGCCAAGAAAAAATTTCATCAGACCCATGTTTGTCATTTCAAACTCGGTCTTCATGGTTGTTCTAAACTGCGCAAATAGGTTGCTGCTATTGCCAGTATATATCAGATCGTCCACGTACAGGCAGACGATTATAATCTCACCCTCTGCATTTGTCTTTAGGTACAAGGAGTGCTCATATGGGCATTTTTGAAACCCATTTTCTTGAAAATAGTCGTCAATTTGGCTGTACCATGCCCGAGGTGCTTGCTTCAACCCATACAGGGCCTTCTTCAACTTCAGGACCTTGCCTTCTTGTCCTTGTATTTCATATCCGGGTGGCTGGTCTATGTAGACCTCTTCTTCCAACACTCGTTCAGGAAGGCGGAATTGACATCCATCCGGTACACACTCCGACCTTTCGAGCTGCTAGTGCGGGAATCATTCCGATCGTGTCAAGTCGGGCTACGAGTGCGTACACCTCATGATAGTCAACTCCCGACTTACGCTTGTAGATTTTCGCCACTAATCTGGCTTTATGCCTGTCAACTTCTCCTTGGGCGTTGAACTTTGTTTTATACACCCACTTGACCCCGATGGTCTTCTTTCCTGCTGGAAGATTAGCCAGCTGCCATGTCTCATTCTTCTCGATGGCTGCTATCTCCTCATCCATCGCTTTTACCCATGTTTGATTCTGACTTGCCTCTTCAAATTCCACTGGATCACATTCAGTAAATAAGGCAAAGTCAGAATATTCTTCATCTAAATGATTACGGGTTACCTCATAAATATCTTGCAAGCTCCGAGTCTTCGCAGGTGTCCTCAGGTTTTGAATTCTGCTTGCAAGTAGAGGTGACCGGGATGATGAGGGTGTGCTATTGCTGGCGCCATTGTTGCTGCTTGAAGGTACAGGTGGCTGTACACTGTCTTCCTCCAAGTTTACAGGTTCAGAGATTGCTGGTTCAGGCTGACCAGTCTCTAACTTCCAGTTCCAGGCTTCGTCTTCCAAGAACTTCACATCTCGGCTGATGACAAGTTTCTTCGTCATAGGATTGTATAGCCTGTATGCCTTTGCTTGTTCGCTGTACCCTGTGAAGATGCACTTTTCAGATTTGTCATCCAACTTCCGTCTTTTCTTATCTGGAACATGTGCATATGCAATGCACCCAAAAACTCGCAAATGAGCCACACTTGGCTTCGGATTGCTCCAGGCTTCCTCTGGAATTTTGTCCTTCACACTCTTGGTGGGACATCTATTCAGCAGATAAACCGCACAACTTACGGCTTCCGCCTGAACTCATGTGGCAAACTTTTCGCCTTCGACATGCTCCGTGCCATCTCCATGATTGTTCTGTTCTTCCTCTCAACTACACCATTCTGCTGCGGTGTGTATCCGGCGTTGAACCGCCTTCGAATTCCATGTCGCTTGCGAAGTTGTGGAATTCGTTGGAGATGTATTCTCCTCCTCCATCAGTTCTGAGAGTCTTAACATAATACCCGCTCTGTTTCTCCACCAGAGCCTTGAACTCCATAAACTTCGCAAATGCCTCTGACTTCAGCTTAATGGGATAAACCCATGTCTTCCGGCTAAAGTCGTCAATGAAGGTCAGGAAGTATTTATTGTCGGCATATGTGCTGGTCTGCATGGGACGGCAAATGTCTAAGTGCATCAGCTCCAATGGCTGTGATGCTCTCCAAGACTGTCCTACGGGGAATGCATCCCTATGCTGCTTACCGACCAGGCAAACTTCACAAACTTGGTTCGGTTGCTCAATAAGGGGTAAACCCTTCACCATATGCTTCTTGTGCAGCAAATTTAGGTTACTGAAACTTAGATGACCTAATCTTAGATGCCACAGCCAAGTAGCATCCTTCACAACTGCACTCAGAGACATTAATGATTCATTCTAAATCTACAGCAAAAACATCTTGTTTTTCGTCATGGACACAGTTGCAATTTGCCCATGCACTTTGTCTCTGATGGAACAGATACCATCTTTAAACTGAACAGTGTGTCCCTTCTGCACAAGCTGTCCAACGCTTAGCAGGTTGTGTTTCAACCTAGGCACATAATAAACATCGCAAATTTGCTTTCTTTCTCCATTCCGGGTGCGGATGAAGATTTTACCTTTCCCCATCGCGGGAACTTTGCTGTTGTTCCCCATCTTGACTTCGGATTGGACTGATTCATCCAACTGTGAGAACATCTCTCTGTTCCCCGTCATGTGGTTGCTGCACCCACTGTCAAGATACCAAATGTTTTTCTTGCTCTCCTCTTCAACACTGCAAGTCAGCAGCACATTTCCTCCTATCGCATTTCCAGCTTCTTCTGTATAATGGGCTTGCTGCTGATTTTCGTTCGCCATCCTCGTTCTGCATTATGAGATGTAATGGCCGAACTTTTTGTAATAGTAGCATTGGACCTTTGACATGTCCTTCTTCTGCTGAGAGCTACCTTGCTGATTTTTGCCAGTGCCTCTTCCTCCTTGTTGATGAAAGTTGCACTGGTCTCACTGACATGAGGGTTTGATCTCCCTCCTTGCTTGTTACTTCTCCCACGCCTACTTCTGCCTCTTCCGCCTTGAGAACTAGAGGCACCTTGGTGGGAGTCTTGTCTGCTACTGTCTCGGACTGAAACATGCGCCTTGAAAGCTTGCTCCAAAGAGGACTGAGTTGAGTGGCTCAGCCTCTGCTCATGTGTCTGCAGAGAACCCATGAGCTCGTCCACTGAGAGGGTTGTCAAATCTCTTGACTCCTCTATTGCAATTACCACCGAATCAAACTTCGTTGGCAGACTTCGCAGAATTTTCTCCACGATCCTTTGATTCTGCACAATTTCACCATTCAACCGCATCTGGTTGATGACATCTGTTGTCCGGGTGAAGAAGTCGCTCATTGACTTAGACTCACTCATCTGCAGGTTCTCGAACTCTCTCCTGAGCATCTGTAGTTTTACCAACTTCACTTTGTTGGTGCCCTGGTACGAACTTGCCAGTATTTCCCAGGCCTGCTTGGCCTTGGTGGCTGATGCGATCCGCGGGAAGATGGTCTCCTCAACCGCTTGCATAATATAGAACAGGGGCCTTTTGGTCTTTCTTCCGGTTCTCCTTCGAATATCTTTGTCGGCTTGGGAGAGGGCGGCCGGTCTGCTGCTGCATCCGCGGTTTCGGGTAACCATTCTCGACGAAGTCCCACAAATCCTGAGACCCGAAGAGAATCTTCATCTGGATGCTCCAGTAATCGTAGTTCTTGCCGTTAAATCGCGGGATCTGCAACTGCAGGGAATTATTTTCGGAAGCCATGCTTCTATCTCCGCATCACGGCAACAATAGCTCTGATACCACTTTGTAGGAAATGAAGGAATTTCGAATCACGTCGCGTCGAATAATTACGCTTCGCAAAATTTTAGGTTTTGGGAAGAGGTTCGGGGGAAAGTCTCCCGAAGTAACTACTTCGGGGAGAATCTCGCCGAAGTAAAACTACTTCGGGGAAGCACAGCTGAAATGAAACTACTTCGGGAAAGTGACTCCCGAAGTAAGTACTTCGGAGGGGAAGCTGTCGAAGTAAAACTACTTCGGGGGATTTCCCAGTGAAACAACTGCTTCACTCAGCTTGGCTCCGAAGTGAAATCACTTCGGGGATTTTCGTGCCGAAGTGATTTCTTCGGGCAGAGAAACTGCGAAGTTTTGCAGCTTACAGTAATTTCGGCGAAGTGGATGTTGGATTCCACTTTGGGAAGGCAAACTGCCGCAATGTGCTTCGACACAAACAAAGTCGATTCCCTTCTGGATCGAACGGGTATTTTACCGCTTCGGGGCAAACCCTCACTGGCGTTCTTTGAGACAGAGAATAAAATCACAGAGACCCAAATAGCAAAATACAGTATATATTAACTATAATGCCGGAGTTACAAGGCTTCCTACTGAAGCGATTACAAACTTCTGCAAGTTGAAAACATTGCAGGATAAACACTCAGAGACTTCTTGGAGACTGTTGCTCCTCTCTCTGGATGCAAGCGGCAGCTGCTTCTGCTGCACTGCTGCTCTGCTGGTAGAAACCCTAGCTCTGCGGCTGTTCTGGGCTCTCCAATCTTCACTGCTGCTCTGCTCCTTCCGCTAACCTCTTCTGCTTCCTCTGTCCTTTTCTCTTCTCTATTCCTTTTTTTTATTACCATCTAAATGACAAAATGGCCCAGTATTTATAGTCGAGGGCTGAGGGCCAAAGTCGGGAGAAGTTCACCGACCGACTGACAGGAAATAATTGCAAAAGTGTGGTTCCTGTCCAATCGCCGAACAACCCCAACTACTCGCACGCTTGGACAATTAATGTCGCGTTCTGCGCGTCTGAATTCTTCTTCGGCCGATTTCCGCTTCGGCTGAATTCTGCTTCGGAAGGCATTTTGATTTTACTTCGCGGCGAACCAATTTCGGGGGGCAAATGTTTTCTACTTCGCAGCGAAGTATTTTCAAGGGGCTGCTGATTTGTACTTTGCGTCGAAGCATTTCCCGAAGGCATTTCGGAAGTGCTTCGCGTCGAAGCATTTACGGACGTGGAGTTCGACTTAACATTTCTAACATTATATAGTTACCAGGTTTCAAACGAATAACACACAACCTCCAACCAAGGACTTCTCCTTCATTCGTCTATCACCCATTTTCAAATACAGTCATCTACATATTCTATATACTGTTTGCAATTTTTAATCAAATGAATCTACAAAACCAAAGCACATTTCTCTTCTTTCCATAAAGCATGGCAAATATGTAGATTCATTTATTCAAATAACACATAAATATTAAACCAATCATCTCCTTTTCTACATTTTCAAATTCAATAAACATAAAGGAATAATCTAGAAAAACATTCCACCATATTCAACGTTCATTAAAGCAAATTCAATTAATTTTCATTTGTTTCCAAACAAATGCCCAATCAAAAATACAGCAAACAAATGCCCAATCAAAAATACAGCTATCCCGACGTCCTCTTCTCTACACCAACGTAGAACTAGCACCGGTTCTCTTTCACGTAGTTCTCTATGGCAACAACTCTATTCCTTCCCTCAATAATCCTCGCGTTCTTTTTTGTCACACTCGGTCCATTGCTGAGTAAGATAAATGGTATCCGAACTAATATGGTTTTAAACTTAAAACATTAAGAGCTGACAACAACCATAAGTTACCGAACAAGAGCCACCTGATTAAAGATCAATTGGAAACAACACGAATCGTAGATCTAATCATATGAAAGGTTGAGGTATTCCTGAAAGCAATTATAACAAAGACGGTTCATGGAGCATCTTCAACTCAATCTGGTTTCCAAACTACTTCCTTGATGGATTCTATAAATTGATCGAAGTTACAAATTAGGCTTCTTCTAGCATATCTAAAGGTGACTGAAATGATTCTCTAGCAGAACCTAGTGCACCAACAAACAACCAAAATTGCACTCCAACCTTTAGCTACTTGAACCCAACTCTATTGAGGTAAATGTCTCTAGCACTATACGAATATAAATTCAAAAGCATATATCCAAAAGACATCACAAAAAGCCAAACACAATGGACATTGCAATTTCAAAATCAGTCTACATGCAACATTATTTCACAGATAAAGTTTTCCTTTACTTACCAACAAATGAAGTTCTCGTTACCAACCACTTAACTGACTGTGAAGTTCTGTGCAGCAAACCAGCAGATCGGATGTCGCTCTCCTCCAAACTCCCAAACGTTTTTTCCAACCATTTTCTAACTCCCCTCACAATGTCATTTTTGTTTTTTTAGGAAGATCTATCCATGTTTCCACTCGCCAATCCTTTCAGCCCAATCTCCACATGCCAAAATCCTTCCATAACGACACTTAACTTACCCACTTCGTGCAAACATAGAGCAAGTATCCCATTATACATAATAAATCCAAACAACACTCCTCCATTACCAGTTTCAAGCTACCTTCTATTAAAGTAATGAGCTTCCAGAACAAGCCACGTACAAAGCACACTAACACAATAATAATGAAAATTCATTTCATTATTTTATTTTTTCGTTTATAACTCTTTCCTTAATGTTCCTTGTGATAACACACCAAACATAATTGAATTCTTCAAATACCATTTTCTTTTAGAAGAAGGTAAAACAAGAAATCAAACAATCTCTATCTTTGCAATAATTACTTCCATTCCTAATAGAATTTCATCATAAAGAAAACTATTAAGCAACACACAAAGCAACTAAATCTTGATGTTTCCTTTTCTTATGCAAATTAAGATGTGTATCTTCATGAAAGGCATTTATCCATGTTACCTTTCGAATATTTCGACGAATAACCCATCACATCATTTCCCCATGATATCCTGTTCTCGATGGTTGTTTCTTTCTTCCACCTACAAGAAACCTATTTTCTGTACAAGTGCAAATTCTATTAGCATCATCTTTTTCTTATTTGAGATATAATTTTTCCAAAAATAAAACACAAATTAATCTATCATTCCAATTTAAAAGATACTTCACGTATTTCACAAAATATATGTTTTGCAAAACAAATTAATAGATAGTCCGGCATCTCATTAACAAAACAACCAGCAAAGCATGAAATCATCCAAAATAGAAAGTCTACCAACAGAGTGTCATGACAAAAGGGACCAAATAGTGTAATACCTCCAACACAATGATGATCACAACCTCTCTTCGTATTTTAAATACAGGTTCAGATCATATGAACTATGATGAAATCCATGTTGCAAAATATGTTCATCAATCTTCATGTACTAGGATTTAGGTGTCTACTTTAGCCCATAAAGAGATTTTATGAGCCTTCATACCTTGTTCTCTTGATCAGGTATAATGAATCCCTCTAGTTGTTTCATGTAGAGAACACTCCCTAAACTAATTATTTTTACAAAGGGACAAATAATGTAATACCTCCAACACAATGATGATCACGACCTCTCTTCCTTACCTTTTGAAGTACAAGTTTCAATCATATGAACTATGATGAAATCCATGTTGCAGAATATGTTCATCAATCTTCATTTATTAGGCTTTAGATGTCTACTTTAGCCCATAAAGAGTTTTTATGAGCTTTCATACCTTGTTCTCTTGATCAAGTATAATGAATCCCTCTAGTTGTATAATGTAGACTTCTTCATGGAGGTCACTATTGATAAATCCACTCTTTACATTCATTTGAGGCAACTTCATCCAAATTGTGCAGTCATTGTAGAAACCATCTGAATGGTCTTGATCTTAGTTATTGGTGCACAAGTTTCATTATAGTTAATTCCTTCCTTTTGTGGATAGTCCTTTACAACAATTCTTGTTTTGTATTTTTTGATGCTCCCATAAGCTTTGTATTTGGTCTTGAGTACTCACTTGCAACCAACATGTTTCTTGTCAAGTGGAAGATCAACAAGTTATCATATCTTGTTCTTCATCAATGCTTGATACTCACCATTCATGGCATCCTTTTACTCCTTTGATGCAAGAGCTTTGTGAACCATTGAAAGTTCATATATTTGCGCCATAATGCTTATTAGAGCTAGGTTGACCTTATTTCAAACTCTACTTTAAGTTCTTGGTCGAAAACTAGATGCATCTGGAACACAATCCAAGTTCTCATCACAAGCTATACTGAGATACCACTTGGGTCTATGAGGTGGTACTCAAAGTGGATGACCCTGGATCATTGGATTTATTAGCTCCATAAAGAACATCTCAGTCATCATCATCATCAAAATCTACATCCTCTCTCAGAGGTTTCATTATCATGATCAGATAAGAAAACAAAAGGTATTTTGTCAACATGTAGTTTAGAAGAAGAGGTACATTCATTCTCATCAAACACAACATCCCTACTAATATAAAATTTATTTTTGTTAATATCCATGAGATAGTATCCCTTCAACTCACTACTATATCCAATGAAGATACATCACTTGGATTTCTCTTTTAGCTTCATCTGCTTTTGCTTTAGAATGTGCATGAATGCTGTGCATCCAAAAACATTGATATGTAACACAAAAGGTTTATTTCTTGTCTATCTCTTCTCAAATGTGACATCATTTAATGGAAGTGTGGTGTCTAGTTCAACAAGTAGACTGTAGTATGAACAACTTATGTCCAAAATATTGGCTTAAAATTAGCATTGCTCAACTTACATCATGCCATCTCTTGAATAGTATAATTTTTCCTCTCTACAACTCTATTTTTAGCTGAACAAATCGTACAAAGATCAAGAGGATTCATCAAAGATGGAAGTCCACGTACAATGTCATGATGTAGGAGTGACTTCAAATGGCTAAAGTTTAAATGTTCAAATCATTTGTACCATAGTGAAGCAATATTATATGCTTTTATTGCCAATGCTTAGTTGTCTCATATTACAATTGTAAGTTAAAACATCATGCATATGCTAGTAGCATTGATATGGAATGAACACTCGATAACAAGACGCAAGAATGAGCACGATAAAAAACTGATGATTGCATTCACACCAAAAATATTTTTATAGGCATGTCTACCTTTACAACAATGGCATTTAATGCACCAATCCGTGTGAGCATTAAATGTGATCCATGTGAATAGGGATAATATTAAGAATTAAATATTAATCCCTATCATTCCTCCCCACCCTAGAAGCATTGGGCTCCAATGCATCCAAAAGAGAGGGGAAATCATGAGCCAGATGTGTTGAAGTGATCCACTTAGCCTGGTGAGGAAGCTCTCCGCGATGTGCAACCAGATACGAAGTGGATGAACCCTGGCGAGTGTGACGAGTCCTGGTGTCGAACAGACGGTCCTCCTCCAATGGAAGCTGGAAATCTAGAACAACATCGAAAGGATGACTTATGGCCGGTGGGCTCTCTAGTGTGGACTCATGATACGGATGGAGTAGATCAACATTGACAACATCATGAATACCCAAGTGTGCTGGAAGGTCCAATCTGAATGCATTCTTGAACAACTGTTGAATGATGGTGTAAGGCCCATAGTGGAGAGGTTTGATCTTGCTATGTGCCTTCTCTGGAAATCTCTTACGATCAAGGTACAACCAAACTCGATCACCAATCTGAAAGGAATGTGGAACATGGTGGCGATCCATTACCTATTTCTGCTATTTTTGTGTTTATTGTAGGATGTGTACAACCTTGGATTGGAGTTGGTGCAGGTGTTGAATGAATGATTGTGCTTTCTCTTGTTCTTTCTGCATGTGGACTATGACTGGAGATGAAAGAGCCAAGGGTAACTCATATGGAGCGACAGGTTGAAACCCTAGATAAACCTCAAAAGGACTATGACTTGTGGACGTATGGATGACTCTATTATATGCATGCTCAATATGAGTTAGACTGAGATCCCACTTGGTTGGTGATGCATGGTGGTAGACTCAAAGACTCTGGACAAGTGTACGATTGATGACTTTTGTTTGACCATCAGACTGAGGATGGAATGTTGTGGAAAAATTAAGGGACACACCTAATAGTTTCCACAAAGACCTCCAAAAATGATCGACAAAATGGGAATCATGATCGAACACAATACTTGTGGGAAGACCAAAGGAGCGCCAAATGACATCAAAGAATAGTTTGGCTAAGTCTACAGCAGAACTTATTTTTTGACATGGAATGAACTTAGCCATCTTACTGAAACGATCGACTATGACAAAGATACAATCATGTTGACGGAAAGTCATGGGAAAACCATTGACAAGATCCATAGATATACTTTTCCAAGGATGTGACGCAATGGGTAAAGGTATACTAAGACCAATCCTACGGTTGGATGATTTAGACCGACTACATGGGACACACTATTTTAAGTACTTGAGAATATCTCACTGCATGTGTGGCCAATAGAAGAATCTTTGCAAATGGTGAAGGGTCTTATGTTTGCCGAAATGGCCGCCATAGAGGGTGGACTGAGCCTCTCTTAGAAGGGATGGTCTGCTCTCAGTAGGAACACAAAGCTTATCTAGACGGTAAAGCAACCCCTCCTTGAGATGGAAATCCTGAAAGGGACTTAAATTGGAGGAGGATGGATGTTGTAATTTGTGATAAACTGTGGCAAAGTCGGGATCATTAGGATACTCAACAGGCCAATATTGGAAGGCTAAATGAGAGGTAGTGACAATGGTTAAGGCTTTTGCAGATGGAGGATGGTTGAGACAATCGGCAATAAAATTTTGACTACCCTTCTTGTATTTGATGACTAAATGAAATTGTTGTAGATAGGAGGCCCATTTCATGTGGCGTGCTTCTTGGATTTTTGTTTGGGATTGAAGAAATTACAAGGGCAAATGATCTGTGTGGACAATAGTTTCCTTACCAAGAAGGTAGTGACACCAATATTTTATAGCTTGAACTAAGGCATAGAGTTCCTTATCATAAGTGGAGTAATTCTATTTTGCTGTGGAAAAGGACTCAAAATGATAAGCTATTGGATGGCCATTTTGTTTGAGAACAACACCGAGAGAAAATTGAGAGGCATCAATTTCTATTTCAAATGGTTATCGAAGATCAGGAATGGCCAAGACAGGGGCGGAGCAAAGCTTGTCTTTGAGAGTGGCAAAAGCTTGGTTGTGGGTATTTGTCCAATGAAACATAGATTTGGCCTTAGTCAGAGAATGCAATGGAGCAACAATGGTTGAGTACCCTTGAATGAATTTACGGTAGAAGTTAGCAAGGCCAAGAAAACTTTTGAGTTCAGTGATGTTCATGGGAGAAGGCCAATTGAGAAGAACTTCTACTTTGATAGGATCAACCTGGATACCATCGGCATTGATGATGAAGTCGAGGTATGAAATGGATGTTTGGGCAAATGAGCACTTGTTCAAGCTGGAAAACAACTGGTTCTTTTGAAGGATGTGAAGGACATTCTCAAGATGTTGTAAATGTTCTTGCCAAGTCTTGGAAAATATCAAGATATCATCAAGATAAATGATTACATATTGATCAAGACACTCACGGAAGACTTCATTCATGAGCCTCATAAATGTAGCTGGAGCATTGGTGAGGCCAAATGGCATAACCAACCATTCAAACAATCCCATATTTGTTTTGAAAGTTGTTTTCCATGTATCCTCTGCTTGTATTCTAACTTGATGGTAGCCACTCTTAAGATCAAGTTTGCTGAAGAATTTAGCCCCTTGTAGTTGATCTAACAAGTCATCAATTCGAGGAAGTGGATACCTATTTTTTATTGTTATTTTATTTAGTGCCCTGAAATCAATGCAGAATCTCCAAGTACCATATTTTTTTAGAACAAGCAAAATTGGTGAAGCACAAGGAGAAGTGCTTGGTTTGATGAAGCCCTTATCTAATAATTCTTGCAATTGTTTCTTTATCTCATCATACTATAAAATGGATTGCCTGTACATTGAAACATTTAGAAGAGATGTTGCTGGAATTATCTCAATTGTATGATTAATTGCTCTTTCTAGAGGTAATGAAGTGGGCTCTTGAAATACATTTTCATACTTATGTAATATTTTGTTCACCTGTGAATTCTGTATTTGAGATTTAGGGCTGTTTTTATGCCTTTGTTCTTTTACGTGTGCTTGTTCTCGAATGAATATTAGTGCAAGTGCTTGAGCATTATTAGTGGCTTTTCGAGCTTACCTACAAGTGAGCAAAAAATTAGATGTTTGCTTTGTTTGCTTTGTGGCTTCAATGAGATAATGCTTTTGATCCTTTTGTAATGTATATGTGTTGTTAAATGCATCATAAGTAGCCCTTCTATCATATTGGTATGGTTTCCCTAGGAGCAATCCACAACAATCCATTTGGGTGACATCACAAGTCACCTTATCCTTAAACTTGGGCCCAAATGCAAATCCAATTGTGCAAGTGTGTGTTATCCGTGAGGTGTTGTTGTTATCCTTCCACCCCAGAGAGTATGGGTGAGGATGTTTTGCTATTGGAAGCTTTAGCTTATCGACAATGGACTTCGCGATGAGATTCTTTTGCGAGCCATTATCGATTATACAATCGACAACAAAGTTGTGAAGGAGGTGAGCTCTAGTGACAAACAAATGGTCACGATCACCACCTTGAGAATTTTGGTTCATGAGTGTTACATTGTTCAATTGTCCTCTCAAATCCTCATACACTTCTTCATTACCAGTAGCCTTGATGGGGTTATCACTTGAGCCCTCATCAGACTGTACAAACAAATTCTTCTTTCTTTGTAAGTTAGGACATTGAGTTTTGTCATGTCCTTTCTTTTTACAATAGTTACAGAACTTCTCAGTTTGAGAGAAAGAAGAAGAATAAGAAGAAGAAGAAGAGAAAGGAGTTTTAGAAGAAACGAATTGATGAGAAGTGGGGGGAATGGAAGAAGTATGAGAATATCTTCTTTACACTTATTGCTCTGTGGACACTTCAACGGTCATGCTTCCTACAGAAAAATGAGTTTCCTTGTACTGTGTAGCAAATTTTTTCTCCTTAAGCTATGCAAAATTGAATGCGTAAACGAATGTATGGCAAGCAAAATATTTGAGCTCCTTGTAAATATGTGCTAGTAGACCGCTATTGAATTTTACAATCAATACCACATCAAAATAAGGAATTATAAGTAACATTCAAAGGTGGTTAATGTTGTGAATAAAATATTGGATAATTTATTTTTTGTTTTGGTGAAGTTGTAGCCATTTATTAAGTAAATCATCATCATAGTTGGATGGATAGAAAGAAGCCTTCAAGGCTATTACTAACTTCTCCCATGTTGTAATTGGATTTTGGCCTTGTTGATAGTTTGATATGAGGACCTTGGCTAGATTGGAAAGTTTTAGTTTGGCAAAGGGCACTTTTTGAGCATCAGGAGTATTTTCAAACTCAAACCAAGTCTCCATGTCAAGTATCCAACTATTTAAGACATCGGGATCTCGAGAGCCTTCATAGATTTTGACATCACATCGAACATGAGGACGTGAGGAAGAAGTTTTGAGGGATTGCATTATGGTTGCTAATTCATGTTGGTTTGCAGTGAGCTCCACAATCTTCTCATTATGTTTTGCTGTGATTTCAACCAATTTCTCGGCTATTGCCTTGCTTGTGGCCATTGGTCTACTAATCGGGGGAGCCACTAGGAAAACCAAAAATTCAACCTTTGGAAAGCAAAAAGCTGAGGACAAAAATAATGGTACCAAATGGCAAAAAATGAGAATTTAAATGGTGTAGATGGATAGAACTCAAAAAGAGCTTTTTGACGAGTATACACAAGCCTATACTCCTTTTAAAAGTTGGGCAATTTGCAGCAAAAATTAAGCTTCGGTAGCAAAATTTTGTTGTCAACTATTTTAGTGGGCCTCCCCTCTAATTGGAAATTAATTATTGTGATTATTGAGGTTGAGTAAGGTATTAATGGGTGGTTCTTACCGACTCTCAAGGTGAGCAACTTCCAATGGGCTAGCCATAACAACATCGCCAATGGCTAGTCGGATCAACAACGGCCAATGCTCCAATTAATAGACACAACAACATTGCCAATGGCTAGTTAGAGAAATACCACCAATGGCTAGCCAAGTCAACGATTGCGAATGGTGACCGAGGGATAGAGTGCAAAATACGGAGTATGAGGTATGAAACCAACGAGACGACTACGAAGATCAACAGCTATGAGCAACCAGGCGATACGTCAACAAGTAGATTCGACCATGTGCCACGTCAACATGTGGTAAGACACGATAAGTGAGATGGCTACGAGCGACCAGCAAGATGACTACAGATATCAACAGCTACGAGCAACTAGGTGACACGTCAACGGCCGTATTCGGCCATAGAGAATAGAAGACAACAAGTCAACAAGCAGGCGACACGTCAGCTACAAGAAGAGGACAAGCAAGCAAGTGCGAGCAGTGGGGATGATCCAATGGGAGGGGAAAAAATGTTCGTTGATGATTAAGAAGGATAAAAAGTTAAATGCCCCTGTGTTGGATAAAACCCACTGCATTTTTTTGGAAACAAACACTATTGGCTACCGAAAAATAGACAAAACGGTGTCGTTCATCGGAAAAGGAGCGCGTCACCAGAGATTTATGAAATATTTTTGTCAAACCTTAGGAAGACAATAGTTTTGAACGTCGAAAAATGGTTTTGGACACCAAAAAATGCAGAAATGTTGCGATTTGAATCAGTCGTCTCGCATATCGTTTAAAGGCTGATTTTTTTGTCGTTGATGGCCGGATCTTGTTCCACGACAACGCTTCAAAAATCCAAGGGTGCCAGAAATGGGTTGGACGTCGCTGTGCTGTTCTGCTTGGTGACGTGTGGAAGGGCGCCAGAAATGGGTTGGATGTCGCTGAGACGCCGGTTAATTTTTTTTTTAATCCTTAGAAATCTGCCCGAAAATTCATGCTCTTCGCCAGAAACAAAAAACACAGTGTCTTTGCATGTATCGGTATTTTATTTTCTTATCGAGGATCGGACTGAATCGTGCCCGATCTATCCAATGTCACAGCGAAGACGACGATCACCTTATCGACTGTAGGTTGTTGCGAAAAATCCGTAGATCTGCCTGGTGGAGTTTGTGAGGGGCTATGTGGCGTTAGACTATCGGCAGACTTTGAAGCGGTAGGTAGAAAACGCGATGTCGAAGACAGAGGTAGCCCAAACTCATGGGGTGTATGGGTTGCGGTTGAAACTCGTAGATCTAGTGTCAATGGTTTATGGTTCACCGTACACCGAGGGTTTATCAAATGAGCAAGGTGGGATGCGATCCTTGCCACGGATAACATCTCCACCAACGAACACTACCCAAAAACCACCAAGGGCGGATGGTGAAAAGAGATCACCTACAGCACCACCAAAATGCACACCAAAATTAGCAAGCTTGGAGCGGTTTCTCTAGTCGGATCCGTGGTGCCCCACGTCCGAAATAGCAACAGAGATCTTGTCCCAATGGCAGTTGTGAAGGATGCCAGAAAGGATCCAAACGCAAGACATTTGCTTGGATAAATAGTTGAGGGTCGAAGTCAGAGGACCCAGTTGAGAGCTTTTCAAATGAGGAGTGCTCGAAGGCGTATGTGAAAAGGAAAGAGTGCTCCTTCCAAGCCAAGATCTGTTGGTGGTTTTCTCGTTCCCCTTGTGAATTGGTCTGGCCTAGGGGAAGAGGATACTTGCCAAACCAACATTCAGATCTGATACCACTGATATGGAATGAACACGAGAGAGCAAGACGCAAGAATGAGCATGATGAAAAATTGAGGATTACATTCACCAAAAATATTTTTATAGGCATATCTGCCTTTTACAACCATGGCATTTAATGCACCAATCCGTGTGAGCATTAAATGTGATACATGTATAGGGATAATATGAAGAATTACATTAAAGGAGTAATAAGAGTTGATGGAGCAGCGGAGCAACAATGGAGGCAGAGGAGGGAGGGTGTTGGTGGTGGGCGGGAACCTTGGTCACAGCCACCAAGAAGCGCCAGGCGAGGATCCAGAGGCAAAGGATGATCAGGTTTCCGTCCTCAAGGCTGGCAAGGTTCGAGGATCCGATCCTCCTGTCAAAGATCCTGACAAAGGGACCCAACGGAGCAGCAACGGAGGCAGAGGAGGGAGGGTGTTGGTGGTGGGCGGGAACCTTGCTCACAGCCACCAGGAAGCGCCAGGCGAGGATCCAGAGGCAAAGGATGATCAGGTTTCCGTCCTCGAGGCTGGCAAGGTTCGAGGATCCGATCCTCCTATCAAAGATCCTAACAATGGGACCCAGGTTTGTTGAAACCCTCAAAGGCAAAAGGAGTGACTTCTTCGAATCACTTCCACCCCTAATTCCAGATAACAACCGATTAAGGGTTTCACCAAACATCATGGATAGCTTTCTGTCCCTGGATTCGCATTCCTTGGTGGGGAAATTTCTGGGAGGGAGGCCTGATATTGAAACCATAAGGACATGGGCCTTTTCCAAATGGAGAACTGCAGGACTCATGGAGATTGTTGTTCTTGCCAAGGGCTTTTTCATCATCAGGCTTAACAACAAAGAAGACGCGAGCCACATTCTTTCAGGAGGGCCATGGTTTTTGGGAAGGCGCAACCTCTTCCTCAGACCCTGGGGAGAGGATTTTGATCCTGATACGCAAAGTATTAACACAACTCCTATTTGGGTTCGTCTCCCGAATCTTCCATCCCAGTTTTTTCATGAGTATTTTTTGAAAGGGATTGCCAAGATTATAGGAGAGTTGGTTGCCATCGATCACTCCACCTTGGCTAGGTCAAGGATGACACATGCCAGGATATGTGTAAATGTGAATCTTGACTCTGAGCTCCCAACCTTGGTGGAACTCGAATATGGAGATTACCTAAGAAGACAACCTGTGGAATATGAGAACAAGCCGACTTTCTGCGTGGAATGCAAAACTCAGGGCCATCTCAGGAATCAGTGTCCAAGTTGGGCAGCCAACAAAGAAGTGCAAAAAAATCCTCATACGGGAGCTCCAAATGGAAGAGGTCAGCCCAAGAACCAAGGACCTCGGTTTCTCACAAACAGAGGAGTATACAAGGCAGTCAGAAATGACCATCTTCACCATGAGCAAGATAAGCAGCATAAGGATAGAGGAAAGCAACAAGTCCAAAAGAATCAGGATGCCCTGGTAAGTCCTTCGATTCCCAACTCTAATAAGTTTGAAGCCCTTGCTAACAATGAGGATGAGGCAGAAATGATAGAAGAAGAGGAACCTCTGATGGGCCTTCCAGAAAACCTAGGATCCCCATCAAGGTTTGGACCCTCGAACGGTATCCACACAGATCGTCCTCCAAACTTTCCCTACGGCATGCCACAAGTCTCAGGAGATTACAGGCAGAGTATGGAGGAAGATGAGTCTAGGACAGATATTCTAGAGAGAAGAGTGATCGAAGGGTGCTCTAGTCCCATTATTCAGCAAATAATTCCCCCAAAATTCAGTCCAAAACAGACAAGAAGTTCAACGAAATCCTCCATTGATTATGGTAGTGAAAAAAAGAGAGGAAGGATTTCAGAGGCTGAACACTACAGGATTAGGATTGAGAACGAAATTGCAAATGGAAAACAAAGAACTCTGTTATCTCAAGTTATCACCAGCTTGGATGATAACAAATCCAATAAATCTCCTCCACCACAGGGTAGGGGGAGAGGGAAAAACTCCAAGCAATCTAAATGAAGGTCCTCTCATGGAATGTGAGAGGCCTTAATGTGAGGGAAAATCTAATTCAAATGAACTAATGGATGTAAAGCTTAAGGATTTCTTTTTGCTCAGGGGTTTTTTCCGAGTTTTAGGTGGGATGCTCAGGATGGGTCAGGCCATGCAAAGGCCCTGGTTGTCTTTTTTTGTTTTAAGTTCTATCTTGGTAGGGATGCCCAGGTTGAGGGTTCCCAGGTAAGGATGAAATGTTGGGGAAGAGGACGGAGGATCCTCAGTCTGACTCTGGTTAAGTTTCTCAGCCGTGGGCTGCTTTTTGTAAAAAGGTTTTGGGTCAACCTGAAAAACCTGTTTTAATGATAAATCTTTAATTACCAAAAAAAAAAATATGAAGAATTACATCTTAATCCCTATCAAGCATGAGTAATGATTTTTGATCCTCTAGATTTATCTCAAATGAGATAAAGTTTTTTGCACCTATTTTCAAAATTTTAGTATGTAAATTGTGATTAAGCAATTAATTCCTATAAATTAAGTTCTTTGTAAGGCCAAGCACATAAAAACTTAAGTTAGGTGACAGGCACGGTCTCTAAGATGCAATCAAACATTATCAATTCTAGCATTGGTGTATGTTGAATTATCACCAAGTGTTACTTGCCCATAGTAAGATGAATGGTTAAGGCTCGCGACCTATTCCTTATGGTATGTCATGTGTCTAGTAGCTCCTAAATCAATGTACCAAACTAGGCTTGATTTTGAAATAATATCAAGAGGTTAAACTGAATAAGTAGTGAATAAACAAAAAAATTTAATTACCTAGTAAAAGGGTGAGGGTCTCATGAACTTGAAATCCTACAAATACTGGTTAGCATGAACCTAAAATCCTACGAAGAGTGAATGGCAAAGGTGGAGACCAACGATGGCGATGGTGGGAATCGATCTTCTAGAGCGGTGGGCGATGGATCTGGACCAGGTGAAGAAGCCACATATGATAGTGGAGCGGTATTTTTAGGGAAGCCCCTCAAGGGCCCTCGGGATAAGGAACCTCCCGACAAAAGGCCTGTCGAGGGCCCCATCCCCAATAAGGGCCCAGTTCCTGGAAGCCCTAGTGGGCCTTCGTACGCCCAAGTCATCTCCAATGGCTTAAACATTTCAAAAACCCTAGATAATCATCTATCACCTGTCAGAGCAGATATCTTCATCCCAGAGAGGGTTTTTTCCAACTACGTTTCAATGGAATCATATTCCTTGATCGACAAGTTCATTGGAGGACGACCTGATATGGAGACAATAAGGCGTTGGGCCTTCTCCAAATGGAAAACCTCAAGAAGCATGGAGATTGTGGCCCTTTCCAGAGGGTTCTTCACCATAAGGTTGTGCAACCATGATGATGCAAGTCGAATCCTAACTGGGGGACCCTGGTTCCTCGGTAGAAGGAGCTTGTTCCTTAGGAGGTGGGCTACGGATTTCAACCCTAACACCCAAAGCATAAACTTCGCACCCATCTAGGTCCGCATCCCAGATCTACCTTTCCATTTATGGCACGAGGACATTCTTGGAGCCATTGCCAAGACCATTGGAGACCTGGTGGTGATCGATTCTGCAACCAAAGCACGCTCAAGGATGGTCCATGCTCGCATTTGTGTGAATGCCAATCTTGATTCAGAGCTACCCACCTTCGTAAACCTAATCTCGGGCTCCTTCAGATGGTGTCAACCTCTAGAATATGAAAACAAGCCAGCATTTTGCGTCCATTGTCACACGCAAGGCCATCTCAGAAACCAGTGCTCCCTTCTCAAGGCTAAACCCTCAAAGGAACCTGAGAATTCTAAAAAGTTCATATCGAGGCCTCCCCCCATCAGATCCCAGAATCGGTTTCCTCCTCAACCATCAAGGAACCATCATCTCAAGAATATTCAAACCCTTCCCAAAAAGAGCAGCTCCTCTTTGCATGCTAACCAGGCCATGAACTATCAAAAAAGGGATGATTCCTCTGATGACAAAGGGAAAAAAATTGTTGATTCTCCTTCGGTCCCCGAGCAAGACCAGGTATGTCTTTCTCTTGAAACTAATTCTATTTTTTCTAAGGGTAAAATGGGCTTCCCTGTGGCTGATCCCCCACCCCTAATCCTTTTTGATCCTCCTCAAGCTGATCCGATTGAGAATGAGTCCACTAAATCTCCTTCAAGATCTGGTCCCTCCCACCCCCCTCCCAAACCCTTTGGATCAGTATCCATCCCTTCTGAAGATGAAGATGAAGGAAGCCCTATTCCATCCCAGTCTATCCTGGAGAACTTCAGCCCCAAGCAGACCCAAAGCAAAAAATCCCTCATTGATTTTGGAAGTGATAAGAAAAGAGGAAGGTTGTCCACTATTGAGCAAAGAAGAAAAGAGATTGAAGAAGACATAGCAAACGACTTCCAAGCCACTCTGTTCTTCGACTCTCTAAACCTGATAAGAGATGAACCCAAAAGATCCAAACCTCCCCCACAACAATCAAAGGGAGGCAAAAAATCCCTCAAAAATTTATAAATGAAGATCCTCACTTGGAATGTGAGAGGGCTCAACGGGGCCCCCAAACAACGTCTGGCTGCAAATTTGAGAAAGGAATACAACCCTACAATTTTCATTATGCAAGAAACAAAAGTAGATGACAACTCTTCCCCTAAAGTTGCTAAAGCAATATGGAATAAAGGTGAATTTGTCTACAATCCTGCCCAAGGAACCTCTGGAGGGTTGATGTGCATGTGGGATCCGACCAAAGTTGAAGGAAGAATGATTTCTTCCTCAAACAGGATCATCAACATGCTTTTCCACTACAAAAATAGCAACAACACCTGGATCCTCACCAATGTTTATGCTCCTAACAACCCCCTAGAAAGAGTTTTACTATGGAACTCTATAAGTCAAATGAGAAACTCTTTCAATACTATCCCTTGGATCCTCGCAGGAGACTTCAATAGCCCTCTCTACCCATCTGACAAAAAATGAGGCAACATTACACTTACCAAAAGCATGGAGGAATTTGGGGAGTTCATAGATGCAAACGAACTCATGGATGTCCAACTGAAAGGAGAAAAATTTACCTGGAGCAATAGAAGGGCTGGAAATAGTCTCATTCAGGTTAAATTGGATAGGTTTCTTCTCTCAAGAGAGGCTATCCCCTTTTTTGGAGATGCTTCCCTCCAATATCTACCCAAAATTGGTTCTAACCACAACCCCCTACTGCTTGAAGCTATCAAAACTCCTACTTTCAAGATCCCTTTTCACTTCGAGGCTATGTGGTTCCATCACCCAGATTTTAGAAACCAAATCTCTCAGTGGTGGCAGCAATCCTTCAAGGGATCCCCATCTATCCAAATCTCTCAAAAACTCAGATTCATTAAAGAAAATCTCAGGACCTAGAATAGAGAAATCTTTGGAAACATCTTTGAAAGCAAGCAGGTAGTCAAAGAGAAACTAGAGATCATAGAGCAACAAATCCAAGCAGGTAACTAGGACAGTAGCATCAGAACCGAAGAGCGTAAGCTCCTAGCTGAGTTTCACAATATCTTGGCTAGGGAAGAAACATTCTGGAGGTAGAAATCGAGGGCCCTTTGGCTCAGGGATGGTGACTCGAATACTAAATTCTTCCATGCATCAACCTTGAGAAACAGGAGTTCCAACAAAATATCAGAGCTCACCTGCAGTGATGGATGCCTCACAAGGGAGATCTCTAAAATTAGGAATGAATCTGTTAGTTTCTTCCAGTCCCTTCTGGGTACCCCCTCTCTTGCTTCCCCTCGGGCCAAAGAATCCCTCTTGGCCAATATTCCCCATTCCATCTCCTCGTCCACCAATTCGATGCTCATTAGTCCTCTCACCCAAGAAGAGATTAAAGGAGCCCTATTCTCTATGCAACCTGATAAGGCTCCTAGACTGGATGGCTTCTCTCCATGTTTCTTCCAAGAATTCTAGGATATGATTGGCCCTGAAGTGTGTGCAACAATTAGAGATATCTAGTCCTCCAGGACCATCCCTCGAGGGATCAATTCCACTTTCATTGCCTTGGTTCCCAAAGTCTCATCCTACAAAGCTTTGTCTAATTTTTGGCCCATCAGCCTCTGCAATGTCCTCTACAAGATCTTAACCAAAGCGTTGGCCAACAGGCTAAAGGAGATCCTCCCCCTCATCATTGATCCCTACTAGGGTAGCTCTGTTAAAGGGAGAACCATAACTGATGGGGTCATTACCATTCATGAGGCCTTGCACTCTACTACCCTAGCCAAGAAACCAACTTTTCTCCTAAAGCTGGACATGAATAAGGCCTTTGATAGAGTCAGCTGGGACTTTCTTCTCGATATCCTCCTCAAATTTGGCTTTCACCCGGTTTGGGTTGACCTCATAAAAGGTTGCATCTCCTCTCCTTGGTTCTCTATTTTAGTCAATGGGTCCCCTGCTGGTTTCTTCCCTAGCTCTAGAGGTATGAGGCAAGGAGATCCCCTTTCCCCAATCCTATTCATTATCCTGGCTGAGGCTTTAGGCAGATCCATTACAAGTGCTAGCAGAAGAGGTCTAATTTCTGGAATCAAAACTGCTACTGGTCTCAACCCTGTTACCCACCAACAGTTTGTTGATGATACTATCCTTTCCACCTATGCCTCAGTTTCCCAAGCCAAGGCCATCAAGCACATCCTTCACCTTTATGAGAGTGCTGTAGGGCAAAAAATCAACCTCCTCAAAAGCAAAATATTTTTCATTAACACACCCCATATCCAGTAAATCAAAATAGCTCGGATCCTTGGGTGCTCCTCGGAGGCTCTCCCCACCACTTACCTTGGGCTCCCCCTATTTTTAGGCAACCCCTCGGAATCCATGTGGAACAATGTCATTGAGAGAATTCAAAAAAATTGGCCTCCTGGAAAGGACATCTTCTTTCTCAGGCAGCCAAAGCTACCCTCACCTCGGCTTGTCTCTAGAGCATCCCGGTTTACTTCTTATCTATCTTCAGGGTCCCAGCTTCAGTGAGCTCTAAAATCGAGCAAATCCAAAAAATATTCCTCTGGTCTGGAAGTGAAGACAAGAAGAGAATTCCCCTTGTGGCTTGGAATTCTGTTTGTAGCAATAGAAATAAAGGAGGTATTGGGCTCAGGAAAATCACCAAAATGAATCTAGCTCTTCTAGCCAAGCATGCGTGGAATATTTTTACCAACAACAACGTTGAATGGGTCAAAATAGTCAAGAAGAAGTATCTGTAGAATCACCATTTCTTGAATGAAGAGGGCCCCGAGTTGGATCTACCTTCTGGAAATCTATCATTCAGACCAAAAATCTTATCCAAAAAGGCATCAGATGGATTCTTGGCAATGAAAACATCATTGACTTCTAGCATGATAGGTGGCTCCAAGATGAACCTCTGATTGAAAATAGAGCCCTAGCGGTTCTCAAGCCCTCCACTGATACCCTCCTAGGGAGCAAGGTTGTTGACTTCATTAACCATCACAATGGAGACCCTAGATGGAAGACCATCAATGTTGCCAACTTCCCCAATCAAGTCGCTACCTTATCCAGTCTGCTCAATTCAGTCACCATTCCTTCTAGGGAAACTGAAGATAGGCCCATTTGGGGAGGAACTGATGAAGGCTCTTTCTCTATCAAATCAGCCTATATCCTCCAAGAAAATTCCTAGGCTTCCACTATTCTATTCAACCTGGTTTGGAAGAAGAAACTCATACCCAAAATAAGCTTCTTCTCCTAGATTGCTATTCAAAATAAAATCCTTACTATTAAAAATTTGGCCAAAAGAGGTTTCATGATTCCCAACCACTGCTACCTTTGTTTGTCTGATTGGGAATCTTTGAACCACATTTTCATCAACTATGTGTTCTCTTCCACTATCCTTGGCCACTTGCTCAATTCCTTTCATATCCAGTGGGTTCAGCCCAAAACAATTATTGATCTCTTCTATCAGTGGCCAAATCCCTTTAGCAATCCTAGGCTCCGCTCCCTCTGGTCCTTCTACCTCCATCACTTCATATGGAAAATTTGGCTTGAGCGTAACAATAGGGCCTTCTCTACCTTATCCAAGGATCCCCTATTTGTGGCTTCTAAATATATTGTCTATGCTATTGAAAATATTTGGCTTATCCCATGCTCCTTGTCCCCAACCTTGGATATCAAATGTTCCCTCTTCAACTCTCTATCCATCCCCAAAGAGGATCCTAGAGCTCAAATCTGCCCCAATCCCAGAGCTAACATCAAATGGAAGCCCCCTGGAGGGTTGGATCAAGCTCAACTTTGATGGGGCTTCCAAAGGAAATCCTGGCACTGCTGGTGCAGGAGGGGTCATCAGAGACCACAAAGGCAACTTGATCCTTGCATTTTTTGAACACCTTGGGTCTCAGACCAACAACTTTATGGAAGCTAAGGCTCTTTGGAGAGGCCTTGTCCTCCTCAAAGAGGATCCTAGGAGAGCAATCATAGAGGGTGACTCTTTGAACATCATCAACTATATGAAGAATGGTAAGATTCCATCATGGAGAGTCTTCAACACTATCCAAGAATCCAGAAAGCTTCTTTAGGATCACTCACAGATGACCATCCACCACAACTACAGGGAAGCCAATCAAGTTGTTGACCTTATGGCCAACATGGCAGTCTCCTCCAATAGCCTCAAAGTGTGGCGAGGTAACTTCCCTCAGAACATCACCAATGCTGCAAACCTCGAAAAGCCTAATGATCAAGGTGGCAAGTCCCAATGATAGAAGGTTTGAAGCTAAGCTCCCCAAAGGCCCTTTCTATAACAGTGCTAGAGTTTTCAAAACCTCCTCCCTGAATGTGGGTCTCTTTCCTCACGGGTTGACTATGGTAATGCAAAATTATACTATCATCAATTCTGAGTTAGCGGATGGCAAGGCGTGGGAAGCTCCTAATTTTCACCACATGCTCAATTTATGGTGGTGTCTTGACTACAAGGCCAATGGCACACGTGCTAGCAAAGCTACCTTGTTCCACGTGATCAGAGCCATGTACCACTACGCCTTTAGCTACGTGGCCAGACATAGAGAGTCAGGAAGACATCTCTATCTTTGTTTCACTAATCAAGCCGAGGATTTCTACCATAATAGGCCTTCCCAAGTTGTCGATTGCTCTTCCCAACGTCCCCTGATCTTCCATGCAATATTTTTTTAGCCTCATCCCAGACTATCCACTCATGCTCCAATCATGCCAATCTCAGGTGTTTTGATGACTATCATTTCAAGCATTGGGGTGATGTCTTGTTCCTTCCCAAGCACTCTCGATCTCCAACCTTTACCTTGTTCCAATGCACCATTACTCAACCTACCTCCATCACTTTCGATCCTTTCAGCTCACTCCAATCCTTTTTAACCAGCAAAGCTCCTACTTCTTTAGCTCATGCCCTTTCTGATGTCAAGCCTGGTTTGACTCTGGTGAATTCTACCCTCAGTTTCCACCCTCTCCTGGTCTTGGTCTCTGATCTTTACCCTAGCCCTTATTCCCTAGCCAAGGACATGGCTTACATCGAGCCATCTCAGCTTAACCTGAACCCCACTACCCAAATTTTCATGGATGCTAAAGGTTTCACCCCCTTCCTACAAAAGTTTTCTAGGGTTGAGGACCATATTACTAAGGATTTCATTGATTCATGGAACCAAGGCGAGGTCAAACTTCAAGGTGTTCACTTCAAAGTGACCATCGAGATGTTGGTAGAGATCACTGGTCTTTCGCTCATAGGCCACTTCATTCACCATGACAAGCATAATTGGGAGGAAGAAACTAACCAGTTCCCTGACAAAGGTAAAATTTTAGGTTGGGATAAGTCTACTCTCCACTGCTCTTCCCTCTCGGCTCCCTAGAACATCGCTATCATCCCCATCATGCAGTACGTCACCTATGATGATCCTAAGAAGCCCTTGAGGAGCTTTCACCTCACCTTTGTCAATCACCTTTGGGATGGTAAAGTTGTCTGTGTCCCTGATTACCTCCTTTACTCCCTTACTCTATCCATTGAGAAATGTCAGAAGTCCAATGGCAAGCCCCTTCACCAAGGCCTCCTGCCTATCATCCTCAAGCATGCCCTAGCCACCCACCCCCTATCCACAATGTTAAACCCATGTCCTTCAATCCTCCCGATGAACCCCCTTCCCATTCCCCTAGTCGGGGCCCCATTCCTGATGACTCCCTTGTTGGCCCTGGTTCAGGTGGGGGTCGCATGAAGCCTTCTCCCCTTAGAAGTGCTAGGCAAAGTGACCAGAGGAAGCGTGCGGCTGCAATGAGCACTCCTCCGGTGCCCAGATCCTCTGCTAGGCTCAAAAAGCCAAATATGGAGCATTCATCCTCCTCAACTCATGTCATATCTGAGTTTGAGAGTGATAAAGAAGA
Source organism: Wollemia nobilis (assembly GCA_028583015.1). Classification (NCBI taxonomy): domain Eukaryota; kingdom Viridiplantae; phylum Streptophyta; class Pinopsida; order Araucariales; family Araucariaceae; genus Wollemia; species Wollemia nobilis. The sequence goes on from JAQPPZ010016703.1 coordinate 8,276,014, forward strand.
CCCCTATTCCCAGATGTTGTTGGAGCTCATGATCATGACTATGAATGCAGCCATCAAGTCCCTGGAGGAAGCATCCAAGATTTTGTCTCGCTACACTCAAAATGCTACAGGAACCACATCAAGGAAGATGGATGACATCAAGAAATGACTGGCATGGGTCCCTCCGTCTGGGCCCTCTAGTGCCCCAGGAAGCCCTTGTTTTTGTCTATTTTGTCTGGTTTAGCCTGATCCTTTTTATTCGGTTAAGTTTAGATGATGCGTACGAAGCCGACGCAGGTGTCTTTTGGTCATGTGTCTATGTTTGGTTGGGGCTTGCTCATTCTAATTTCTGGTCTAGTCACAATTTCCCTTCTGATTCTAAGAGGGTTTTTGGTTATGGTTATCTTTCTGGTTCTCAGAGGTCCCTAGCACCTCCTTGTAATTTTTTGTTTCTACGTCTGGCTAATCGGCCTCTACTGTAATAAGGTTTTGGGTTCCTTTCAAAACCCGTAATGTAAATATACTATAAAAAAGAGGTTAAATTGAATAGACATAGTCTTGTCCTTCTGCATAAGAATCAACATCCTCAAGTACATTACCAAATTAACATTGAGATGCATTCCTCCTTTGCAAATGAGAACTATTTTCCTTGCCTCCTAATGAATTGATTGATTGATCATTTGATGATCCTTGTGAGAATGTGTTGTACCAATAGTACTTAAAGATGTCGCCTGGCTTCCAACAAATCAAATATCTGACATTTCTTTATCATTGATGTTATTATATTTTTTACCCTTTTATTTTTACTAGTTTTGATGCTTGTTGGGGTCTACTGAGAAAAACATGTTCATCTCCAGTCTTCATCTCTTGAATATCTTCCTCCTATTTAAGCAAATTCATAAAAGTCTCAAAAGTAGGTCTCTGATTTGTCACATTTGGAGTTGTTACCAAAATGCTAAACATTGTTGGCAGGGCACATAACACTATTGAAACAAGCACACCATCACTAATATTTTTTCCTAACACTTGTAGCAAGGCTCGTTACTTAGCAATTCATTATAGAAAACCTTCTAACTTCTTATTACTCTTCATCCTCAAGCAATGTAATTGGCTCTATAGGTATATAATTTTATTTTGATTCTTAAAATCGAACACCATACTAAGTTTGTCCCATCCATCCTTTGCAGTTACAACATCACAAATGTATGGTTGGATCTCATAAAATACACCAAACATGAGGATCAATCTGGATTTTTTATTAGGTTTACAAATTTTTCTTTGTTCATCTAGGTCAAAAACATGTCTTTGCTAGTTTGACATACCACTCCCTATAAGTCTTTGAACTCCAAGTGAATCTTCAATTTTTTTTCCATGCAGAATAGTTATCTGTCAACAATTGTGAATCAGATATATTTGGAGTATTAATAGTCATGAAAAATATTCATAAACCTAAAAAAACATTCTTCCTCTAGAATGAGCTCTAAAAGACCTTTTCAACGAGTATATATAAGCCTATACATGTGCAACAATCAATGCCTCTAATTGTGAGAAAACAATAAGTTCTCAATGAAAAAAATAAGATATAAGTTTGAGTTCTTTTTCAACTTGAAGCTTTAAGGAATATTCTTGGAATATTTCATCAATGCTCTAGGGTAATAAAAAATACCAAATCATTGTCTTGTCACCTACATTGAACAACAATAAATAAAAATAGTTTTTAAATTATTTAAAGAGCCTTCCTGTGAAGCAAGTGGGACATTTTTATTATTTATCTAAATATTTCGGTGCTTCCTTTCCATTTTTTATTGTTTATTCTTTGTATACAACATATTAGCACTTTCCTCCTAGTACATTGTAGGTAATAGGTGCTCTTTTTTTTTTTAATTCGTGATATGTCTTCAACTAGCAATATTTCACCTACCCATACATTGTGGCAGGGTCAAACTATAATTTAGATATTTTTTTTTAAATTTCAACTCCAATTGGTAGAAACTCTAAATAGTAGCTCTAAATGATAACTTTAGATGACAACTCCAAACAACAACTCTAGACGCTAGCTCTAGACAAAAAATTTAGATGATAACTTCATATGACAATATTTTCTAGATGACACGATCATACGACTCTTCTAAGCAACAAATTTAGACAATCCATTCACGCAATTTTTATCTTGCTTTACTTTTGTACATCTCTAACACGAACTAGGGCAACAATATACAAATAATATGTTTTCCAACACATTCAAACTCTAGTGCAATGCTCTAGACTACTTATTTTTTTTCAAATGACATGTTTCTTACACTAGATGACAACAATCAATTTCATGATGATAACTCCTTTAACATAAACTGAATTCTTCTCAGATGAGTCTACGACTCTTGTGTGATTAAATAAATGCTTGTAGGATTGTCAAAAAATAAAAATAAAATAGAATATTTTTTCTTCAACTAGCAAGGTCTTCTTCTTGCTTGAACCGTGTTTGCTCCTTTTTGGATTCTCCAATGGTAGAATTCAACCACAAACTCTGAGAGGTGTCTCCTACTCCTTGGAAATTGAATCACCTTCATAAATTGAAGCTTTATTATGATATCAACCTACTTTGATACCAATTGTTAGAAATTTAGAATAGATTTGAACACTACGATTAACATTTGCATTGATGTCTTAGAAGTATATATACATGTGAAATAAGGTTAGGAGTTACAACTACTTTCCAACTTCTTAATATGTAACTTGGAAGGTTGAGGAATATCTTCACAAAAGTATCATTTCATCTTTTTGTGGCACCAAAAGCTATTTGGAAGGTTTCTAAGTAGTTTAGGAATGAAACTAGAGGCATGTAAAATTTGGTGGTGCATCATTTTGCTAAAGATACCCACAAATTAGTAGAATTAATAGGAGTAGAAATTTCTTACTGTTGAGCGTGCAAATGACACATTGTCAAGGGCAAGCCAACATACTTGGAATAGAAAATTTGCTTCCTTTTGAAAGGGAAATCTCTTTCCCCCAAGGTTCGAGTATGCTAGGTCTTAGCCGATGCGTATGAACTCATAGATCGTTGATGGTTGTTCCTTCAAGGGACCTTTGTTGGTTTTGACTCAAAAATATAAGTTTCTTAGGCACAATGTCTTTAAATAAAAAGCTTAACTATCTAAAAATAATTCTACTGCATTGATATTGCAACATATGTGAGCTCAACAAAATTAAAATGGGTAAACAAAGATAAATTTTAAGCTTTGCAAACTATGGTTACCCAATCAATATCATCCATTGCATTTAAGATACACCACACGTGTAATAATAATGAATATTTTGAAGTTGTATGAAATTTTAAAATTTACTATAGAAAACTAGCTTCAATGCTTTGAATGAAAACTAATTTATTCCTAATCTAAATAAGATACAAAGAAAATTCAAAAGTTTAAGGCTAAGAGGAAATAAATAAAAATAAACAATTTCATACTACCCTGAAGCATCATCCCTATTAGATTAAATTTTATTTTTTGCAATTAATCCTTTTTTTCCTTTGATATAAGCAAGCAATTTAGGAAGGCAAGCATTAAATATCATATCTAATAAGGACTCGGCCTTAGTAAAATCTTAGAGGTTGCTTTGTGGGTTAGTCCTACACCCGCAAAGCTTCTTGTTGTTTCACTCTATGTGAGGCATGAGTGTTAGCACATCTAGCTATTACAACAAATGGCCATGACATTTTGATCGACCAATAGTTACCTTCTATAGAATTTGATCTATAGCAAGTAAAGGATAATTATCTTTCAATGATACCTTATTACATTTTTTGAAATTAATGCACAACCTGATGTCACCATTCTTCTTTCAAATCAAGACCATATTAGCAACCCAAGTAGAATGTTTTATTGGAAATATTATTTTGGCTTGTAGGATCTTCAAGGGATCTTTCTTTATAACTACCTCAATTTTGCGATTCACAAGCTATTATTTTAGTTGAAAAGGCTTTGTACTTAATTCTAGTTTGATAGTATGTTCTATGATATACTTGTCATATACCTTGATATCTTCATAGGACTAAGCGATTACGTAACTTTTTGAATAGACCAATTTAATATTTAGTGCACTATTTTTCGAGTAACAAGTCCTTTCCTTCAACAACTTTGATGGGGTGGTAGGAAGGGGATTTCACCTTGATACTAGATTTTTTATGTTATTGTTTGAATTGAACAGACTCTCTAGAGCAATTAACCCCTTTGGTAGCTAGTTTGTCTTTAACTGAATTACCCAATCTTTGATGTTGTCCCTGTACTCATTTTTGTCTTCAACATGTTGAGATTCGTTAATAAGAAACTTGATGATATCCTTATCATTGTTAAGGACCTACTAGTGCTTAAAATTATTGAGGATATTGGTTTGAACACCACTTTTAGTTCCTTTGGTTTATCCCAAATGTTGGTGGTGGGATCAAAATTTGTTTCCATGGTTGCTAGCTCATCCACTTTGGAATTTAACTCCCTAAGGATACATTGATCTCATAAGTGTTGAAGCTATCTAACAAATCATAGACCTAGTGCTTGTATGACTCAAATGTTTGTTCTTGGTGGCACATTAGGAAATGACCTAATTTATGACTAATTTGGAGTTGCCAAAAACCTTGAGGTTATTGATTCCTATCTTCTTAGAATTCCTTAAACAAGTGCACAATAATTCGTATTTAGCCACATTTTCATGCAATTGAATAGCATTTGACATGCAAAATATTTTTTTTCACCTTGTAGGATGATGAATATATTACTTGCACCTACTCTATATTTTTTTCTTGCACTATAAAGTGCATTATCCATACATTCTTTGACCCTAGTGCTTGTTGGCTTATTAAAGTTAGGATGTTAAATGATGTTTTTGATATGAGATAATTCACAAGCTCAATATTCTTAAAGCGAGTCCTCATTATCTTGAAGTACACCAATCATGTCTATCTTAGGCATTTGATCATTATATGGTACTTTGTCATCCACGAATTCAGGCAACTCATTCCAATTTACTACGTCATATTCATCTAGTTTGTGCAACAGGTAATTGCATGGAGTCTTATTCTCAATTCAAATAATTTTCCTATCGTGGGAAACCTTCATGTGGGTGTAGTCCACTATCAAATATCAGTTTCCTAATAGCTTACACATCCATTCTCTAGATAACATGCCAAAATATAAGGGAAGATCGACTACTATTACCTCCTATACTACCACCAACTCTAGATGTTTTGCTATGGTCATAATAAAGCCCTTTAGGATTCCCACAACATTTTCCTTGGTGCCATCCATCTAGATTAGATTACTAGCTATTTTGGTGTAGGGAAATCCCATATCTTTGCAGACTACCTTTGGCATCGCAGGTATAACCACTCATGAATCGAATATGTAATTTCTCAACAAATATTTTTCAATTTTCAGAGTCACATAGAATGGTGAAGAATTTAGAGTTTTAGATTTTGGGAAATTCAAGATATCTATTGTGTTGACCTAAATATCATATGCATGCTCTACTATCAAGTTATGTTGTTTAGATAGACTAGGTTGAATAGGATTTGGTTGCCCATTTTTAGCATAAATTATTTATTTCTATTTAAGGTCTCTTTGAAGTAGATCTTATTGATAAGGAAGAGTTGGTGCTTTTAGCATGCTCACCTTGGCAAGCATCTTCTTCATCTCTTCTACATTTTTTAATCTGAATTCAACTAAGCTATGCTCATTGCATGTAGTATACTTTCTATAATTTATAGTAGTCATTGTTCATCCTTCTCTAGTTAGAGAAGGATATTTGATACATTGTTCTACCTCTTTCTGAAGTTGTTCCTTTCTCTTATCACTCCTTTTTATAGACTTGTTTGTTTTCTATAGAATCTTCCTTTCAATTTATGGATCTTTCCTTTATCCACCTACTTATTCTTATTGGCCTATACATATGTTTGGGTTGCATTCATAACACACTTCCCAACATTTTTATTTTTCTTTTCTTGTTGCATAGCAACTATCGACCCCTTGTATTTCAAGTGTAATGGTGACCTCCCCCTCCTGAGAATCACATTATCTTTATTTGCATCGATCTATTTATGTGTTGAGGCTTGCTCCTTGAATTCTTTCCTTTTACCTCTAGTTCCAACCCCTTTTTGATTTGCACATATAGCATCATCCTAAAATGTAGATTTCTCATCCATTTTAATAGTACTAAAGTTGGAAAAGATTACATTATTAGGATTTTGTAAGGTAGGAACTAACTGTTGAATTTTAGTATGATGAAAAGTAGGTTGAATTGATGTTGGTATGATTTATCCCAAGACAATCACCTATTGAGCCTAACATTATTAGTCATATTGACTTGTTTAAGAATATGTAGTGGCCACAACACAATCCATAGGTCATGCCTCACATTGCATGGGAAAACACCATAATGTATTAATCTCTAGATTAGCATTTATCATGTTATTTTGAACTTGATTTATCTCCTGATTAACACCTTGTCAAGGTATTTGATCTTTGGTAAGATAAGGGGTCTTTCTAGGCTATGAATTGTGTTACTATTTTCACCCACTATTTAATTGTTATTATCATTTTAGTGTTATTCTAATTTATAAAAAATATCATAATCTTGAGTATCACTCTTAAAATCCTTATTTCTCTAATGAGATTGATGAGATGAAGAGAATGTTGAGAATTGTTTCTAATAAGGTAATAGCCCTTAATAGATAGAAAAATAAATAGAGGTTTCAATATTAAAATAATCAAAGAACTTTATTTCAACAAAATAATTAAGGTTATAGACCCCCCAAAATGGCTAAGGATGCCAAGGTTCTCACTTTTAGCCCCATAGGAATATAAACTAGCACCAAAGCTCAAATCAACATATAGTGCTTGTGTAGCTCCCATTATAGCAAATTTCCCTTAACTCTATTAGGGATATAATGCCCATGCAGAATAACTTTATGAAATATTTCAATGGATGACACTACCCCTACCCAGACACCCATCTTCCCAATGCTTACCCTAAAGGCAATCCTCAACATACCATAATAATACAAAATAGGATTATACATGCTCAACAACCTATTACAGGCCTAGGGATACATTAACTAGAGTTAATCCCCTCATGTTCAATCATAAAACACTCTCTTAAGAAGAAGCTCTACCCATATTGAACAAAATTTGATAACCTCGGATGAGGAAGAAGTCTATGTTGTATCAAATAGAGCAGGTACTTCAACAATTGGGAGGCCACAAGTCTAATTGGATTACATGATGAGATCCAAAAAGAACACAATAAAGGAGTATATAAAACCTAATCAAGTAGGTCTCAACACCCAAAGAAAGCTAACTAATCCTAGAAATGGCATTTCCCCTACAATCACACCTGATCATAATGTGCAAAACATATTAGAAGTTGTCAAGAGGAATGTCTTTGGAGCCACTAAGCAATGAAAGCTAATTCTTGGATAGGTTAAAATTTTCCATTATGTTGTAGACAGGCCCAAACCTTAGTGTGTATCCAACATATCTCAAAGGTTCCAACCTATCGAGTTGTTTCATGTAGCATATCATCTAAAGAAGTCCACTATAGCCATACCTTTCTAGGATGTCTTATCGATGCTCGAATAGATGAAGTATCTAGAGGAGGCTTTTGGAGAGACAAAAGGCATTAGGTAAGCAAAAGTCACTTGAAGTCCTACAAATATTTGACCTTGAGGTAATATGAGCTAAACTTATGCTATTTTACCTTACTATAGTCTATGATGACAAATTGATTCATAATTATAGGGTATATTCTGGGTCAAGTACCTTAATTATGCCCATAAAGGTGGAAGATGCACTAGGACTAATGTATGAACTTATCAATAAAAGGTTAGTTTAGTCATATGAAAGTCCTATTTAGATCTTTGAGATGATAATAACCTCCCCCATATGTTGCATGCTTACCTAAACCTCATAGTTTATCATGATATAATAGTAATTGAATTCCCATCGACTTTCAGTATCTATTTTTTAAGAGACTTCACTACCAAAATAGGAGGTTATTTATCTCTATATTAGACACACATGTTGCTAAGAACTTGATATGGAACTAAGTTAAATATCCCATTAGAACCTATCCATATCCGCTATGTTGGATATATGCCTTCAATAAAATATCTACATTGCAGAGGATGGGCAGTCTAGATCAGACTCATTTGTCAATAAAGTACATTCCTCCATTCTTGATAATTAGATGGACTAGTCTTTAGCTAAAACATGGGATTCATATCCCTATGAAGTTTTCATGTAAACTAGTATGGGTACTTATTTGATTAAATAGGAGAAACCCTTTATCCCTGATATCATGAAAGTAGAAGACCTCATTAACACGTGGAAGATATACTATAATGATGCCAAGATAAAAAAAGGGAGTCGATGTTGGTGTTTGTTTGATTTCACAAAGAGGAGATAAAAGAGGTGATATCTCAATGTTTTTCCAATAATAAAATAATGAGATCTTATAAACATAGGTTCTAGGATTTGATTGAAGCTTTTGATGCAATAAACTTTAAAGTCATCCCAAGAGCCCAAAATGTGGATGTTGACTAAATGACAATCATAGAGTTGCAACTCCATCCTATGAATGATCTAATGTAAAATCAATAACACATGAAGTTGGCGGTAAGACCAATGATTCCAGATAATGAGATATATTGGCAGGTGTTTGATAGTGATGAACACATTATTCATTTCATCTAATAGGTAGTTGAATTTTCTAAAAGAACTAAACCCTAAGATCAAAGAGATGTACAAGGATTATACCATGTAGTTGAAGTCCAACAAGCTTCCTAAAGGGCTATTTACATTGGAATTATTATTCAATATAGATGAGGAAATCAAAGTAAAGAGAGTGATGCCTGCTTACAAAGAAGATTACCAAGACCTAGAGATTGCCCTAGTGTGAAATTTGAACATAGTAAAGTATCTACTCAAAAGGAGAGGGAATCCTTGGTCTACCTCTACCAGAAGTATGATGGAGTGATAGCATGGAATTATGAGTACCTAAAATGGTACAACAAATATATCTTCCAACATACAATACAACTAGCTCATGAGGCTAAACCCATTAGGAAAAAGCAAAGGTCTCTTAATCCTAAGATTGAGCCTCTTATGAGAAGGGAACTATCCAAATTAATTTAAATCAAGGATTATATATCTTATCAAGCACACCACCTAGGTGTTGGTGCCTACAAGAAAGAAGAATGGAAAATCATGTTGTGTATTGACTTTAGGAACCCAAACAAAGCTTCATTAAAGGATCATAACCCCTTGCCCTCAATGGACCAGTTCCTCTAAACTATTATTGGTTCTAAAATATTTTCCATGTTAGATGGATTCTCTAGCTACAATCAAGTAAGGGTGAAGGATGAATATCAACAAAAGACAACTTTCACAACTAAATGGGACACTTTCATGTATCAATTAATGTATTTTGGCTTGTCCAATGTTGGTGCTATGTTTCAAAGAGCCATTGAAATTGCTTTCAAGGACCTGATCTATGAAATAATCTTGTTCTATTTATATGACTTAAGCATCTTCTTCAAGAAAAATGAGGATTACTTTGTATACTTAGAGAAGGCTTCCAAATGTTGCCAAGAGTTTGGTGTTGTCCTCAATACCAAAAAATGTATATTTTTGGCTCCCTAGAGAAAACTATTAGGTCTTATTGTATCAAAAAAAGGTGTTGCTATTGACACTGACATGGTTGAAGCCATTGCCAACCTCTCATTACTCCAACATAAGAAAGTCCTCCAACATTTATTTGGTCAAATAAACTTTGTTAGAAGGTTTACATCAAAATTTGTAGGCATTATCAGACCGATGACTCTTATACTTAAGAAAGACCAAAAATTTAAATGGACCAAGGAAGGGAAGAAATATTTCAAAGAAATATTTCAAAGAAATAAAAAGGCTATAGCAAAGTCTCTAGTGCTAGTGAACCCAAATTTCAATAAAGCTTTAATTCTCTATGCATATGGGGGTGAGTTCAACATTGTAGCACTGCTTACCCAAAAGGAAGATGATAAGAATTAACACCCAGTTATCTTTTTTAGTAAAACCTTAAAGGGCTATGAGGATAGATATAACTTTATTAAGAAATAAGTATATGCCCAGATCAAAGGCTTGAAGAAGTTCAAACACTTGGTCTCTAAGAACAAAATCACTACTCGTGTCATCCACTTAAGCATAAAGAAAATACATAATGAGAGAAGAAACCAATGAGAAAAGAGAAATATGGATCACCAAGATCCTAGAGTATGATATAGGAATCAAACCAATGAAGTTGATTAGGAGATCCTTATGCCAAGGACTAGCTGAAGACATTGCCAATGTATGAGCTGACAAGGATGTGTGCTTAGTTAATTTAGATGGAAAGGCACTAGATTGGGTTGATGAGGGAGTTGGATTCATGCAGATAGGTCAATACCCATATGTCCTAAATGAGGTTCAAAGAAGAGCATTTATATTTCAAAATGCCCATTATGTTCTCGAAGAACACAAGCTTATACTGAGAGGGGGGGTGAACAGTATAAGACCACTTTTTACTTTTTCTTCCAATTCAATATTATGTTGTGTAAAGATAGCAATATCAATAGCAGTAATCAAAGCAATGCACAAAAACCATACACAATAGAGACACCACAATTTACGTGGTTCACCCAATGTGGGCTACTCCACGGAGAAAATATTTTACTAAAACTTTCTCAATCAATCTCTTTGGGAATCACTCCCAATTACAATGTTTATGGATCTCTGTCCAAAGGAGATGTTGATCCCCTAATCTCAAGTTCGTGGATCTCTTCCATAGGAGAACTCTTTCCCCTTCTGCTCTGGCTATGTGATCTTCTAGAAGACTCTGTCTCTCTGTTGCACTAACTGGTGGACCTCTCTCCACTTGAAGACTCCTCACTCAGATCTATCTTCAACTGTGCTTGCTGTTGGATCTCTATCCACTGAGACTCTATCCTCTGTACTCTGTCACCTCCAAAGCTCTATCAATAGGCTCACTAAGAACCTGCTCAATAGGCTCACACAGAACCTGCTTAACAAGCTCACACAGAACTTGTCCAAAACTGAATAACAAGCTCACACAGAACTTGTCCAAAACTGAATAACAAGCTCACCAAGAACTTGCCCAAATCTGCTCTAGCAAGCTCACCAAGAACTTGCCCAAATATGCTCTAGCAAGCTCACCAAGAACTTGCCCAAACACTATCCACAAATATATCCCAAAACTATCCTCAAATTTATCCCAAAGGCCTTCTCAAAGGCTCAATCAATCATGCTCAAGTAACTCAAAATGAACTCAACAATGAATGGCAATCTCAACTCAAATTAACTTCATAGAAGCATAAAGAGAATTGTTAGAGACTCAATATGTTCTAATCTCAATCTCAACTCTCAACTCAAATCAATCTCAACTCAACTCAAGTCAATCTCATAGAAGCATAAAGAGAATTGTTAGAGACTCAATATGTTCTAATCTCACTCTCAACTCAAATCAACCTCAACTCAATTCAAGTCAACCTCAACTCAACTCAAGTCTTATAGAACCATAAAGAGAATTGTTAGAGACTCAATATGTTCTAACCTTAATCTCAACTCAACATAGAATGATGGAATAGTTTATTTCATAGAACTTGAACAATCACTTCACACATCACTTGACTAGGCTCAATCAACTCAACTCAACCAATCATCACAAGGGACAACTCTTTCTCACACAACCCTAGTCCAAGTATGTATCAACCAACTCAAATGTTTCCAACAATGCTCAACCACAAATCTCACATAACAATGATACTCATGTTCTTTTCTAACTCAAGTTCTTTCACAACCAATGGGCTTCAACAACTATGCTTATAAAACAAGGTTTAAACACAACTCTCAAACTAGAAAACCTTGAAGCATTCAACCAACCACTTTCGAAAAGGAAACCACAATCAATCCTTTTCTCTCCAATGATATTTCAGAAATCAACCACCATAAACAATCAATAGGAGAATGTGCCCATACCTTTTATGAAGATGAAAAAACCTCTTTGTAAATCTGCCACAATCACAAAATTCTTTTGCCAATCTTCACAAGGGTTAGTAGATCACAAAATAATCAACATTACTCCACTTTTCAATAATCATCACCAAGGCCTTTAATTGCACAACTTCCTTATCTCTCCTAAAACCACTTGTACCATAAAATAAAATAAATCAAAACATTGCATAACCTTTTCACTCCCAAAACCACTTATACCATAAAATAAAATAAATCACAATATTGCATACCTTGTCACCTCATGAAAGAATTAATCCTCTTGAAAAAGAACAAGGCAAACTTCACTTTTGGAACCCCTTTGCAAAATCAGAAATATCTCTTTACACACACCTTATTTCTCCTTCTAAATAAGTTAGTCAAATAGCCCTCAAAATAATATTTCCGACGATATATAATATGCCCCCTTTCCAAAATAAATTGAAACCTTTACATATATATATATGCCAACCTCCATTAATTGCACATAGGTCGGCCCTCCATTAATTTAAACTTAAACTTTAAACTTTAATATCTTCATCACCGGAGGTCCTTTTTCGATGAAACAAAATTCCACCTTGGATTTTAAGAAAAGCCCTTTCCACATAAGCCCACCATGGTTTTAAATAAAACCTTTTATTTTGCCTACCTTGGTTTTCATAAAAACCCTGTAAATAGCCATGCTTTCCAAAATATCATAAATGCTTATTTATGAAATATTTTGGCCACCAAAACCAAATGTGATCCATGTGACATCAATGACAACATAAAATGTCTCAAATTAACTCAAATTTCCAACAATCTCCCCCTTTGTCATTGATGGCAACACCTCTAATGCAAACACCACAATCACTGCAAAAACCATCTCTGAGAATCAAAGTTGCTCCCCTGACTCAATACTCTCTATGGAGGCTGCTCCCCTAACTCAATACTCTCTTTGGAGGCTGCTCCCCCTAACTCAATACTCTCCCCTTACTCAAATCTCTCCCCTTTGACATCAATGGCAAAAGGGACACTTATGGGGCTAAAAGATATAACTCTTAAGCTTAGCCCCCTCACCCCTTTTTCTTTTGAGGTGATTAATTTTGGGGTGGGAGTACTTTTACTCCCATATCACTTTGTTTCTTTCCTCTATCAACTTCCTTCCATGTTTTTCTGATATCCTTCTCTTGATGAATTACTTGATCTTCTTGTCTAGAACCTGTTTGACTTTCTTGCCTTGAACTTGTTTGGAATTGAGTCCTACACCACCTTGCAATATGCCCAAAGTTATTGCAATTAAAACACTTGATATTGTAGCCTTTGGTTGGTGCCCATGTCCTGAAATTATTCTTGAAATAATTTCCATATCCATTCCTTTCCTGAACCCTGTATTGTGAAGCTCTATTTTCATGACCATTATGACCATGACTTCTGAATTGTGTAGCTCTAAAACCAAAACCATGTTGCTCATTTCCTTTGCACTGAAAAGCTTTATGACCAATCCTGTTACATGAGAAGCAATGTCCCTGAAAATCATACCTTCTTCCTTTGAAGTTTCTTCTAGCAAAATCAAACTTCTTTGATCCATGGATCCTGCAATGTATAGCCCTGTGTCCAAATCCATTACAAGAAAAACAATATCCTTGAAAAGCCCTTTGTTCATGCCTTGGTTCCTCATACCTTTCTTGACCATTATCCTTATGATCATCTTCAACTTGTGCATTGCATTCTTGAACCTTCTTTGTAGCATCTAAAACCTCTTCCTTAGTTTCTTCCTTGCCTTTCTCTTCAATAATTTCTTTTCCCTTTGAACTTGATTCACCTATCTCAAAACAAGAACCAAACTGAATATTTGGAGCCATAGGAACTTTGGAACTTTCCTCACAAATCTTAGGTGCTTCCTTGCTTTCATCTTTTAGAACTTCCTTTCCTTTTGAGTGTGATTCCCCAAACCTGAAATATGGGACCTTTGGTGCTTTGAAACCTTTCCAAAACTTGTGCAACTTATCCTTGGAGTCTTTCACTTCCAACCTTAAGGAAACAACTTCATGTTCTAATCTTTCACATTCTTGCTTCCTTACCTTTAATTGTTCAAGCATATCTTCTTCAATTTTCTTTGCCTCTTCAACCGTGATTTTTAGATCAATGAGATCTTGTAGGAGCTTTACCTTTATCTTCTCATCCTCTTGTGCTTGAGCCTTTAGTCTTGAGTTTTCTCTTTTCATTTCTTCAAAATCTTGTTCTGACACTTTCTTTTCTTCATGATCATAATTGTGCCTGTTTTTCTCTTCATGATAAATTCTTACTTGAGATTCCTGCTTTTGATCTTCAGTAGGAGCTTCTTCTTTTTCACTGATTGAGAGACTTTCATTATTGCTGCTAGAAGCACTGATTGCTTCTTCCATATACAAGCTCTTCTTGTCATGCCTGCCTTGTTCATACATGTTTTCCTTTTCTTTTTTATTCTTGCATTCATCTTCACTATTTTGATTGTGCCTGTCTTCCTTGAGTTCCATTTCATCTTCACTATCACTGAAGCCATTGCTAGTAACCTGAGACATGATCGAGTTGACCACAAGCAGAATATTCTTCTTTTGAAACCTTGAATGCTGCCTTTTGAGAAACAATATCTTTGAAAATCCAGTCAAGTTCCATTTCCTCTCTATTGTTGCTATACCCATTTTGTGGACAATAAAATGCCATGTGACCAAGCTTACCACACTCAAGACATCTTACTGATTTTTCTTCTTCCCTTCTTAGAGCTTCAAGATCGGATTCATTTTTCTTCTTAGATCTCATGGTTCTTATTTTGCCTTTCTTTGCCATGTGTGTTCTTGTAGAATCTTCCCTCAAGTTGTTAGCCTTTTCGAAGGAACCCACTCTGATACCAATTGAAGAACACAAGCTTATACTGAGAGGGGGGTGAACAGTATAAGACCACTTTTTACTTTTTCTTCCAATTCAATATTATGTTGTGTAAAGATAGAAGTATCAATAGCAGTAATCAAAGCAATGCACAGAAACCATACACAATAGAGACACCACAATTTACGTGGTTCACCCAATGTGGGCTACTCCACGGAGAAAATATTTTACTAAAACTTTCTCAATCAATCTCTTTGGGAATCACTCCCAATTACAATGTTTATGGATCTCTATCCAAAGGAGATGTTGATCCCCTAATCTCAAGTTCATGGATCTCTTCCATAGGAGAACTCTTTCCCCTTCTGCTCTGGCTATGTGATCTTCTAGAAGACTCTATCTCTCTGCTGCACTAACTGGTGGACCTCTCTCCACTTGAAGACTCCTCACTCAGATCTATCTTCAACTATGCTGCTATTGGATCTCTATCCACTGAGACTCTATCCTCTATACTCTATCACCTCCAAAGCTCTATCAATAGGCTCACTAAGAACCTGCTCAATAGGCTCACATAGAACCTGCTTAACAAGCTCACATAGAACTTGTCCAAAACTAATAACAAGCTCACACAGAACTTGTCCAAATTTGAATAACAAGCTCACCAAGAACTTGTCCAAATATACTCTAGCAAGCTCACCAAGAACTTGCCCAAATATGCTCTAGCAAGCTCACCAAGAACTTGCCCAAAACTATCCACAAATCTATCCCAACACTATCCTCAAATTTTTCCCAAAACTATCCTCAAATATGTCCCAAATATGTCCTCAAACCTATCCCAAAGGCCTTCTCAAAGGCTCAATCAATCATGCTCAAGTAGTACTCAAAACAAATCAACAAACTCAAAATGAACTCAACAATGAATGGCAAAAAAAAAGATCTCAACTCAAATTAACTTCATAGAAGCATAAAGAGAATTTGTTAGAGACTCAATATGTTCTAATCTCAATCTCAACCCAAATCAATCTACTCAAAAAAAAGAATTAGAGACTCAATATGTTCTAATATCAATCTCAACTCAACTCAAATCAATCTCATAGAAGCATAAAGAGAATTGTTAGAGACTCAATATGTTCTAATATCACTCTCAACTCAAATCAACCTCAACTCAATTCAAGTCAACCTCAACTCAACTCAAGTCTTATAGAACCATAAAGAGAATTGTTAGAGACTCAATATGTTCTAACCTTAATCTCAACTCAACATAGAATGATGGAATAGTTTATTTCATAGAACTTGAACAATCACTTCACACATCACTTGACTAGGCTCAATCAACTCAACTCAACCAATCATCACAAGGGACAACTCTTTCTCACACAACCCTAGTCCAAGTATGTATCAACCAACTCAAATGTTTCCAACAATGCTCAACCACAAATCTCACATAACAATGATACTCATGTTCTTTTCTAACTCAAGTTCTTTCACAACCAATGGGCTTCAATAACTATGCTTATCAAACAAGGTTTAAACTCAACTCTCAAATTAGAAAACCTTGAAGCATTCAACCAATCACTTTCGAAAAGGAAACCACAATCAATCCTTTTCCCTCCAATGATATTTCAGAAATCAACCACCATAAACAATCAATAGGAGAATGTGCCCATACCTTTTATGAAGATGAAAAAACCTCTTTGTAAATCTGCCACAATCACAAAATTCTTTTGCCAATCTTCACAAGGGTTAGTAGATCACAAAATAATCAACATTACTCCACTTTTCAATAATCATCACCAAGGCCTTTAATTGCACAACTTCCTTATCTCTCCTAAAACCACTTGTACCATAAAATAAAATAAATCAAAACATTGCATAACCTTTTCACTCCCAAAACCACTTATACCATAAAATAAAATAAATCACAATATTGCATACCTTGTCACCTCATGAAAGAATTAATCCTCTTGAAAAAGAACAAGGCAAACTTCACTTTTGGAACCCCTTTGCAAAATCAGAAATATCTCTTTACACACACCTTATTTCTCCTTCTAAATAAGTTAGTCAAATAGCCCTCGAAATAAGCTTTCCGACGATATATAATATGCCCCATTTTCGAAATAAATTGAAACCTTTATATATATATATATATATATATGCCAACCTCCATTAATTGCACATAGGTCGGCCCTCCATTAATTTAAACTTAAACTTTAAACTTTAATATCTTCATCACCGGAGGTCCTTTTTCGATGAAACAAAATTCCACCTTGGCTTTTAAGAAAAGCCCTTTCCACATAAGCCCACCATGGTTTTAAATAAAACCTTTTATTTTTCCTGCCTTGGTTTTCATAAAAACCTTGTAAATAGCCATGCTTTCCAAAATATCATAAATGCTTATTTATGAAATATTTTGGCCACCAAAACCAAATGTGATCCATGTGACATCAATGATCCATGTGACATCAATGACAACATAAAATATCTCAAATTAACTCAAATTTCCAACAATTCTCATTGAAGGTATTATGCTCTAAATAATCTTTGATGGCATCCTCTTGAGGCGTATTAGAATGGACCAAACTCACTCCCTACTTCAAGAATTCCATCAAGAATTCTTAGGTGGTCATACATGGATTCTCACTACCATTGATTATTTTACAAGATGGACAAAAGCAATTCTACTAAAGGAAGCCATTGAGAAAGTGATCATTGTTTTCCTAGAGGAGATTATAACTATATTTGGTATCCCAAACACTATCATCATAGATAATGGAAAAGCATTTACTATGGCTATAGTCACTTAGTTTTCTCTTCAAAATAGCATTTACTTGAATACTTGCTCAAATTACTATCCTTAGGGGAATGGTCTAACTGAATCCACCAATAAGAACCTAATCAAGATTTTGAAGAGAATTGGTTCATAAAATCAGAGACAATGGCACCTCCATCTTAGAAGAGCCTTATAGACAAATATAATTATTCCAAAGAAGTTTATAGGATGTTCACCTTACATCTTAGTATATGGTAAAGAAGCAAGGTTGCCTATCTCCATAGAGTTGTCAACACTACAATTACTTCATCATCTAGAACTCCAAAAAAATGATGCCATGACCATAAGGATGGGTGAACTATTCAAACTTGAAGAATAGAGGGAAGCAACTAGGGAATTGTGTCGCTAAAGTATCAAGGGGCAATTAAAGGATGATTTGATAAAAAGGTAACTCCTCAAAGCTTCAAGGTTGGAGATTGGATGCTCAAATGGGATGAGTATAGAGTAAACGAAGACACTATACTAAATTTATTTCTCTTTAGGTTAGCCCTTACGTTATCACCACCTACAAGATGGAGAATTCATTTGAGCTCTCAACGACCAATGGTTATGCATTGTCAATCCTAGTCAATGGTATCTACTTGAAGAGACACCTCTAATCATTGTTGTTAAAAAAAGCTATATATACGTATCATATTTAACATAGTTTTTTATTTTGTAATAGGTTTTATTTTTAGGCTCTTGATACACACTATTGATTGAGAATATTCTTTTGATCACATGATTGTGGAGATCTTCACATATCTGATCAAATATATACAAGGGTAATATGTGTCATTGAAAGTCACAAGTTTATCAAAATCAATAATCCATATGATTTCAAAGATTTTAAGTAGAGACTTTTATTCATAAGTAGCGACAACCATTAGATCATCAAAGTAAGAAGATTTATGAGTTGTCTGATCTGCAAGGCTCTCTCTTGTATATTTGTATTCTATTTAGCTAATTTTTTGAAAAGAGCTTTTCAGGGTAGTTATCTCACACTATTGATGACATATGATAGGCACATGCTCAATTAGGAGATACTAAAGAAAGGCCTAAGGCTAGGATAGCAAGAGTTATTCTATCAAATTATCAATGGGCAACATTGATTATTGAAATTGAAAATACAAACGGCTCCTTGAGACAATGACAACCATTTGACTATCCAATGAGAAAAGCCTATAGATCGTCCGATTAATGAAAATTTAAAATCTAGTAGTCTTTTCCCACCAACTTTACATGGAGGAAGAATGAATTTACATAGCGCGAGTTCAATGTTGAAAATATGGCATCTATTGTCAAGAATAGTAATTCAATTCTTAGAAACGATGGTAGATTCTTCTCTCCAACTTTGTAGAAAAGGGGAATAAATTCAAATGACATAAATTTAATGTCGATAAAGGTGGAAGCTACATCCCACCAACTTTGTGGAAGGAAAGAGAGAATTCATGTAATATTAATTTAATGTTGGTAGGCACCCTAATCTTCAAGGAAAAATCCATTAAAAGGATATCTTGTCTTTATTTCTTCCTCACTAAGTCTCAAACATTCAAGTAAACAAGATCCTTCTGAGCATAAAAAGAGAATATTTGTAGAAACCAAGACATACGAAAGAGAAATTACAAGTGCAAATGTGTTTGAAGAAATCAAAAATAACTATGGATTCAAGGAGAAAGACTACCACTACTCGCCAACCAGCAACCAGAGCAGGCTCTACCACTAGTCCTCCTTTAGGAGTAGCTTTAACCTCTCCCTCCACCTTGGATAGGGAGGCAATGGCCCAAGCTCTCCAATTTGTAGTCCTCGAGTCAATTAGGGACCCAAATAATAGGATGGTAGACCCCAAACTGTCAAAAACTAGCAAAATCCTACGAAAGGAAACTTTCCAGAGGTTAAATGTTAGGACCCTAGTAACTTTTGGAGAAAGGATATGGTCTAATTGTTTTGGCCTAGTACATGGTGTTATAGGCCCACGACTGTTATGAACTGGTAGTTGCATATGTTGAGTTATATGATGTCTAGGCACAAGAATTTAGATCATGCAATGAAAATTTTAGATTCTTCATCACCACACATGCCATCCACAAGATGTTAGTGGAGTCAAGAGTCCATAAGATGAATGTGGAAAGCATGGATAAGAACTCTAAAACCATCCCAAATAAGCTAATGGGAATTCAATTATTAGAAAAGGTGGTAGACTCTTCCAACCCACTTTGCATAAAAGGGGAGTAAAATAAAATGATGCAAATTTAAAGTTGTTAAAGGTGGTAGCCACATCCCACCAAATTTGTAGAAGGAAAGAGTAAATTCACGTAACGTAAATTTAATGTTGATAGGCACCCTAATATTTGAGAAAAAAAAATCCATAAAATGACATATTGTTTTTATTTATTCCTCACTAAGTATTAAGCTTTCAAGTAAACAGTATCTCTTTAAGCACAAAATAGAAAATTTTCAAAAGCCAAGCCATAGAAAATAGAACTTGCAAGCACAAAAGTTTTTGAATGAATCAACAGTAGCCATGGAGTCAAGGAGAAAGACTGCCACTACCCGTAAACCAACAATTAGAGTAGGCCTTACTGCTAGTCCTCCTTTAGGATTATCTTTATCCCCTCCCTCCACCTTGGGTAGGGAGGCACTAGCCCTAGCTCTCCATGTTGTAGTCCCCAAGTCACTTAGGGACCCAACTAATAAGGTGTTAGACCCCAAATTTTCAAAAACTACCAAAAGCCTATGGAAGGGAGCTTTCTAGAGGTTCAATGTTAGGACCCTATGAACCTTTGGAGAAAGGATACAATCTAGTTATTTTTACCCAGTACATGGTGGCACAGGCCCATGACTATTATGAATTGGTAGTTACATGTGCTAAGTTATATGATTCTTAGGCCTAAGAAGTTAGATCATGAAATAAAAGTTTTAGATTCTTCATCGCCACACATGTCATCCACAAGATGTTAGTGGAGTTAAGAGGCCATAGGGTGAATGTGGAGAGTGTGGCTAAGAACTCTAGGACCATTCCAAATAAACCAAGGTTCATGAAAAATGAGTGCCAAACTTAGGATACTGCATTGCCAAAGCTCCCCCTAAGCATCAAAGCCTTTGATGATAGCGCAAGGGAGGCTTTGAGCATTTTGGCCTTCATTTTTTGTTTGGAGAATGACAAGTACATGTTTCCAAATCAACTGAGCATAATTTACCTAATGAGGTACACACCCAAAAGTGAAAGGATGATTTTTGACTACAACAATTGCATCGCTGACCAAATTCATGAGGGGTTATTGAAATTCAAGGACATCCATTTTTTAAAAAAATTAGCATTTTTGGCCCAATTAATTTTATATTAAAATCTTATATTGTATCCAAAATTAAATCTAACGCTAGCAGGTGACTCTAGCCATATGCAACCTATTTATTTTTGGACAAAGGTGCTAAGCAAGACCTCATCATACTATAGGTTTGTGGAAGATGTTTTTGTGTCAACCCTGACAACTATGAGGGGATTGAAACTGAAAAGTGCATTTTGGAGGCTAATATTTGAATTTTATAGTGGATATTGGTACTTTATAGAGGACTCCATCATTTTCAATCTTTATGGATTTACTAAATTATTTTATCAACTGCCCAAATATGTATTAGATAGGGTTTTTACATTAGAGTTTTTGATATAGATGGATGTTAGTTTAGAGGATATTAGTACTTTATGGAGGAATCCACCATTTTAAACCTTTATTGATTTAATAAATTAGTTTATCAATTGCCTAAATATGTATTGGATAGGGTTTTTACATTATATTTTTTTAGACAAATGGATGTCATTGACATGGCATTCAAGAGTGAGAAGATAAAAACCAAACTTATAAGCCTCCTCTTAGCCTTAGTGGTGTAACATTGGTAAAGAAAAAATTTACCCTGATCTTGGAAAATAAGTTAAAGGATTTGGGGATGGAAATTCTTTAGGATGAATGGAACTATGACCTTGAGGGAGAGTTTGGTGCGCAGTTAACAAGCATCAAAAGCTCAAAAAAATTGGTCCATCAGCCCAGGCTACAAATCCCACATAAAATCAATAGAGGAGGTAGGTGCATGAAATAAGGGGATAATCATAAAGGTGCTCTAAATTTTTTGGTATTATAAGATCTTTTATCAATAGAGATACCAGACAAACCTTAAGACCCACATCAATTCCAAGTAAATCTTGAGGAAAGAGCATTGGACCATGGGGAAGATTAATGCCTGGTGGAAGTTTAGATAAGAGATTGGGGATATTTTTATAGCTTATGGAAACCTAGATGAAGATGATCAATTCAAAGAGTTGTATAATAAGGAGCACTCAGAGGTCAAAGGCACCCCCATTGATGAAATCAATGAAGAATAAATAGACACTAAGTTGGATCAGATGGTAGAAAGAGTGGAGGCATCAACTAAAAATATGTATGACGTAGAAGAGACCCCATCAAGACCCAAAGAAGCCCCAATATTAGTAGATTCCCATGCACCTTCTCTTGATCCAAGTGTAAGCACCTAATGAAGCATTGGAGGGGGTGTAGTTCCTAAGGAGAAGGGGAAAAATAGTCTAGAAAATGGACCCTCTAGCGACAAAGGGGAAGAAGGTAGATGCCTCAAAGATATAGCCACAAGCCACTCCCCTTCCTCCTGGGGTAAGTTCCCCAATTTTTTCACCTCCAATTATTTCTTTGATTATTTCTATTTTAGCACCTAGCTCCCTAGTATCATTGACAAGTATTCTTTAAATTATTTTTATGACTACCTCCATTCTGGTAGCACCCTTATTCACTACCCCAACATTAATTTCTCTCATTTCCTTCACTCCCACCACTCCTACTCTTATTAGTTCTCAATCTATTCCACTGCGGGTGCATTTCCTTCTCCAATGACATCTTCATCCACCTTGCTTCCATCCCTAGTTTGATTTTCCTCCCCCATATTCCATTCTCATTTGTCCCTATGGCCTAATGAGTCACTATTCCATTCTTTAGACCATTAACCCCAATTTTGGCTACATAGGAGCAATTGACAAGCTCTCATGCTCCACCTATCTCTAGTGTTATACAACAATTCTAGTAGATTCACAAGCAAACATTGCATTACACCCAAAAGCAATAAACTAAAAGAGTTGGGTGACCCATGAAAAAGATGATGAATCATTATGATCCTTAAGGAAACACATTATACCTTACCCACATGATCCCTATTATTTCCAAGGCTAAAGGATAAATGTAGGAGCAAGACTATTAGTGGTAACAATAAGGATTAGCCTACAAGACACTCATGCCACATATAGAGTAGAGTTCATGGAGCAAGTTACCAAAGTTGTAAGCCATGACTACCTACTCGTAGAGAGGAAGTTAGTGAATAGGGAAAAGGAGTTTGAAAATATAAAAATTATCCTCAAGTTTTTACAACTAGAGGCATATGGCTCACCAACCTATTGGATTCACAAGCATCAAATTTCCTCTTGGATGTAGAAAGGAGCAAATCACAGTCTCTCTGATCAGCTCACTACCCAAGATTCCTAGTTTAATAAGGAGAGGACCATTTTGCATAGGGAGCTTGAAGAAACAAAGAAGAGGATCGAAGAACTTGAACAGTAATTAGGGGTTGTAGGGATCATAAAGAAAGTTTTCCAAGCATATTGGGACAACAATACAAAGCCAACATCAACTTTGTCCCAAGTGCTAATATTTATTGATGCAACCATCGCCAACAACTCCCAAATAAACCAAGAGCTAGGGTAAATTTTAATTGCAACTTCTGCAAGGTTGGCCTAAGCAAAGGTATATAGGATGAAATTGGTCACCTCGTTTAATCAAAAGTTAGCAACTATAGGGATCTAGGACGAGGAGGCAGTAACACAGAAGGTTATTGACATTTTTGATGAGAAACGAGTTGTGTAATAATACAAAGCTCAAATTAATTTTTATCACCACCATTGCAAGTCTAAAGAGTCATATTGACTTATTAATTCAAAAGGGCCTTGCCTCCCCTTATGATAATAAGCTCATTTGTGAGCAATAATATAGCCAATTGTTTGAGCAAAAGAAAGGAGATCAAACCAATTTTGATACATGGCCATAATCCTCCCACTTTGAATGATGTATCATATGTCATAAAGCCACTGGTAGAGCTCAAGATGCAAATTTAGGAGGTCATGGGCATAATAGAAAACCTCTCTTGAGACGACTAGCTTGATCTTCAAAGATGCTACCATTGATTGAAAAAGATAAAGCTACCATCAAAATATGATTGGAAGGGGATCAAGGCCTCCATGGATAAACTATAGTGATCTTTCATTCTTCAATATTCTTTCTCTATGTTCTTCATTTTTTAATTGACTCAATGTATAATGGATAAGGTTACGATTATTTTGGATTATTATCTTCAATGAAGTAAAATATTCCCTATAAGTCACCAAAACTATAGTTAAATTTCACTACACCTAGGAGGAGTTATGCCTTGGCCATTTTTTTAAGTCAACCTTGGTAGGAAGCAAAGTGACAAGTTAAGGAAGAAGAGAATGTGGAAGGTGCACTGTTGATTTTGCACATCCATGATGAGAATTATTTTTTCTTGGAAAAGCTATGATAAAGTTTTGAAGTTGCACTCATCATTGATCTTATCAATTAATAATGGGTGTTAGTTTGAGAAATCAAAAGCCTTAAAATCTCCCAAAGCCATGTGGGTCATCAATATCATGATCTATAGTAGGCATTGATTCCTAATAAAATTATTAAGCAAAGGCAAAAAAGCAACACAGGTTATCGATCTATTTGATTAATGGTGGGCATCAGTTCCCAGCAAAGTAATAAAAGAAAGTCTTCAAGGCATTATAATTTATTGGCTGTTTATCCAATGATTCACATCATTTCACAAACCTAGTAATGAAAGTGTCAGATAAGATCCTCACCATTGGTTGAAGCCTACAACATGTGGTAGATACATTGGAAACCCATGAAAGTTTAAGTAGTTCTCCTAATAAGGATCACATCAAAGAAAATCTCATTGTTGATATTGAATAGATGGCAAATCCAATGATTCATGGGATTTTAAAGAAAAAGTTGAAGTATTTGGGTCGTAAAGTCACACGAACCATCCAATATTATTTATTAACGACCCGCATCATCCTTAAAATATTTTTAGAGATAACAAACGACATCGTCACCATTGGTTGAAGCAAAACAAGGTCGATAGTCATACATTAAATATTTTATCTTTGCCAAGCTCATAGTGATCATTCATGTGGGTGTCATACGATACTCTCACTTGACATTTAGAAGACACCAACAATCAAAGATCAAACCAAGGTAGATCTGATGACTCATGGGAATTAGAGAAAGGCTAAAATGGTGCAACATCAAAAATTCATGCCAACCATTAGATATCAATGATTGTTGACCCAAGAAGGAGGGTGCAGACAAAAGAGAAGATCGAGAGGAGATCCACCAACTGCTCAATCAAAGGAGTAGGCTAATACGATGAGCCATGATTTTAATGAAGGTGATAGTGTTCGTTTAAAATTTTCCACCAACTGGGAGCTGAATGGTAGAGACGTTTTTCGCAGGACTGCCCAAACTGCCGAACTCGTTTCGGCCATATCTCACTCATCCGAACTCGGATTGAGCTGAAATTTTGAGGGTAGATGCCTGAAAAACCCTAGAACGTCTCCACCAATTTTCATATCATTTGGAGCAACACAGATCCTAGCGCATCCCTATGTGTGAACGATATATTTGGCAAGCGGCTATGCGAGGGTTTCATCTCGGTTGAGTGCAAGCAGCTCCAGAGGTTGGTTTTTAGGGCCTTCGGGCCCTAGCGGCCAATATTTTTGTGGTTTATGCTCAATATTTTAGCAAGAAATGTTGCAGGGGATACAAGATGGGTTAGAAATTTGTCTTTCAACAGATCATACTGTGAACTTGAGTGACAACGGCTTCCAATTTGCTGCACAAAAGAAAAGTGAAAACCATACCTTTCCACGGCGTCTAGGGCAAGGATTAAAGAGACCACGAAATAAGTTTCAAGCAGTTGATCAAAAAATGGCTCATATCTCAAGTGAATCTGGTGCTAAGGTGCACCCACAAAATAATTCTACTGTGAAAACCCCTGTCAAGGGTAAGAATTTTGAAGACTCAGTCCCAAAAATGAATTTTAGGGATGCCCTTCATGGTGGACAGCCTCAGCCCAATGCTAATATCAATACTAGGGCTTCTCATAAACCTCTAAGAATGCCTAAGATTGATCCCAGGAAAACGGAGTCAGGATGTCTTAAAGCAGCTGATGGAACTCCTATTGTTAAGCTTGATATGGGTAACATTCAGATCGGCATTGAAGATTTGGAAAAAAGAGGACTAATTTGTCGGTTCGTGGGTTTTCGTCCGAGTCTATCTCCTTTCAAAGTCTGGGCTGCAAAAAGCTGGAAAACTAAAGGTGAGTTACAAATCTCTATTTATCCAAATGGTTATTTTCTTGTTTTATTTGCTAATAATGAAGATAGAGAGAAAACTTTTCAAGGGGGTCCTTGGTTTTTTGGAAGGGCAGGGCTTTTCATGAAGCCCCGGCATACTAAATTTAAAGCCGAAGAAGAGATGCCTTCTATAGCTCCCGTGTGGGTTAGACTCTTTGGCCTCCCTATTGAATTTTGGAATCCTACTATTTTTTCTTCAATTGGAAACTCTTTAGGAACTTTTATGATGACTACTGATTGTACTCAAAATTTTGAACATATTATTTATGCTCGAATTTGTGTTTTAATGGATTTTGACAAACCCCTACCTAAAAAGATCACATTACAATTTGGGGAAGACACTTGGGAGCAAGTAGTGGACTATGAGAACATTCCTTTTCATTGTAGAATTTGCCATGAATATGGTCATTTGGCCAGTGCTTGCCCAAATAAAATTCCTGATCAAAAGAAAGAAGATATAAACTCAAGCAGGTTTCCAAATACCTAAGAAGAAGAACACTCAAAAAAAACAAGTAATGAAGGATCAATCAAAGTCATTTGCTAATATGTTTGAAATCCTTTCCACAAATGATGTCCCAAGTGAGGAAGAGGAAATAATGGAAACTGAAATCTTAGAAACACAATTTAAATATGAAGGAAAGAACTCAGAGACAAACCAACAAATCAAAGGTTTTCAACAGAAAAAAAAAGGAGAAAATTTACACAAGAAAAACAATATTTCAAATGTCAAAACTTCAAATAATGCAGCTCCCAATATAGACTCCATTGAACCATCTAGTAAAATTTTGGCTGTGTATGAGCATTCTTCAAGGTTAGAAGCCATCTCGCATTCAATTGGAATAAGTCAAGAAACAGGGAAAAAAATTGAAGATGGATTCTAATCAAAAAGTAGGTCGCAAGACCAATCAATATCATATGGTAAAAGAAGGTGAAAAGCTTGTAGAGGAAGGTAAGATTAATGCCCTTCCCAACATTTTTAGCCCCGGTATTAATGAAGATCATCACTTGGAATATTAGAGGACTCAAAGGGAGTCTTTCAAAACAAAATGAAATTAGAAGAATGATTCAGATAAATCATCCACATCTTGTTTTCCTTCAAGAAACAAAAATGTCAATGGAGGATATGGACTTAATTGCCAATAAAATTTGGCCACTGAAAAGTGGTTTCCCTCGGCTCCCAAGGGACTTCGGGTGGCATTGCTTGTCTTTGGGACCCAAAAGAGGTAGTTATTCACCATATGGTTGGCAGCTGGGGTTTATTGGCTATAGCTATTCAAAGTAGACATTCCAACCAGATTATGCTCTGCATTACTGTTTATGCCCCGACTTCTTTGGAGGAAAAAAGAAGACAATGGAAGGATATTACTCATATTATCTCTCATTTTCCTAAAGCTTGGATCTTGATCGGAGGAGATTTCAATACCATCCTCTCTCTAGATGAGAAAAGGGGGGAAATAGAAATTTGGACAAAAGTACCGACCTCATGAGCGAATATATTGCAAACCTCCATCTTGTGGATATCCAACCAGATAATGGCCTTATGACTTGGTCTAACAGAAGGCAAGGCTTAGCTTGTATAATGGAGAGATTGGATAGGTTTTTGCTCTCTGAAAATTTCTTAATCCATGGTCACATTCCTAAAGTGAAGACTCTTAATAATGTCGGTTCGGATCATTGGCCACTCATGGTGGAAATGTGGAAAACCAATGTGAGTTTCTCTCCTTTTCGTTTTCAATTAATGTGGCTTAGAGACATTTCCTTCAGACCTCGTGTGCAACAATGGTGGAAGGAAGGTAAACCTAGGCATGGGACTAAGATGTTCTGTTTTGCCAAAAGACTCGCAATACATTAAATCCAAAATCAAGACTTGGAACTGGAAAGAGTTTGGGGATGTTCATAAAAAAACATGAAGTTATTGCTCATCTTGAAAATTTGAATAAGAAAATCCGTTTAGATGGCCTCACAGAGAAGAGAAGTGCAGATGAAATTAAACTCACAACTCGCTTAGAGGAATGGGAAAAAGAGAAGAAATCTTATGGAAGCAAAAATCTAGAATTCAATGGCTCAAAGAAGGAGATCGAAACACAAATTTCTTCCACAAATCTCTTCTAGCTCGAAGATCTCACAACTTTATTTCTTCCTTAAAATCAGATTCTGGAGATGTTGTTTATACTTGGGATGGCATGAACTCTATTGTTGTTGATTACTTTTCCAATATTTTTGTCGCTACTCCTCTTGACTCAGCTTCTCAACAAAATGTTCTTCAAGCAATCCCTTCTCTTATCACTTCCGAGGAGAACTCTATTTTGACTGCTCCTGTTACTATCAATGAGCTTCAACAAGTAGTTTTTAAAATGCAAAAAGGGAAAACCCCAGTTCCTGATGGTTTTCCTATTGAGTTCTACCAAGAGTTCTGGGATATCCTTCATGTTGATTTATTAGAGGTGGTGGAAGAAGCCAGGAAATCCAAAGAAATTTTGAAGGTTATCAATAAAACTTATATTACTCTTGTTCCAAAAGCTCAAGAGGTTGATCATATCTCAGCTTTTAGACCTATTGCTTTATGTAATGTTCTTCTCAAAATTATTACTAAAATCATGGCAGAAAGGTTGAAGCCTCTTTTACATAAGATTATTTCCCCAGAGCAAGGGGGATATGTGGAAGGACGTCAAATAGTAGATGAGATAGTTCTTGCTCAGAAGCCATCCATTCCATGGATATGCAAAATTCTCCTTCTATGTTCATCCGGTTAGACTTATCCAAAGCTTATGACAGAGTGGATTGGCACTTCCTTATCAAAGTTTTGAGGCAATTTGGTTTCTCTAAGGATTGGATGGATTGGATTATGGGATGTATCTCTTCAGTTTCCTACTTAGTTCTTATCAATGGCAGGCCTTCTCAGTCTTTCCCAGCCTTCCAGAGGTATCAGGCAAGGTGACCCGCTTATCCCCTTATTTATTCATCATTCTTGCTGAATGCTTGGGTAGGACTATAACCAAAAAGAGGGAAAACAAAACCCTTGAGGGAGTTACCATTGCTCATGGAGCTAGACCTATCTCTCATCTTCAATTTGTGGATGACTCTACCCTTTTAGGTAAAGCTACAGTTAAGGAAGCTTCTAATTTTAAGCAAATCATTAGCTATTTTTCTAAGGCTACTAGGCAGTTGATCAATGAAGACAAATCTAAAGTTATTTTCTTTCACTGCTCTGCTAGACAGGAAGCCATGGTCTTGGATAAATTAAGATATAAGAAGACCTCTCTTCCAATCACTTATTTAGGTATTCCCATAAATATTCAAAGGCAAAAAATAAATATTGGAATTGGTTGTTGGACAAAGTCAAGAAGAAAATTGGAAAGTGGACCAACAAGTGGCTTTCTTCTGGGGGTAGAATCACCTTGGTAAAATCAGTCCTTCAAGCTATTCCTATTTATGTTTCTTCCATTTTGAATATCCCAAAGGTTGTTCTTCGAGAATTGGATCAAATCAGTCATCGTTTCCTTTGGAGTGGTACTAAGGAGAAAAGAAAATGGGCCTTGGTGAAATGGGATACTTTATGTCTTCCTAAGAGTGAAGGGGGGTTAGGATTTCGGTCTTCAATTAATAACAACAAAGCTTTAGCTGCTAAATTATATTGGAGGATGTTGCATAACCCCAATGCTCTTTGGGCCAATAATCTCCGTGCTAAATATGCCGAGAACAAAAGTCCTGAAGACCTTGTTCGCTATCAACTTCCTACCAAAGGTTCTCCCATTTTAGCAGCTCTTAAGACTGGTGAGGATTTGATAAAGAAAAATTATTTTGGATCATTCATAATGGTCAACATGCAAATTTTTGGACAGATTCTTGGGATGGTCACAAGCCTTTGATAACTCAGTTTCCCGATTGGAGGCCTTGGATGGAGGAGCTTCACCGAGCTAATTGGATAAAGGTGGCTAATTACTCATCTGTACCATACCGGTAATTCAAAGGTTGGTAGATATTGGATCCCTATTGAGGACTCGGCCTATTCAAATCCCATAAAGGCAAAGACAAGATATCCAAGGCATCCTTCATATGAGATCCCTCTCTTGGTCCCATGAAAAAGATTGTTTTGGATGGAACGACACTACTAAGGGTGAGTATTCAATTGCTCAAGGTTATTTGACCTTATGCCATAATAATCCCAACCATTCTTCTGACATATTTTCTCAATTGTGGGCTCAAAAGCTCTGGCCTAAGGTGAGGTTCTTTAATTGGCTTTTATTGCATCGTAGGGTGCTTACCGGTGAGCAACTTATGAAGCGTGGTTTTCATGGCCCTTTTAGATGTGAAATGTGTGAAGAGAATGTAGAAAATATCAACCATATTTTTATTGAGTGTACTTTAGCCTCTGAGCTATGGAGGAGAATGGCAACTTTACTTGGCTTACAGTGGTCCAATTTTTTCACTTTTGAACAGCTTTGGAGGGATTGGCCTAATCAAGAGGGTGTTGATCATTTTATTAGGCAGCTAGTTTGGATGGGTTCTACCATTCTTCTTTGGAATATTTGGAATGAAAGGAACAACCAAATTTTTAATCAAGATAGGAAGGATATTCACTATATTTGGCAAAAGACCATAG
The DNA here is from genome assembly GCA_028583015.1 of Wollemia nobilis. NCBI lineage: Eukaryota > Viridiplantae > Streptophyta > Pinopsida > Araucariales > Araucariaceae > Wollemia > Wollemia nobilis. Next base: position 8,306,802 of record JAQPPZ010016703.1, read on the forward strand.
CCAACTTAGTTGAATCAGTCCATCATCTCCTTAATCACCCCCAAAACTCCCACCAAAGATGGGATCAAGTGATGCAAAGATTGAAGATTAAACCTTCTAAGGGCAACCAACTTAAAGGGAATGTGAGTATTAGTAAGATGGATAGGACTAGAAATTGGCAACCTCCTCCTAAGGATTTTGGAAAAGTCAATACCGATGGAGCCTCTAGAGGGAACCCCGGAAAAGCCAGTGTGGGAGGAATTGGTAGACTTTCGATGGCTCCCTGGTTTTTACTTTTGCCGAGAATTTGGGTATTCTTTCCAATAACCTTGCCGAGGGGTATGGTATCCTTAGAGGCCTTCAGGAGGCTACTAAGGTTGGATGGGAAAAGGTGTTAGTTGAGTCTTGACTCTCAACTTATGATTAATCTCTTGAAGACTCCTTCTAAGAATCATAAGGTGGATTGGAGAATAAAAAGAATTATTGAGAAGATTCAGTTAATCCGGATGGGATTTTTGAAAGTTGATTACAATCATGTGGTCAGAGATCAAAACAAGAGTGCTGATGCTTTAGCTAATTGGGCTTTGGACAAAGGTGATCTTACTTGTTATGGCCACCCTCCTATATGGTGGGCTTCTCAAATTAGGGAAGCTCTTCTTTCTATCATTTCTTTGGATGGCTCCAGGTTTCTTCTTGTTTTTTTTTTGTTTCTCTTTGGTTCATTCAGTTTTTTTAGTTCCCTAGCTCATTCTATTCTTTATTTTGTTTCCTCTGTTGATTCTTGCATTAATAGTCTTCTGGTCTAGATAGGTCATTGTTTTGTTCATTTTTTTTTCTTTTGTCTTCTTTGTTTTTTTGTTTAGTTTTTTAAGGTGGGTGGGTTCTTTTGTTTTGTTTTGTTTTTGTGTTCTTTGTGTTGTTTTTTGTTGTTCTTGTGTTTTTGTTGTTTTTTTTTTTTTATGTTTATTGTTATTGTTCTTGTGTTTTTTTTTGTTCTTGTTCTTGGGTTTCTCTTTGTTTGTGTTATTTCATTTTTTTATGTGTGAGTGTTTTCTATGTTTTTTGTTTTTGTTTATTGTCTCGTTGTTGGTTGTTTTTATTTTTATTTTATTTATTTTATTTTTTAGGTTTTGGTTGTGTTTATTTTTCATGTTTTTTTGGGTTATGTCTTTGTAGTGTTCTCGTTGTTTTTGTCTTGTTTGTGTTTTGTTATGTGGTTCTTGTGTTTTTCTATGTGGTTTGTGTTGTGGTTTCTTTTATCTTATTGTGCGTGTTTGGTTGTGCTTTTGGTTTTGACACACTCAAGGAGTTTGTTTTTTATTTTATTTTATTATTTTTGTTGTTATTTTCTTTTTTTAATTTGGTTTTGTGTGTTTGTTTGCTCCTTGAGTATGTCAAAGGTGGTAGGCCAGGTCCGAGTCCTGGGCGTTTTTGGCGGAATGGATACCCCTGCCTCCTTGGGTCTTACCCGAAAGTGGCATCCCTTTTGGGATGTTTTCCACAAATAAAAAAAAAAAAAAATTCCACCAACCCTCTACCCCACTCACAATGAAGAACTTCCATGGTAGATAAGCGTCTTTACTATGAGTCCCATTGAAGTAATTATTTCATAGAGGATGCAATTGAGCCCATAAAGGAAATAATTGCAGAAGAACCTTAAGTATACCTAATTTAACCACTCAAACACAAAATCCTAGGGAAAGTAGTTGGTGTCTTAAAGGTGGTAGCTATGGAAGATCCAATCCAGAGACCTAAATCCTAGTGATATTAATTCCAAATGGATCCCTCACTCAGTTTTTGCTAGAGGAAATTCTAGTACAAATGGTTGGTATCTTAAAATGACAACCACAAAGGCTTCAATTCTAGAGGCTTTGAAAACTTCAACATTAATAGATCTAGATCTATAGATATTGATCCCATCAACATCAAATGAGATCAATCCCTCACTCAATTTTGGGGGGGTGAATTTTTGGATTACCTGTATAGTTTACCTAGTATTGTATTATAAATAGTAGTTTGAATTTCATTGTAAGGCATTGGAAACTGTCGACTCATGCTTAGTATATAGCCTTGATTATGTTTCCTTTCATTTTCTTCTATGTATTAGTCTCAACTCAACCCTTGAGTCATTTTGTTAATAGCATTTGAGCCTCTTTTAATCTGACATCTCTATAAAGTAAATATTATATATATGAAGCTATGGCTATCTTCACTCCTCCTTGTTTCTTATATGTATCTTATACGTAATTTTTTTTTTATCAATTGGTTATATGGGATTGAAACAGACCCCACCCGTATTACATCATTACCACATAGTGGTATTACAACAAAGTTTGAATATTATCCATGTATCGCTTGGCAAGATTTGAACCTTGGTCTCCTCCTTAAATGTTGAGGAATATAACCAGTTGAATTAATGCCACTTGACTATGTGTGAATGCTTTAAGTTAGATTAAAACCATATTTATTTCATTGGTTGATAACTAATGATGCATGTGTTTATTTTATTCTAATAATACTTAGAAGAAAATTTTGATCTTGAAGCATCGTCCCTATTAGATTATATTTTATTTTTTGCAATTTATCCCTTTTTTCCTTTGATATAAGCAAGAAATTTAGGAAGGCAAGCGTTAAAGATCATATCTAATCAGGACTCGGCCTTAGTAAAATATTATAGGTTTTCCTATGAGTTAGTCCTATACTCATGACACTTCTTGTTATTTCACTCTATGTGAGGCACAAGTGTTAGCACATATAGCTATTACAACAAATGGCCATTACATTTTGATCAACCAATAGTTACATTATATAGATTTTGATCTATAGCAAGTAAAGGATAATGATATTTCAATGATGCCTTGTTAAAGTTTTTGATATTAATATACACCCTAATATCACCATTCTTCTTTCAAACCAAGACCAAATTAGCAATCCAAGTGGAATGTTTGAGTGGAAATATTATTTGGGCTTGTAGGATCTTCAAGGGATCTTTCTTTATAACTTTCTCAATTTTAGGATTCACAAGCTATTGTTTTCATTGAAAAAGCTTTGTACTTGATTCTAGTTTGATAGTATGCTCTATGATATTCTTGTCATATACCTTGAGATCTTCATAGGACCAGGCAATTATATCTTCATATTTATCACATAGCTCCTTGAATAGACCAATTTCTTCTTTAGTGAACTATTTTTTGAGCAACAATTTCTTTCCTTCAACAACTTTGATGGGGTGGTAAGAAGGAGATTTCACCTTGATACTAGATTTTTTATGTTATTGTTTCAATTGAACAGACTCTCTAGAGCAATTAACCCATTTGGTAGCTAGTTTGTCTTTAACTAGATTACCCCATATTTGATGTTGTCCCTATACTAATTTTTGTCTTCAACAAGTTGAGATTCCTTAATAAGAAACTTGATGATATGCTTATCATTGTTGAGGGCCTACTAGTGCTCAAAATTATCAAGGATATTGGCCTGAACACCACTTTTAGTTCCTTTGGTTTATCCCAAATATTGGTGGTGGGATTAAAATTTGTTTCCATGGTTGCTAGCTCATCCACTTTGAAATTTAACTCCCTAGGGGATCCTTGATCTCATAAGTGTTGAATATTTCTAACAAATCCTAGACCTAGTGCTTGTATGACTTCAAACGTTTGTTCTTGGTCGCACATTAGGAAATGACCTAATTCATAACTAATTTGGAGTTGCCAAAAACCTTTATTGATTCCTATATTCTTAGACTTCCTCAAATAAATGCATAATACTTCGTATTTAGCCACATTTTCAAGCAATTGAATATCATTTGACATGCAAAATAAGTTTTTGCACCTTGCAAGATGATAAATTTATTACCTGTACCTACTCTATTTTTTGTTCTTGCACTATCAAAGTGCATTATCCATACCTTGTTTGACCCTAGTGCTTATTGGCTTATTAAATTCATGATGTTAAATGTTTTTTTTTGATATGAGATAATTCACAAGATCAGTCTTCTCAAAGTGGACCTACGAGACCTCATTATATTGAAGTACACCAATCATGTCTATCTCAGGCATTTGATCATCCTATGGTACTTTGTCATCCATGAATTCAAGCATCTCTTTCCAATTTACTATGCCATCTTCATCTAGTTTGTGCAACAGGTAATTTCATGGAGGCTCATTCTCAATTCAAATCATTTTTCTATCTTGGAAAACCTTCATGTGGGTGTAGTCCACTATCAAATATCAGTCCCTTAATAGCTTACACATCCATTCTCTAGATAACATGGCAAAATATAGGGGAAGGTCAACTACTATTACCTCCTATACTACCACCAACTCTAGATGTTTTCCTATGGTCATAATCAAGTCCTTTAGGATTCCCATAAACATTTTCCTTGGTGATATCTATCTAAATTAGATTACTAGCTATTTTGGTGTAGGGAAATCCCATCTATTTTTAGACTACCTTTGGCATCATAGTTATAACCACTCATGAATCGAATATGTAATTTATCAATAAATAATTTTCAATTTTTAGAGTCACATAGAATGGTGAAGAATTTAGAGTTTTGGATCTTGGGACATTCAAGATATCTATTGTGTTGACCTAAATATCATATGGTTGCTCTGCTATCAAGTTATGTTATTTAGATGGACTAGGTTGAATAGGATTTGGTTGCCCATTTTTAGCATAGATTATTTCTTGCTCTTTAAGGTCTCTTTGAAGTAGATCTTATTGACAAGGAAGAGTTGGTGCATGATCACCTTGATAAGCATCTTCTTCATCTCTTCTACAATTTTTATTCTAAATTCAACTAAGCTACTCTCATTGCGTGTAGTATACTTTCTACAATTTATAGTAGCCATTGTTCATCCTTCACTAGTGAGAGAAGGATATTTGAGAGATTACTCTACCTCTTTCTGAAGTTGGTCCTTCCCCTTATCATTTCTTTTTATAGACTTGTTTATTTTCTATAAAATCCTCCTTTCAATTTATGGTTCTTTCCTTTATCCACCTACTTATTCTTATTAGCCTATACATATGTTTGGGTTGCATTTATAACACTCTTCCCAATATTTTCCTTTTTCTTTTATTGTTGCATAACAACTACCAACCTCTTGTGTTTCAAGTGTAATGGTGACCTCTCCCTCCTAATAATCATAGTACCTTTATTTGCGTTGACCTATTTATGTGTTGAGGCTTGCTCCTTGAATGCTTTTATTTTACCTCTAGTTCCAACCCCTTGTTGATTTGCACATATAGCATCATCCTAAAATGTAGAGTTTTCATCCATTTTAATAATACTAAAATTGGAAAAGATATTAATAGGATTTGGTAAGGCAGGAACTAACTGTTGCATTTCACTATGATGATAAGTAGGTTGAATTGATATTGGTATAATTTATCCCAAGACAATCACCTATTGATCCTAATACTATTAGTCATATTGACTTGTTTAATAATATCTAGTGGTCACAACACAATCCATAGGTCAATCCTCACATTGCATGGGAAAACACCATAATGTATTAATCTCTAAATTATTATTTATCATGCTATTTTGAACTTGATTTATCTCCTGATTAGAACCATGTCAAGGCATTTGATCTTTGGTAAGATAAGGGTCTTTCTAGGATGTCAATTGTGTTACTATTGCCACCCACTATTTGATTGTCATTAATTTTTTTAGTGTTATTATAATTTATCATGGTCCTCATCACTTTCAACATTTTCCTCGTCTAGATCTTGATAAAGTTGTCATTATTGGACTATGGAAAAGTAGGTAGTATTGGAAAACATGGTTGAAAGATAATAGTTTATGATGAGTGTTGGCCAGGATTGATTATAATTTATAAAGAGGGTGTTGGGTTTGTAGTTGGTTGGGTGCTTGGAATGTGCAAAATGAAATGTAGATACAAGGATTTTTGGATTTTGAGTAACATGGTCAATATAGGCCATAGGTGAGGTGGGTGGTGAATTTCATACCCTAATCAACACATCTTTTTATTGGGTTGCTTATTCAAATTCTATAGCTAGAGTGTTATGGTTAGCATTACAAACCATCAAAGCCAAGTCGTATTGTTAACCTCTTATATAACATGAAAATGCTTCTTTTTATATGACCTAATGTTTTATGAAATCAAATTTAATATCCTAGAGAATCTAGTATTAGAATCATGTTTATTTTTATGAGGGTGCCTTTGCATTTGAAACAAAATAGAATACCCATTACCCATATTGCTAAACCTATGTATGAAAGGTCCTGGGATTGATACCCAACCAATAACTGAATTATCAAGCAAATTTCTATACCATAATGTAGCTTTACAATATAAATAATATATTAGTAAGTATACCATGACGTCTTCCTCTTGAATGTGATGGATTTATTTGAGTGTAGATAGCTCATTGAGGTGATTTGACATTTTCTTATTCTTATTCCCATAAAAGGATGGTAAAGCTTTCATAGCAATATATGAGATAGGTCAACATACCTATAGATTCAATGGCCCTTAATAGGTCTAATCAGGAAGTTGGTTTTGAGGCCTACATGGTTGAGGCACTTGATTATTCCATAGAGGTTGACTGTGTTTGTGTTGCATTGGATGAGGATATACCACATATCCTTGAGGTGGATATAGAGGCATTTGGGGATGGTGATATGGGGTATAGTAAGGTGAAAAAAAAAGAGGATTTGGTATTTGAAAAGGAGGGAGTGGATTCAAACATGCCCATTGTTTATTTGAGAGAGTTTGTATATTTGAAAATGGAGGATATTGTGAGCCTTAAGGAGAAACCCGATGGTTCAAAAAAAAAGGCATTGCTATATTTTTTGTTGTATTTAGATAGTTGGAGGTGGCATTTTTTCTAAGGGGTTTCCTTAGGTATTTTGCATCCCCGCTTAACCAAATGACACTTGCAAGTTTTGAGCAAAGCCTTGGATTTGCTTAGGAATAAAAGTTTATCTTGAAGAACCTATATTTGGAGGTAAAAATTATCTAGGAGGAAGATTTGACATGTTAGACAAGCTATATCTAGGTGGAATTTGAATGATGTCATATTAGTTGGATAAGTGATATGAGCAATAGATGTTGGAGGTTGGTTTGCATTAATTGCATTATAAAAAAGTAGCAAAGGATGAGTTATTTGCAGGATCAAGTACATAAAAGTCATTCCATAAAGGGGATTTGTATGAGTCAAAGTAGGACCAATGTTTGTCAAAGTTTGGTTGGCAAGGGTGAATGAATAGCTAAGTTGATAGCCAAGGAAACCAATCACATCGTAATAATGTACCCATGCGATAATCTATTCTTTATTTTTTCTTTCACATTCTTTCATCAATACATAATTAGCTCTAATGATTGATGTTCTTTACTCGATATTTGTGTTTTTGAATGTGTATTCTGACCTTATACATATACATACATATGTGGATAAAATTTTGGGGTCAAAATATAAAAAGTTATAAAATTTGTTCTATGGATTGATTTACAACAATTGGAGTGAATCACTATTAGACACAGGAAAATCATCGACAAAAATTGAATCTTAAAATTTTTTATGAGTAAGAGACCAAGCGAATCACTTCAATTTTGGAGCAAATCACTAGCTGGATGGAGTGAATCACTTGCTAATTTGAACTTTGGTATAATTTCTTAAATTTTTTAAATTTTGGTCCAAATGCTTCTCGTTCATGGAAAATATAAAATTAGAGTCAAAATTGAGGTATCTTGTAGATTTGATGTTATCTTGATTGTTTGGTTCATAAAAATTTCATTATTATAAAGTTCATAACAAAGACATCATTCATAAAGCACCTACAAAAATTGATCATAAACAACGAAAAAAATGTGGAATTCAAGGTCAATTTAGGACTAGACTTGATAAATCAAGTCCTTGGTCCCAACTAGTAGCTCTAGATTCAAGTTGTGAAATTTTGATAGATTCAAAGTGAATTGCTAGCTATGTGGAGCAAGCCACTCCTAAAAAATGGACTTAAGTTTTTTAGGTGATTGGTTCAAGTGGAGTGTATCTCTCCACATTTGGAGTGAATCACTACCTATTTTGAAACTTGGTAGCAAAATTTTTAATTTTATACCAGTCACTCCCACTTATGATGAAATACAAATTTGGTGCCAAAATCGAGGAATTCAACCAAAATATGAGCTAAATGCATAATGTGGGACAAATAATGAGGATTCGTCCCATCAAGCATGCCAAAAACCCATGTTGAATTGGGAAATCATTTGACTTCTAATGTGTCCCAATTATAGTTTCAACAGATTGGATGGAAGGCTTTATGACCTCTTCTAACCTTTGAATTTAGGTTGGCTCCCCACTATCCTTACTAAGAAATAACTAATCTAATCTAAACATGGAAATTAAATGCAAAAATTAAAATTCATGAAAAGTAAAACGTGGAGTTTAGGGTGCCAAATATTTAAAGTAAATACGATCAAAAATATAGCAAGAAAAGTGTGTGATCATTAAACACATGAGAAAAATATAAATAACAATGTTGAAAGTCATAGCGTAAACCTTAATAATATTATTCATAAGCAAAGGTATTTATACAATATGATAAAAATAATATCCCCCAAATATTGCTAACAAATGCAAATGACGACAATGATGCCGACACTAACTAACGTAGTCAAAATGACTACGACAACTAACCTACCTAGATATTTACTAACAATGTAAATATCCTAAGGTAAAAGTAAATGCGAGTGGTAAAAGTAACAAACTACTTTTTACCATACGATAAATAAATTCTACCTAAGTAGGAAAATGGTAAATATCCCAAAGAATAGAATATTACTCTAACATCCCCCCTTATTACATTATTTGGGTAATGTATATAATTGTCCCAATATAGTGAAAAAAGATGTTGAACTGCTGGTTCTTGCTCTATCACAGTGCTTTGGCTGCTCCTAAGCAAAAAGTGGGTCATTCCTCACTTTGTCTTCACATCAACAAATGTCCTTATTATAATCTTGTCATCCAACCGGATTGCATGGGTAACTAGCTACTGCAACCACTAGGTGTAGTAGAGTAGATCACTTCATACGAGGTTCATTCGGTTACAATATGATTTTGCAAAAAGTTTTGATAAGGTAGCTAAGGTGTCGGTCGTTGCCGAAAATGCACCCTTATAAGTTTCCCCCCTTGTTGCAAAAATATGTAATGAATTTTTTGAAAAAAGTGTGACTAAGGTGTCGGTCGCTGTCGAAAATGCACCCTTATAAGTCTTCTTCTATTTTTACAAAAAATTGTGTGAAGTAAGAAAAGTAATGTTTATCCCCCCTTAATTGCAAAAGATGTGCAACTCAAGAAGTTGTGTGAAGGTTTTTTACAAAGATTGCCTCCTAGGCAATTTTACACTAAAATAATTCCCCCCTTTTGTTACAAGTACTTAAAAAAAAAAGAGTTTGCTATATATGAAGCTTAAAAAGAGGTACAATCACCCCTTTATTGCTAGTACTTCAAACAAAAACGTATGCTATTTATGGAGCCTAAAAAAAGGTTTTGAAAATGGTGCTTGATTAGGGTGACAAATTTGTTTTCCCTCTTTTACAATACTGTCTTAGCCATGAGCACTTTGTGTGCTCTTTTTGAACCAGATTCAGAATCAGACACTTCACTAAAAACATGGCTTCTATGATGTGTCTTTGCCATTTTAGTTTTGCTTGTTTGGAAACCAACACTGAATGGTGTCATGGTTGTCCTTTTTACAATTTGTGCAAAACTTTGCCTCTTAGGCAATGTTATCAAAAAAGTTCACCAAAAAATCCTTCCTTATTGCAAGTACTTCAAGCATGGTTGCTATTATGAAGCCTAAAAGAAAAAGGTATAATGTTGATGACTTCTACTTTTTTGATTGCCTTTACAAGTTTTATCTCCCTCTTGTCAAAATTTGTGTTTGAAGGAAGAAAGGAATTATCCCCCCTTAGTGCAAAAGATTGCTACTTTCAAGGTTTCTTATTTTATAAAAACCTATTCTTTCTTTTGATATACCCTAAAAGAGTACCAAAATATAATTCAATCAAAAAGATATTAAATGACACCTGCCTAAAAATCCTCCTGAAGAGGGATAATCAGTTTGAGGAAATTAAGCCAAAAAAATAAGAGTGAATTAGGGATTTTTATTTAGGAGATTGACTTTAAACCCGTGCAATGATTTACACAAATTATTGTGAAATTTTAGGGTTTTGAGTGTTCTTGATTTTATGACTTATAATTGCAAAAACAAATAATGCAATAATCAAACAAGAATGCCCACAAAATTCTTATCACATAGGTGTCGGATGCAACCGAAAATGCACCTAATTTGCCAATGAAGGTGTCGAGTAAAATCGAAAATGCACCTTATAATTTTTGCAACAAAATTTGGATTTGTGTTGTGCAAAAAATTGAAATATTTTGTCTCCTCTTGTTTTCCAAATTTGCAAAGAATGGGACATGAAACAATTGCAAATTTAACAAGTTTGAATTTTGTTTTAAGTGCTCCTCACTTTTGTGTTACAATTTTGCAAAGAAGTACAATTTCTTGTCTTCCCCCCTTTGTTTTGCAAAATTATAAAAAATTAACACTCCTTTCAAGTCAATTCGACACATGACCCGCGTTTGAAAGGCTTCCAGAACCAGTCGACACACGACTGGGTTTTAGTGGACCCAAGGCTTCAATTTCTTCTCAGTTTTGCAAAAAATAGAATGTGCAACTGTATGTATTATATCCCCCCTTGGAGAAAAACAAATGCTCACTTTACCTTTGAATTTTACAAAATTTTCAGTCTCCTTGTTTTCCAATTTTGCAATAAAGAATCAAATGTCTTTGATTTTGTCCCCTTTTTGAATGTGCAAAATTAACAAGGTATGAGAAGATTTTAAGGTCCTTAATTTTGCAAAAGAATGTGCTATTTATTTGTCTTATATCTCAAAATTATGAGAAAACAAAAACACACTTGGTATTATGTTTTGCAAAAAAAATTGGCCTTTAATTTTCTATTTTAATGCAAAATTCTAATAAATCTAATCATTATGTAATCAATAATAAAATTAATTTTGTAAAAATAAATGTAATATGTTAAAAAAAATTGATTTTATACAAAAATATATTAAATTATTAAATAAAATGATTAAAATAATTAAAAAATTTACAAAAAAATAAAAAAAATGTTACCTTAGTCCTTGCACTGCCCTTTTGTGTTAAGAGCAAAAGGTATTTAAGAAGCACCGCAGGAGTTTGAACACGCGATCTCCCACGGGCTAGAGCCTTAGCGGTGAGGCGCTGACCAGCTCGGCCACGGGCTGGACGTGAGCATAAGTTCACGTGGTTTGTCTTGAAGCCTCTATCCACTACTGAGTGGAATAAAATTGTAGGGACTTATTGTCCCACATGCATAAGACAGATGCAAATGAGGAGTTTAAAAACTATTGCTCGCATTTTTATTATCGATTGTCTTTGGGCAATCAAAAGACTTTTCTCGCCTTTTTATCGTCGTCTTCAGCCAATAGGAACCTGTCACACGTATGCCCTGGTGGACGAATCACTACATGACATGTCAACCTCCACGTTTTGCGTACCGTCCACTAGTTCAGCACCTCCACGTTAGTTGCTCTAACTCTCTCCACGTGTCTACAACCTGTCTCAGGTTCCGTACTAGGAGGTCCACGTCAGTTGTTCTTCAGAGGTCACCACGTGTCAGTCCAACCTCGGGAGTCATGCTGCATCAATTTACCACTAGATTTCATGCTTCGTGCTATCGTGAGTGACTGTGTTTCACAGGGCCCGAGTCCTGTAGGTTGATGGTTTGTTGGCCTATTACGTGGGTCATCTGATGATGTCAATGCCCGATCGAGATTTATGCAACAAGAACCCTAATGTAGGTGGCAGGTCTCCATCCAGATCTGCAAGTGGATGCTGATCGAGGAGGGCCATCGATCATCGATGGGGAGCAACGAGTTCAGGTTGCCAATGGGAGGGATCGTCAAGATATAGAGGGGATGTCAAAAAGTGTACCATCGAATGTATAGAAGACAACCACCTCCAAGTTCGTGTGGGCTTGTGGTACAATCTTGTCTGCAGTACGAGGTACCCGTCTAGCGGTCAGTGCCAACCTGTGGGCTATCAGTCCGTGTCAGGTCAAGCTGATAGCCACCGTCAGGTAACTCCAAAGAAGTTCAACGATGGTCAGATCCACACCAAACGAACCAAAATCTTATAGGAGTATTAGAGACCAGGTCACCTTAAATTTTGTGCAACCCATCTCAGGAATTGTGTTCCATTAGGCCTGCTTGCAATACTGCCTTGAAATATGTGTCGAAGCTTTCCTAGGTCACGCTTCGCAAGTCCCGCTCAGGTAAGTCGTAGCTCTGATACAATGAAAGTCAAAGTGTAAACCTTAATCATATTATTCATAGGCAAAGATATTTATACAATATGATAAAAATAATATCCCTCAAATATTGCTAAGAAACGTAAATGACGACAATGAGGCCGACACTAACTAACGTAGTCAAAATGACTACGATAACTAACCTACCTAGATATTTACTAACAATGTAAATATCCTAAGGTAAAAGTAAATGCGAGTGGTAAAAGTAACAAACTACTTTTTACCATGCGGTAAATAAATTCTACCTAATGTAGGAAAAGGGTAAATATCCCAAAGAATGGAATATTACTCTAACAAATGTTCTCTTTCAATTGATATAAAATTATGAGAGAAATGATAAGATAGGCAAAGGGGTTAAGCCTCAATCATTGTGCTTTCTACAATCTAGGAGGGTAGTGCCACTAATGGAGAGTAAAAGACATCAATTTCTCACTAATTTCACGAGTTACAAGAACACAATGTATGTTTCATAAGTTGTAGCTCTAAATTTCTCATGGCCAAAAGATGTTTACAATGGAGCCCATGGATCTTATTTATAGTAAGAGTTTACCCTTGAGTTATCTAGGGTGAGAAACTATTACTCCTAGTAAAAGTAAAAATTTGGAGGCATCTCTAACAAAATGATGCATCTCCAAATATCACATGCCTTTAAATAAGACTCTAAAAGGATTATAAAATGAGTTATGGTGCCACTACATGCTAAAATATCACATTTTAGAAAACTTTCTCAGGACTCATGCTTGTACTTTTACCCCTTTATTGGCGTGATAGATTCACTTTAGGAGGTGAACAAATTGCTCCACTTGGCTAATGAATTGCCAACTCTTGGCGCTTTGCTTTTGCAAGCTAATTATTCCACTTTGCTAATGAATCATTCTTGAACTAATCAAAATTTAAGAAACAAACAATTGATCTTGAAATTAGCCAAAAATTGAGGGGTTTTGGAAGGCATTGATGAACCGATTCAATTGTTTTGTAACCTTTCAAAATTGCAATCCCAAGGTAGTGAAATGTCACTACAATTACAATCCAACATGATTATTACTATTACATCTTCTTGCTAGAGCAAATTCATTTTTTTAAATATCAATTTGCATTATATCTTGTCCAACTTTTCTTCATAAATGTTTACCAGGGACGAGTATTTGTCCTCCATCACTCACATTTTGTTGACGAGCACATGGATGCAATCTAAGGCTTCTTTTGCATCATCAAAGAGTTAGATCACCTATTAGGGGTTAGAAATGTTGGGGCTTGAAAGGACTAATGACAAAAACTCTAAAATACCAAAAGTAAAAAATCAAATAGGTCAAAAATTATATTAATGCAACATATATGAGAATAAGAGATAAACAAGCGTTTGCATCCAATTGTTTTTCTCCCTCCCCTATATATATATATATAAAAGTGCTGAGAAACTTCATAAAACAACCTTCAATGAATAGAAAACAAATAAAATAATCTATAGAGAATTGGAACCCAACGTTCGAGCTTCAAAAGCTATTATTTTCTTCAACAATTTTCCATCTATTTATTATTTTTTTCAATCATTTATATGGGATTAAAACAACCCATATTACATCATCACCGATATTACAATAAAGCTTAGATATTTGAACCTTGGTCTCCTCTTTAAATGTTGAGAAATCTCATAGATCGAGCTAATACTACTTAATATCTATTGGTCATTTATTTACTCTTGAATATTTTACTAATATTTTATGTCTTTCTTTATCTAGTATTCCTACTTATTGTTTATTGTCTTTGGACCAATGTGGTATAAGAATAGAAAAGAGAAAGGCATTACAAGGTACAGTTCCCAAGAGATAGTTTTATCTTCTTCTACAAATGCTCATAAAAATAATATATTTTATCTGCAAAAGATATAAGATTCTATAATATTCACATCCATAGTTGTACAAATAAATTTATATTAGAATTTAGTGTGTAAATTGAAAAATTCTATTAATTGAAAATGAAATATTCATCCCAAATTCATTAAATATTCATTCAAAAACTTAAAAAAAATATCTATGTAAATGTATTTGACATGAATTCGTTTCATATTTAATATACCAAACAATGAATGGCTGGTTGTCAACTAAGCTCTATATCAACTAAAGATACTTGCTGACAAAATACATTAACAAATAAATTCTTCAACATAAATTTACATATATATATAAACACCGAGAGTTATCAATCTCGAGGTGCCTATCTCATTTCTTGGGGGTGTGATAGATAGGCGCCTCGAGATTGATAACTCTTGGCGTTTATAGATATATATTTTATATATCTAGTTTAAATATTTTAAATCCACCGTAACCCTTAATGTCGGCGGATAATTTTCTTAATATCGGCTTTTTTAATAAAATATTAATATTGTTTACGGCGTGGTTGACCTTCCTGGCTGCCATTGTAGGACGTTTATCGACGTAATAACATTTTTTTTTACCCAGGTGTTGCAAGTGAGTTGGAGAGGAGAGGACAATCTTCCAAGGGAAGTCCCAAGTTCGAATCTCCACCCTACCAAAAAGTTGAATTGGGTAGCCCAAATCCAATTGATAATGTTGGTGCGGACAGGGTCAGGTACGACTCTCGAGTAACTTTGACGGTGTAGAACCCCTATTCGTGGTTTCTTTGACGGTGTAGAACCCCTATTCGTGGTTTCTCAAACCAAGACGATCCCACAAAAAGGTTTTTTTTTGCTTTAAAAAAACAAAACTTGTTTTATTTGATAAAACTTCTAATTTTAAAACTTCAACCAAGCTATACCACATAGGATGAAAGGCTTTTATTTATCTATTATGTCAGAGGCTTTTATATATTTATTTATTTTTGATACACATGTATACAAGATCTCGAACCATAAGACATATAGTTACGAAGGACTTGAACCCTATTAATTTTCCAACACTTCACATTTTTATTATATTTTTATTATATAGAGCTGGTAATAACTGACCAGTTTAAAATTTAAACCATAGAAATTACTTTCAATAAACAACCACCTTTTCCCCAAAACGTTGGACAAAGAGTGCTGATAAAAACACGATCTAGCCATTAACTAACTACACGTATCTTCAAAATTCTCGAAACATCCACTTGTGGCAATTAAGATGAGTTCGAACTTCCATTTGATCTGTTCCAGACAACTCTGGTATCTTAAATCTCGCTGTCATGAGGCTTTTGCCTCGCATCTGTATACATATATTCCAATCCGACCCCTCCCCTAAATATCTTGCGGTTACGGGTACGATATCCAGGGGGGCCAGGCATTAGCAAAAATGGAGGCGGCGACCCTGTCGAGGATCGGGCTGGCGGGCTTGGCGGTGATGGGGCAGAACATGGCGCTGAACGTGGCGGAAAAGGGCTTCCCGATCTCCGTGTACAACCGGACGGTGAGCCGCGTGGACGAGACGGTGGAGCGCGCCCGTGCGGAGGGCGAGCTTCCCCTGCGCGGGTACCGCGACCCCCGGGACTTCGTGCTGTCCATCCGCAAGCCCCGCGCCGTCATAATCCTCGTCAAGGCCGGGGCGCCCGTGGACCACACCATCGCCACGCTCTCGGGCTTCATGGATCCCGGCGACTGCATCGTCGACGGCGGCAACGAGTGGTACGAGAACACGGAGCGGCGGGCGCAGCAGGTGGCGGAAAAGGGTTTGCTGTACCTCGGCATGGGCGTCTCCGGCGGAGAGGAGGGCGCCCGCCACGGCCCCTCGCTGATGCCCGGCGGCAGCCGCCAGGCCTACGATCATATCGAGGATGTTCTCAAGAAGGTCGCCGCACAGGTAACTTATATTTACCTGCTCGTTGTTCACTTCTTACAATTTAAACCATCAACATTTTACAATTCACTTGCGGCTTGGATTCCCAACTTCTGTTTGTCTTTTATCATTATGATTTTTTTGCTTTCTTGATGCTGAGATGTTTTATTTTGTTCAACAATTATCTTTATAATTTTTTTATACTGTTATATCCTGGACGTGGTTGAAGTTTTAAGTCCACACTTCTATTTCTATAGATTGTTTTAATCCCATAAATGTAGTTAAAATCATTTATTTTTGAAGACAAGATAACTTGCGTGTCCATAAACATAGTTAAAATCATTTCATTTCATTTTAATACGAATACAAGATAATCTGAGTGTCATCATTAAAAGGATTAAATCAGTCATAATTAAAAGTATTAAATTACTAATTAAAAAATAATGCATTCTGTACTAACGCAGGGAAATCTGATTTTTTTTCTTTTCAATGGGATTGAAACGGCCCCATTTGTATTACATCATCCCCATAGTGGTATTACAACAAAAACCCGAAGAATGTAAATGTTGAGGAATCTAACAGGTTGAGCTAATGCCAATTCTTTTCCCATGTAAGAACTTAATCTTTTATTATTATAATAATAAAAACATTGCATTATTCAATAAAATAAGAAGATAAGAAATAATGCATTGTGTGAGAAGGCAAGAAAACATGATTATAACAATAAAAAATAAAAATAAAAATCATCCTCTATTGAGGCAGAAAATCTCGTGGTACTCATCTTTGTGTCAGAATATTAAAAAACAAGCAAGGATAAACAACAATAAACAGTACGGAAACCTTGCAGTGTGCAGGTAAATCCACGGGAACCTTGCAGTGTGCAGGTAAATCCATGGGGCAATGACACCTTTTCTTTTTTTATTATACTCAGCTGATTTCGTACATTCGCACTCTGTCATAATGCAAGGGGCATTCTCCTTTTTATAGAAATACAAAGGAAGATTCGAAAAAGCCGTGGCACATTCTAGATAAAAGTGCTTTATTAAAAAAACTGCTTTTATCAACTGCTTTCTATAACAAAAGTAGCTATAAAAGCAAAAAGTAGCTTAAAAGCAAAAGCATTTTTAAAGCTCCACCAAGCACCATTCAGCTGAAGAACATTGGAGATCTGGATATTGACTTCACCTCCTAACATTCTCCCACTTGAAGTCGATATACAATAATTCTTTGCCTTTGTTTTCCATCCAAGTGCCAATTGCCCAATGCTGCCCTTATCACATTTTCAACAAGCCCAGAGAAGTTTTGCACCACTCAAACTTCTCTCTCTTGACCGGCTTTGTAAGCACATCTGCAGGATTCACTTCAGTATCAATCTTCTCCAACAGGATCCTACCTTCTTCCACTACATTTCTTATAAAATGGTACTTAACATTGATATGTTTGGTGCGATCATGGAATGTTGGGTTCTTCACTAATTGAATAGCACTTTGACTATCGCAAAGCAACGTAATCTTCCCTTGCTAGCTTCAGTTGCTGCAACATATTCTGCTTTAGTGGTTGATAAAGCTACCACAGACTGCAACTTAGAAGTCCAACTCACAACTCCACTAGCAAGAGTGAAAGCATATCCTGTAGTGGACTTTCGCCCATCTCTATCTCCACCATAATTAGAATCCACAAAACCTTTAACTTGCAAAATTGCCGATCCAAAGTAAATGGCAAGCAACATCTGAAGTGCCTCTTAAATATCTAAATATCCACTTCATCGCATTCCAATGCTCCTTACTAGGATTTGCCATGTACCGGCTGACTACTCCCACTGCTTGGGTAATATCCGGTCTGGTGCTCACCATGGCATACATGAGGCTTCCTACTGCTGATGAATATGGTACACGAGACATGCTTGTCTTCTCTGTTTCTGTTCTAGGACACTATTCGGAAGACATATTGAAGCGTGGAGGAAGTGAGGTATTGACTGGTTTTGCATTCTGCATATTGAAGCGCTGCAGAATCTTTTCTATATATGTCTTTTGACATAACCAGATCTTCCTTCTTGTTCTGTCCCTGTGTATTTTCATCCCTAAAATTTGGTTTGCTGCTCCTAAATCCTTCATATCAAACGTCCTAGCCATCTGAGCCTTAAAATCACTTATTTTCTTCATGCTAGGGCTTGCCACTAGCATATCATCAACATACAACAACAAGATAATAAAACTACCATCATTAAACCTCTTATAGTATGCACAATGGTCAGCTTCACTCCTGTTGAAACCTTGGCTCTTCATGAAGGTGTCAAATTTTCTGTACCACATCCTTGGCGCCTGTTTCAATCCGTACAGATATTTCTTAATTCTGCAAACCAAATGCTCTTTGCCTCTTTCTTCATAGCCTTCAGGCTGATCCATAGAAATCTCCTCCTCGAGATCACCATGCAAGAAAGCAGTTTTTACATCAAGTTGCTCTAGCTCTCAATCTTGTGCTGCCACAAGTGCAAGTAAAAATCTAACAGTAGTCAGCTTCACAACTGGAGTCTATACTTGACTTCTGCACATAACCTTTTGCCACCAAACGAGCTTTATATCGTTCCAATAGCCCATCACTGTTATTCTTTACTTTGTACACCTACTTGTTACCAACAACTTTTCTTCCAGATTGAAGATCCACAAGTTCCCACGTTTCATTCTTCCATAGTGATTCCATCTCGTGATCCATGACTTTCCTCCACTTATTTGCATTCTCAGATTCTCCAGCTTCCTGAAACGAGCTAGGCTCACCATCATCAGTTAACAAAGCAAAAGAGGACTGAAAATCAGGAGAATACCTATCCGAACATTTTTGTGAACATGTAGATCTTCTAACCCAATGTTCTGTTGGTTGTGGCTCTTGGTCTTGTGCCTGTTCAAGCTACTGAACTGGTTGATCTACATGCTGATCAAAAACTTCAACAACCTTATCTTCATTTTCAGCTTTGTTCATATCTACTTCAACAGGTACAACTTCAGGTGTTTGCTGTACCTCCTTCCTTTGCATGGATTTTTCATTAAAAATAACATCTCGACTAATTATTACCTTGTGGGTAGTAGGATCCCACAGTCTATACCCCTTCATTGTATCTCCATAGCTGAGAAAAACACATTTCCTTGACTTTGGGTCAAGTTTGGACCTGTTTTCTTTTGGCACATGGGCAAAAGCATCACAACCAAAGGTACGCAAATGAGAGTAATTAACAGGTTTACCACACCAAACCTCCTTTGGATTTTGTCCATCCAACGCAGCTATAGGTGACCTGTTAATAAGGTAAGCAACTGTATTAACAACCTTTGCCCAAAAATTTTTCTCCAACCCAGACGTGCTAAGCATGCTTTTTGCACGTTCCATGATTGTGCGATTCATCCGCTCAGCCACACCATTTTGTTGTGGAGTATATGTCACACTCTTCTGGTGCTTAATCCCTTCCTGCATACAAAATTGATCAAACTTCTTGGAGCAATATTCTCCCCCATTATCTGAACTGAGGCATAAAAAAGGCTTGCCCAAACTTTTCTCTACTCTTGCCTTGAACTCTTTGAATATCCAAGGCTTCTGACTTCTTTGTTAGAAAATAAACCCACACTCTTCTAGAATAATCATCTATAAATGTCAAGAAATATCTAGTACCTTTTAAGGACTGAGTGGGGACTGGTCCAAATATATCAGAATGTATAAGCTGCAAAAAATCAGAACTCTTACCAAGACTTGCAGTAAATCGAACCCTCTTTTGTTTGCCAAAAATACAGTGCTCACAAAAGTCTAAATTGCAAGACTTAATCCTAGACAACATACCTCGGTCATGCAGAATTTTCAATCCTTTTTCACTCATATGCCCTAGGCGTTGATGCCATAGCATTACTCCATCTTGAGCATTGCTTGAAGTTGTTGCTGCTGCATGGTTTGTCACCGTATCACCACACAAACGATATAGGGTCCCATAAGGTTCTCCTTTTGCTACTACTAGGGATCCTTTGGTAATTTTGCAATAATTGTTACCAAAATTAGTACAATACCCAAGCTTGTCCATCATCTTGATTGAATGCAAATTCTTACCAAAAGTAGTACAATACCCAAGCTTGTTCATCATCTTGATTGAAAGCAAATTCTTTCGCAAAGCAGGCACATGTCGTACATCACATAACATCCTTTCTCTACCATCATCCAACTTGATCCTTATATCCCCTCTTCCCACAATTTCTAAAGGATGATCATCACCCAAATAGACCATCCCTCCATTATAGGATTGATATTTGACAAACCAGTCTCTATGTGGAGACATGTGGAAAGATGCACCCGAGTCCAAAACCCAAGTATATAAAATAGATCTGCTGCTATTGGTACAGAAGGCCTCACATGCTGCCATCTCTATTGCATCTCCAGTATTGGCCTCAACTGATGGTTGATTTTGCTTTTCACCATTCTTCTCCTTTTTTAGATGCCAACAGTCCTTCTTCGAGTGCCCTGGCTTCCCACAATGCCAACACCTCCCTTTTAGCTTGCGTCCTTTTGACTTAGACCTGGACTGTGATCTACCTTGTTGATTCCTTTTGTTAGATCGACCTCTCACAACTAGGGCTTCATTGGTTGAGGGTTCCAGAGACGATTTTCGCCTCAACTCTTCTGCCAACAAAGCGGCTACAACATCATCAACGGTTAGAGCTCCAGATGATGCATTGCTGATGGTCATCACCAAATGATCCCAAGTGTCCGGGAGAGAACAAAGTAGGGTGATTGCTTTATCTTCATCCTCCATATTCACATCAACAGAGACCAACTTACTGATTAGAGTATTAAACTCATTCAAATTATCTGCCACAGATGAACCCTCCTTCATCCTCAGACTATAAAGTTGTTTTTTCAAGAAGACCTTATTTGTTGCTGATTTAGTCTCATACAACTTCTCAAGCTTTTCCTAGAGGGCTCCTGCGGTTGTTTGATCAACAACATTGAACAAGACAGAGTCTGCTAGGCAGAGGCGAATTGTAGACATCGCCTTCCTGTATAGCTTTATCCACTCCTCATCTGTCATGCTGTCAGGTTTACCCGCGAGCCCTTCCAAGGCTAGGGCTTGGTCGTTCTGAACCAACAAATCCTCCACCTTCATCTTCCATAGGGTGAAGTTCTTGCCATCAAACTTCTCAATCTCGAACTTGGTTACACCTCCTATCATTGTTGCAGCTCCCACTCGCACAAAACCCTGACCAACGAGTTTTCAAAGAACCTCGCTCTGATACCAGATGTTAGAAAATTAAAAAACAAGCAAGAATAAACAACAATAAACAGTACACGAGATTTTACGTGGAAACCTTGTAGTGTGCAGGTAATACCACGGGGCCATGGCAACTTTTCTTCTTTTATTATACTCAGCCGATTTCATACATTCGTACTCTGTCATAATGCAAGGGACATTCCCCTTTTTATAGAAATACAAAGGAAGATTCCAAAAAGCCGTGGCACATTCCAGATAAAAGCACTTTATTAAAAAAACTGCTTTTATTAATTGCTTTCTATAACAAAAGTAGCTTTAAAGCAAAAAGCAGCTTTAAAAACAAAAACAACTTTAAAAGCAAAAAGCAGCTTTAAAGCAAAAGTAGCTTTAAAAGCAAAAAACAGCTTTAAAGCAAAAGCCTTTTTAAAGCTCCACCAAGCACCACTCAGCTGAAGAACATTGGAGATTTGGATATTGACTTCACCTCCGAACACTTTGGCCTCACTGTCTAATTTATTTATTTTATTATTATAATTGAAATAAATAATAATGCATTCCTACCAAGGTAGGATAACTCCATGGTGGAGATCCCTCTAGACTATATTCAAAGCCCGATCCTCACCCTAACTGAGAGAGCTCTTGCTTGCAAATTTGTGGGTATTTGGCCCAACCCAACAACCATTCAAAGATGGATCACCTCTTCTTGGGGATCTAAAATATCTAGCTATGAATTCATGATGGCAAGGAGAGGATATTTCATAGTTATTTTCTCCTCCACAGAGGAAAGAGATGCAATATTTCAAGGAGGGCCTTGGTTCCTTGGATCAAGCCCTCTCTACATGACCCCCTGGTCAGTCAATTTCGACCCACAAGTGGAAGAACCAGAAGAAGTCTCAATTTGGGTAAGACTGCCATTTTTACCCCTACATTTATGGAATAAACCGACTCTTGAGATGATAGGTAACTCTATTGGCACATTTGTAGACTGGGCTCCTCCGAAGGCCAATAATGCAACTTGTGCTAGGCTGTGTGTTCAAGTCAATCTAAAAAAAGGGCTTCCTAAAAACATAGGTATCAAAGTCTTGGACTAGATCCATACCCAACCACTGGATTATGAGCACATTCCCTTTAAATGTATTACCTGTCATCAATATGGTCATTTCTCAAGGAACTGTCCCACTAAGGTACAACAAGAGACAAAGGAGGAAGATCAAGACTTCCAACTAGTAAGAAGAAAACAGCAGAGAAGATCTAGAAGTAGAAGAAGGAGGCCTCAACCACACCAAGGAAGACAAAATAATAATAAGTTCTCTGTTTTATCACAAAATGAGGAAGAGGAACATCCAGGGCCATCTAAAAAAGGGAAGATCCATCAGATCTTGAATCAAAAGATGAAGTGGAGGAAACTCAGGCTACCAAAGAAAACCTTCAAGAAGAGGAGATTGAAGAAATAGAAGAGACTCAATTAGCAGCAGCAATGATTCTAGGAGGCACCCCAACCACCAGATCTTCTACTAGAGGGAGGAAATCTAATCAAGAGGTAAGAACAGAACAAGCAAATATAGAGATTCAAAAGAAAGCACAGACAACCTTAGACTTCAGCAAGGCTAAGAAGCCACTTAAGAAATGAAGGTTCTATCATGGAATGGAAGGGGATTGGGTAGTCCCCTGAAGAAAAACTACCTAAGTCAATTAATAGCCCAACAAAAGCCAATGGTTATCTGCATTCAAGAAACTAAATTGACAGAGCAGTCAGCAAGAATAGAATGGAAAAACATATGGAGATCCTCAGACCTAGAAGCAATAGATTTGTCAAGTGCCTCAGGAGGGGCTTCTCCTTGCATGGGATCCACAGGCCCTGATATGTATTAACAAAACAAGACACTCAAATTGGATAGCAGCTTCTTTCTCCTCTCCACAGGGACAGACTTGGACCATAGTCAATTTCTATGGACCAAATAACATAGTCTTAAAACAAGAGGCTTGGAAAAGTCTTCAGCACTGGATTCGTTAGGAAAGACCCCCAAATTTAATCATATCAGGGGACCTGAATGTGACTTTAGCCCAATGGGAGAAAAAAGGAGGCATTCCCTCAAAAGATCCTTCTAAGGACCTGGTTATGCAAATTATAACTGAGCAGAAACTTCAAGACATAATCCCCAAAAATGGAAAATTTACATGGACAAACAGAAGAGTTGGGGTTAAATTCATTGCAGAAAGATTAGATAGATTCCTGATACAAGAAGATATACTGTTCAGGTATCCACTTGTATCAAGTGGCATAATTCAAAGTTTGGTCTCAGATCACAAGCCTATCTATTTGGATACGGGCGATAGTGCTCTTGGGAAAAGGAAGATTCCTTTCAAATACAATCCATAATGGATGGAGCATGAGGAGTTTGCACCTTTAGTAGAAAGTATCTGGAAGCAACATGTCTGTGCAAACAGTCCCCAAGAGGTATGGAAAATAAAAATTTCCAATCTCAAGAAAGCCATTAGGGATTGGATTGCCAATAAGACTGAAGTTCAAAATAGGTCAAGCATATTGCTGCAACAGATGGAGGAAGCAGAGCAAGAGATAGGTGATCAGCCTCCAACCCCTCAACAGGAAGAGAGAAGACTCCAGCTGAACCGAGAAATGGATCAAGCTTTCAGAGAAGAAGAGGCACATTGGAGACTTCGATCAAGAATGATCTAGCTCAAGAAAGGAGACAAAAACACAAATTACTTTCATCTAAAAACAATGCAGCGCTACCAACGAAATACAATTAGAGAAATTCACAAAGCTGGAGAAATTTATTCTGATCAGGCAGTCATAAAGGAACTAGCAAGAGATCATTACTCGGCCCTTCTCACAAAGACAACAGTAAATCAGCAGGCTCAGGCCACTCTCCTGAACAACATCCCTCCTTTGATAAAAAATAGAGACAGAGAAGATCTCTCTTCAACGGTAACCAGAGAAGAGTTGGAAGAAGTTATACGTTCACTGCCCAAGGACAAAGCTCCAGGACCAGATGGCTTCACCAACAATTTTTATCAGCAGTTTTATGAAATTATAGGAGATGACCTGTTGGCAATGATAGAAGAGACAAGGATAAGAGGTAAGCTATCTGGGGCAATCAACTCCACTTTCTTAGCTTTAATTCCAAAAGAAAAAAATGCAGTTACTTTTGACAGATTCAGACCTATCTCTTTGTGCAATTGCTCTTATAAGATAATGACTAAAATAATAGCAAACAGAATTAAAAGGAAGATTAATGATTTGATAGAGCCAGAACAAGGGGGTTTTATTCCAGGGAAACAAATATATGACAACATTATAATGATTCATGAAGCCCTACACTCAAGTGCCAAGTCCAAAAAGAAAAGAATAGCCATTAAACTTGATATGGCTAATGCCTTTGACAGAGTAGATATTGGCTTTCTAAAACAGGTGTTAGCCAAATTTGGATTTCCAGTTCAAATGATAGACTGGATAAGAGCTTGCATAGAGGGACCTTGGATAGCCCCTCTAATCAATGGGGAACCTGCTAACTTCTTTAAAGCCACTAGAGGATTAAGGCAAGGGTGTCCTCTCTCTCCTTACCTTTATATCCTTCTAGCTGAAACTTTAGGGAGGACCCTGACCAAATTGAGAAGGAGGAAAGAAATCCTGGGAATTAGAGCAGCTATAGGATATAGAACAATCACTCATGCTCAATTTGCAGATGACACCATTTTACTGGGGGAAGCCACAAAACTAAATGTCAGGATGATCAAAGAAGTTTTAGATTGCTTCTCTTCAGCCACAGGGGCAGAGATAAACACCCAAAAGAGCAGATTTTACACTATAAATACTTCAGCAGCAGAAGAAAGAGGTTTCTCTCAGATTTTGGGATTTCACAAAGGTAGTGATACCTTCAACTACCTAGGTGTTCCTATGGGCTTCCATAAAAAAAAAAAAAAACTTGGAATGTAATTCTAGAAAAGATGTCAAGGAGAATACAACAGTATAGCAATGGTTGGTTGAGCTTGGCTGGAAGAATTATTTTAATCAAATCAGTACTAGCAAGTCTTCCCATATATCAACTGTTGGTGTATCATGCACCCTTATATATCTTGCAAAAGTCAGATGCAATGCTAAGAACTTTCCTATGGCAAGGGGGGAAGGCAATCAGATAGGAAAAAGTTCCATTTGGTCAATTGGGAGACTGTTACCAAGCCAAAGGAGCAGGGAGGCCTAGGAATCAGGAAAACAACGATTGTTAGCAAGGCACTAAGTGCTAAGTTGCTTTGGAATCTGCTCACTCTGCCAGACTCTCCATGGAAGCAAATCCTAAAATGCAAATATCTGAACAACTCTAATGGGATCCAACTCCTAAAGAGTGTGAAAAGCATAGCAGGCTCCTCCTCAATTTGGAAACATATTGTGGAAGCTAAAGACATTATATTAAATCATACCTCTTGGCTTCTAGGGGATGGTAAACAAATTAATATATGGGACGATCCGGTCTTGGGAGGACCTCCAATCATTAAGAATTGTTCCCCAGAAATAAAAGTGGACCTGCAACAGTCGGGTGTTAACTCTCTTGCAAGTTTAATTGAATGGGTGGGAGATCCACCCTTACCACATCTTGACCAAGACTCATGGAGACAGCTGCACATCCAAACTGAAGGGATTAAACTCTCTCCCCAAATTCCAGATCAGATTGTATGGGGCTCTATTAGTGGGTCAGGTGTTTACACAGTCAGCCAAGGGGTGTTATTACAGCAACAGGGTCAAAAGAACTCAACCATAGCCAAGGTATGGAATTACAAGGTTCCCCCCAAACTTCAAGCCTTTCTTTGGTTGGTGCTCCAAAACAAGATTCTTACTGGAGACAACCTCATCAAGAGGAATATCATGGGGCCTCATATTTGCCATAGGTGTCTCAAGAACAATGAAACAACGTCACATCTGTTCTTTCAGTGTACAGAAGCAGTTAAAATCTGGATTGAAATAACCTAGCAGCTAGGATCAGCAATCTCAGGAACCTTCAACTCAGAAAATTGCCTAACCAGTTGGGGCCAAATGTACAAATGGGGACTAAAGGATAAGCACCTTATAAGGCAGATTTGGTATTCAGTGCCAATATTCATCATTTGGCACATCTGGAAGGAAAGAAACAGGATAATTTTTTATGACAAAAGAACCAAATTTTCGAGTGTTAACCAATAGAGTGTTAAGGGAGATAGTCTTGAACACAAAAGCTATATATCATAAACAACAAGACATCAGGAGATTAAGAAAAAGGGAGATACAACTGTTATACCAAATGGAACTCCAAAATCTCCTGAATTCTAGGCCACAAGTTAGAACAATCAGACCTCCAGAGATAAAGTTCCCTGCACTTTTCTTTGATGGAGCCTCTAAATCAAACCCAGGCCATGCAACGGCTGGTGGAGTGATACTAGTGGCACCACACCATGAAATGCTTCAGTTCAAAATCAATTTGGGGAAAACAACCAATAATGTTGCAAAATTGATAGGCTGTGAAATGGGACAAAAATTGGCTCAGGAACAAGGCATTAAACAACTCCATGTGTATGGTGATTCGAGACTTGTGATCTCTGCCCTATCTAAGGGGAAGGAATTCTCATCAGTCCAACTATGAATAGTTCAGAGAAGACTAAGAGAATTGGAGCAGAAGTTTGAATATATACAATACTCCCACATTGGAAGGAGGCATAATATGGTGGCTGATCGCCTTGCAAATGAGGCCATAAACATAGCCTATTTGCATCTCAGAGTAATAAGGAAAAAGAAAAGCAAACAACATGAGTGACATAGATGATAGGAAGCATATGGCGATTCCAGAGCCTTTGGAGATTTTGGAGCCTTTGAAGATTCCGGTGCCTTTGGAGATTTCGATGCTTTTGGACACCCTTGGAACATTGCGTGATTCTAGAGCTTTTGGTGTTTTAGGTTTTCTCGGTGATTATGGCACCCTTTGTATACCAGTGCACTTTTTGGAGTTTTTGAATTTGCTTTGTTGCCTGTTCCTCCTTTTGGACAGCAATCTTGTGACCTCCAAGCTGCTTGTTGGATAATCCTTTGTTCTTTGCAAATTTTAGTATCAATATATAACTCCTTTTCTTTAAAAAAAAAGTAGGATAATCTTACAGTATTTGTATGATGACTGAAATCAAACTTAAATTTTGTTTTTATAATAATAATAAGAAAAGGTATTATTTAGCAACATAGGTTAATGACTCTTTTCCAAGGGATTGATAGAGTAGTATGTGAGACATTAATGTACAGAGCCCCGCATGATCATATAAGGTATTAGAAGAATTGGTATCACAGGTCAAAATACGAAATTAGCTTCACAAAAGGGTTTTAGAGGTTTTTATACCTCCATACTTCACCTAAGGGTTCTTATATGTTCTTTTATGTTGAAAAAGTGTTGCCGGCTCAGCTGTGATGGCAGAAAGTCACTTTTCTTAGCAGTTGAACTAAAAAGTATGTTTATTGGAATGTCCCTTTAGGATTTTATGCATTATTTTGTTGAATTTGCAACTTTGTCAAATCTAACACAAACAGAGAGCTAAACTTTGTTGTTCTGTGACAGTTGTGTTTAATCCATGTGAAGCAAAAAGGGCCCCATTTGAGACATTATTCTCAAAAGCACTGGTGAAAATTACCGGCTCAAATGTTGTCTTAGAGCAATGACCCTCTCATGTCAAAACTGGGATGTTTTATCGATCTTCTCAAGCATTTTTATTCACAATCGATGTAACCAGCGTCTCCTCTGCCATATATTATCCAATCATAAGAATGGAACACCTAATTGTTATCCTAGATCATGCTGGTTATCTATTTAGATACAATCATATTTTAATTAAAAAAAAAATGTATTTGAAAAATTTGCATCAGGATTGCCAGATTTTCTTATGGTAAAGAACCACCAATCTGAGATTCCCAGCTCCACTATATATCATTATGGGGCTTGTTGTTAACAATGATTTTCCCATATCAAACTAACA
Organism: Wollemia nobilis; assembly: GCA_028583015.1. NCBI lineage: Eukaryota > Viridiplantae > Streptophyta > Pinopsida > Araucariales > Araucariaceae > Wollemia > Wollemia nobilis. The sequence continues at coordinate 8,335,175 of JAQPPZ010016703.1, forward strand.
TTGACAAATTGAGCATATGTGGACTTCTTGAGACCAACCCTTGCAATGGTTCTAAGATTGTTGACAAGATCTGACTTGGTCATTTTAATACAATTATCAATTAAAGACAAGATATTGTTGATCTTGACTGGATAGATGTGTATGAAGAGCCATGATTGTAAACTTATTTTATTTATTTATTTATTTTTTAAAGCGAAAAACCCCTTGCGGGGCCGCCTTGGTCTGAGAGACCACGACCAGGGGGTTCTACACCGTCAAAGTCACCCGGGAGTCGTGCCCGACCCTGCTCGCACCAACATTATCAATTGGATTTTGGGTACCCAATTCAACTTTTTGGTAGGGTGGAGATTCGAACCTAGGACCTCCCTTGGAGGATTGCCCTCTCCTCTCCAACTCACCTACAACACCTGGGTCGTAAACTTCTTTTATCAAATGCATTTTTTTTGGGAGATATTTTCAAACCTCATAGAATTCATAAGGTCGCCCTAACTGTCATCTTTTAGGTTGCAAGAGCTATATGACTTCAATTTGGATTGGGAAGGGATCTTTTCTTTTATTGGCAAAGGCAACAAACACCAACTGAAAACAAAAATTACTTTCCAGATGAAAACATGAGACTGGTGGAACGGCTTAGTCAAAAGACTCAAAACCACTCACAGGATGAGGGAAATAGGAGTCTGTTTGGCCCAATTTGGTATGGCAGCAAACATTGCTCGTAAACCAGGAAGGAATGAGATTACATTGTCTTGGTCTTGAGATGATGCACAAATGAAGGAGATGGATAAATGAAGGCTGATTTGATTACTGGATTAAAAAATGGATTGTTATCATTTTTTTCTGCATACATTCAATGAATGAGTTCTTTGATTGAAAGGGTTAGGCAACTGACTCTTGTGACCATTCTGCTCGGACCAAGAGACTTTCTCTATAGAAAAGTATATTAGTCTCATTTCCAATTGATTCTGGCATTGCAGTGATTCTCCTTCAAATAAAAAGACATCATATAATGGGACCAGTCATGAAGAATTTGCAATGCTTGCAATTCTAACTGGACTCTGAGCATCAGTGAGCAGCATACATATTCAAGCTTAGAAATTTGTTCATCTGGGCAAAACTGGAAATTATCACACGCCTTCCAGTCTTGCCCCTCTGTCAAGAAGGAATACACCTGTATATTTTCATGCTCATAAAATTGTTCCAACTCTGGTCTGACATGTTTGACGCTCTTTGAATAGGATTCAATGTTCAACCTCTAAGGAACATCTATGAGATCACTATCCAGTGAGAGAAATTCTTTATGCTTGATCTCAAGAGTCAAAGTCTTTGAATCTTGACCATCACCTAGCCATGGGTATAGTCAAGGCTTCTCCCCTCAAATAAATCATCAAATTCTTTTTCAAACTTTAGTTGATTGTCGTGATTTAAGATTAGTTGTTGTTACCATGATTCAGCTTTAAAAATAAATTGTTCAAGCTTTGTTTGATTATTTTGGCTAGGGTTTATTGTTTCTGAAACTATGCAGCATTAAAATGAATTCTCCAAGTTATGTTTGATTATATCTGATTTTAGAATTGATTTTCCCCCTAGATATTTTGCAAGCGTTCAGACTTAAAATAAAAATTTTAATCTTTGTTTGATTATCTTGATTGAAGATTTTTTGTTTCTACAAGTGGCTACCTGTATAATAAATCTTTCAAGTTTTGTTTAATTTTAGTGCTTGGCGTGATTCAAGAGTACATAATTTTACTAATGTCTAGCGTTAAAACTTCTACAAGTGGCTACCTGTAGAATCTATCCTCCAGTCTTTGTTTAATTTCAGTGCTTTGCATGGTTCAAGATTTCATGGTTTTACTAATGTTTAGCGTCAAAATAGATTCTTATTTAGGAAACATTCAGATTTAAAGTAAAACTTTAAGCTTTCTTTAATTTTATTGCTTTCTTTAATTTTATTGCTTTGTGTGATTCAAGGTTTCATAGTTTTAATTTTATAAGGGGCTACCTGTAGAATAATCCTCCAAGCTTTCTTTAATTTTATTGCTTTGTGTGATTCAAGGTTTCATAGTTTTACAATCTCCTAATTTTTTAAAATTGGTTATACGGGATTCATGACCATATAGTGGTATTATAACAGCTTGGCAATTATGCATGTATCGCTTGGCATGATTCGAATCTGAGTCCCCTCTTGTAAGTTGAGAAATTAACCGGTTGAGCTCTTGCCATTTGATTCTTCAATCTCCTAATCATCATCATCAGTTTTTGGTTTGTCTGTCCTGGTATCTAGCTTTAAAATAAATTCTTCAGGTTTTATGTAATGGTCTTAATTTAAGATTTCTTGGTTTTGCAAGTTTCTAGCTTTAAAATTAATCCTTCAAGCTCTAGTTGATTGATTTGACTTGAGATTTCTTGTTTTGTCCAATATCTTTCGTTAAAGTAAGTTCTCTAGGTTTGCTTTATTTGTTTCTATGGGTTTCTAGCTTTAAAATTAATTCTTCAAGCTTTGGTTGATTGTGTTGAGTTGATATTTCTTGTTTCTTTGATGTTTCTTGTTTCTTCTAATTTCTATCATTAAAGTATGTTCTCTAGGTTTGCTTTATTTGTTTCTACAAGTTTCTAGATTTAAAATTTATTCTTAAAACTTTAGGTGATTGTGTTGAGTTGAGATTTCTTGTTTCTTCCAATTACTATCTTTAAAGTAAGTTCTCTAGGTTTGTTTTTTTGTTTCCATGAGTGCCTAGCTTTAAAATAAATAGCTCTGATTTAAGATTTCATATCATTATGTTGTATAAGACTTTTTACAGTGGTATTTTTAAAAATTTGCACGAGGACTCTTGTACAAAATTAAAAAAGATAGGGTTAATAAGGGTAGATATCACACAGGTGGATGATGGGCCATGCGTGACCTATGTCGGGGAGGGAGGTTCTGGTAACTTTGTGAAAATGGTTCACAATGGCATTGAGTATGGAGACATGCAGTTGATTTCAGAGGCCTATGATGTCCTTAAGCATGTCGGGGGTTTGTCCAATGCGGAACTTGCAGACACTTTTGCAGAATGGAACCGAGGTGAGCTTGAGAGCTTTTTGATAGAGATAACAGCGGATATTTTCACTGTGAAGGATGAGTATGGCAGTGGTGAGCTTGTGGATAAGATCTTGGACAAGACTGGCATGAAGGGGACTGGAAAATGGACAGTTCAGCAGGCTGCTGAACTCTCTATTGCAGCACCAACCATTGCTGCATCGCTTGATTGCAGGTAGGATTCCTGGATTTGCAAATTTTTTACAATTAAAAAAAAAATTAAATTTGTTATTTTTTCTGAATTTCCAATAAAATATTAGCACTTTTTAGTACATGATATATATCATAGATATTGTCAAAATTTAGAAGTAATAAGGATGAATTTATTTTTGCCCTTGAACATTAGTAATAAAGGCCTTTTTCAAAAATATTTTCAGAAATAGAAAGATTTGTTTATCATTGAAAATTTTGGCAGTTTTTTAATATAAATTCTATGCTTTCCTCATTACATGCTTTTCTTATTTTCACACTTGGGAAGATTCTTCCATGGTGACAAAAAGTTTTCCATCCCTTAAGAAGGTATGGGAGTGTAGTTTTGGTCTTCTGTGGATGCTGTGGTTAATGGGGGAACATCTATTAGCTGTTGTTGGCTTTCAAGGGAAAGAAGAGTCTCATCAGCATAGTCCCCCAATCTGACTTGTTTTAATCACCTTCCAGATTTAATTTCAATAAGCAAGCCTTCTGATTAATAACTAAATTTGTTACCTGTTTGTTTGTCTATGTGCATTCCTCAAAATGTTAATTTCAAAACAATTTTTGACTTGTATAACCAGTGTTCTTTTAAGCAATCCATTTGCAGTGCATATCTCCTTATGTCCGGTTCAAGGCCTTATTATTTACAAAAACTCCCCTGCCAGAATCACCTTTTTCCATTCTCTAAGTAGCTTTCGATTAATACATTCTACCATGGCCTGCATTTGTTCTTGATAGTTTGTGCTTTGGCCAAGGTATTTGCCAAAAGTATCTTACAATGTCCACCTTTATCTCTGATTATGTCACCACCACTAGATTCACCTGGGTTGCCTGTAGATGCACGATCAAAATTCTCTTTAGGTTATTCTTTGAGAAATCTTTTTCACTTTGCATTGCACCGATTGCCACCCCATTAGCTGAGGTTTTGTTGACTTGAAAACCCGGTGAATCAAGCTTATGCTGTTCTGCGTTGGGAATCTTTTTCATTTCCTCTGTGTGTGATGCTTTTCTTGACTGTCTCTCCTAAATGGCAGTACCCCTTCATTCAAACTGGATCAGCTTGCTGTTTGCTGTTGTAAGGCAGCGAAGATGGCTTTGGTTGCACTGATTTGTACATTGCAGAAGATTATGGCAGGCAATATCTCTTAGAGAATGATTAAAAGAATGAATTTAGAAGGACCTGGTTCACAATTCTTAACCAGGTCGTTGAAGTTAGTACAGACAGCTTGCCACTGTAGCTCCTTATTCCTTAGCTTAACTTCTGCAAATGACTTGGGAAAAAGGACAGTCCGGTAATATGTGATGAATTGTTTTCTCCTTTTGTTTGCATCCTTGAAACTGCTTGGACCTGCAATCTCTCACTTTATGAGATACAGATAGGATTTTGTTTTTTAAAGGCAAGAGAAGTGAAGGTGGCTTTTCTTACACAATTTATAAGGGTGTCAAATCTTGCGAAAGTTTCCTTCTTTGACATGTCAATTGATCTGGCAACAGCAACCTATGTGAAACAAGAAATTCCATTTCCCCTTCCAAGCCCCCCTGGTAACATCCTTCCCTTCTCCAAGTTGATGTGAAACCTGCTTGGACCTGCAGTCCCTCACTTTCTGAAATACAAAATATAAGGATATTATTTTTTGAAGGCCAGAGAAGTGGTGGTGAATTTTCTTATACAATTTATAAGGGTGGCAAATCTTGAACCAGCTTCCTCCTTCCACTTGTTGATGGATCAGGAGCCAGTGACTTACACAAAACAAGAAGTTCTCTTTGCCCTTACAAGCCCAGCTGGGAACAGCCTTCCCTTCTCTAGGTTGAAGTTTCTTGGTGATGAGGATATTTTCTAATCTATCCTTAATTTCTGTCCAGACCTTGGTGATGAGGATATTTTCTAATCTATCCTTAATTTCTGTCCAGACCTCGTCTGGCTGGTCTGAGCTAGATACCATTGACTTTTATTACGTCCTCTCCCACTAAAATTTGACGAAAAAGGAAGATATATTTGCTCACCTGGTGCTTATTAAGGATGGTTTATGTTTAGATCATATGGGGACCAAAGTAAGGGGTGGATTTTGATTCATGCCATCTTTCTAGAATTTCTCCTTTCTACCATTTTAATTTCCCAGAACAACTGGGAATTGATCTTCCTTTTGCCCTTGATGATGTTTTTTGCAAATCTTCTGCCTGTTGGGAACTTGGTCAACCTTAAAAATAATTCAAGATGATTATTCCTGGTGTAGCTGGATCTTGTCAATCTACTTTGAAGTTCCTTACTTTCTTTCTAGTATCTAAAAAGGTTTAGCTCGCATTGCCTTATTAATTTCTTTGAGCCTGGAAATTTCTAGCCCTCATTTTGGAAGTGTAATCGTTCCAATTCTACAAGGTCCTATGTTCTTAGCACTTTTTTCTTAATAGAGGAATGTTTGCATACTTCCTTTCAGTTCTTAAAGGAAACTAGAAAGCAATATGGGTTGTCAACAATGAGCATCAATACCAAGGTACATCTTCCTGCGAAACTCAGCGAAATTCAGCCATATGTGGGCCCATTCTTTGAATTTATTAAATCTTCTGAATAAGTTTCTCAAATGTTCATTCCTAGTATCTTGAATGGAATATGGGATATGACCTTCCTAAAACATGTTTGGAGATATCTTAACTTTTCTAGACTTGCTTCCTGATGTTAGGCCAGGTACAGTTTCAGAATGTGCTTTGTGCTTTCTACCTCCAGCACCTTGTAGTCCTTGATAAAAGCAAGGGAGTTTGTTGTGTATCTGGACACAACCTGTTTTGAAGATTATGCTTTTGACTGTTTGTGCTTAAGCCCTCAGTTTTGATGGTATTATTAGAGGTCTGTATTATTTAGTGGCAATTGTCAGTTATTAACTCCTAGTCATAATATTTTTTAAGTCTTTCACCTGAGTATATATTTAAAAAGGGGGAGTATATCTTTTTATTAACTCCTAGTCATAATCTATTTTGAGTCTTTCACTCGAGTATATATTTTGAAAAACCTCTTTATATCATTTTGAATGCAAAAGAGCAATGCTTTTCTGGATCTCTTATCAAATTTGTAGGTGTGACATTTCCATCTTAGATGTATGTGCTCTCTCTCTCTCTCTCTCTCTCTCTCTCTCTCTCGGTCTTGATTTCGATTTCGATCTTATCGAATTTGTAGATGTAAAATTTAAATCCATCTTGGGTGTATGTGTTTTTGTTTTAAATTTTTTTCTATCTTTAAACATATATGTCAGCATTACCATATCGAGTACCTCTCCTACCTTGATACTTGTACCTAATTGGATATGGATAATACTTCTCGGATACCATATCCAAACATATCCAAACACAAGAATAGCATTTTGAATACTGTAATACATGCTCCTCTCTGGTCCATATCTATAAATCCAGACATGGCCTAGGCATATCCAGAGTCGTACGCATGACATGAGATTGAAAGAACAATAAACTTTATAAAAATAATTTTTAAATATAAAAAATAATGACGATCCTCTTCTTAAATAATGAAAATATCCTATTTTTGTTCTATGTTTTCTCTTTTACTATATAAAATATATATGCTTTTTATAATGTTGCATTCATCCCTATCCATATTAGGGGGTCTTGAAAATTTGCCATATTCGTATCTGAAACCATATCCATATCCAGGACTGTATCCATTACCATTCAACACACTGTAACAACCTAGGTCCTACCTACCTGGTTGTCCAAACCAAGAGTTCCTTAATTGGAAAATTTTGATTAGAAATAGTTCACCCTTTATCTCATTAGTACAAGGCATGTAAAATTATCCACGTTGGATATCTAAATCGCTGCAGACGATTGTCCAAATGCTCGAGACTGGCCAGGTCTCAAGCTGTGGTGCCTTTAGAGAACTTATCCTCTCATCCCGAGTTCCAAGTTCACGGCAGGGGTTTCTCCTCTAGGGCCCATATCACCTAGAGGTTAGACGCTTAATTTCCCCATTCCTTAGCATTAAACTTGCTAGGATTAGTGTATACATGTCACGTGCTAGATGAATTTTCACCTTCCTTGAAAATCATCTAGGGTTCGCCAATGCCTTGGCTTTGGACCGGGTGTCGCTCAACTCGGTGCGATTGACGACGTAATGTCCCATACCAATACGTCGTTGGGTTAACCCCCAATCGACCGATGATCAAGTGGCTCCTCACTGTACCATTTAGATGACAGCCTAAGAACGATGCCCATTTCATCTTCTTTTACTTCCTGTTTTGACCCTACCTGTTAGAAACACGACTGTCCCTGAACCAAATGGAAATCCTTCCCATATTCACTGGTGACGGGTGACTTATTATGGTTGCCCTACCCACAACCTTTTGATTGTGCTAACATCCTTCCCAATGATAGGTAATATTTTAATTAAGACAAAATGGTCCACAAGGTTTTCTGAAATGTTTAAGTTTTATATCTAAGTTTTTTCACCGGAAATCCGTAAGTGAAGGGGTTTTAACTAGCAAAACATTATTAAATAAAATCTTTTAAGAGAGGTGTCTATAAACAATAATCACCATTACAAGAAAGTCCATCTAATTAATGATTTTATTTATTCACAAGTAATAATAACAACTCAATAAAGAATTTCCAATTCATTACAAAAGAACTATTATTATTGACTATAAAATAGTGCAAACATAATAATTCTCGTCATTTATAAAATTTAAATGTTGAGTAAATTATGATGGAGATCTAATTAATGAGCTTTATGTATATTATACTATATTATTATATTTTTTTATATATATAATGCTACGGTATTTCTTCCTTTTAAAAGATGTATGCTAGCCTAGCTGTAAATACATTTTGCGTAACTCACAAACATTATCTGGCCAACAAAGGAAGAAGGGTTTAATGATAAAAATGCTATGCATTAAACTTGATGTGTTTTAATTCACTAAATTCAGTTTTATTTGACGTCAATACGATTCTTATACTTCTAAGCAGATCTCGTGCCCTTATAAGACACATGGGCGACGCTACTTAGGTTATGTGAGGTTTATACAATTTCCTCACTCATCCCTAACCATTCAAAAAGGTGTTTATTGAACCCACACAACATAATAAGCTTTCCAGACCATGTTTATAAGTTCTGTATTTTTGAGATTTGCTAAAACTATAAAGTTCATCCTCTTTATACCACTGTGACTTTCCGCTAATTCTGTCGATTGACTATAAACTTTCACTTGCGTGCTACTTCCGTGGAACATTTACGAAAACACCCTTTGGAAGCTAACTCTATCGCGAGGCAAGAAATTATTTTAATTGAGGTTATACGATTAAATTAAGGACGCACTGCACCCATAAACAATTAGACTCTACAACACTATGTTTAAGTTTGACAAACAATGTTTAATAAGAATGCTTCATTTCTATAAACATAACGATTTTCTCCCAGACAACCCATTTAGAATTGAAATCGTAGAGATACGATTTCTTGAGTTTTACACAATATACCTCCCAGCGACAATGAGAAACAAAGGGATTTATTAATCCCCACTTTGGTCACAACTGTCAACTCCACATCTCACCTATTAACCGACATACCCTAATGAATATTTACCATATTTCGCTTGGTAGAAGTTTTCTAGGTTGTATGTGCCAATTGTTTAAACAAATTTAACAAAATACCACATCAGATGATGATATTGCATATATTAGAGAAGATATGCTAATAGTATACATTGTTAGACAAACAATTTAATTGAAAATAGACGAACAGATATTAACTAGACCACAACATACTTTAACAAATTAACTTGGTTTTCGTGTAATTGTTTTAACTGGTCGGGTCCCTAAATTTCTGTTATCACTGGTAAATGGTGCCCTTCGTCTTGCAGTAAGATCCAAAGACGGACATACTCTTTTTCGCGAAAGGAACAACAGCGAAAGTATTTTTCGTAACGACTGACATTCCAAAATTTAAAAATAATAATTCGAAAACACTTTTCACATTAGTGACCATCAACAAATGATAATTGAACGTCTGCATATGATAAAGTTCATTAATAAACCCAAATTCGTTATAGAAAGCTTAATAATGCCATTGAACCATTGTTCTTCACAAACAGGTTTGCTTATCAATGCCCAAAAGGTAATTCCCTTCTAAACACATTTACAATTTAACTCGTGCATATCGCAGAAGCTATCAAGAACCATTTTAAACAATAGCTACTAATTTTTTATCTGTTCCCATTGGTTTTAAGTGACGCCCAACCTCGCCATGGAACGATTATCTTTGGTTTGAAATTGCTCATAGAAACAAGGTAAACCTCTCCCAAAGATAAAAGCGGCCAATATATATATATATATATATATATATATATATATATATGAATGCAACTATCCTATTTTGCACAAAATCTTAATGCAGATTACCGAGCAGAGTTTATAAGAAAATGAAAAAGACATTTCCTTCTCAAAAAACAAAAGAAAACTATGTTTAGAAACTTGCTTCATTTAAACAGCATACAAGATCCTTCCACATAAAATTTCTCATTGTTTACCTACGATTCAAGTACGGAGCTTCTATAATCTAAAATTTCTTATAACCTTAATTCTACTTCTATGTTCTTTCTCTCTCTATATATTTTAAAAGACTTCCACTACATACAAAGAGAAAAGGGTCTGTTAAATCAAAACAGAATTCTTATTAAAGCCACATCAATTTAAATTAAATCGTTAAGAAACAAGAGCCGACCTGTAAGTCGTAGCCTATCTTTTCAACCTTTAAGTGATTCCTTTCTGAACTGCTATTCAACACTGCTATCTAAATTTTCCTGCGGAGGATGAAGGTGTATTCTCGGGTTTCTTTCAACTCATTAAATAGAAGAAAGACGATAATACTGTGTTTTACATCTGCAAAACTCATGCAAGCGTTCCACCCCGAAGCTTGCCAGGTGGTTTATCACGAAATGTCAATACTTTATTGATTTTATATAAATAAATTTTCTCTCTTTTTTGTATATTGCTTTACTATATTTATTTGCTAATTAGCATTTTATTTTATAATTTATTATTATATGTTTATATTATAAATAAATAAATTTTTTCAATATATGTTAATATTTATTTTTATTTTTATTTTATTATTTTTATCTTTTCAAAAATAGCCAATAACAAAACATACAAAAACCCTATAATGCAACTACATGGATGCATCTACATGGACCACTGGCGGGTGTACTGCCAGTAGGGCTTTATATCCTTTACAACTGCAAATACCCCGCCGCTCATCATTTCCCCTTCTTACCTTGCCTGTATTCTTCATCCTTCAACATGAGGAGGTGTCTTCTCTAAGACCTGCTTCCACCACCGAAGGTACCTGTTCCTGCATCCACAAATAGATCAGCAGTATCTCATTCTTGCAAACAAAGTAGGCATACAAAAAGCTAGATTTTGGAGGGATGTTACATACTCCTATAGAATTAAACACAGTCCCTATGTTTACAATGCTCAGTAGAATATTACATGGCCAAATATTTAATCATGATCACGGTAGAGAAAAACATGCATTCATACATAACAAAAATATTATATTCCTCAAACCAAAAATACTGTTATATTATTGTTCAAACAAAAACGGAATTTTTTTTTTTCATGGTAGCCACATCCTCCCATGTGGCATTGTTTTCAGAATACTGGTCCCATTGGACCTTACATTGCTCAACATTCCGCTTCCTTAATTGCTTTGTTCTATAACCAAGGATTTTGATTGGGCGCACTTCAATGTGTAGGGGTTCGACCATCTGCAAATGATCAATACTCCAAACATGTGAGGGATCTGAAATATATTTCTTGAGGAGGGACACATGTGATGTATCATGGATTTTTGACAAGCTGGGTGGCAAAGCTAGCTTGTAAGCAACTGGGCTTATTTTGTCAACAATAGCAAAAGGTCCTATAAATCTAGGACTGAGCTTAGACGTTTTAATGGAGCTTTTGGTTGGTTTGACCCTTAGGAATACTCTGTCTCCCACAACGAATTCCCTTGGCGTTCTTTTGAGGTCTGCATAGCTCTTTTGGCGATCTGAGGCTTCTTTAAGCCTCTGTCGAATTTCTCTAAGTTGCTCCTCCATTTCTTTAACTGTATCCGTTCCGATCATAACCCGATCCTCCGGATTGCTCCATGATAATGGCGTTCTGCACCTTCTCCCGTAAATGGAGCCATGCCTAACGATGCATGATAGCCATTGTTATAGGCAAATTCTACTAGGAAAAGGTAGTCTTCCCACTTCGTTTGATGATCCATACAATACATCCGCAACATATCCTCTAAAACTTGGTTCACACTTTCAGTTTGCCCATCCGTTTCTTGGTGATAGGCTGAACTAATGTTAAGTTTTGTTCCCTATGCTCGATGTAATGCTTGCCAAAACTCAGAAGTGAAACGAGAATCCCTATCTGATATGATTGTTTTAGAAAAACCATGTAGCTGTACCACTTGGCAAATTTGTGGGCTACAGTAGGAGCATTGTCCTTAATGTTTCTAGGTATAAAATGTGTTACTATAGTTAGTTTGTCAACCGCCACCAAAATGACATCATGTTTAAATCGATGTTTGGGTAATCCAACTATGAAATCCATAGTGACAACCTGCCACTTTTTGGGTAATTTATAGTGATTTTTGTGTGGCATAGTTTAACTCATGTTTCTTAAGCTTTTGTGACTCATAGGCTATGACACCTTCTTCTTGCATGAGTACTCCGCCAAATTCCTCAATGGAGGTATCAATACAAACTATAAATGGTAAGGTGGAACCTGGTATTCTAAGGATAGGAGCAGTGGTTAACTTTTCTTTAAGACTTCTGAATGCTTCTTTACACTGTGTCGTCCATCTAAAAGTCTTCCCTTTTTTCTGAAGATTAGTTATTGGATACGCCAGTTTAGATAAACCCTTAACAAAGCATTAATAATAACCAACCATGCCCATAAAGCTTCACACCTCTGTGACGTTTTCTGGAGCAGGCCAATCAATGATAGCTTCTATTTTCTTTGGGTCGACTGAGACTCCTTCGGCAGAAATGACATGAGCCAAATACTGTACTTGGGGAGAGTAAAACTCACATTTGGACAATTTACCGTATAACTGATTTTTCCTGAGTATTTCGAGAACAATCCTCATGTGATGATCATGTTCCTTTTTGTATTTGGAATAGATCAGTATGTCATCTAAAAATATGAGTACAAACTGATTGAGTTGCTCTCGGAATACACTATTCATCAGATTCATAAAGGCTGTTGGGGCACTAGTTAATCCAAAGGGTAATATTGTAAGCTCATAATGGCCATATTTGGTTCAGACAACAATTTTGTGGGTATCCTCCTCCCGAATCCTTAGTTGATGATATCCCGATCTAAGATCAATTTTTGAGAAAATTGTGGTCCCTTTTAGTTGATCAAACAGATCATCAATCCTAGGTAGAGAGTACTTTTTTTTGACCGTCATTTTGTTGAGCATGCGATAGTCAATGCATAGCCTTAATGACCCATCCTTCTTAACAAAAAGGACTGGTGTACCCCATGGAGAGACATTGGGCTTACTATGTCATTTTTCTAATAAATCTTGTAGTTGAGTTTTGAGCTCCTGTAATTCTATTGTGGTCATTCTATAGGGTGCTCGAGCTATAGGTGTTGCCCCAGGTAAGAGTTCAATTGAGAAATCAAATTCTCTTTGAGGTGTAAGACCCGATAAGTCTTCTGAAAATACATCCCGAAAATCATTCAATACCGGATAAGTTTGAAAGAGGCTTATGTTAGACTCAGTTTCCTCCTTTTTGTTGAGTTTGACTACATAGACTCTACTACCCTATAGGATGACCACAATAGAATTACAGGAGCTCAAAACTCAGCGACAAGATTTATTAGAAAAAGGACATATTAAGCCCAGTGTCTCTCCATGGGGTGCACCAGTCCTTTTTGTTAAGAAGAAGGATGGGTCATTAAGGCTATGCATTGACTATCGCATGCTCAACAAAATGACGTAAAAAATAAGTACTCTCTACCCAGGATTGATGATCTGTTTGGTCAACTAAAAGGGACCACAATTTTCTCAAAAATTGATCTTAGATCGGGATATCAACTAAGGATTCGGGAGGAGGATACCCACAAAACTGCTTTCCGAACTAGATATGGCCATTATGAGTTTACAATATTACCCTTTGGATTAACTAATGCCCAAACAACCTTTATGAATCTGACAAATAGTGTATTCCTAGAACAACTCGATCAGTTTGTACTCATATTTTTAGATGACATACTTATCTATTCCAAAAACAGAAAGGAACATGATTATCACATGAGGATTGTTCTCGAAATACTTAGGAAAATTCAGTTATACGGTAAATTGTCCAAATGTGAGTTTTACTCTCCCCAAGTTCAGTATTTGGGTCATGTTATTTCTGTCGAAGAGTCAGTCGACCCAAAGAAAAAACAAGCCATCATTGATTGGCCTGCTCTAGCAAACGTCACAGAGGTGCGAAGCTTTATGGGCATGGCTGGTTATTACCGACCCTTTGTTAAAGGTTTCTCTAAATTGGCGTATCCAATAACTAATCTTCAAAAAAAGGGAAGACTTTTAGATGGACGACACAATGTGAAGAAGCATTCAAAAGTCTTAAAGAAAAGTTAACCACTGCTCCTATCCTTAGAATACCAGATTCCACCTTACCATTTTACAGTTTGTATTGATGCCTCCATTGAGGGATTAGGCAGAGTACTCATGGAAGAAGAAGGTGTCATAGCCTATGAGTCACGAAAGCTTAAGAAACATGAGTTAAACTATGCCACACATGACATGGAATTGGCAGCAGTTGTACATGCTCTTAAGATGTGGCATCATTACTTACTCGGCAAACCTTTTGAGCTTAGGACTGATCATCAGAGTTTAAGGTATATCTTCATACAACCAATGCTAAATGCACGACAAAGACGCTGGATGGAATTTCTGGCAAAATATGACTTTGGCATTGAGTACATAAAGGGAAAAGAAAACAAACTGGCAGATGCCTTGAGTAGAAGAAGGCATATAGATGCTATATCACAATGTCAATTTGGAATAGTTGAACAAATAAGACAACTTCAACTTCAAGATGAATTCTCGCAAAGGTGTCGTAATTTGATTCAACAAGGATCCGAGAAAGCAAAGGAGTTTGAGATTAAGGACATCTTATTCTTCAGAAATAGAATGGTTGTTCCAAATGATCAAAATTTAAGGAAAATGCTTCTGCAAGAGGCACATTGTGCTCCTTATTTTGCACACCCAGGCAGCATAAAAATGCATGAAAACATGAGGAAGGATTACTATTGGCCTGGGAAGAAAAAGGTTATCACAGAATTTGTGGCAAAATGTCTAGAATGTCAAAAAATGAAGGTAGAACATTTGCACCCTGCTGGACGCTTGTATTCATACGAGATTCCAATTTATAAGTGGTAGGTTGTCATTATGGATTTCATAGTTGGATTACCCAAAAATCGATTTAAACATGATGCCATTTCGGTGGTGGTTGCCAAACTGACTAAAGTAGCACATTTTATACCTAGAAACATTAAGGACAATGCTCCTATTGTAGCCCACAAATTTGCCAGGGAAGTGGTACGGCTACATGGTTTTCCTGAAACAATCATATCAGATAGGGATTCTCGTTTCGCTTCTGAGTTTTGGCAAGCATTACATCGGGCATAGGGAACAAAACTTAACATTAGTTCAGCCTATCACCCAAAAACAGATGGGCAAACTGAACGTGTGAACTAAGTTTTAGAGGATATGTTGTGGATGTATTGTATGGATCATCAGACGAAGTGGGAAGACTACCTTTTCCTAGTAGAATTTTCCTATAACAATGGCTATCATGCTTCGTTAGGCATGGCTCCATTTGAGGCTCTGTACGGGAGAAGATGTAGAACGCCATTATCATGGAGCAATCCGGAGGATCGGGTTATGATCGGAACGAATATAGTTAAAGAAATGAAGGAGCAACTTAAAGAAATTCGACAGAGGCTTAAAGAAGCCTCAGACCGCCAAAAGAGCTATGCGGACCTCAAAAGAACACCAAGGGAATTTGTTGTGGGAGACAGAGTATTCTTGAGGGTTAAACCAACCAAAAGCTCCATTAAATCCTCTAAGCTCAGTCCTAGATTTGTAGGACCTTTTGCTATTGTTGACAAAATAAGCCCAGTTGCTTACAAGCTAGCTTTGCGACCCAGATTGTCAAAAATCCATGATACATTCCATGTGTCCCTCAAGAAATATATTTCAGATCCCTCACATGTTTGGAGTATTGATCATTTGCAGATGGTCGATCCCCTACACATTGAAGTGCGCCCAATCAGAATCCTTGGTTATAGAACAAAGCAATTAAGGAAGCGGAATGTTGAGCAATGTAAGGTCCAATGGGACCAATATTCTGAAAACAATGCCACATGGGAGGATGTGGCTACCATGAATTTTGTTTTTGTTTGAACAATGATATAACGATATTTTTGGTTTGAGGAATATAATATTTTTGTTATGTATGAATGCATGTTTTTCTCTACCGTGATCATGATTAAATATTTGGCCATGTAATATTTTACTGAGCATTGTAAACACAGAGACTGTGTTTAATTCTAGAGGAGGAGTATGTAACATTTCTCCAAAATCTAGATTTTTGTATGCCTACTTTGTTTGCAAGAATGAGATATTGCTGATCTATCTATGGATGTAGGAACAGGTATCTTCGGTGGTGGAAGCAGGTCTTACAGAAGATACCTCCTCCTGTTGAAGGATGAAGAATACAGGCAAAAGGTAAGAAGGGGATATGATGAACGGCGGGGTATTTGTAGTTGTAAGGGATAAAAAGCCCTACTGACAGTACATCCGCCAACAGATCCATGTAGTTGCATTATAAGGTTTTTATATGTTTTGTTATGGGCTATTTTTGAAAAGATAAAAATAATAAAATAAAAATAAAAATAAATATAAACATACATTAATAAATTTTATTTATTTATAATATAAACATATAATAATAAAATTATAAAATAAAATGCTAATTAGCAAATAAATATAGTAAAGCAATATAAAAATAGAGAGATAAAATTTATTTATATAAAATCAATTAAGTATGACATTTCGTGATAAACCACCTGGCAAGCTTCGGGGTGGAATGCTAGCATGAGTTTTACAGATGTAAAACACAGTATTACGTCTTTCTTCTATTTAATGAGTTGAAAGAAACCCGGGAATACACCTTCATCTTCCGTAGGAAAATTTAGATAGTAGTGCTGAAAGGAATCAATTAAAGGTTGAGAAAATAGGCTACGACTTACAAGACGACTCTTGTTTTTTAACGATTTAATTTAAATTAATGTGGCTTTAATAAGAATTCTGTTTTGATTTAACAGATCCTTTTCTCTTTGTATGTAGTGTAAATCTATATATATATATATATATATAGAACGTAAAAGCAGAATTAAGGTTATAAGAAAAGTTAGATTATAGAAGCTTTGTACTTGAATCGTAGGTAAACAATGAGAAATTTTATGTGGAAGGATCTTGTATGCTGTTTAAATGAAACAAGTTTCTAAACATAGTTTTTGTTTTTTTGAGAAGGAAATGTCTTTTTTATTTTCTTATAAATTCTGCCCGGTAATCTGCATGAAGATTGTGTGCAAAATAGGATAGTTGCATTCATATATATATATTTGGCCGCTCTTATCTTTGGAAGAGGTTTACCTTGTTTCTATGAGCAATTTCAAACCAGAGATAGTCGTTCTATGACGAGGCGGTATATTGGGCGTCACTTAAAACCAATGGGAACAGATAAAAAGTTAGTAGCTATTGTTTAAAATGGTTCTTGATAGCTTCTGCGATATGCAAGGGTTAAATTCTAAATGTGTTTAGAAGGAAATTACCTTTTGGGCATTGATAAGCAAATCTCTTCTGTGAAGAACAATGGTCCAATGGCATTATGAAGCTTTATGTAACGAATTTGGGTTTATTAATAAATTTTATCGTATGCAGACGTTCAATTATCATTTGCTGACGGTCACTAATGTGAAAAGTGTTTTAGAATTATTATTTTTCAATTTTGGAATGTCAGTCATTACGAAAAATACTTTTTCTGTTGTTCCTTTTGCGAAAAAGAGTATGTCCGTCTTTGGATCATACCGCAAGATGAAGGGTGCCATTCACCAGTGATAACAGAAATTTAAGGACCCGACCAGTTAAAACAATTACACGAAAACCATGTTAATTTGTTAAAGTATGTTGTGGTCTAGTTAATATCTGCTGGTCTATTTTCAATTAAATTGTTTGTCTAAGAATGTTTTTTTTAGCAAATCTTCTGTAATATTTGCAGTATCATCATATGATGTGGTATTTTGTTAAATTTGTTTAAGCAAATGGCACATACAACCTAGAAAATTTCTACCAAGAAAAATATAGTAAAATATTCATTAAAATAGTAGGGTATGCCGGTTAATAGGTGAGATGTGGAGTTGACAGTTGTGACCAAAGTGGGATTAATAAATCCCTTTGTTTCTCATTGTCGCTGGGAGGTATATTGTGCAAAGCTCAGTAAATCGTATCTCTACGATTTCAATTCTAAATGGGCTGTCTGGGAGAAAATCGTTATGTTTATAGAAATGAAGCATTCTTATTAAACATTGTTTGTTTAGACTTAAACATAGTAGAGTCTAATTGTATATGGGTGCTGTGCGTCCTTAATTTAATCGTATAACCTCAATTAAAATAATTCTTTGCCTAGCGATAGAGTTAGCTTCCAAAGGGTGTTTTCGTAAATGTTCCACGATAGTAGCATGCAAGTGAGAGTTTATAGTCAATCGACAAAATTAGCGGAAAGTCATAGTGGTATAGCGAAATGATGAACTTTATAGTTTTAGCAGATCTCAAAAATACATAACTTATAAACATAGTCTGGAAAGCTTATAATGCTGTGTGGGTTCAATAAACACCTTTTTGAATGGTTAGGGATGAGTGAGGAAATTGTATAAACCTCACATAACCTAAGTAGCATCGCCCATTTGTCTTATAAGGGCAAGAGATCCGCTTAGAAATATAAGGAATCGTATTGACGTCAAATAAAACTGAATTTAGTGAATTAAAACACATCAAGGTTGATGCATAGCGTTCTAATTATTAAACCCTTCTTCCTTTGCTGGCCAAATAATGTTTGTGAGTTACGCAAAATGTATTTACGGCTAGGCTAGCATACATATTTTAAAAGGAAGAAATACCATAGCATTATATATAAAAAAAAATATAATAAAATAATATAATATACATAAAGCTCATTAATTAGATCTCTGTCATAATTTATTCAACATTTATAAAAGAATTATTATGTTTGCATTATTTTATAATCAATAATAATAGTTATTTTGTAATGAATTGGAAATTCTTTATTGAGTTATTATTACTTATGAATAAAGAAAATCATTAATTAGATGGACTTTCATTAAATAGAACTCTTGTAATGGTGATTATTGTTTATAGACACCTCTCTTAAAAGATTTTATTTAATAATGCTTTGCTAGTTAAAACCCCTTCACTTATGGATTTTCGACGAAAAAACTTAGATATAAAACTTAAACATTTTAGAAAACCTTGTGAGATGATTTTCAAGGAAGGTGAAAATTCATCTAGCACATGGCATGTATACGCTAATCCTAGCAAGTTTAATGCTAAGGAATGGGGAAATTAAGCGTCTAACCTCTAGGTGATATGGGCTCTAGAGGAGGAGAAACCCCTGCCGTGAACTTGGAACTCGGGATGAGAGGATAAGTTCTCTAAAGGCACCACGACTTGAGACCTGGCGAGTCTCGACCACTTGGACAATCGTCTGCAGCTATTTAGATATCCAACATGGATAATTTTACATGCCTTGTACTAATGAGATAAAGGGTGAACTATTTCTAATCAAAATTTTCCAAATAAGGAAGTCTTGGTTTGGACAACCAGGAAGGCAGGACCTGGGTTGTTACACACACATTGGAACTTAGGAGAAATATATGTCACAAAATCAAAGGGGTGGATCAGATTATGTTGTCAAGGAGAACCTAAAATATAATATATTTTTGATGCATTTGCATATGCATTTCAAGAGGAGGACAAAGGGAATGATGCAAGCCCTATTCAAAATGGTTTTTGGCAAAAAGTCAACAGTTCAATATATAGTCCCAAAATATCTAGTGGAGAAGAAAATGATACGACCCTTGGGGAAAGAGGGGTGACAATGCTCCTGACTTGTCAAATACTAGGGGCTCTTAAAAGCCTTACTTTAACCTCCAAATGAAGACGAGTATGACTCTAGGGGAGAAGTAGAGATGCACACATGGATGAGGAAGCTTAAGTTAGTGTTTGGGGCACAACATATTTTAACCAAGGTGAGAAGTTGCATGTGACCCTTTAACACCTATATGGGGCACAACCTATACATGGGGAGAGAGGTGGATCACAAAACTTTGAAGAGCACTTTAGTGAGATTGTGCATGCATTGATATAGAGAACCTTTTAAAATTGGGATGCATTCTATGATGTTCAATTCATGCATTTGTTTTGGAAGGAAAAAACAATTGAAGAGTATATTGACAAAGTTGGAGTTTTGGTGTCCAAGGCCAGAATTTCCAAAGAACTGGCGTGCAAGATCTACTTCTCCAACTTGAAATAAAAAGTTCAATTAGAGTAAAAATATTTTATCTCGTTTCTTGATATGATCATTTGTATAAGTTCATGTTGACCATTATTAGGGGTTATTTTAATAAGTAAATATAGATTATTAAGTAATTAATCCTCTCGTTTTGTGTCCCTAATGCTGCACTTGTGTGTACGAATTGCCTTCTCCCTTCCCATGGGGATGCATCTCTGCCAGTTCCAATTTGAGCAATGCTTTCCTGAGCCATGGGCTTTTGAGTACAGTTCGTATTTTTCATGCAATCAATATGAATCGGCTTAAGCCACAATTGTTTTTGTTAAAAGCTCCTAGTCATTGCATAATTTGTTGTAAAATGGGCTATGTGTTTGTATAAATTATACTGTTAAGTTCATGTTGACCATTATTAGGGGTTATTTTAATAAGTAAATATAGATTATTAATTAATTAATCCTCTCGTTCTGTGTCCCTGATGCTGCACTTGTGTGTACGAATTGCTTTCTCCCTTCCCATGGGGATGCATCTCTGCCAGTTCCAATTTGAGCAATGCTTTTCTGAGCCATGGGCTTTTTGAGTACAGTTCGTATTGTTCATGCAATCAATATGAATCGGCTTAAGCCACAATTGTTTTTGTTAAAACCTCCTAGTCATTGCATAATTTGTTGTAAAATGGGCTATGTGTTTGTATAAATTATACTGTTTATTGTTTATTTTTATGCTTTTTTGTATTTTTAGATCTTTTTATAGTCATCTTCTTTACCGTCCTGTTTTCTCCTAGGATTTGTGAGGCACTTCCAGGTGTCCTCTTCTCGTGTTCCCACAATTCTCTCTTGATTATATATTGTGGAAAAGCCCATTTTTTAGATCATTTTTCTCAGTACTATCTAGTATCATTCAAATGAAAAGAGTAGCTCCATCTTTGAGCTCTTGTTGAATTTGTGAGGTTTTCTGGTTTAAATCCCTCTTGGGTGCTCAGGAGCCTCCATTATTTTTCCTGTTTCTATTTTTTATATAGATTTGCAGCAATATTTTCTTTATTTTTTTAGTAAAGCTGTAGAATTAATCTTTGAAGATTGGGAGGAAGTTTAACTCCTTCTATAACATATATCTTTAGCTTTAAGAAATTGTTTACCTAGTACTTCTGCCATAATGATGAACAAAGAGGGAAAAAGAGGGTCCCATAGGTTGAGTGTACCAATTGGCTTGAAAAGCTTTGTGGGAGATACATTTATCAATCCAGAATATAAGATCTTCTAGAATCTTCTAGATTTTCAAAATCCTTGTGGAATATGTACTTCTTTTAATATATCTTCTAGAAAGAGTCAATTTACCTTGTCAGATGCTGTTGCCATGACAAGAACATATCCTACCTCTTGCCTTTAAAAGTGTGAAATGCTCGCTGGGCTATAATGATCCTATCCAAGTCCTTTATTTGTTCCATGAAAGTCTCTTTGCTTCTCTTGGTGCATTTTAAAATCTTCATAAGTTGGACTGCTAGAAATTTATACAGGATTTTGTGAACTTAATTATAAGGTGCATGAAGTTAGCTTTGTTTCATGAGACCCCCCTTGTTCGTCTGAAATGCAGCATATATTAAGATCTTGAATGGGACTACCTGAGCTTTGTACAGAATTTTTTAAACGGCATTGCAAAGGGAGATGGAAATGAATGTGAGGATATGGAAGCTGGCATATTAAATAATCTCGAGAATGAAATACAGGAACCTGAAAGTCATGAATTTAGGGACTCTCTTGGAAATCTGAGAAGCCTTAATAGCTCTCCAAGCATCTTGGCCTACTTTTATCCTAATAGGATTGGAAGAAGTCCAGATTAAAATGTCAGGATAGGGGTTCTACTCTTCTTCATGCTAATTACTGCTGCCTCTTCTTTGCACAAGCTAATTTGTTGACATAAACTCTGCTTTTGATGGACATCGATAAGGTATGGACTGACAGAGAGGTGAGCATTCTATGTACCCTTCCATTATTGTGTAGCTAGGCTGACTTAGACCAGTCCATTATCCTATGAACATTATTAGATATTCTGTTGACCTTTTTAGGTGTCTTTGTTGTATTTTATATTTTATATAGTGACCAATGGGTGACCATCTTGAAGTGTCCTTGGGATCTTTGTATTACTTGGGGGTGTATAAATACATGAATGAAGTACCCCATCAAATATGTTGTCATTACTGTGTACTCTGTTCTTTTTCATTTTGATATTGATATCTTTGTGTGTTAATTGATAACATTCAAATCTCAGTGTTCTATATTGTTTGCTTGCTTTGGGCATTCTTCATTTGTTTCTTGTGCAAAATAATGCTATGTGCTAATATTAGCATCATCAATGAGGATGCCGATCGTTCTTTTGTTGTGCATTATGATACATAGATGGGCCATCCATGGCCTTGATTTCCATGGACATTATTTTCCATCTGGTTATATGTAATATATGGTTGTCTTTTCATTGGGCTTAGATGAGTGGGCAAGACTTGGTTCATTATGAGCTTGATCAAAGGATTGGAACCCATAAAAGCACACGGTATTGAACTAATATATAAGGGAAAGTGAAAAACATTGTGTTGCTCACACGGGGTATTATACAACTTAGAGGCATGCTGTCTTGTCTGTGACCTAAAAAATTGCCATCCTGATTACCCTTTTTAGGGTTTATTTATTTTGGATTTAAGTTCTGTAGTTAGAGTGATGTCTGGAGGCATGCTGTCTTGTCTGTGACCTAAAAAATTGCCATCATGATTACCCTTTTTAGGGTTTATTTATTTTGGATTTAAGTTCTGTAGTTAGAGTGATGTCTGGCTGTACATTTGACATGTTTTGGTCATTTGTGGACATCTTTCTCTCTCGCCCACCACCTTTCTTTTTCTAAATTTACCTTTATCTGGATCATCCTGTAAATAGCTGAAACATCTATTAGCTTTTCTTCTGATTTTTATCTTGAACATCACAAATTTTGTAATCTTCTCTCTTGTAAGCTCATCATTGAATTGCTTATGGAAGAATTTAGTAATTGTTGTTATGTTTTCTTTCTTTAACAAGCTGACCCGTGGCTTTTTGGTTCTAATATATTTCTTATTGCATATATACCTTATTGAACTTTTAAAGTATTCTTTGTTCTCTTCAGGTTTTGTCCTAAACTTTTTTCCATTTTCTTACTTTGAACTTGAGACAGATCTTTTTCCAGGGGTTCTTTTCTCTTGAAGATTTTTCTGAAATTATTTTGGTTCCATTTGAACCTTAATGTGACGTTACACATACTCTTCATCAAATGAAGCTGTGTTCTCCACCTGGTGTCAAATTTTCATGCCACCATTTCTCAATACACGGTTTAAATTTTGCATGAGACAGCCCCACATACTTTTTAATTTGAAAGGTACATCTCTGATTCTAGGCTGCTGCTAGATTGTATTTCCACTGGCCAGTCATTGGATTAACCTTCTCAACAAGAGATTCACAGTACAAATTCTCTTGCGCCCAGTCTTCATTTTCTAGATGTCTTCCTCTTCTTTTACTATGAAAGCCTTACCATTCCTTTTGTTTTAGTCAGTTATGTGGGATTGGAACGAGCTCTGAAATTATTTTGGTTCCATTTGAACCTTAATGTGATGTTACACATACTCTTCATCAAATGAAGCTGTGTTTTCCAGCTGGTGTCAACTTTTAATGCCACCATTTCTCAATACAGGGTTTAAATTTTGCATGAGACAGCCCCACATACTTTTTAATTTGAAAGGTACATCTCTGATTCTAGGCTGCTGCTAGATTGTATTTCCACTGGCCAGTCATTGGATTAACCTTCTCAACAAGAGATTCACAGTACAAATTCTCTTGCGCCCAGTCTTCATTTTCTAGTTGTCTTTCTCTTCTTTTACTATGAAAGCCTTACCATTCCTTTTGTTTTAGTGAGTTATGTGGGATTGGAACGAGCTCTGAAATTATTTTGGTTCCATTTGAACCTTAATGTGATGTTACGCATACTCTTCATCAAATGAAGCTGTGTTCTCCAGCTGGTGTCAACTTTTAATGCCACCATTTCTCAATACAGGGTTTAAATTTTGCATGAGACAGCCCCACATACTTTTTAATTTGAAAGGTACATCTCTGATTCTAGGCTGCTGCTAGATTGTATTTCCACTGGCCAGTCATTGGATTAACCTTCTCAACAAGAGATTCACAGTTCAAATTCTCTTGCGCCCAGTCTTCATTTTCTAGATGTCTTCCTCTTCTTTTACTATGAAAGCCTTACCATTCCTTTTGTTTTAGTCAGTTATGTGGGATTGGAACGAGCCCTGCCTGTATTACATGATCACCACATAATGGTATTACAACAGCATGGCTATTATGCATGTATTGCTTTATAAGATTCCATCTTGGGTCTCCTCCTTGAAAGTTGAGGAATTTAACTGGTTGGTTAATGCCATATGATTTACCATTCTTTTTTTTAATAAATCTTTTTATTTTAAAATAAGGTATATGTGACTTCTACTCGGGCCACTTCCATCAAAATTTCAATACATTACATCTACTATGCCTTTCTAACAAAGATGATTTTCACTTCTTCAATCACTATTCCTCTATCTAATCCTTGATGTCATTTTCATTAAGAGATAGAATCTTCCGTGGTCAATGACCTCATAAAATTTGAATTTCGTCAAGATGGAGATCAATAATATGATTTACTAAATTATCTGCCACCTTGTTTCCTTCTCATAATGTTTGAATTTTGTGAAGATGGAGATCAACACTATGATTTACTAAATTATCTGCCATGTTGTTTCCTTCTCATAAAATTTGAATTTCGTCAAGATGGAGATCAACACTATGATTTACTAAATTATCTACCACCTTGTTTCCTTCTCTATAGAGTTGTTGGCATTTCCAAGATACTACCTCCATCAATAATTGATTGATATAAAAAATAATGCTATTGTTGATACAATCTCCACATCCATTTTTCTTGGCAACGTTAATAACAATATGTGAATCCCTCTCAATTGAAATATATCTACATCATTTTCTAATGGCAAACTTCATCCTTGTAAGAAGTTTCGTAGCCTCTACATAGTTGTTTTTTGAAGTTATATATTACTCTTAACAGGTGAGGAGAATTTTGCCTTCATTATTCCAAAAATCACCAATATTCTAATAATCACAATAGATAGCAGGCCGCGCGGGCTGAGACCTTGGATCCCTGTCCAAAGGGGACCTGAAATCTCATGCAGGTTGGTCTACCTCACATGTATATGTATATGTTTTAAGCGAATTTTTTGTGTCTAAATTTCACAAATCACATAAGGTTGTGTCACCTAGCCCTAATACTTCTTCTAAGCAAGACCACTATAAATTAAAATAAAGGGTAAAAGGATGCAGGAATACAAGTATGCAAGCAAAAAATGTCCTGGACTACGTGCTGTTTTCGATTTCAATGATTACGAGAAAGTAAGGGAGTCTTTCCTTGCCTAAAGCATTTTGTCAAAATAAATTGAAATCAAGGCCAGAAGTATTGAAATACAATTAAAGTGATTAGCAAGGAAAGAAGGGAAGTATTGCATGAATAAAAAGCAAATTGAGAGGAACAACAGCTAGAGATGGAGTGATACAAACAAACTCTTGCAGAGTTTCCCTTCTGTTAGGAGGTGAAGTCAATATACAGATCTCCGATGTTCTTAAGCGAAGTGGTGCAGCTTATAGTGATCCTTTCTCATGTGCGATTCGGTTGCTGGGCGACCGTACAATTGTATGATATAGGGCCCTCGCAATTAATATAAGCGACAATTAATTAAATGCGATTGTTATTAACGCATTTTGGATGTATCTCGACTTTTCTAGAATCTTCTCTTGTTTTCCTATAAAAAGGAATGACCCCTTGTATTTGGAAATATAGAAGATAATTCTTTGAGATTAATAAAAGATTATAGCTGCCATTGCCCCGTGGTTTTACCTGCACACAACAGGGTTTCCACGTAAATCTCGTGTATTGTTTTATTGTTGTTTTTAGCTTGCTTGCTTTTAATTTTCTAACACCTTCTACAGCCAACAACTCCTTCAATCTTGATGCAACAACAAAAGAATTGCTCTAAATGCCCCTATGCCTTGCTTCACTTGCCCCAAATGCTAATGAGAGTGCAAGAAGATGAATTCAAAGAGAGGGAACTTTGGCAGAGTTTGGATGCTTCAAGAATGCTTGTTGAATACCCATCCCATGGGCTCCATTTATAGATTTTAGGAGAGCAAATTCTTGGAGGGAAAGAGAGGTCAAAGATGCGATTTGGATAAGGGAAGGAATTCAAATTTCACAGGCCTGAGGAGGGGAGGAATCATGCGTGATCAAACTAGAGAATGGAGGAAGGAATCTGCGTGCTTATGGCTTGTGCTACAGAATTTGACTCATGCCAGTGATAGCGCTGCGTTTTTGCAATAGCGCTGATAGTAGCGCTATCGTTAAATGTTAGTGCTTTTGATAGATTTGACCTTTGGAGAGTCAAATTGATAAAAATAAGGCAAATTGCAATAGCACCATATTTTGGCAATAGCGCTGCATATTGCAGCGCTATTGCTTTGAGGCAGAAAATGAGTGGGGTTTTCGTTGGATTCGCTTGATTGACTGAAAATCAATTGCTGGGTGTCATGATTGAGGTGCTAGTCGATCCGGCGTGTCAAAATTGAATGTCTACAATCACCACCTTTAGCTAGCTTTCCTAGGGTTTATTTTGGAGGTGCCATCAGGTGCCATCAAAATTAAGTTTGATGAATCCAACTTTTGAACATTTCCATTTTTTCATGGATCAATGCAGATACATTTCATTAACTCCATTGTTGTAGATCATCCCCATGTATATATCTAAATTCTGTAACCAAGAGGCTAGCACATCTTTTTTCACACTTGAGACTTCCCATGATAAACACCATGCTTGGAGACATTTTGCAAGAGAGACAACAATACTAATCCAATCTTAGATATAATTCTGAGATTTGTTTTTGAGAATTTTATTATTCTTTTTGAGCCATAGATTCCAACAAATAATGCCAGCAGCAGGACTAATCCTCCATAGAATGCTTAATATTTTAGCTTTGAAATAATTAATCCAATATTTTAACAGAAAGACCAATACTCTATAAAATGCTTGATATTTTAGCTTTGAAATAATTAATCCAACATTTCATCTACTTTTCAAATGTTGATGGAGTAACTTAATAGATTCTCATTAAAAAAAATAGTAGCCCCAGTTGGTGGGAGCAAAGGGACAATGAAGAAGTAGATGATCTGATGTTTCTAGCTCCTTACACAAGGCACACCTAAATTTTCCATGATATCTTGTCTGCAAATTGTCACCCATATTTTGTTTTGGACTCCTAACTAAAGAAATTTTAGGGAGAGCTGCAAATGACCAAACATTATTTCAGGAGAAATCCTTGGGAGTAGAGAATTCTGTTTGCTTCAAAGCTTTCTATCGCAACTTGATCAATTGTCAACCATTTTTTGAGAGATTCTAAACCAAGTCATTCTTATGCAGACCTCTCCATCAACTAGAGTGCTAATCCAAGATCTGGAATTGTTGCGTACATCAATATAATTTTTGAGTTGTGAACTTCTTCAAGACAAAGAGGCCTGAATCAGTGGTTGTCATTTTGGATCAGAAATAAGAGGATAATGTTTCAACCATGCAGCAAACCAAAAATTTGCAGAATCCACTCTTGATTGACCACCTAATATGTTTCTTGGTTAATTGCAAACTCAAGTATGAAGTTTCATGCTACCAAGCCCCTAGGCAGGGTTCATTTCCTTAACAATTTTACTCTATGTTGCAAGACAACGAAGACGGTATTGGATACTGATATAGCAAATTTTCAGGACCTTCTAATATGGATAAAACGTGCTACACTAATATAAAAAGCATATATGTTCTATGTATTAAAAGAAAAAAGCTAGAACATATGTGTTTATACAAATATAAGTAGTAAATACTACATTTTTATTAATTAAGAAGCAGATTGTTATTGTTTTTTAAACTAAAAGATATTTTTTTAATTACGTTTTTTTCTCATAATCTCATGTTGTAATAATCTCATGTTGTAATACAACTTTAACATACCTAAGGCCATATTCAGATGTATTAGATATGGACCAAATAGGGGCCACATATTCAAATACATTTGGATATGGTATCCATATATTCAGGTACATTTGGATACGATACCCATGTATTAGAACACAAAAGTGCTTACACAAATACAAGTTATAAATAGGATATCTGCATTAATGAAGAAGGGGGTTGCCATTGTTTCTTAAATTTAAAATATATAAAATATATTTTTTAAAACTTGTGTGTTTCTCTTCTTTTAATCTCAAGTTGTATTAGATATGGACCAAATAGGGGCATATATTCAGATATTTCTAGATATGTTATCCATGTATTCAAGTATGTCTGGAGATGGTACCCATGTATTTGGATAGGGTAACCATTGTATCTGTATCCATATCTGATATGTGGATACCAATATCGAGGCAAGAGGAGTGTCGGATATGGTAACTAACTCTTTTTTTTCTTTTCGAATAATCTCCAACAAAGTTTTGCCCTTAGTGCCAAACACATAAATTGCAATTTTGCAAGCCTGCCCCTCTGATATTCTTTGCTTTGCAAACATTATCCCATTTTCAAAGAGGAAACCTACATTTCTCCTTACATCGTTTTAAAGAAAATCTCTTTGAATTTTGTTGAATACAGATGCTAAAATTTTAAGGTCCATCCATGGGATTGGAAGCTTATCTTATGGTGTGAAAATCCTTGCTCCTGAGGGCAAGCCTTTCCACTCCTAGTGTTACATATGAGCCAGCCTTCTTTTGATTTAAAATTTGCCAAATACCATCCAATGGGTCTCATTAAATTTTTTAAATTTGACTCTCCATGTTAAAAGTCAATGAGTCCACCTCGTTTTACGGTTAAAGAAGTGATGTATTTATATCCCCTGTAAGCCAAGGGGAAAGTTTTCTTTCAAATATTAGAAATGCAGGATTTCCTGAGTTTTGGAAATGGAAAATTTATAAATTATTGTAAACCTTTTTTCCTCTGCCCATTATTTAGAGACTTGCTAGTTTCTGCAGGTGTTTGAAACAGTGTATTTCATGTTTTTCCACTTTATGTTGGAAATGGAGAGATTGGCTTATAGTCGTAACAATCTTTCCATCCCTTGAAATTTTGTTGTTTCCTTCTGAAACATTAGCATGTTTCTTATTTTGGGAAATGGGAAGATTTGTCTATGGTTTTAAAACTCACACCATACGTTACACTTTTCCTAGTTTTTGAATATATATATATATATATATATATATATATATATATATATATATTTTGAATGTTTTGGTTTGATTAAACTTGGGAAGCACAATACAAAAAAGGGTAGCCAAAGGGCTTACCACCAGTATGTTCACTTATACATCATTTCCTGGGTTAAAAAACTAAGGAAGAAATCCTAAATTTGAAAAACAAGAAAACATTAAGCTAGGCTCAAGCAGCTGCCGAAACTAATGCTGCAGCTGATGAGCCACCATCAGGATCTCCTAGGGGTTTCCATGTTACATGGGGCATCTCCCCAAAACTCCAACAAATGACGAAGGTGCTCTAGCTCCATCTGCACCTTCTGAGCTTGTACTAAAATCTGCAAATTCAGAGAAGAGATGAGACAAAACATCTTTCCTTCCAAACTCATGTTGTTCATTTTTCTGAACATTCTTTTATTTCTACAATTCCATAGAAAAAAGAATTTCAATTTGGATCATGTGCCAAGCTTTATGCTTGTGCCGTTCCCAGGAGTCATCCATTCCTAGAATGGCCATAGCCCAAGTAATCTGAGGGATCTTCCAAGTTCTGAGAAAACTTTGACACCATTCCCAGGCTTGAGGGGCTGGTGAGCAAGACCAGAATATATGCATTGGATTTTCCAACTGCTGACATGCAAAGCAGATTGGGGAGCAAGGCCAAGATGGCTGAGCCGACTCCCCACTGGGAGACCTCCCAGTAAAAGAGACCATGCGAAAACTGCCTTCTTTGGCTCTACTGGTGGCAGCTAGACTGTGTGTATATATTTCAGCCAAGTTTCTTGAGAAAGATTAACTTCCTAGTACTTGTTAAGTTGGGGGGCTAAGCTTGGGGCTGAACAGAGCCATTTGTAGGCTTCTGTAATAGAGTATGCAACAAAAATTTTGACCAGGCCAATTCTAATCTTGGGTCCACTCAGTTTGGTACAGATGGGACAAGGGCTCTAATAAAGTCTGGGTGAGTATTTAATATACAGGTAAGATCCCTTCTATTCACTTTATAGTACTGTTTAATTTGTCTCTGAGAGCCATTCTTATGTATCTAAGTTTAACAAATCTGCCAAAGATCTGATATACTTCCTATATAGTCCTTTTGTTGGGATATCCCTGTTGAGGGAAAGCAAACCATAATTGTTTGTGAAATGTGGGGACCACCATAGACTTTGAGAAAGAGCTGAAAAACCTTTTTTGGAAGAGAATCCTCCCCACTATAAAAAAACCTTAATTTTATCCCAAGCCTGCCAAATGCTTTGGGAAATAAAGGTGCCAAAAGTCTTTATCTAGCCTGGCCAAAATAGAAGAGTCTGAAGGCCAAGGTCTTTCCATGAAGATAATCCTTTTGGATGGGCCTTAAGAAGTGTATTCCTAAGAAATTGCTTCCATGGCTCATTACCTATAGCCATACGAACCACCCATTTTGCAGCTAGGGCTAGTCCTTGTTTTTTGATATCAATCAAACCCAAGCCCCCCATGTCCCAAGGGGTACAACAGAGGTCCTAGTTAATTTTGTGAAAACCAATATTACCATCAGTTTTAGCCCATAGAAAAAATCTTAAAATTTTCTCTATCTTTTTATAGGAGGCCTGGGAGCTTGCCCAACAAGATGAATAATAGACATGAGTACTAGCCAAAACTTTAGAACAAATCTAGAATTTCCCAACCAACGAGAGTGGTTTAGGCACCCACTTCTCCAACTTGGCCGTAACTTTCTCCACCACACTACTCCATAAGGTTGAGGGATGACATTCAAAGGCCAGAGGAATTCCCAACAACTTAAAAATTTGGCCTAGTTGTAGCCAATTCCAATCTTTGCTTTGTAGCCACTGAGGCATTGGGCCTTTACTAGTTCTATAGGCACAAACCTTATGCCATTGGATCATGGATCCTGAAGCTTTACAATAGATATCCATGCATCTTTCACTTGTTTCAATATAGTCCTGACTTTCCTCAACAGTTAGGAATGTGTCATCAGCAAAACAACCATAAGTGAAAGAATGCCAGAGGTTATCTAGGTATGGGATCCCCTGGATTGCTCTTCTTTCCATTTGAAACTATAGTAAGTATTCAAATGCATCAACAACAAGAATGAAAAGTGATGGTGCCAGAGGGCAGCCCTAACAGATGAATTCTGTCAGAGAGAAGTTTTTGGAAATATGGCCATTTGATATTCAAGGCCACATTAGCTTTTGGAAATTGGAAAGAAGGCCATTTGAATTCTGTCAGAGAGAAGCTCTCATGGTGTCGACGAAGTCCCATACAATTCTGTCATATGCCTTAGCATAGTCTAACTTAAGAAAAATCATATTGACATTAATGCTTGATGCATAGTGGAGCCCCTCCCACATAACAAGTACATTATCAAGAATATACCTACCTTTCACAAATCCCATCTGTTTAGGATGAATGACATCTAGCAATAGATTGTGTAGCCTTAAGGCTAGAGTTTTAGCAAGAATTTTGTAAGACACATTGAGGAGAGTGATGGGCCTCCAATTTGTCAAATCATCTTTATTTCCCCCTTTTGGAATGAGCTTGACAAGGCCTTGATTGATCCACTTCCCAAGGGATCCTCTCATCAAGGCTTCTTTATACACCTCAGTAAATCTGGTCCCACAAAGTCCCAAGTGGCTTTGTAAAATTCAATGGGAAGGCCATCCATACCTGGAGCTTTATCATTGGCCATGCTAAAGGATGCTTTTTTAATTTCTTCGAGAGTGATTGGCTGATCAAGCTTATCCCGAGCTTCCTAGCTAAGTTTTGGTGGTGTGACATCAATACACTCTTGCATGGCCACCCTATGTTCCTTTGTCTGGCCTTGCGATGTGAAAAGCTCTTGGTAGAAATTTAAAAAAGCTGATTCAATCACCTCTTGATCTCTGACAACCTGGCCATCAATGTTTAGTTGGGAAATTTTCTCATCTCTATATTTTGCCCAAAGAAAGGAGAAGTCCTTGGAGACTCGATCTCTAGTCTTGAGCTAGTGCAATCGAGCTCTTATTCTTTCCCCCTAGCCTTTACTTCTTTATCTTCTAGAATTTTGGTTGAAAGACTAGTAGCCTTCTAGAAAATTTCTTCATCATAAGGCTTCTCCTAAAGCTCAATAAGAAGCCCTTTGAGGCTTTCTTCAATGCCCACCAACCTATCTCTCCTAGCTTGGGCAATTTGCTTACCAAAATTCTTGAGGAATAAAGTTACTTGACTTATGGCTCTTTGCCACTAGACAATCCACCCTAAAGAAGATTTGGGCCTAGGTAGAGAGAGCCATAGAGATTTTATACCATTGATACAGGTCGGGTTATTGAGATGTGAGTAGTTGAGATGAAATTTAGAGTGAAAATCCCTTCTATTCTCCTGCTTCCAGGTACAGGCAAAAAGGATAGGGTGGTGGTCTAAACAACCAAGGTTTGAGATAGCTTGAACCAGCTAGGAATTACCTTCCTTAAAAAGAAGGGAGAGCCATAAGAGAGCATGGCTCTGTCTAATCATTTGAGGATGTGTATCTCACCTGCCCTATGATTAGACCAGGTATACCAGATTCCTTTGAATTCTTGCCTTCTAAATTTATTTGGGTCAGATAATCTGAATACATTTCGAAAGAGTGCCCAAGCTCGATGTTCCCTCTTTGTTAGCCTCATCAAGACAAGACCCATTTTATCTTCTTGGCTATCCACCATGTTAAAATCCCCACAAACCAGCCATGGGCTATCTAGGAGATTTTTAGAAAGCCATTCCCACAACTCAACTCTCTCCTCAACATCATTGGGAGCATAAACATTGAGGACTCCCAACAACAAGTTATCAACAAAAATCTGAACCCAAATTATCCTATGGTGGGGGTCAAACCCTTGATTGACCACCATCCCTACAAGATAGGGATGCACCACCATGGTAGCACCACCATAACCTCCAGGGTGGTCTATCTATACCACTACAAAGTCTTTCCAAAGAGACTTGAGAAAAAAATTCAGTTCACTATTTACAATTTTTACTTCTTGAAAACAAATAATTGAAACAAATTTTTCCTTTCTACAAAAATCCTTAACAATTCTTCTTTTATTTGGGTCAAATAGACCCCTAACATTCCATGAGAGACAACTTATCTAGTTCATTGACATTCTTTGGGGGTGTTAGGAACTATATCCATATCCTCTCCTTCATTGTCTACATCTTCAGCTTCACCATCACCCTAAAGTACCTCAAACCTATTAAGTGAGGCAAGAGCACTACCATTGGACGGGTTCAAATATTCCCCCAACAAAATTGGGGTTCTTGCTTTCTTGCTATGGCCGCCCATGAGCAGGCTAGAGTGAGTCGATAACTTGGGACGAGTATGCCTTTGTGCATTCACAGGAACAAAGCTCAAAGATTTTCCATGGGCTTGCCGGGACTGGGATCCAGAAGGTTTTATTAGACCCAAGGAACTAGCCACTTGAGGCCTAGTAATTACTTTGTTGGCTTGAGAAACTAAAGAACTTTTAGGGCTAGAAGGCTGATGACCAAAATTAACGGCCAAAGGAGCTGGCTTAGGGTTTCACTTTCTTATGACCACTTGGGTCCAAGTATCAATTTCTTCAATTTGTAAATTATCCAAATCTTCTTGCACCACAAGACTCACTTGTGGTCGGTTCAACAAAGGGTAGTCTTTGACTTGGTGCTCCATACTTTGGCACCAAAAGCAGGCATTTGAAAGATTAACATATCAAACAACCTAACGATGAATTTTACCATCAAACCTAAAGTACACCACATCCTTTAGGTCTTTGGAAAGTGGAATGCGCACATAGGCCCTAGGAAACGACCATGGCTGGAACCAACGAGGAGCTTCCAAACAAACAAATTCTCCAAGTTTCTCACAAAGTTGAGGGATAAGGTCCTTGAAATGCATGGGTAAACCTAGAAATTTGACCCACATTGGGCAATGAAGACCCATTTCACCATCAACTATAAAGTTGGGGTCATAACTAGACATGACTAAAAAATGACCAGAACAAATCCATGTTCCTGCCTCACAAACGACTTTGGCCTGCTCAGCTGACCCAAAGGAAAAGGAATAAAAACCCTTAGATAGACTCCTAACTTCAGCAACTTGAAGGCCCAGTGGCTCCCATGCCTCCTGGATCCAAGACTAGATATGAGCGATCAAGGGAGCTCGACCGCCCATGAAATATCCAATGGTAACCCTATTTTGAAAATCTTGTAATACTTGAGAAAAATGATTGTAATCCACCTCAACCAAAAGCTCTGGATCAAAATCAGGAGGGAGCTTAGAATCATTACTTTGTGCAACATTTTGGGGATGAATTTCCTGGGTTGCTTTGTGGGTGGCGCCATTCTCAGTAGAAACCCCATTCATAAAATTATGAGTGGAGACTTGCTGCATGGCCATGGCTTAAAAAGCTGAGGCCTAAGGCTAGGCGGGAATGTTAGCAAGGAACCACTAATGATGGCCTTCACAATGGCTGAAGTGCAGCAAATTCTGCAGAACAAAATCTCTACTGCAGTGTGTTGTCGACTTCAAACCCTAATCCTTGAAACAATGAGCATCGACATCTTTTTTCCTATCCAAAAACAATTATCCTAATTTTGAAATATTTTCAAAGTGTTTTGGATCGTAATTTCTATGTTTTTCCTTGAATATTAGCAGTAAAGCATTTCTTATTTTTGGAAATGTAAAATCGCCCTATTGTTGCAAACATAGTCCCAAGGTTTGTGTTTCAATTCAAGCTCAGCAAGCTTGAAGTTTGGAAGAAATTAGAATTTGTGCATGAAGTTCAAGATGTTGAACATGTTGATGAATTTGATTGATTTTATTTGTCTGGTCTTCAAGTTTGGCAAATTGGGACTATGGATTAAACTTGCTGAACCTCGTAGAATATTTTTTCATCAGCTGAAAATTTGCCTTTTTTTTTTTTTTTTTTTTTTTGCAGATATTTAAACAGATTTAACAGAAAAATCTATGTTTTCTCTCCAATATTTGCAACACAAGCATTTATTATTTTCTGAAAGAGAGATTCATCTATAGTTGTACAATTGTTCTCATCCCTTCGTAAATATTCCTAATTTTGCAGGTATCTAAGTGGTTTAAAGGAGGAGCGTGAAGCTGCTGCGATAATATTTAAAGAGGCAGGGTTAGGGTTTTCTGATATGTCAGATGAAGGAAATAGGCATATTGTGGATAATAAGCAATTGGTAGAGGATGTGCGAAAGGCACTCTATGCATCCAAGATCTGCAGCTATGCACAGGGGATGAATATTCTCTGTGCCAAGAGCATTGAGAAGGGATGGAATTTGAATCTAGGGGAGCTTGCCCGTATCTGGAAAGGGGGGTGCATTATCAGGGCCATTTTCCTGGATAGAATCAAGAAGGCTTATGAGCGAAATCCACATCTTCCTAATCTTATGGTTGATCCTGAGTTTGCTAGAGAAATGGTAGAAAGGCAGGCTGCTTGGAGGAGGGTGGTGAATCTGGCCATTGATGCAGGTATTAGTACCCCTGGAATGAATGCCAGCCTAGCTTATTTTGACACTTACCGGCGTGCACGTCTGCCTGCCAATCTTGTCCAGGCTCAGCGTGATCTGTTTGGAGCTCATACTTATGAGCGGATTGATTGCGCTGGTTCCTTCCACACAGAATGGACTAAGATTGCAAGGCAGAACAAAGCAACAGGGGTTAAAGTCTAAGCAAGTTTTTGAAGGTTAAGCTTTTGCCCACATTTTGAGTTTTGTTGAAAAAAATATTGCTCTTAGTTTATATAAGCAAGTTTGAAAAATGTGCTCAGTTTTTGTTTTCCTTTTTCTTTTCTTCTTCTGAAGAAGGTTTCAATAAGTGGGATGGCTTGGTTGCCTTTTTTGACTGAAGAGATTCAGTTAACAAATCTGTTTGGCCAATAAGGCTGAAGTTTAAACCTTGATTCTTTTGTTTTTACCTCAAGTCTCTTAATTCATGCATTCTTCGGGTCCTTTTTCTCCATATGATGATTTCCTCTAGTTACTTGTTCAATACGATGCATTTGTGCATATGTTAATTGGTTCTTATATTTTCTTGTTATCTAGTTATATTGCTGCCCCTTATATTCCTGGTGGTTTACTTCCACAGCCCAGGACTCGACCGTATTGTAGTTGGCTATGGATATTTTTTTTCACTATATCTTATTTTACACAAGATTTGTGTTACCAGAAACCTGACCTCCCTTTCTTGTTATGTTATGATGACATTAAAAAGGTTGAAAAATCATACCAGAAACCTGACCACCCTTTCTTGTTATGATGACATAAAAAAGGTTGAAAAATCTATTTGATTTTATCAATGTTCCATGGGAATATGTCCCAGACCACAGGAGCTGTATTGGAGACATGCCATCGAGACACATCTCGCCATCCCAAAATCTTGTCTTGGGAACTTCATGGAACATTGTATTGGCGCACTTTATAGTCAAAATTTTGATTTCTTTGTTGTTTGGCACTAATAAGAATTGTCAATCTGTGACAGGCTTACTCATCAATATTAGCTTTTTCAAAATAGCCAAGAATATGTGCAAATATGTGAACAAAGCATGGAACAAATGAATAAAAGAGAAGTTATTAATGCTTGTCACTAAAGATAAACTAGCAGATATTTTGTGTATGACACCTTGATGTTTGCATGTTGATAGTATGCAGTCTTCTATGTTGCAAAGCTGGCAACGGTGTTGAGGTTTGCTATCGAATATGATGAATGCATTATATGTTCTGATGGCCTTTGCTAGGCATAATTTCCAGTTTCCAAAATTTGAGCATTAAGCTTATGTTTGCTCAATTTGTCAAAATTGTCACCTTCAATTGTTTTAACCAGCATTAAAGTGACAAGTGGCATTGTTTTGTTAGACATCAAAATATGTGAACAAAGCATGGAACAAATGAATAAAAGAGAAGATATTAATGCTTGTCACTAAAGATAACTTGCAGATACTTTGTGTATGACACCTTGATGTTTGCATGTTGATAGTATGCAGTCTTCTATGTTGCAAAGCTGGCAACGAATATGATGAATGCATTATATGTTCTGATGGCCTTTGCTCCATTGGAAGGCATAATTTCCAGTTTCCAAAATTTGAGCATTAAGCTTATGTTTGCTCAATTTGTCAAAATTGTCACCTTCAATTGTTTTAACCAGCATTAAAGTGACAAGTGGCATTGTTTTGTTAGACATCAAAGTATGTGAACAAAGCATGGAACAAATGAATAAAAGAGAAGATATTAATGCTTGTCACTAAAGATAACTTGCAGATATTTTGTGTATGACACCTTGATGTTTGCATGTTGATAGTATGCAGTCTTCTATGTTGCAAAGATGGCAACAAATATGATGATGAATGCATTATATGTTCTGATGGCCTTTGCTCCATGGGAAGGCATAATTTCCAGTTTCCAAAATTTGAGCATTAAGCTTATGTTTGCTCAATTTGTCAAAATTGTCACCTTCAATTGTTTTAACCAGCAATAAAGTGACAAGTGGCATTGTTTTGTTAGACATCAACTTTGTTGTCATAGTGAGTGAAATTGTTCCCTAGGTAATCAAGAGTGAAGAGAAAGTACTGATGTCACATTTTCCAATGTCATTATGAGACAACCAATTGTATCTGTCGCACCATCATTGTTCTTGCCAGTAAACATAGCAAGCCTATCCTTTGGCATCCTTGATGCCAGTGAACATTGCATACCTGTCCATAAGGTAAGTGGCCACTGCAGTTTGCCTCATGGTTTTCATTTTGTGGTTTGAGATGTTTTGTATACGAGGCTTTAATATCATCTATGTATTTCTTAAGCATTCTTGTCTTCTTATACTTCTCCATCATTCTGATATTTTATAGCACTACAGGAAGCTAAAAAAGAATAGCTGAATTTGTTGCAGTGCTGCAAACTGATTAAGCCCCTTTCAGAAATGTTCAGCAGATATTGGCAGTTAGCCTACTGCATGATAAACTTTTACATCTTCTCATTATAGAAGAGCAGGAAAAAGAAAAGATGAATATACCGAAATGGAATCACAAGATGCTCAACTTGAAGAGCATAAGAATCCAGTCAAAACCTACATAAAATATGACACTCGACATCAAGTTCATGCTTTCATAGTATTCCATGATAGAACTATGAATGATATGGACAACAATGAATAATGCCAAACTGAATTTAAAAGCAAACATTCTAGGGGAGCAGTGCCCTTAGAATGAAAACTGAGAATAATATCATCATAAATAGGTATTGTGAAACATACTGACAGGCACAGGAAGAAACCAAAGGGATTGGTGGCAAGTTGTGCACCAAGGTTGGCATCCTTTGCTTGCCATCCAATCACAGCGTGTGCTGGCTGGTGCCTTATTAGTGGCAGAATGAGTTATTTTATCATGTGACATTGTTCATGGAAGAAAATGCAAGTTAATGTTAGACCAGAGTTTTTATTTTTTAAGACAACTTTTTGACATATCTTTTCGTTTTTCGGTGAATAGTTGAATAAAATCATTTTCAATAATGACCAAAGTCCTACCTCAAGACACATGTTAAGAGGAATTGAAAGTATCAAGCTTATTAGAATGGGTTTGTTGGTCTTTATTCTCTAAGCAAATTGTCCAAGGATTTGTTCGGGCCAATTAGCTTTTAGTGGGCATAAATGTTTAGCTACCATTGTCTATTTTTTTTTTTTTTAAACGAAAAACCCCTTGCGGAGCCGACTTGGTCTGAGAGACCACGAACAGGGGGTTCTACACCGTCAAAGTCACCCGGGGGTCGCACCCGACCCTGCCCGCACCAACATTATCAATTGGATTTTAGATACCCAATTCAGCTTTTTGGTAGGGTGGAGATTTGAACCTGGGACCTCCCTTGGAGGATTGCCCTCTCCTTTCCAACTCACCTACAACACTTGGGTTACCATTGTCTATTTTCATTGTTATATTTTAACAAGCATTAATTTTTGTGTTAGTTGATATACTCACAAGTCATTGACAAAGATTTATGTTGATCTTTTGATGGAAAATTGAATTATTAAATTTGTAGTCTTATTTTTTTTAGACCATATAAATAATGTTAAAACGATACCCTAGAAATGGAAATAACAAAACAAGCAAATGCAATGAAAAGAGAAATGTGTATTTGTATTAATGTGTGGAAGCCGTGTTCTCCTTTTACAATGAAATGCCCCGATGTGCAGGGGTTAGATTACACAGAAGCTTGTTTTGATACAAATAGAAGAAAGGGGGAGAAACCCCTTTTCCAAAATAGTAGAGATTGGGTGCCAATGTTTCCGTGTTGCAATCAAAAGAGTTTTGGGTGGGCTTACATATCCTTTCAGACCACCCTTAGCCTCAACGGCCTGCAAAAGCCTGTTATCTGCACACAAGTTCTGCCAACAAAGGGGATTAGTACATACGGGCCTTCAGTGTGTAAGGCCCGTATCAATACGAAGATAAACAACAAGAACCCTTGGAATAAAATTACAGAAACCTTGAAAGATGTGCGGAACTCAAAACAATGAAAATATACCTTGTGTTGTGCTGATCTGGATCTAAAGTTGGTCACTTGGGACCGTGCAAACGTAGAGTGCTGTGTTTGGGGATGAGCAAACGCAAAGTGTTGCGTTTGGGGGTGTGCAAACACAAAGTGTTGCGTTTGGGGGCAAACGTAGGGGATTGCGTTTGGGACTGGGCAAACGCAGGGAGCTACATTTGGGACTGATTGGCAGAAAAAGGGGAACTGAGCTTGGTAGGATCGCTCCTCGGGTTGTGCGACTCAGACCTCGTTCGGGATATGAGCTTTTTGGTGCAAATTCGATAGCGTGACATCTTTTCTCCTCTTCTTCCTTTTTGTGGATGGAATGGTAGGGTTTTTGTAGGGTTGTGGAAGGTAAGGTGTGTGAGGATAGGTGGCAGTCTAGGGCAGCCAAATGACAGGGGTAGTTAGAGTAGGACACTTGAGGTGTCTCACTTAGGGGGAGAGGTGGCAAGGAGTGCATTGATGAGGGTTAGGAGACGTGGCAATGGGAGGGGTAGTGGTAGTTAGGACGTGGCAAAGGGGAGAGCATCCCAGGATGTATATATTTTCAGATTTAATTAAATCTAGAAAATGGAATAATGTGCTCACTAAATAACCCTAAGTGCAAACCTTAGGATTATTATTGACCTCAAATAATGGTTAGGGTTTGGTGCCTACATGTACCTTTTTGCATCGCGTTGCGTAAGACACAATGCGGTGCAAAAACAAGAGACATGGTTTATTGGGTGGAGATTGATTTTGTTGTCCCAACGTGAGGATTGAATGATCATCGAAATTTTTGTTTTGGCTTACCCCCTCAAGCGATGAATGGGTGGAAGATGAAGCAAATGAAACCTACGAGTCGATGATCGATGTGGATGGTGGAGAAGCGTGACTCAATGGATGCAAATGTCGCAAATCAAGGTAGATGAGGGGCTGCACGAGTGGAGGTGGTGAGGGTAGATGAGGTGTGTACCTATCGACATTGGTGGAGAGATGGGATCCTGATAGGGGGACTTTCCAGCTCTCGACAGGGGATATGACCATCACCTTGGAGGATATCTACCGCATCTTTCGAGTTCTTGTGGAGGGGCTGCTTGTCCGAGTGGGATGGGATAGGGAGTATGATATGAGGTGCATTTATGGAGACAAATGAGATAGGGAGTATGAGATGAGGTACATTTATGGAGACAGATGGGATGATGTGGATGTCAATAAGGGAGGCATACAATACTTGGAGATGTATCAAAATGACAAGCTGGAGGCACTACCGACTTATCTTATGTTCATGCTATTGAACATGTTGCTGTCTAATAGCACAGGAGCACGATTCTCTTGGAACCAGATTAGGCTGGTGTTTGATTTGATTGACGAGCCTCGGGTCTACGCTTGGGCGCTCGCACTATGAGCTTATAGATATATTGAGCTATACGAGGTTAAGAGACGAGGGCGGAAGGGTTTGGGTTGCAACCTTTTGTTATAGATCTAGGTCTTGGAGCACTTTAGGGTGGGTCGTCCTTTGAGGTTGCTTTGTGAGAGGGATGCCTCGTATCCTTATGCACTCAAGTGGCAAGTGGATGAGGAGAGGCGACACGGTCGCCCTTGTTGTGGCGGACAACATTATCGAGATATGTAGATGGGATTGACAACAAATGATGTGATATGGCGACCATGGAGGGGTGGTGATGGTTGGGCTAAGGATAGAGAGCAACTACGACGAATTAGTCGGGCTCAAAGGGTAGTTGGGTGCCACGATAACGAGGAGCTGATCCAGTTCTCGCGTGTTCTATGGTAGTTCGGGCTATGTTAGAGGGTTCCAGATAATCTTGTCATATATAGGCGTCGAGGTGATGAGCTCAATTTGGCTTATCTTGAGGATTGATTTGTGGAGGAGTCCGACGACGTTGGGACGACTCCTGTATATGATGATTGGTGGGCTATGTAGCTTTGGGCACCGAGTCAGGCAGTTGAGGATGTGAGCGAGGATGATGAAATGCAAATGCGGTCATGGAGGAGCCTGTACGACGATAGAGATGCCGTCGATCAAGCAGTGGTGCGGAGACCTTGAGGGTCGGTGAGGAGAGAGTTGTGGAGGGTAGCAACGGAGGTCGTGAGAGGGACGTGAGTGGTATGGATGTTGGTGGAGACTTAGGGGGAATGGGTGAGGAGCTAGAGGGAGCTCTGAGACTGTGTGAGGAGGAGTGGGCAACACTCCAGGTAGAGCATGACAGCCTGACAGAGCGTCTGGCTAGCATGGAGGTTAAGCGGGAGGACATGCATAGGCAATTAGTCCATATCTAGTGGGAGAAGGATGTGGCTGTGGCAGATAGGGAGTTCCCAGAGGCAGAGATTGCGGAGCTACAAGCGTATTTGGAGAGGCTGCAGGGCATACAGGGCATTAATGGTGACATGACTACAATAGCTGCCCTCCAGGCACATGTGGTGGCACGAGATCGACAATAGCGACAAGAGGTGGCATATTTTCGATCATTGGAGGATTTGTTTATGGAGCATGCCATCACACTACCAACATGATTTGTGTTTGCGAGATCCAAATACAGTCGATGGAGTCAGTTGAGGTTCAACGGTTCACGGTCGAGGGTTCCATGATTCAAGGAACCGTCAGCATAGCAAGGATATGGCTTTGGATCTTATCTTTGATTGCCTAGAGGCCGTGATGGCCTAGGTTAGCGGCCCCGACATGAGAGAGGTCGGGGTCACACTGCTTGTACTGATTTTGATGTTTTTGCTTTTCTTTGTATGAGCTTGAGAGTTTTTTTTTTGTTTTTTTACACAGCCTAAGGGTAAACGATGTATATTGCGATATTTATGTATATATATACATAGCTTTATTTGTTGGATTTATTGCGTCTTATATTCGTTAATTTGATTTTATGAGTGGATGGAATGACGATATGCAATGAAATGAATGTGTTATGAATGGATGCATGTTATATGGTAGTGATGTATGCCAATGAATTAATGGTGTTGCCATATTAATTGTCATTCGAAAAAGTCATGGACCGTTGCTTAGCAAACTTTTGTCTTTATCTCTTAATCAGGGACACCAACACATTAATACTGGTTTGCTATGTGACGAAAAATGAAATAAAAGATGTGTGAGGTAATGCAATGACTATGAAATTTGAGCTCCCTTATTAGTTTGTTCATCTTAGGGATAAAGAATCTAGAGTTGCTTTCCAAAGACTCAAACATCCAAGTTATCTCAAACAAATCCATCTATTAATCTCCCGAATCCTTAAGATACCAAG
Source organism: Wollemia nobilis (assembly GCA_028583015.1). Classification (NCBI taxonomy): domain Eukaryota; kingdom Viridiplantae; phylum Streptophyta; class Pinopsida; order Araucariales; family Araucariaceae; genus Wollemia; species Wollemia nobilis. Next base: position 8,378,233 of record JAQPPZ010016703.1, read on the forward strand.
GGCGTCCTAGTGGATTCAAGTCTCTCAAGGACCAACAGTGTGTGCAACGACTGTTCGTTTCCAATTGTGAGCAAAGGTAGACTAATCAATTGTAAATAATGCCAATAAGCTAACTCATCCGTAAGCGTACATAGGTCTGTACAAAAGGTTGCTAATGTGACATGTCACCAAGTGGAGGGCATACTCCATTGCCAACGAGCTTTTATAGCCCCAAAATCCTTCGACGTTGCTCCATTGCCAGCCAATGTCTATAGCGCCGGTGGAGACGTCTAAAATCCCATGGATCCATTATGAATGAGTATCAATGATTTGAATTATTCTTGCTTCTCTATATTTATAATTTTTTTTTTTTATCCTTAGGGTTGGATTATGCGCATGATAGGATGAATAGGGGAAACCGTTCGCTTTATGGCAATAGCCACACATGAGTTTGTCGTTCCAAGGCATCACAATGTGATTAATGTGTGATACATGTGCGTGGTCCAAAAGGAAATATAATTTAACCAGGAACAACCTGTAGCATGTAAGGACTGTTTGATGTTCAATGGAGGTTGTCTGAAACATTAGGAGTGGCTGAGTGATTGAAAGCACCTAGAGATTCCTCAAACCAAAGACTACCAAAGCAATAAGTTTCATGCAAAATGGAAGTGTGCAAATAATAGTGTGGTATTTTTTTTTTTTTCAGAATGGTTATGAATGGTGGAATGAGACCAATACTAACCTGATTAAGGCAACAAGACTCAGTAGACTAACAATTATCCAAACTAACCGAATGACAACCAATACTGTTGATGAAGTGTATGAATGTAGATGACAAGAATGCGTAAATGCAATTTATAGGAAGATGAAAGTGGAATATATATGAATTATGAGTGCAACTGTTTTATGCGAATGGATGTACATTATGTTTTTTTTTTGCCATATATATATATATATTTCACATCTAGTGTAGAAATCTCTCATGTGAATGATGTTTAGTGGTTTAGGCTCTTTGATTCCCTCAAGATTGGTAAGCTTATATGTTCTAGGTCCCAACTTCTGTTTAACAATGAATGGACCAAGCCAATTAGCCGCATATTTATCATGAAGGTGCGACAAGACATTGGTATTTTGTTGATTCTCTTTAAGGATGAGATATCCTACTTGGAATTCATGTGGATGAACTTTTGCATTATAAGCACGCTTGATACGGTCTTGGTATACCTGTAGATGCTCCAGGGCATTGATTCGTCTTTCATCGAGGAGCGTAAGCTGATCAAGGCGCGCTTGTCAGGCAGTATTATCATCCATGAACTCTTGTAAAGAAATGCACAGTGAGGGGATCTCGAGCTCAAGAGGCATAATTGCCTCGACCCAATAGACGAGAAAAAGGAGTTGCCCTTGTAGGCGCACGAATGCTCGTTCAATAAGCCTATAATGGCAAGAGGATTTGAAGATGCTAATCTTTGTGGTTATCTTTGATGAGTTTCTTGAAAATGGCTATCAATGTCTTATTGGTGGCCTCAGTTTGTCCATTTGTTTGTGGGTAGTAAGGAGTTGAGAAACTATGTTGAATGTGGTATTTTTCTCAAAGTGCTTGAACATCCTTATTCTTAAAAGACGTGCCATTATTAGAAATGATTTTTGAGGGGATACCAAAACAACAGATGTGTTGGAGTATAAACTTCACAATTCAAGGTTCTGTCATGCTAGTCATAGGAATTGCCTTGACCCACTTTGTAAAGTAATCAATGGTAGTGATGATGAATGTATGTTGTCTCAAGGAGGGAGGCAAGTTTTTGCCAATCAAGTCTAGACCCCATTGTGAAAAGGGCCACAGGGCCTGAATTGGTTGCAAAGCTTGCGATGATACATGGGTTAAATTGACATGTTGGCATTTTTGACACTTCTTGATATATTTGTAATAATCATTTTCCATAGTGGGCCAATAATAGTCCATGCACAAAATGCGCTTTGCAATGGCCATCTCACTAAAATGACCACCACAAGTACCATCATGAGCCTTAGATATGGTCCACTGTGCCTCCGCGGGCTCTAGACAACGAAGTAGAATCTCATCATAGCCACGTCGATATAGCACATCTCCCAAAAGAGTGTAATGAGTTGCCTTTTGTTTGGAAGTGCATTTGGCGGCCCACGACAAATCTGTAGGGAGACTGCCAAACTTGAGAAAATCTTTGACTTGGTTGAGCCATGTATGGTTGTGCTTGAATGAAAATAACTTTTTCATCTTTAGAATCTGCTCGTGTAATTGTGGATTGGGACAATGTTGTGATGATGTCCAATGTGACCTCTCCAAAGGGGTTCTTCAAAATTAATGAACCAAGAGAGGTCATTGTATTTGCAAATCGATTAGTCAAATGAGACAAGTTATCAATCTCGTACCAGTCAAAATTTTTGCTTTTAAAATTGGACATTTACATTGGTAAGTTCCCTTTACTTGGTAAATGACGAGTTGGAAATCACCAAAGATTCAAATGTGCTTGATGCCCATGGTCACTACTGCCTAAAGTCCTAAAATCAAGGCTTCATATTTTGTGTTGTTTGTGCATGAGAAGTCGAGTTTGAATGATGAAGGGATAGGCATCCCTTGTGGTGTGTAAAACACGACTCCTGTACCTTGTCCTTTCTCGCACTTAGAACCATCAAAGAACATGGTGATATCAACATCATCTTCAGGGGTGACATATTCTTCCTGTTCAGTGATATTAAAGACTGAATCATCCGATACCTCGATGAATAAAGGTTGATCATTAGGAAGCAGAGCTTTTGCTAGATGATTGGCTTTCACTTGACCTTTGATGGATTTTTGACTAATGAATTCGAGGTTGAATTCTGTTAAAAGCATTATCCATTTCACAATACGAATGTTATTGTATGTGCAAGTCATCATGTAACGCAGAGGGTTTTTGTGAGCTATTACGTAAGTGGTGTGACTTAGCATGTAATGTCTGAGTTTCTTAATGGCAAAAACCACTGTTAGATACAACTTTTCCACATGCGTATCTTGTTTCGTAGCTCACAAGCATTCGACTAATATAGTAAATCGTCTGCTCTCGATTGTTTTCATTCTTTTGTGCAAGCATTGTCCCTAATGCAAAATTCGTGGCTGAAATATATAGATGAAACGGGATACCAAGGCAAGGCAGAGTTAGAACTGACGAAGAGGCTAAGTATTTCTTGGTGTCATCAAAAGCCTCTTGACACTCCTTGGTCCATCAGAAAGTTACCCCCTTTTGTAGCAAGTGATTAAATGACTTGCATTTGTTAGAGAGTTGCATGATGAAACGATGAATCACTTGAGTCTTCTTTTGTAAGTTGCGCAACTCTTTAAGGTTTCTTAGGGGTAACATTTCAACAATGGCCTTGACCTTATTAGGGTCTACTTTAATGCCACACTTGGAGACAATGAACCCTACAAGTTTATCTGATTTAACTCCAAAGACACATTTCTTAGGGTTCAATCTCACCTTATGTTCAAGGAGTCGATCAAAGACTTTATGTAATACATCGATGTGCTCATGACATGTTTTAGATTTTTCTAGTAAATCATCCACATAATCTTCAATGATCTTATGCATGTAATCATGGAAAATATATGTCATGGTACGTTTGTACGTAGCTCCTGCATTTTTAAGGCCGAATGACATTACTTTGTAACAAAAAGTCCCCCAGGGTGTTGTAAATGTTGTTTTGTATTGGTCATCAAGATTGACTCGAATTTGATTATACCCTAAAAAATCATCCATTAGGGAGAGCATTTCGTGGCCAGTAGTAGAGTCTACGAGAGTGTCGATGTTTGGTAGTGGAAAATCATCCTTAAGACACACTTGAAAATTTGTGCATATGCGAATCCCCTCGTTATGTTTGCGAATGGGTACCATATTTGAAAACCACTCAGGGTACTCAATGGGTTTAATGAAACCCACATCTAATAGTTTTGGGAGTTATTTAACCATGAGGGCAATGGTAGGGTGAAGTTTTCGTAGCTTTTGCTTGATTGGTTTTGTGTTGGGACTCAAGGTGAGATTGTGGACCACCAAGTTGGGATCAAGGCAATGCATGTCCTTATATGACCATGCAAAAACATCCTTCTTCTCTGTTAGAAGCGATGTAAGCCACTCTTACTATTCTGCAGACAAACTTTTTCCAAGTTTAACAATCTGTGGATTATTCGGGTCTGCATTGAGATTCATATCAATAGTTTCCTCGATAATCAAGTGGGAACCCTCCTCCAGTTGGTGGGGAGTAGGAACGAGGTGAATGTTACCAACAATGTTATCAGGCATATTAGGCATGGCTTCTTCCACCTTGGTGTGGTAAACGGAAGGAGAAGGTGATGAAGGCGACGGGATGTAAGTGCTAGAAGCTCTTAACAATTCTTCGAAAAGAAGAAATTCGAAAATGGATGGGGGATGAAATTTGGTCCATGTCGATAAGGCTAATTCCGATTGCAATTGGTTTTTCCGGATCATATGGATTATGGAGAGGGGCGAACAAGTCGATAGAGATCATGTTAACTTGATGGTGATGTGGTGGTTGTGGTGTGAAGGTTGGATTCCCTTCAACATGCTCTCTAGGAAGCAGCTGGTTTAAAATTGATTGATTATTACATTGCGGGGGTGACCAAGGTGGAGGTGGTGGATCGACAGGTGCGTCGAGGCGCTCGGGTGGAAGTAGATGAAAGATGGTATCCTTGGTCTTGTTGCCTTAATCAAGGGCACCTTAATTTTAGTATTGGTATTATAACGCCATGCATAGTTCATTGGCATCCATCTTGCATTGCATAACACCTTGTTTCTTTTGTAGTCTCTGGCCTGAAGAATCTCTAGGTGCTTTCAGCCACTCAACCATTCCTAGTGTTTCAGACAACCTCCATTGAACATCAAACAGTCCTTAGATGCTACAGGTTGTTCTTGGTTAAATCAAGTTTCTTTTTGGGCCACACATATGTATCACACATTAATCGTATTGTGATGCCTCAAAACAACAAACTCATGCGTGGCTATTGCCATAAAGTGAACGGTTTCCCCTGCTCATCCTATCATGTACATGGTCTAACCCTGATAATTGACAAAAGGACAAGCGCAAAGCAAAAGTCTTAAAAAAAATAAATAAAAGCTTGAATCATGGGGTTAACCTCCATCGGGGCTATAGACGGTTAACTGGCAGTGGAGTACACCTTGCATGACGATACATTTGTTACATTAGCGACCTTTTGTACAGACCTATGTATGCTTGTGGATGAGCTAGCTTATTGGCATATGTTACAATTGATTAGTCTACACTTGCTCACAATTAGAAATGAACATTCACTGCACACACAGTTGGTCCTTGAGAGACTTGACTCCACTAGGACACCCTTAGTATCTTATGGATTTGTGGGATTAATAGATGGGTTTGTTTGAGGTCACTAGGATGTTTGAGTCTTTGGAAAACAACTCTAGATTCTTTATCCCTAAGACAAACAAATTGATAAGTGAGCTCAAATTTCATACCACCATTGCATTGCTTCACTCATGTCTTATATTTCATTTCATTTTCCATCATATAGTCAAACCAATATTATTGTGTTGGTGTCCCTGATTAAGCAATTCAGGCTAAGTTTACTAATGAATATTCCACAACTTTCTCGAATGACAATCAATTAAGCGTCAACATTCATTCACCCAACATATGCTAATCTATGTCAATCATTTTTAAGGTCGTGCCCTTTGCCTCACTCTATCAAAATTCAAAAGGCTCCAAAGGAGAAATTCCTTTGGTCACTTTTAATCCAAAAGGCTCCAAAAGAGAAACTCCTTTGGTCACTTTTAATCTAAAAGGCTCCAAAGGAGATACCCCTTTGGTCAATTCAATTGAAAAGGTTCCAAAGGAACCAAACTCCTTTGGTTAATTTCAATCCAAAAAGGCTCCAAAGCAACTAAACCCCTTTGGTCACTTTCGGTTCAAAAGGCTCCAAAGGCATCAAACCCCTCTGGTTAACATCTAGAATAACTTTTTCTTTCTTGCACTAGCTTAGGATTTACTCTTTTGTTGTAGATCATCCAACCTAGATTCTCAAGTGAACCTTGTACCTAGTAATCTACTCTAGCCACTGATTGGTTGTAGCGACTGGTTATCCATGCAATCTGGTAGGATGGGTAGATCACCATAAGGACACTTGTTCAAAAACAAATGCCACAATTTCTCCATCCATTCATGTCATGTTCCCCTTTTTTCTCAACTCATCTCTAACCTATCATGACCCATTCCATGATAATTTTCGATTGTCTTTGAATCAAGTTCAATATTCAATCACCTAATTTTGGAGTCACATGTGTCCAAGAAATTTTGCCAAAGGCTATCATCAAAACCCTTTTTGTTGGGTTGCAAAAGCAGAACATATTATAAAATTCACAATTGGTATGCACCATGCCACTTCCAATATGGGTTTACATGCGATGACTGCAATCAAGGTTGTAAAACTAGACCTCCATCTTCGAACAATTCCACTATCACACACATACCGTCACTGGATGGTCCATATACCACATTACAAGTGCTCATCATTCTTGGGGCAGTTAACATTGATCTTGATTTACGATATTTGCATCCATCGAATCATGCTTCTCCACCATCCACATCGGTCAATCGACTTGTGGGTTTCATCTACTTCATCTTCAACCTATTCACCGCTTGAGGGGGTAAGCCAAAACCATTCAATCTTTGCGTTGGGACAACAAAATCAATTTCTCCACCCAATAAACCAGGTTTCTTTTGTTTTTGCACCACATTGTGTCTTATGCAACACGATGCAAAAAGAGGCATATGTAGACACCAAACCCTAACCATAACCATTTAAAAGAGGGTAATAATAATTCTAAGGTTTGCACTTAGGGTTATTTAGTGAGCACATTATTCCATTTTCCAGATTTAATTAAATCTGGAAAAAATATCCTAGGATGCTCTCCCCTTTGCCACATGTCCTAACTACCACTACCCCTCCCCTTGCCACATCTCCTAACCCTCATCAATGCACTCCCTGCCACCTCTCCCCTTAAGTGAGACACCTTAAGTGTCCCAATCTAACTACCCCTGCCATTTGGTTGCCCTAGCCTGCCACCTATCCTCATACCCCTCGCATTTGACAATCCTACAAATACCCCACAATTCCATCCATCAAAGGGAAGAAGAGAAAAAATACTGTCACGTTGTCATATTTGTGCTAGAAAGCTCACATCCCGATCGAGGTCCGAGTCGCACAACCCGAGGAGAGATCCTGCCAAGCCCAGTTGCCCTTTTTCTACTAGTCAACACCAAATGCAGCTACCTGCATTTGCCCAAAGTCCCAAACATGGCTCCTTGCATTTGACCAGTTTCCCAAATGCAGTACTCTGCGTTTGCACACCCCCAAATGCAACACTGTATTTTATCATCTCCAAACGCAACACTACGTTTGCATAGTCTTGGACAACCAACTTGAGATCCAGATTAGCACAGGTAACACAAGGTATCTTTTCATTGTTTTGAGTTCCACACACCTTTTAGGGTTTCTATAATTTCATTCCAAATGTTTTTCTCTTATCTTCATATTGATACGAGCCTTACACAGTGAAGGACCCATATGTGCTACTAATCCCCTTTCTTGGCAGAACTTGTGTGCAGATAACAAGCCTACCTAAAACTCTTTCGATTGCAACATGGAAACATTGGCACCCGATCTCTACTATTTTGTAAAAGGGGTTTCTCCCCCTTTCTTCTATTTGTATCGAAACAAGTTGTGTAATTTGACCCCTGAACATCGAGGCATTTCATTGTAGAAGGAGAACACGACTTCCACACATTAATACAAATACACATTTCTCTTTTCATTGCATTTGCTTGTTTTGTTATTTCCATTGCTAGGGTTTGCACTTAGGGTTATTTAGTGAGCACATTATACCATTGTTCAGATTTAATTAAATTGGAAAAAGTATCCTAGGATGCTCTCCTCTTTGCCACATGTTCTAACTACCACTATCCCTCCACTTGTCACATCTCCTAACCCTCATCAATGCACTCCCTGCCACCTCTCCCCCTAAGTGAGACATCTCAAGTAACCCACTCTAACTACCCCTGCCATTTGGCTGCCTTAGCCTACCACCTATCCTCACATCCCTCACCTTCCACAACCCTACAAATACCCCACCATTCCATCCACAAAAAAGGGAAGAAGAGGAGAAAAGATATTGTCACGCTACCAGATTTGTGTCAGAAAGCTCACATCCCGATCGAGGGCCGAGTTGCACAACCTGAGGAGCGATCTCGCCAAGCCTAGTTGCATTTTTTTTGCTAGTCAGCCCCAAACGCAAGCTCCCTGGGTTTGCCCAGCCCCAAACGCAATCCCCTAACGTTTGACCAGTTTCCCAAATGCAGTACTTTGCGTTTGCACACCCCCAAACGCAACACTCTATGTTTGCTCATCCCCAAACACAACACTTTGCATTTGCATGGTCTCGGGCGACCAACTTCAGATCTAGATCAGCACAGGTAACACAAGGTATATTTTTATTATTTTGAGTTCCGCACATCTTTAAGGGTTTTTGTAATTTCATTCCAAGGGTTTTTGTTGCTTATCTTCATATTGATACGAGCCTTACACAGTGAAGGCCCTGTATGTGCTACTAATCCCCTTTGTTGGCAGAACTTGTTTGCATATAACATGCTTTTGTAGGTTGTTGAGGCTAAGGGTGGTCCGGAAGGATACACAAGCAACCCAAAACTCTTTCGATTGTAACACGGAAACATTGGCACCCGATCTCTACTATTTTGTAAAAGGGGTTTCTCCTCCTTTCTTCTATTTGTATCAAAACACACTTTTGTGTAGTTTGACCCTTGTACATTGGGGCATTTCATTGTAAAAGGAGAACACGACTTCCACACATTAATACAAATACACATTTCTCTTTTCATTGCATTTGCTTGTTTTGTTATTTTCGTTGCTAGGGTGTCGTTTTCATTGCTAAAAGTTTGACGATGATGGTGGGACCCCAAAGGGTTTTTGTGACACCTTGCTGTGATTAAATTTGTGCCGATTTATGCCTATTTGTTGGTTGCAAGGCTCTGGAGTTTTGTAATGGTCCTCCCAAAACACATCTATGATATTGTTATTGATGAACATCTATGATAATTGTTGTTTGTGATTGATGAACATCTCTTTTAAAATTATTATTATGCTTCATTATTTTGGGATATAGTACTGCTGATGGTCTTTGTTTTGCAGGTACAAGTTCTCGAGAAATAAAAAGGGAAATTATGGCTGTGTGAAATATCACTGCGGTGGGGTATTCACATTGATAGAGATGAGAAAAACTTTATCAGCGATACACTCACCAATGGCTCACGAGTACATGGAAGCTCGAATAAACTGCATTCATATAGGTGCATTATGAATGTGTGTTTTTGCACCTTGAGTGTATGTGCTTTGAATGTTTTATGCTTTGAATATTTTGGATAAAGCTTATTTTTTCTCTAGTTGATTAAATGTTTATCTTTCAAACCTCCAATGGCAAGGAAAGTGCCATAAGCATGAGAGCTATTCCTGCTAGGTAGATGATAACCTTCGTTGTCATCAAAGTACCTAAAGGAATCAAATTGGAGGTATAGATGTGAATAAAATAAATTGCTTGTATGCTAGATGTTTTCTTCTACCTTCTTTTAAAAATAAATAATTATGAAAATAAATTATAATAAATCTTAAAAAAAAGATATATGAGAATGTTCTTATTTTACAAGAGTTTATTGTTATTAAAATAAATGCTATCAAAGCAAATAATATAATAATAAAAAAATAATAAATTAAATAGGGGACTAACCTTTAAGTTAGCATATATATATATATATATATATATATATATATATATGTTTTAGTTATTTTTAGAAAAAGTCCTCCATCGCCTTTTGAAACCTTGAATGAAGTTTGCATGGCCACCTGGTAGATAGAGGCCCTATTGAGTTAGCTGCTCTCATAAATTTCTTTAGTCTATAAAATTGATTAATCAGAAGGCTTGTTCACGACTTTTGGTATTGCTTGAGTAAAGCAGGAAATACGCAAGGAGGGCTGTTCTTTTACCAAGTCGATTTTCCTCCATTAGTGTAACATTGTTGTGTGTGAATTTAGTGTTTTATTGAATCTGCCTTAGAAAAATGAAAGTTCTCTGATTTAAAATATACCAATTTGGTGTTTGTGAATGCTTTTTCAGTAGATTGTTGCTTGATATCTTTAAGTCTAGAATATCTGTTAGAAATATGTGATGTTATCTTCAAGTTAGGAGCACCTCTCTTATTCTTTAATTGTTAGCTTGTCAGGCCATATTTCAGATTTGAAAATAGGAATGGTTGATTATGTTTTAAAAAGTTTAAAACAATATGTGTAGCCAACAAATTGTTGAAACTCTCCAGTAGTTGTACGTTCAAGGACTGATAAGGGATGGCTTCTATAACTTTTTATGTAGAGGTTCGCCCAACAAATTTGTACCGATAAAATTAAAAACATATATACTGGAAGTATTAATCACCATAGCAAATAATATCATAGGGAAATTTAATACACAATTGTATAGTTTTTTTTGTCTCACTGTGTTACACCTTGCACATGAGTGGAAAGAAATGTGTTATTAATAATTCATATGTTAAATGTGCCTAGATTCGTATTATTGGTTTAAACCTATTGTTTAACTTAAGTATGTTACGAATTTATTAAGAGTATATATATTAAATTGGCCTGTAACCATATGAAACTGTGCAATTAAGCTTGTTTATTTTGTATGAATTGGGGTACGTGGTGATTATGTTGTATTTGTAGACTGTTTAAAGTTTGTAAAGCTCAAAAATGCCTTGAAAACATAATATGCTGTGTGTAACTCGTATGACTTGAGCAATTGAATAGTTAGCAAAATTTAGGCATTGCATTGCATCTCATTTAGAAGTAAGCTAGTATCATATTATCGAGAGCCACTCTGATCCCTAAAAATTAGAATTCAAGACTCAAGGCATGGGTCTAAGTTGCTCAGTAACCGTGGACGTAGTTTGACGTGCTGATGGCATTATCTGTTAAGAAAGATGCTAAGTATGTTAGCACAAATCTAGGTTATACCTCCTCTTTCCACGGGGGAAAAGTGTTCATATTTTATAATCTCAGTTTGTTTTATTTCTTCTTTTCGGAAATTGGAAGGATATGAGTAGTTAAGGTGTTTCAAAACATTTAATGATATTATCCTCCTTTGAAGAAAAGCCATGCAAAATTGACATTCTTTGATGAGGACATGTTATTGTTATTCATGTGAGACTTCACAACAAGCTCTCGTTAGATTTAGTTGTTAATTTGTTAGCTCAAATTAGCTAATTGTTGCATTTTCGTTATGTATTTTATTCTATTTAAGCACTATTGAATAAAATAATCGCACTTTGATGTAATTCCACATCAGATGGTATCAGAGCAGTATATTTTGCTTTTGTTTGGGTAAGGCACCATGTTGTTTGCTCAAGATCAAATTTTCTTCGAAAATTTGGAGCAACGATTGAAATTAATCGTTGCTAATGTTCAACAAATTCAAGCTGCCACAACAAAAGAACATGAAGAAGTTGTAGAAGAAATTCTTCCTATAGAAGACATTGCTGCAGAAGAAGATTTTGTAGAAAACGAATGTCTTCATGTGGAAGCCATTGTTGTAGAAGAAGAAATTCTTCTTGCTGAAGAATTTGTTGCAAAATAAATTCTCCCGATGGAAGAATTAGAAGAAGAAATAATTTTTGTAGAAGAAATTTCTGCAGAAGGAATTGTTGCTGCAGAAGAAGAAAATATTGCAACAAAAGAAATCTTTGTAGAAGAAATAATTATTTCTGAAGAAAGAAAAATTATTTTTATGGAAGAAATTTTTATTTCTATTTTTTTTTGAAGCAGTACCTGGAATCGAACCAGGATCTATGGGCATGGAGCCCATCGTCCTTCCATTGGACCATACTGCTGCCAATACAAAATTTGAAGGCCTATTTCATGAAGATCCAGACATAATACAAAATTTGAAGGCCTATTTCATGAAGATCCAGACATAAGATTTCACCATTTTTCCTTCCACTGCAGATGGTGGATCTTGTTATGTTACTGGATCTATTTTTCTTTGGCTCTCTAGTTTGCCACAGATGAAGGATCTGCAATTGCTTCGTATCCCAATTCAGCCACCTTTTTGGCCTCTACCAGCTTCACATGTGGTTTCACTTTCACTCTTATTGGAGTGGATTACCCCATGGTTGATCTGTGCGCGAGGAGCTGCACAAGCTACGTAGGAAACCCCCCTATTTTCCTTTGTGTGGAGGAAAGGCCTGCACGTGCCTCCACGCGCATGGAGCACGCTCTTGTGTGCCTCCACGTGTGTGGAGCACGTTTGCACGTGCTACCTTCTTGTGCACAGGTTGTGCACCCACGCTGGCCTAGTCTATGGCCAACGTGTTGGCCAACCCACAAGTTCCTGCACGCTCCATGCTAGCCTATGGCCATCGTGTTGGCCAACACGTAGGTGGCCTGCACACTTCACGCTGGTTCACGACCAGCGTGTTGGCTAGTGCGTAGGTGGCCTATGCGCTTCACACTGGTCCATGACCAGCGTGCTGGGCCAGCGCACAATGGTGCGCGAGGTCAACTTTGATCGTGTGCCCATTGAAAATTTTAGTATTAAAAAAAATTAAATTAAATTAATTAATTAATTTATTAAATAAATGAATTAAAAATTAAATTAATTAATCAATTATTTTGAATATTTTTTTATTATATATGTCAACTTGAGGAACCATTCATCCGTCTGCAAGCATAGGCGAGTTTATAGTCGTTGGAAAGCTCTTTTCGAGCCCGACCCATTGGTATCCTTCTTTTGGCATTTTGTGAAGACCTGTTCCAACTCATCCTTGGTCTTCTTCTCCTTGTATCTTGGAGTGCATTTTTGGTCGTACCCGACACTCCTAAGTTTGCTCCCATTTTCTTGTGAAAGCATTGGAGTCCAATGCTTATATGGTTGGGAGGAATGATGAGGACATATTATTGTTATTCACGTGAGACTTCACAACAAGCTCACGTTAGATTTAGTTGTTAATTTGTTAGCTAATTTGTTAGCTCAAATTAGCTAATTGTTGCATTTTCGTTATGTATTTTATTCTATTTAAGCACTATTGAATAAAATAATCACACTTCGATGTGATTCCACATCATTCTTATATGCATATCCGATTTTAGATGTAATTTGTATTGGTTAATGTGTGACGTCTATTTGGTTTGTGCTTAGCAAGGATTGTGTTTGCATAAATTACTAACCTGATACGTTACGTATCTGATTCATTATAGCGCACTTACACATTGTGTTATTCTTGCTTGTTGCGACTATGTATGTGGATTCATGATACACTGTTATAATCAACAATATTTATTATGTAATTATTAGACATGAAACCTATCTATTACATTTATGATGAAGTGATTCTTTACAACCTAGAGTAAATAAACAAATATATGTATAATGTTCAATATTTAAGTCAGTACTCTATATTCGATAAACGAAATCATCATGAATAATTTTGGAAATCCACCTCCTATGTGCAATATCTGGTAATATGGAGAAACACTATGACGTTCAATCATTATTTTTAAAGAAAACTTAGTTCTCTTAATTAAGTCCTTCGCTTTTCAGCCCTATAGTGGGCAATTGGTATTTTTGGTATTATAATTGGGTTTTATAAGGGTTAAGAAATAAGTTTGACAAATGCTTTGCCTCTGAAAGAATAAGACTCGGTCAAAGTAGTTAATATTACTTTTGAAACTAAGCGTAAATATATATAAAAGATAGATTAATATATGTTAATACTGTCTTATTTGAAAATTGTATTTTTCTGCTATTCACTGGGTTTTACAAAGAAGATTGTTTTAAATTGAAATGAATTGTAACTTTGTTGTTAAAAGATATGATTAAGTTAGGATATGATTTTATATAAACTTATTTAGTTTCCTCGAATAAAAAGATATGATTAAGACAATTTTATTTGAGTTGAAAGGTATATAATTTATTAAGATCATTTCCTTGATTTAAAGTTCTCAAAAGTTAGGATGAATGCCATTAAACTTCTTATGGTCCTTCTTCTTCTAAAATTTGGTATTTAAATAACTATCGGATAGGGGTTTTATTTAAAATGATTATAATATCTTGTTTGTAGAAAAGTAATAGTATTTTCAAATTTTCTTCTAGTTAGAGCTTATCCTAGGGAAGCTTTTAAGTTTAGTTAGACCCCGATTTATATAGATTTGGATTAACATGCAGCTAATAATTTAGATATTTATTTATTTTGGAATGTATTAAGTTATTTTGAAATATTGAGAAAAAAGCTTTGCTTTAATCGAATAGATTTTATTTAATGTAGGAATCACTTAGCTTATTTTATGAATTCTCATTAATGTTGTGTTTTATTAAGTAATTTATGTTTTGTGTTCCATATCATAAAGGTAATTTATCCATGTGAAACATAAACTTCATAAGTTGGTATTATTCTTCCTTAAGAAATTAGGGAACATTTAAAGTCTAGGGTTTATACATAAAACCATAATCATCGATAGGATGATAAGAAAATCTTGAATATAAATCCGCCCTTACCCATAATCATTGACGGGAATGATAAGGAAACTAAGACACCCATTACTATTGAACTGTGAGTATGTAATCAATGTGACTTGGGAATAACTGCTAGGGATAGGTGGGATGGGGCACCTATCTAGGTCATTGTACGAGCAGTATGGTGGTGGACCTTGTGTGAAATTGCTGAATAAGGGATCTTCGTGGGAGGACTAAATATTTAAGATGATATTTCCTGGTGAGGGAGAATATTGAAGGGATATTTAGGACTCCAAGATAAGATTCTACAGTGATTCAGAATGAGACGTATCACTGTATTTGCAAAATCATCAAGAATCCATGATCAGAGCCAGGTGAATGTCATGACCTTAATTGCCCATGATGGTTAAGCACCATAACATTCACGCTAATCCTTACATGTTTTGACAACATATGAGTTAAGCTGTACTTGGGGTTCCACTTAACATGTTAAGGGAGTTATGCGTCCCCCTCTAGGTGTTATGGGCCCTAGAGGATAACCCATGCTGTGATTCTATATTCACTAGAAAAATGGGTGAGATGGATAGGATCATTAAAGGCACTTTCTTCAAGACTCGACTAGTCTCGCCCACTTGGGAGATCGACTACAATTATCAAATTCCAAAACGTGGTACTTAATGCTATGTACTGATGCAAAAAGGATGCAAAACTAAACCTTGAAAACATTTTTTTTTTACCCTTGTTAGCTACCTTCCTAGCTTGTCCAACCTTTAAAAAAATTTGAATGTTACAACCAATGTGTGTTTGACTAAGGTTGTTACAAGTTTAATCTTGCAGAAGACTCTAAAAACTTGAAGGTCAAACGTGCTGTTTCAAAGGTTTCCTGCTTTGCATAAACGCAGGTCATGTTTTCCAAGCTCAACACATTGCATTTGATAGACCCCAAACACAACAAGCCGCGTTTGACAGATCCTAAATGTAGCATACTGTGTTTGATAGGCCCCAATAGACCAGAAATTGAGCTTAAGGCTTATAGGTGAGTATTTTGGATTTTTTCCTATGTCAAATTTCTATTAAGGAAAAATACTTACTTGTTTCTATATTCTTTGGTTGGCAGATCTTTTCTTCGTAGTGTAGATTAAAAAAACAATTGCATTTTGTAGGCAATAAAGTTGAAGTGCATGCTAAGATAGGTTGCATTTGATAGATTTGTTTACTCTAGCATATGTTATCACATTATGTTTGTTTTTGTGTGTCATGTTGTGTGTTTGTGTCCTTAATTGCACAAATAGGTATTTTAGGTAAAAGTGCATCCTAGTTGCATTTTTGTAGGATTAGGCTGCATTCATTTTTCAGATTTGCAAAAACACAAAAACAAGAAAACCAAAACCCCCACACACATGCACTACAAAAAATGTCACACTTCAACATATGTATATCATATAAGTGTGAGGAAAACCAATTAGTGAGTTGGATTTCATCACCAACCACTGATTGCCCTAGAAAAACCATAGTTAGTTCAATAGTCTCTTGGACTTCATCACCAAGAGGCTGATTGCTCTTGAGATTAGCTTGGGGTGATCTTTAGGTTAGACGCCCTTTAACCACAAGGCTAAATAACCAGTGGAGCGTAGCTATCATTATTTTTCGAGCCCACCCAAGGGTGAAGTGAAAGTTTGGATAGACTGGTAGCAGGAATTAGCGCAACCTCTTTCGAAGTTAATTTTGGTTCCCTTAGGATACACCCATCACCAATCCTTCATCTAGGAAGCTTCATTAGCCATTCGTGACTCATTCTTCTAAATAGGGGTGGGTATGGACACACCCTTCTAAATTTAACTTTGCTACTTACCACTCATAAGTCTTAGGTCTAGGGAACATCAAACACACCAAAACAAAACAAAAAATCCAAAAAAAGGAGACCAAAGCTTAAAAAAAACAAAACAAAAACATGATTACAAAATGAAGAAAAAGAGAACAATGCTTGCTTGTTTGTGTGATTGTGTGTTTGTTCATAGCATAAGTATCACATTTGCCACACTCACCACATATGTAATCTACAAATTCATCATTTCATCTCAACCCCTAGCTTATGGTATTGACCTGACGTCAAGCCAAAGCCAAATCTCTAGTCGACACTTGAAGCCAAACACCTTCATCCATGGAGAATTATGCCCAAATATCCCAAGCATCAAGCACTCCTGTGAATGCGTAAGGGGGTACGTCATAAGCCATTTACATGAACCTGTCTGTCGGGCCTTTCCATCATGCGTTCCCTTCAGCTGAAGAGCAACAGGCTAGACATGATCTAGACATGATGCAGAGGGCCACCCATACTGCTATTTCACAGACCCCTCACACCGAGCCATCAACGTACTTTGACCCGCACATCACACACTTGGATACCAATGCCATTAGATCCAATTTGAACTTGGTATTTCCATCTTTACGCCCTCTCAACAATCCACCTCACTCTATTCCTACAGTCCGTCAAGAACCTGCATATTCACATCCTCAACACACCAACAATACCATCATCAATCCCCTCTTCGAATCCACATCCATGATTATGGACCAAAAACATCCATCATTGTCCAATCAACATCCCTCCATGCCATCTATCCATACCATCATTTGCTCCAACCTGCTTTGTGAAGCACATGTCAATGTTGCTTCTCAAATTCTGACATCGATTCCCCGTGCATCATTACCTCCCGTCGAACACATGTAGCATATCATCCCTCGCTCGATCGCAATACCCTTCACCACATATCCTCCATCACCATCCATAAATATTATCGCCACATAAAATGCTCAGTATTCTACACCTCATTCAACCGTTCCACCTACGTCCACAATCGCCATACAACAAGCCTTACAACATTTGCAACATATGCTTGCTAGTAGAATTAAACAAGATTTCCATCCCATCTCACAACCCTAATCATAAGTGGCAAATTTTAATCACCCCCTAACATCGACCCAAAATTCCTTCATGCAAGATCCATCATATGGGTATTACGTCCACCCACCATCACCATACCTACACCACCACTTCATAATGTGTATGCTGTTGCATCAACACAACATACCACCATTCCTCCATCTCTTCATCAACAACCCACACCTTACCAACAACCATAATTTCACAATCAATACCAACAAAACATCACACATCAACACCTAACATCGACCCAAAATGCCTTCATGCAAGATCCATCATATGGGTGTTACGTCCACCCACCATCACCATACCTACACCACCACTTCATAATGTGTATGCTGTTGCATCAACACAACATACCACCATTCCTCCATCTCTTCATCAACAACCCACACCTTACCAACAACCATAATTTCACAATCAATACCAACAAAACATCACACATCAACAAATCCCAACCAACATTAACCCGTTCGATAACCATAATCTAATTTCATTCACACAATTCATCACACAACAAACACAACCAACATACATGCAAAATACAAATTTGGATTTCCAACAACCGTTGGATGACCCAAAATTCCAATTTTTGCAAAATCAGATTGATAGCTTGGCTATGCAAATGCCTGGAGTCACCTAGCAAAGGCCTACCTTGCAACAACTGGTCACTAACCCCTTTCATCCTTCAGTACCCTCATTCCCATATCCCATTGGTTTTGAGGTATCGAAATTAGATAAATTCAAAGGGGATGAGGACCCTTGGGAGCATGTAAGTGCGTTCATCAATGCGTTCCTTAAAATACAAGATAATGATCCGTTGATGCTCCAGATATTTTCCAAAAATTTTAGAGGAGATGCTCTAAAATGGTATAACCATCAACCACACCACAACATTTACACTTTTGAACAATTAGTAGATCAATTCCTAGAGTATTTTCCTTAAATATAAAAAAAAACCACCTTGATTGACCTGTTCAACCTACACCAATTTGAAGATGAGTTGGTTTAATATTATGAAAACTGCTAGAGGGCAGTCATCATCAAATTGCCATTCACCCTCCCCATGCCGTAACTTACATGAATGTTCACGAGGAGTTGCTCAAAACCCATCTCCTTGTTACTACACCTGCAACAATATATGACATTCGAAGAAGCCCTCACCCAAACTAGAGTCATTGAAAAATTAAAATTCAAGAGGGCAATATTAAGCTCAAGAAGAAAAAATAGCAAAAAAAGAACTCAAGAGGGAACAATCAAGGACAACCAAAACCTGGCCACGTGAATCAAATGGTCTTGAGTACACCTCAACTGCCAAATCAACAGGCTCAAGTCCAGTACCAACAATCCCCAACACAACAACCATTGCAACAACAAACATATAAAGTGGTACAACCCTCACCTCAATTGCAAAATCAAACCACCACAACATATAACCACAAAAATTGACAATACAATTGACCACCCCGCAATACACTCCACTTCTTGAACCACTTCCCATCATATTTCAATGGTTGTACAAGGCACAAATGATCACATTGCCACAAATTACACTAGAAGACCCCAACGAACCACGCAATAGATCATATAAGGAGTATCAGTATTGCACCTTTCATCAGTAGAAGGGTCATGATATCAATGTTTGCTATCATTTCAAAGACATCTTACAAGATTTTATTAATAAGGGAACTATCAAGATCGATAATCCTTTAGCACAACAAAACCAAAACCTTGGTATATATCAAACACCTCTTCCTCATCGCAAGATCACACAACAAACATTTGGGGCATCAACTTCTATAGTTCTCCCAATCAAGTCAACCACATCAACAATGCTCAACAATATCAAGATTTTGTAGGTGTTATCCATATAGTTATCCGAGGTCAGAGAGGTGCGAACTAAGCACACCAATTGAATGACCCAATGCAAATATTTCTCCCTCCTACAACACCAACAACTACCGTGCCTTTGCAACCTGGTCAATCCAATCTAGCTCCCCAAATCCATCTTCAAAATCCTCCACTAAGGCCAACCATCACCTTGAGGAGTCAGTATACATATAGCCTAAAATTGGCTTCTACCAAACTATCAATTTATGAACTGATACAACAATATCCTCCACATCGTGAGGCATTGATGGAAATATTTAAATCCATAAAAGTTAAAACTCAAGATCCCAATGCCTTTGCAAACTTTGTGGGGAATATCCAAACATGCATGGAACCCTCAATCGCATTCTATGATTTTGAAATTAAAACCATGCTAGTGGAGCTACCTAATACTTCATTGCACATTATAGCTCATATCGATTTAAAAGCCTTTAAACGAGTGCTAGTCGATACCGACTCCTCCATCAACATAATCACTACCACTGCACTACATCTTAACCTATCACCTTCACATATTACCAACACCACCTTCACCTTACGAGCATTCAATGACATTTTATGCTTCATAGTCGAAAATGTTGTCCTCCCTGTGCGGGTGGAGGTCCAAACAATTCATACCTTATTCCATATCATAGAGGGTGCCATGCAATATAATATACTTCTTGGGCACCCTTGGATCAGAGACATGAAAATTGTTCCCTCAACATTACACCAGTGTCTAAAATATATACATGAGGGCCAAATTCATTGCATACCAACAGACGAGGAACCATTCAAATATTGCAACTTGATATCCAACCCATATGAGTCATCTCTACCATCCACTCACTTATCCATCACTCCACTCACTACCACATCAACTTCACATCAAAATACCTCATTCGATTAGTTTAGATGATTGTTAGTCTAACGAGTCTTGTTGCCTTAATTAGGGACACCTTTATTTTAGTATTTGTCTCATTCCACCATTCATAACTGTGCAAAAAAAAATTCCATCCTTATCATTTTCACATTTCCCCTTTTGCATGTCACCTTATTTCTTTGGTAGTCTCTAGTTTGAGGAATATTTAGGTGCTTTTAGTCACTCAACCAATCCTAGTGTTTCAGACAACCTCCATTGAACATCAAACATTCCTTAAGTGCTACAGGTTGTTCTTGGTTAAATTGGGTTTCTTTTGGACCACACACATCTATCATATATTAATCACATTGTGATGCCTTGGAATCACAAACTCATGCGTGGCTATCGCCATAAAGTGAAAGGTTTCCCTTGCTCATCTTGTCATGCACATAATCCAACCCTACTTAAAAAAAAGTATAAATATAGAGAAGCAAAGAAAATTTAAATCATTAGTACTCATTCATAATGGATCCATGGGATTTTACATGTCTCCACTAGGGCTATAGATGCTTGGATGGCAATGGAGCAACATCGAAAGATTGTGGGGTTATCTCCATCGAGGCTATATACACTCGTTGGTAGTGGAGTATGCCCTTAGCGTGGCGACATGTTTATCACATTATCGACCTTATTTTGTACAGACCTATTTACGCTTGTAGATGAGCTAGCTTATTGACATTAGTTACAATTGATTAGTTTGCCCTTGCTCACGATTGGAAATGAACAGTCACTACACACACAGTTGATCCTTGAGAGGCTTGAATCCACTAGTACGCCCTTAGTATCTTAAGGATTTTGGAGATTAATAAATGGGTTTGTTTGAGATCACTAGGATGTTTGAGTCTTTGGAAAGCAACTCTAGATTCTTTATCCTAAAGATGAACAAACTAATAAGGGAGCTCAAATTTCATACCGTCATTGCATTACCTCACACGTCTTTTATTTCATTTTTCATCACATAGCAAACCAGTATTACTATGTTAGTGTTCTTGATTAAGTGATAAAGACACAAGTTTTCTAAGCAACGGTCCATGAATTTTTCAAATGAAAATTAATGCGGCATCACCATTAATTCATTGGCATACATCGCTACCATATAACATGCATCCTCACACCACTATCCTTCCACAACCCTCATATCCTTATCCACATATCCTCACACCCCTCATATCCACATATCCTCATACCCTACAAATACCCCACCATTCCATCCACAAAAGGGGAGGAAGAGGGGAAAATATATTGTCACGTTTTTGGATTTACACCAAAAAGCTCACATCCTGATCAAGGTTTGAGTCGCACAACCCGAGGAGTGATCCTGCCAAGCCCAGTTGCCCTTTTTCTGCCAATCAACCCCAAACGTAGCTATAAGACAATGAACTATGCATGGCGTTATAAGACCAATACTAAAATGAAGGTTCTTATGATTAAGGCAACAAGACCAAGGATACCAATAATCATAGAATTTAACTGAGTGATAATGAATACCTCATCAAAATATTCGTCAGAGTCATTGTCAAAAATAGTGTCGATCATGGAGATGTGTGGAAACATTTTAGGAAAATCCTCATGTAGTAGAGGTGTGAATTCAGGATTTATACTCATCCTCACTATCCTCACTATCCTCGTTGGGATCTATGGTGATTTTTTGAAATGCCTCCTCAAAGGAGGTTGTGGAGGATTGTGGTTTGTATCCCAAACCCGCACGATCATGCACATCTCAATAGCAAGGTTCAAAAATATCATGAATACCCTACTCATGTCACCCTAGACCATATCCTTGATAGTTAACACATCTAAAGTAGTGCATGGGGAAGGATGGATTGGATAGATAATCAATGTTAGCACAAAACTGTTGTTGGGGTTCAGAAGGAGGAGATGTATCAGACGAGGAATCAAACCCCAATACACAAAATTGATTCGATTTGGCGTAGAACCCATATTGTACACTGCACCAATAGCTAAGGGTGGATCATGTGGGTGGCTATAATCTCTGATAGTCTCAATGCTTGGTGTGGTGATTGCAATATTTTGGATAATATACTCGCCAATACTTGGATTAGCAAGATGAATCGCGACTTGCGTAGGTATGGTTATGGATGGGGCGAAGACAAAGGTGGAGGCCTCAAGAGTGACCTGTGGCTCAGATGGGGGAAATGGTGTATGTTGCAAGGGTGCATTGTGGACAACCAGATCTATCTGAAAGACATTTTATGGTAGACATGGGTTCGGTTGAATGGGGTAAACATTTTGGAGCTCAGGATGAGATTGGGGGATAAGGATGCAGGTGAAATTGGAGTGGTATATGATGGGGATGATGAATGGTTGTGGATGTTGATGAGGGGTTAGGTGGTTGGATTTGTAAAGTGGAGGCTTGTACCCCATGCATGAGTGTTGGATGAGTGGAAATATGATTATTTGGATAATATGATGGGACATGACCTGATGAAGATGAGGAATGATTCACTAGATGATGAGGTGTAATAGGAAAGTGAGAGGAGGTAAAGGTAGAAGCATGATTTGGATTGATGATTTGGGATGTGGAGGCATGATAAAAAATGGGAAGGACCTCCTGGATGGGTGCTTTAGATGAGGTATTTTGATGTGAAGTTGATGTGGTAGTGAGTGGAGTGATGGATAAGTGAGTGGATGGAAAATATGACTCATATGGGTTGGATATCAAGTTGCAATATTTGAATGGTTTCTCGTTTATTGGTATACAATGAATTTGGTCCTCATGTATATATTCTAGACACTGGTGTAATGTTGAGGGAACACTTTTCATGTCCCTGATCTAGGGGCACCCAAGAAGTACATTATATTGCATGGCACCCTCTAGGATATTGAATAAGGTATGAATTGTTTTGATCCCCACCTGCACAGGGAGGACAACATTTTTGACTGTGGAGCATACAACATCATTGAATGCCTACAAGGTGAAGGTGGAGTTGACAATATGCAAAGGTAGTAGGTTAAGATGTTGTAGTGCAGTGGTAGTGATGATGTTGATGGAGGATCCAATGTTGAATAACACTTGTTTAAAGGCTTTTTGATCGATTTGACCTATAATGTACAATGAAGGATCAGGTAGCTCCGCTGGCATGGTTTTAATTTCAAAATCGTAGAATGCAATTGAGATTTCCATGCATGTTTGGATACTCCTCACAAAGTTTGCAAAGGCATTGGGATCTTGAGTCTGAACTTCAATGGATTTAAAGATTTCCATCAATGCCTCACGTGTGGAGGAGATTGTTGTATTAGCTCATAAATTGATAATTTGGCAGAAGCCAATTTTAGGCTGTGTCAACCGACTCCTTAAGGTGATGGTTGGTCTTAGTGGAGGGTTTTGAATATGGATTTGGGAAGTTGGATTGGCTTCACCAGGTTGTAGAGGCATGGTAGTTGTTGTTGCCATATGAGGAAGAAACGTTTATGTTGGATCATTCGATTGTTGTGCTCAGTTCACACCTCTCTCACCTTGGGTAACTATATGGATAACACCTATAAAATATTGGTACTACTGAGCATTATTGATGTGGTTGACTTGATTGGGGGGAACTATAGAAGCTGATGCCCTAGTTGTTTGTTATGTAGCCTCACGATGAGGAAGAGGTGTTTGATATATATCAAGGTTTTGGTTTTGTTGTGCTAAAGGATTATCGATCTTGATAGTTCCCTTATCGACCAGATCTTGTACGATGTCTTTGAAATTATAGCAATCATTGATATCATGACCCTTCTGTCGATGAAAGGTGCAATACTGATACTCAAGATGTTGTAGTGCAACGGTAGTGATGATGTTTATAGAGGAGCCAGTGTCGACTAGCACTCGTTTAAAGGTTTTGATCGATGAGTGTAGAAAAATATTTTGACCGAAGCCATAATTTGTCCCCTCCCCAAAAACACATAACCCATGTGCCTATCAACTCACCTTTTTTATCGCATCGTTAGAACCACTCGCCAACCTCCACTTTGTTTTCAGCTCATTTTTAACAAATTTGTAGCCTCTCATTATAGACCGCAAATTCGCTAGATTCAAAATTTTCTCAAATTTCTTAACCTCCTGAACGACCACTTGGAATATTTCTAATTTGTCCTAACTTCTTATTTTTAGCAGATTTGCAGCCTCTAATTATAGGTCGTGAATTCACTTAGATTTGAAATTTTCTCAAACTACCTAACCTCCAAAACGACCACTTGGAATCTTTCTAATTTGGCCCAACTTCTCATTTTTAGCAAATTTGCGACCTCTAATTATAGGCCGCGAATTCACTCAGATTTGGAGATTTCTTAAACTGTCAAAATTCTCAAATAACCATCGTGAATCTTTCAATTTTCTGTCTAATTGCTTTAATCTAAGTTATAAAATAAGCACCCTACCTATCAAATGAGACTAATGAAGGAATGAGATGATGAATGGATGAATGGGCAAACAAAAGGAGCTAAGGAATAAAGGATTAATTCAGGTTAAATAGTAAAGTTGAACGAATGTCAAAACTATATCATTTTGTAATTTTATGTATTCTTATTTCATTGAAAGTAGGTCTAGCCACGAATTCGCTTATTGGCCATGAATTCACTGACCTAGGGACTTGGGGGTAAATCTTTATCTCCAGAAACACTAGCTCATTTCACATGTTGCATTCAGGTTGTTTTGCCTTTATTAGCATTCTATTTTCTGCATTATGTTATCTCTGTTTTTGCCTTTGCTTCCAAAAGGTCAACAATTCAAATTATTTATGAATGGTTTGCTAAAAGAATCAAGGAGGCTTGACTGTTGTGCCTCTAATGTCACATCCCTGTTGCTTGATATATTTTTATTTGGAAGAATGTGATGCTACGTTGAGTTTTGTGATGCAGGTAAATATTTACATGTGGAGGCGGAAGAGAGTAACCACCCTGACGGAGACTAAGGTTGAAAGGCATCAGGTAGGTGGGATATGATGCTATGCTTCATCGCACCTTGGCCAGTGGATACATGGAAGTCCACCGTAGAATTTGCATATGAGTCATTCTGACTATTGATGCATTAGAGCATGTGTGTGATTGCACTTCGTACAAGGTCACTACTACATTATTACATATTCTTTGATGTTGTGTGCTTTTCTTGTGTTCTCCTTGTTGTTGTGTAATGTCAATATTAAGTTTAATAAATGGAAAGAATAAAAAAAAATATAAATTAATAAAAAGAAAAAATATAGATATGTTGTTTGTTTTTGCTTGGAAGAAAACTCATGTATTGTAAAACAAAATACATACATATAAATATATATATAGGAAATTATGAATAATAATAAAACATAATTTAAATGATATTTAATTTGAATATATATATATATAGAAAAAAAGAATTACCATGATAGTTATTATATGGAGAAATCTAATGTAAAATATATCAAAAAGACGTCAATGAAGTCATCAAGTTTAATGATGATTAAATGACCAACCACTAAGACCACTCTCCTCCACTCGGAGAAGGAGAAAAATAAGCTATACTTGTATGTATGGGTAAAAAAAAATGATCTGGCATAACAAACCATGTAAGGTGTCACCTTGGGATGGCGAAGAAAGTTTCTTTTAATGATAACAAAAACGAAGAAGAGGGATATCATCTCCGACATTGAGGAAAAGAGTGGTGGGGGATATGGACGCAAGTGAAGAGAACTTGAAGAGGGTTCTGAATAGTTAGTTACAGCGCTGGGTAATTGTATGGTGGTAAAGCGATCAATCTGAGTGCTATGTAACCAGGTAGACACTTGAGTTCTGGAAATAGAAGTATGCTACTTGTGAGATATGATTCCTATGCTGCCATTGTTGAACTGCATGCTCTTTTTGTGTGATTAATTGCTGCCATATTACTGCAATTTTTTTTTTTTTAAATAACTTGTGGAAAACTTTCTCATGACGATATATTTTCGATTTTGAAAATCATAGCACTTAGTTTTTAATGAATTGATGGGTCATTGTTTTGCAGAGATGGTCTTTATAGTTAGTGTGCTTACATGAGAGGATATTTTAAATGAATCTGAAATGTTGCTATATCTTGCATGCCTGTGCATTGCTTGAATGGGAAATTCTTTTATTAAAATCTGAATCGTTGATATAACATGTATGCCTGTGTGAGAAATATTTTATTAAATCTGAAAAGTGTTTGATAGCTTGCATGCTCTGTGTATTACATGAGTGGGAAATACTTTATTAAATATGAAAAGAGCTTGATAGCGTGCATGCTCTGTATATTGCATGAGTGAAAATCCTTTATTTAAATCTGAAAAGAGCTCGATAGCTTGCATGCTCTGTGTAATGCATGAGTGGGAAATATTTTTGTTTTAAAAAAATATGAAAAGAGCTCGATAACTTATATGCTTTGTGTATTGTATGAGAGGGATTTATTTTATTAAAACCTGAAATGGGTTCTAAGTTTGCTTGCTCTGTGTGAGTGTGAATCCTTATTAAAATCCGAGAAGGTTTCCATAGCATATGTGTGTTGTGCATGAATGCTGTTTGCATATAGATGCATTCTATGGCCAAGATGATCCCATACTCTCACCTTTAGACTCATGTCTTTTCCCTGATCGGGTGGTCTGCTGAAGGCAATGGAGATGTTTGCCGAGTTCTAGCTTGCACAAGAGCCATGGCGCTGTAGCTGTTTTATGAAAGAACAGTAATATGCTATCTATAAAACAAATGGTTCTTATTTAGTTATATACATACTATGGAAATTTATATGAGAGTGATTTGTGAGCCAAGTCTGGCCATATATTTTATTCCTCGAAGTGAATGACCAGATATGTGCAGTGAGGATATAAATGTATTCATTTCTATTAAGGATATGCATATTTAAACTTTCAAATTTATGTGGATAAGGGAAGCCATAGATTGTGTTCACCTATAGTTTCTTTGTGACTGTGTTGTCAATCAAATTGTATTGAAATATTTTAAATATCAAAGGAACCTCCTCATATAATTGTAAGTCGTTTTTGTGTGTTGTTCAATCTCTGAAAAATGAGGAAATTTGAACTATGTTGGATTGATATCTGAAAAGAGCAATGTTATAATAGGAAGTTAGATGTTTTTTTTTTATATATATGTTGAAAATTATTTGAAAAGAATCATAGGAAATAAAGGAATGTTCGTTTTCCAAGATAGACTTTCAAAAAAAAAAAACAAGTATACTCTCAACTCTAAACAACCTCTAAGATAGTAGACAATCCAACTGATAATATAAATATTGCCAAAGAAATACACCTAATGGAATCATTGTTATGTTCAAAAGACTTTGTCATCTCTTTCCTTCAAATAAGAAAAATATATCTTTCTTTAAGATGAGGATATGTTTAGATAGTAAGGCATTTTTAAAAGATGAGAATATGACTTGGAAGCTTGTTTAAGATGTGTGTTTGATAATGCATAGAGTTGAGATAGAGTACATTGATGTGTCGGCTGATATTTAAATAATTTTAAAGAGTTCTTTTCTTAGAGCTTATAAATTAAAAAAAAAATTCTTTCTGAAGATAGGAATAGTAAATGGGTATGTGTTTCTTTTAATAAGTTGTTGACTTGCTAACAGACTCCTTAGTTAAGTTATGTGAATATATGTTTTAAACTTGGTGAATATATATGGACTGTTTCATTATTATTTAGATTTACTTAGGCATCATAAATTTTCTAGTTATATGATTGTACAAAGAAAAAGCTTCAATGTTTATGCTATATGAAAACTTATGTTTTTGTTGATGGAAAAGGGTGTAATCATGATAATTCAAGCATAAACCAAATTTTAAACCATATGGAAACCCTTGCTCGAAGAAATACAGATTTTTTAATGAAGTCAATAGGAATAAAAATTCAACTCTTGCATTGAGAGCTAGTGCTTGTCGAGGAGGATGACACTAACCCAATTCTTGCATTGAGAGCAAGTGCCTATCAAGGAGGATAGCACTAACCCAACTCCGATGGCCAATAGTGGTGGTAACCGTGTATATGTATTTTTGATATTTAGCCAAGCGTTTGGACAGAGGTTCCATGTTGTTGAGAGCAAGAGATGATGGTATGGGACATTATCTCTGGAACACATAGATGGTACGTGGGGATTCTCACAACCTGCTCCGATTGTGGAATCACCAACTAGACTCATAACGAGAGAGATGGCATTTTTCAAAGAACCAACTGTAGATGCAATAGATTGAATAATTTAAATAGTACATCGTAGGCTTAGATTAGTCCGCATAAAGTATATCTAATCAACTGCATTGCTCTGAAATTACTAGGAGTTGCAACTAGGTTAACAACATACCTAAATAGGTCCGAGGTGTAGACCAATTGGTTCATCCAAACCCCATAAGGGGGCGGAGGTCCAAGGTTCAAATCTCGGGCCTCGTCGGACTAAATGCTTGTCCCTTTCTTGGTGCTTTCAGCGGTGTAAAAGGTTTAAAATGATTGTGGCATGGTGGTTATAGGGGCGGACTGCGCGAAGATCTGTGTGGCGGCTTTTGAGGTGGACAACGCAGAATACTATGGTGGCCATAAAATCTGGACAGCTTGCCCGGTTTCATGGTGACTACCGATTCCACCATGTAAATACAAAAAAAAAAACAACATACCTAAATAATGGAATAACAAATTATATGCTAATCTATGCTAACATCCCCCCTTATTACATTATTTGGGTAAAAATATAACTACTAGATATGCTAACATCCCCCCATACAACAATATTTGGGTAAAATATATAACTACTAGCTATACTAACATCCCCCCTGATTACATCATTTGGCAATACAAAGAGAGCTACGAAACAATTCAAATTTGACACGTGCAAGTGCCTTAGTGAAAATATCTGCAACTTGAGTATCTGTGGGAATGTACTGAAGCTGAATTCGGTGCTTGGGAACTTCATCTCGAATGAAATGACATTGTGTGTCAATGTGCTTGGTTTTCTCATGATGCATTGGGTTCTTAACAAGGTTCAAAACACCCTGGTTGTTGCAGAACAAATGAATTGGAGATTTTTATGGATGACCCATATTTGTCAGAATGCGATGCAACCATATCACTTCGCACACAACTTCACGTGCGACACGATATTCTACCTCTATTGATGAGAGAGCAACTACCTGTTGCTTCTTGCTGTGCCAAGAGACAGGACCAGATCCAAGATGAAATATATATCTTGATGTTGACTTACGATCATCATATGATCCGGCATAGTCAGAGTCCGTGTATCCTTGCAAGAAGAATTTGTTGTTCTTCTTGTATTCTAGGCCATATTCCATAGTACCACGGACATAGTGAAGAATACGCTTTGCTGCTTTCCAATGAGTGGTCTTAGGCTCCTGCATGAACCTCGAAAGA
The DNA here is from genome assembly GCA_028583015.1 of Wollemia nobilis. NCBI lineage: Eukaryota > Viridiplantae > Streptophyta > Pinopsida > Araucariales > Araucariaceae > Wollemia > Wollemia nobilis. Next base: position 8,407,931 of record JAQPPZ010016703.1, read on the forward strand.
TAGTTGATAGCAAATACGATATCTGGCCTAGTATTGGTCAGATATATGAGACTCCCGATCAACTGTCGATAGAGAGTACCATCTACCTGAGGTGAATCATCATATCACGATAACTGAATTCCTGTCTCCATCGGAGTTGCCATTGGCTTGCAATCAGTCATGCGATATTTTTCCAACAGTGTCTTGGCATATTTTTTTGAGACACTTTGATGTAGTGCTCCTTTTGGCTGACTTCTAGACCAAGACAATAATGGAGAAGTCCGAGATCTGACATCTCAAAATATTGACACAAGTCTCTTTTGACAATAGAGATCATAGTTTCTGAACTCCCTGTAATGAGCAGATCATCAACATAGAGTACAAGCAATACTATTTCAGAACCTTGTTTCTTGAAATAGAGGTTTGCATCTGAAGGACATCTCTCAAATCCATGCTGCAGGAGGTGATTATCCATTTTTATATACCAAGCTCGAGGAGCTTGTTTCAAGCCATATAAGGATTTGACCAATTTGCACACTTTCTGCTTTTGGCCTTCTTGTACAAACCCTTCAAGCTGAGTCATGTATACTTCTTCTTGGAGATCACCATTTAGAAAAGCACTTTTGACATCCATTTGGTGAACTTTCCACCCATACTGTGCTGCCATAGCACAAATAACTCGAATTGTGGTCATCCGAGAAGTAGGTGCAAAAGTTTCTTCATAGTCAATGCCTTCCTTTTGCGCATAGCCCTTTGCAACAAGACGGGCCTTATGCTTATCAATTGTCCCATCTGCCTTGTACTTGAATTTGTACACCCATTTGCAGCCAATGGGCTTCTTTCCTTGTGGCAGATCAACAAGCTTCCAAGTTTTGTTCTTTTTTAGAGACGTGTACTCAACATCCATAGCATCCTTCCATTGGGGCTTGCTAAGTGCATCTTGTACAGAAACAGGTTCATGTTCATTCATTGAAGACATAAACACCCTGTCATCATCTATATCCATATCCTCTGTCTTTATTTGGATCTACAAAAAGTTCCTCAAAAGATTGACAAAGATCATCAACCTCAGTAGTCTCTGCTGTTGCTCTTTCCTGTCGAGCCATACTATGAGTACGAGGTCTATCCAAAGTCAAATCTGGTGGAGTGGATAACTTTGCATCTTTGATTGTACTTGTATACCATTTTGGATTCTTCTACTGTGGTGTTGAAGAAGAGGTAGAAGGACCCCTTGTCTGTGTTGTTGAAGGGAACTCCTCATCCTTCGATTCCACAAGATCTAGGTATACATCAGATTTGTTTTGTGATGTGAAAGCCTCATCAAAAACATCTCTATTGACATGAATTTTCTTGGTCAAAGGATCTATCAAATGATAACCTTTAGAGTGCTCATCATAACCAAGAAAAATGCATCTCAATGTTTTCTCATCTAGCTTTTTCCTTTTCTCTTTCGGTATGTGCATGAAAGCATGACATCCAAAAATACGAAGATGAGATATGGAGGGTTTGCGGCCACTCCATGCTTCCTGTGGAGTCATTCCTTGTAGGGCCTTTGTGGGTGCCCTATTCAACAGATATACTGAGGTGGTGACAACTTCTGCCCAATATTGTTGCCCAAGAGTAGCTCCTGTGAGCATACAACGAACCATTTCCATAATAGAACGGTTCCTTCTTTTAGCAACTCCATTTTGCTGAGGAGTGTAGGCAGTTGTTAACTGTCTTGAGATTCCATGCTCAGTTAAGAATGCTAAAAATTATTTAGAGGTAAACTCCCCCCCTCGATCTGAGCAGAGGGTTTTAATAGAAGCCCCTGACTCCTTCTCAACAAATTTTTTGAATTTCTGGAAGAAAGCAAAAGCCTCAGATTTCAGTCGAAGAAAGAAAACCCACATATTTCGTGAGTAGTCATCTACAAATAACTGAAAATACCTCTTCCCCCCACAACTGTTGGGTGTGAAAGGACCGCACATATCGGTGTGAATCAACTCCAGAGGTTTTTGCACTCTTGTTGAGCTCTTCTCAAAAGGTACTCTATGTTGCTTTCCTGCCAAGCAGTTAGAGCACACTGGCAATGTGGTAGAAATGGAAGGAAGACCCTTTACCATCTCATACTTACTAAGCTCAAGTAAGTAGCAGAACTAAGATGCCCGTATCTCTTGTGCCATAGGGAAGTTGCCTCCTTGGTAGAGACCGTCATGGCAACATGGGGAGTAGAGATAGCATCCAAGGAAAATAAGCCATGCTTATATGAAGTTGTTGCAATCTGCTTACCCTTCTTGGTAATTGTACAACACTTCTTGCCATCCTCAACACGAAAGTTGACAACCATATTTTTATCCAGGATTTGTGTGATCGACAACAAATTGTTAGCCAATCCTGGAACATAGAGGACTTTGTCAATCTGACACTTGCCATCAGAAAGAGTGACTGAAACTGTACCCTCTCCTTAAACCTTGTAGGTTTTGTCATAAGCAATAGTGACAGGTCTGCCCTCTTTTGCCACAAATAATTCAAACCACGATTTGTCGCCAGTCATGTGTTTACTAGCTCTAGAATCGACATACCATACATGATCCCTCTCTTTGGAGACTGTGGTAGTCATGAGCACCTTGTGTGCCCATTCATAATCTGAGTCAGATTCTTCAACAACAACATTCCCCTTGGGTTGTTTGTTGTTATTTGGTGGTTTGTTCTAGCATTTTTGCTTATTTTTATGCCAACACTGGTTGGTGTCATGATTGTCCTTTTTATAGATTTTGCAATATCTCTTATTCCATTGAGGTTGTTTCCCTTTTCCTTTTGAATCTTGTTGAGAATTTCCTCCCTTCTAAAAATTACCCTTCTTCCGTGAACCCTTCCCGGTGGAGTATAGGGCCGTATTAGAAGAATCATCCCTGTGAAGTTGGCGTGCCTCTTGTTGTTGAAGCAGATTGACCAACTCAATAAAGGTAATTGCTCTCTGTGACACCTGAATGGAGGTGATCAACGTATCAAAGGAATTAGAAAAAGCTCTCATTACCACTCAAGTGAGAAGCTTGTCATCGATAATTTCTCCCAAAGAATTCAGTTTGCCTTTCAATTCAGATACTCTACAAAGAAAGAGCTCTACTGTCTCACCCTGTTTCAAACTCAGATTATGAAGTTGTTTTGTAAGATGAAGAATGGTGGAATCATTCTTCCCCTCATAAATAGTGGTAAGGGCATCCCATGCCTCTTTAGCATGCTCTTTGTCAGCTATATGAGGTTGAACTTCATCGGAGACAACAAACAAAATGAGCACCTTTGCTCGATTGTCTTTCTTGTCAAATGCGATCTGATCAGCAGTTGGAGTTGTGGATCCAGCTGCTAGTGAAGGTCGTGTTGTTGCTCTAGAAACAACATCCCATAAATCTTCCATGATAAGGACTGCCTTCATCTTGTTTTTCCATGGTGTATAATTAGGACCTTTCAATAACTGATGAGCATCAGTCATTAACTTTGCAGAAGAAGCCATAGTGAGGGTTCCTTATATCACCAATTGGTCCCCCTTTCTTTATACCTTAATGCCAGGCCTTTATACCGTACAAAATACCCGCCCTTACGTGAGGGAGACTATAGGTATTTTGAAAAAACCAAAAAAATTACCCGCCCTTACGTGAGGGAAACTGTAGGTAATTTTAAAGATTTTACGATACGTGGAACTTAGGCGGTACTGAAAGGGAATCGTCTTGTTGATGGCACCTACCATAGAAAGTCGTCAATCCTCATGCATGGGGCGTAACTTCCCCTAAACACTACGGATTTCAGAACTCTCATCAGGATTTACGCCTAAACACAAGAACGATTAGGGTAGTGGATGGAGTAAGAAAAATAGCAAACTGGCAAACTTATATCTCCCCGACGATTGATAGAGAACAAGCTCAGACATCATTTTTGGCAGCTATATTAGGTGGTGGATATAGTAGCGCAATCACGATAGCTTTACCTGTAAGTGCTGGCCAGAGGTATCACAAATACCGAACGTTGTAGTGCAATAAATTGCACGGATGGGTTTTATGTATTTCGGGGACTTAGGGAGTGTATTTGATGTTAACTTTTAATGAAGTAGTGCAAAGTAAGAAAAAATGCAACATACAACATAAAAGTGCCCACATAAATAAACCACTAGGTGTCGGGCGCTGCCAAAAATGCACCTTTACAATATTGCCAAAAAAATTGCTTTTTCAAAATAATGCCTTGTGTGAATGCTTTGACAAGGTTGATCTCTTCCCCCCATATTGGATTTTTGAGAGAAAAAAATCCCTCCTTTTCAAGTTTGAAAAATAATATTCTAATGTTTTAAGAAATCAAATTAAAGTTTAATTAAATAAATTATTTGTTAAAAGAAAAGAATATAAAATTTATTTTTAAATAAGCTTTTCTTTTAAAAAAATAATTCAAAATTTAATTAAACTAAAAAATAATTAAAAAAAACATTAAAAATATTAATCAAACTTATAAAAAAAAATATTACCTCATAGGAGGGGAGTCAACAGGGTTTGAACCCCCGACCTCGTGCTGCCAAAGCTCGGCCTCCAACCAGCAAGGCATCCATCGTCTTTTCAATAATAAAACTTATTCGTCACGCCCTGCAATCTGCGCCGTTTGCTTTCTCTTAGAGATGGAAATGGTGGGCGAGCATCGGTTGTCAACGTTTGCCGTGATCCTCACAACAATGATGATCCTCTCCCTGCAAACCGGCCAAGCATTGGGAAAGAAGAAAATAAGCCATCTGCACTTTTATGTCCACGTCAAATTATCCGGAGAAAATAAGACGGCCGTGCAGGTGGCGCCGGCTAACGTGATAATCAATACCACGACTCACTTCAGTGCAGTGGTGGTGATTGACGACTTGTTAACGGAAGGCCCAGATCCATCCTCGAGAGTGGTGGGGAGATCCCAGGGACTATACGCCGGCGCCGGGCTGGAAGAACCGCGTCTGCTGATGGCGTATACATATGTTTTACAAAGCGGAGAGTTCAACGGCAGCACGCTCTCTGTTGTTGGAATTAATCCGATTTTAAATAAGGTGAGAGAAATGCCAATTGTGGGCGGAACCGGAGCATTTCGGCTGGCTCGTGGGTATGCCCAAGCTAGCACTTACGGCGTGGACCCTAAAACTGGCGATGCAATCTTTGAATACGACGTGACTGTGATCCATTCCGAATACTAGCCATTCTCCTCCCTGCATTAATTGAACCAGCAATGAATAGCCCAAGAGGTTCATGCAAATTTTGCAATTAATCCAGTGATCACGGCGAGCTCATGTTTGTGGCAGGTTCTAGCAAATCCTCCCGTAGTGACCAGCTCTGATACCATGTCAGAGAACCAACTGTAGATGCAATAGATTGAATAATTTAAATAGTACATCGTAGGCTTAGATTAGTCCGCATAAAGTGGATCTAATCAACTGCATTGCTCTGAAATTACAAGGAGTTGCAACTAGCTTAACAACATACCTAAATAATGGAATAACAAATTATATGCTACTCTCCCTAACTAAACTTTAATTGGTGTACCTCATTTGGTGAGGCTGGAAAGTCCACCGATAGATGGGATGGGTAACATTACCATCAATATAAGCTGAAACTGAGTAATTTGGTTTAGAGGCCATGCGATGGTGAACCCTAACTAAACTTTAGTTGAAAGTCAATGGTCAATCACAAGCATAAATATGCCAGTTCCAAAGCATTATCCTATTAATTGTATGGGTCAGTGGACTCTCATGGATATGAGTGGGATTACGAATCCATGTCCGTAATACTTTGGAACAGGGGAGTTAAGGCATCCACCATTTCAAGTGATATGGGCCTTGGAAGGGCAAACCCCATGCCAAGAACAAGAGATACCCGCGGAAGGGGTAAAGTTCTGACTAAGGTAATGTATTGCGAGAAGTTGGCCGGTCTCGAGCACTTAAGACACCAACTATAGTGGTGAATAATCTTGAAGTGTGATAACATTATGCCATGTACAAATATCTAGTTGGGTAAAACAACAATTTTGTGTAATTTTTAATTATGCTCTCAATCAAAATTTTGTGTTTGTGTGTTTTTCACAACCGTTGAGTAGACCGGGTTGTGACATCTACGCTCAGTCATATAGTAACCTAAGTAGGCTGCCAAACGCTAATAAAATTTTGTAAGGTTTTGTAAATTTTTTTTGCAGGTTTTTTACAAGATATGAAATCGTTCTACAGGCCATGAAATTTCTTTACAAGTCACGAAATCGACTTATAAGTTGCGAAATCGCTTTGCAAATTCATAGATTCACAGGACAAGTCACGAAATCGATTTGGGAAAACATCTAGATCAGGTAGGTGTTTTTTAAAACTTATTTTAGTTTCATATTTATGTTTTTCCATGCTATATTTGTTTTATTCTTAAATTCATATGAAAAAGAGTCGAAAATGCCAAAAAATGAGAAAAAAATAAAAAATGCATATAGCTTAGAAATTGTTTGTTGCATTTTTATCTTCAAGAAAATCCAAAATTGCATATAGTCAAGGTTTTAGTTGCATTTGAATCAACTTAGGTGTTTGCAAGTTAAAATGAACACATTTAAATAAACACCCTCAACTAGACTTAGAAGACACTTCTTTATGAACCTTGATCTATTCAACCTCACCAAAGGAGGTACGCCATCAGGTACTCATCACATCAAGGTGTGGGTGTGCAACATTCCATCCCTCTTTTAGGTGTGAATCCATTCTACCTAGAAGGAAAGGGGTGCAAATTTTGACCTCCACATTCTTTTGTGAACTTGATGTGAAATCATGTGTTAAGGGTTTAAACCATCACAACATCAACCATTTTTTCTTTTCTACTATACGCATCTCTTTCTTTCATTCTCCCCATCTGGTTTTTCCATTGGTAAACCATACTGATGCTCGCTCTAGTTCCATCCCATCACTGACATCAGGTGGTGTCAAGTTTTGGTGAGGGTTTGAGGTCGAACCCTCTAACTTGTTAAAGTTGGGTATTAAGTAGTGTACACCTCCTACGCCTAAGACAAATAGACGACTAAGACTAGATGAATTTGGGATAACTTTGAGATAAAATTTGGTTGGAAGAGCATCCTTATTTTCATCATTTATTCTTCCTTTTCACTAATCAAGACCATATTAATGAATTGTTTGAAATAATTTAGTCACATGAACAAGATTAATCAAGAATGAGCCTAGTGGTTGGACCTAATCAGGGAAAACAACACTCCCTTAGATAGCCACATTGACCAACCTTTTAGGCTAGGTATATCATGGTGGGTCCAATTGGGAATCCTAAAGAGTGAAAGTATTTTTCTTACCCGTTTGCGATTCTAATCAGTAAAATAAGGAAAAATATTTTGTGTGACATATTATTTAAGTGATTCTTTTATTTTTCATTCTTTTCAAAGCATGACTATGACTCTTAGGAATGGTAAGGAAATTGTGGATCTTGCAGATGACCAAATTGATAGGGAAAATATTAACATTGAACCCACAGAACATGAGGAAAATAAAGATAAACTCGATCCTATAGCAGAGGTTAATGGAGGTGTTTCATTCAGGTCCCTTGACCACATTTGGGAGTTTATAAAGGGTGATAATGCTACTTTCGATCGAGACATGGAAGAAGAAGCCCACATTACGAGGGGCAAGGCTTCTCAACCTTGCTCTAATTTTTCTAAACTTCTCCCTAACGCACCCTTGGTTGAAGCTTCATGCAACCTCGCTCCACCACACCACACTACATACATCAATCCCTTGTACAACACTACCACTCCTATTCAATACAAACCCGTTTATGCTACTTCCTCGACCATCAGTGTCGAGGGAATTTCATAAGCTTCTTTGATCAATTTTAGTCAATCCCCTTTGCAATTTCATTTATCTTCAACATATTCCTTGTTGCAACCTCCTCTTATTTCATCCCTTTCCTCCCAATTAATTCCTCCACAACACTCCCTTCCTTATTCTCTCCCACCACTATTGCCATCACAGTCGCTTCCACCTTCCTCTTTCAAAATGACATACCCATTCCAGCAGGGCAATGCTTATTTTTCCAATCCCCTTCATAATAGCATCACCATTCCTACCATGCACCCATATTATGCCTCACAACCTACCTACAACCCCTCTTTTAGAAATGTAGCAGCACCTTCCATCAACAATCCTGAAATGCAACACATAGAAGCAATATTAAAACAACTTGTGACACGATTAGATCATATTCAACCCTATTGCTCCACTTACAATTGTAAAAGGATGTGTAATCAACTGTTAGATCCTGTTATTGCTGCTAGACTTTATCCTAAGCATTTTTCCATATCCGTCTTGCCTATCTATAAGGGGACTGAAGATCCCATAGAACATTAGAGAATGTTTAGGATGATGTGTCATGATATTATCTACCACATGGGATATATTTGTGCATTAGCTAGTGAGCACTCAAAGATAATTTTTGAAGCACAGTTCAGCAAAGTTGTAGGTCACTATTGGCCTAAGATGAGGAATGATATTGAGAGGGACATCAAGTAACTTACCCCCTACACTATTGCCAAACCAACCAACAGGAAGCATAGACTATATATATCATTGCTAGTGCCATCCAAGCCTTGGGAATTTGTCTTCATGGATTTCCTCTTAGGTTTATCCACATCTAATCATGCTGATGATTGTGTTTTTGTAGTAGTTGATTGTTTTTCAAAAATGGATCTCATGATTCCTTGTAAGCAATCCATTTTATATGAGGATACTACTAATATTTTTAGTCACATGTCGATAAAATTTGGCTTGCTGAAGTTTATTGTATTTGATAAGGATAGAAAATATTTGAGCATTTTTTGTTCCACCTTATGGAGCATGATAGACACCAAGTTGACCATATTTGTAACCTACCATCCTTAAACTAATGATCAAATAGAAGTTGTGAAGTGTTCAATTATATATTTTTTAAATGAATAATTCTAAGCATCCTGCACTTGGGATGAGCACCTCCTCTACATTTAGTATGAGTGTAATTGAGCTCTTCTTAGCTCTACCAAACATAACCCATTTCATATTTGTTTTGGGTTCCAACCATTGGCACCTATTGCTGTATATCCCCCTATGGAACCCATGGAGTACTTATCTCATAGACTAAAAGATGCAAAAAATCTAGCACAATTTATGGAATGGATTTAGCACATCCAACAATAGGTCCATGACCTCTTGGAAAAGACAAATAAAAATACAAGGAATGCCATGACCATATGAACCTAAAGAGAGACTTGAAAGAACCCATAGGAAGATTAAACCTCTTCACTATGGACTATAGACCATCAACAAGAAGGTGGGAGAAAATGCCTTTGAATTAACTCTTCCATCTTATCTTGGTTTGCACCAGTATTCAATGTTAAACTTCCTAGGCCCTATCATCTACCTCTATTGGACACTTCCATACTAGCATAATAGTTGGATATTGAAGAACATAATCCAAAAAAATTATCACTAGTGAAGGAGGTTAAATTTAAAATAAATCAAAGGTAGTCCACTTAGATGTATAGAGTGGTCAAGGCAAGACAACTTGGTTACCAAGGGGACTGGCTCATAAAAAAATAGATAAAGAAATAATTTACATACCTTGTTAAACGTTGACATAATTGGGACCATTGCTTTTTAAATCAGGATGAATGATCCAAGAATGTGACCTTTTTACAACATGGCTTTATGATAAAAATGCCCAAAATTTTATTTTTTATAACTGGACTATCAAGGGCATAAGTTTTTGCTTGGGACTCTATTTTGATTTATTCAAGAAGCATTGAAAATATTAGAGAGAGAACAAAAAATTTTATAGGTATATTTATCATAGAAAGAGTTGTTGACATATTTGTAAAAAATATCCTCTAGAGGCCCTTAAAAATGCAAAACATATTACTTACTAAAAGTAGTAATTTTCTATTTTTAGATTTTTCTTAGCCAAAATGCATTTCTAGCTATGTTGAAACATCAACAAATGATAAAAAAAAAAGGAAAAGTCATATATATGTAATTTTCATTTAATATGCATTTTGTAACTTATGGAAGGTGAATCACCATATTTTCATATAGGTGACCACCTAAATCACAAAAGGATAACCACTGCATTTCTATATGGGTGACCTTCCATATTCAATAAGGTGGATTTCCAATACACCAATTTTTGTATAAAGAGAAATGCACACCTGACTCATGTCTCTTCTCAAATGTTTCTTGCATTGTACTTTATTTTCTAAGCAATAAAATCATCATACTATTTCATTTCTATAGTCTTGTGTTCTAATTTGTTATACTCTATTGTTTTTGAATTACACTCTTTCATGACATTTCTTAACTCAAAATTTTGAGTTTTGGATCAATGGTATCAAAGCAATCTATCTTTTGAGTGTATGTCCATAAACATGAGATCAGGATATCAAAATTTTATGTATCAAACATAAGATCCATCTGATTACATCCCTTGTTGTTCCAAATGATCTCAGGTGAGAACAAGAATGGACAACATCAAGGTAGTTGATCCTTTTAAGGAGATGTTGAATGAAGCCCTTGTGAAATAGGGGAAGGATATGATGGATCGATTTGATCAAATTCTTTAATCGATCCCTATTATAAATTATGTAACCTCCTCTATACAATCACTCACTACCTTAGCACCATTATATGCTTCCACACCTTTTAAGATGTAGGTAAATTTTGATATTCTTACTTTTGAAGGAAAAAATAATGATGAATGATGATACCCTAGAAAATTGGTTGGATCAGTTATCTTCATACTTATTAATAAATATGTTTAGATATAGAAAATCACTTTTACACTCTTGAAAGCTTCACTACCAATATGAAATTAACAGGAAGCATATTGTAACAAGGTTATAAAAGAGAATGAAGTAGCATTCACATGTGATAATTTCATCGATGCCATTAAGGAAGAATATTATCCCATGGAAGCCTATGAATACCTATACATTTTATGGAAACAATTGTATCAAGGTAAAGACCATTCTATTGAATATTATACTAATGTTTTACACTCCATGGAAAAAAAGCTAGGTATTGAAGATACCAAAAGGTATTGAATCCTTAATTACCATAGTGGGATACAAAGGTACATTTGAGAGGATATGGACCTCTTCAAATTAAAGACATTGAAAGAGGCATATAAATTTACCATCTAATTGGAGCAGAAGGACAAAAATAAAAATAGAAAAGGAGGAGGTTCAAATAACAAAAACTTAAACACTAAGTACTAGCCAAAGAAAGGAAAGAGTGACTTTCCAAAAAATCAAGATAGAGGGGTTCATCCCCAAAATTAGATCTAGAAGAAAAAAATACACCTAAGAAGATAATCCCTTGAAGGTCAAGAGTTGGAAATAGTGTACTATAACAAGAGCAATCAATATTTGAAGGAGAATTATCAAGTAATCCAGTCATTTTTGCTGAGTTGCAATCCTCTACATCCATTGCACCACTAGCTTGACATCCACATGTTGAGGATATAAGGAAGAAAATCATGGAGTCCAAACCAAATGTGACCATTGCCACCATACATGCTACACCAGAGGATTCATAAGAGGAGAAACACATACTTGACACATTTATGATGTGATTTTGGGCCAACCATTTATGTGGAAAATGCATGGTGTCTACGATTCTAAGCCCCAAAGTGTCACCATCACTATCGAAGGTCAGTGTTACAAGATACTATAGGTATATCCTCCTACCTATGTTTCCTTAATTAGTACTAAATAATATGAAAATATGATATCCAAAACAAGAAAATTTATTATGTTAATGATCAAGCCTCAAAGTAGGACAACCATTGTTACATCGGTTACAAGCCTTGTATAATAGAAGCAAATAAGACTAGATTGTAGTGGAATATGATGACTTATTCAATTCACCAACTAGGGCACCACTTCATTATGAAGTAAATCATTCCATTGATTTAGTTCCTAGTTCTCCTTTGCCTAACGCACCTATATATCATATATTAGTCCTTGAAAATGATGGAATTAAGAGGCAGATAAAAGAATTGATTTAAAAGGGGTACATCAAACCAAGTGCTTCACCATGTGGCAATCTAATTGTCTTGGCTTCAAATAAGGATAGAACATAGAGACTTTATATTAACTATATAGCTTTGAATAAAATCACTATGAAGAATGGTTATCCACTCCCTCAAATAGATGACTTTCTAGACCAACTCCATGGTGCAAAGTTTTTCACCAAAATTAATATCAAATCTAACTATTATCAAATACCCATAGAGCCCATTGATGAGCATCAAAATTGCTCATATTTTAGCATAGGGTCTAACTATTTTGTGTGGTATATATTATATATGAGTTGTACTTTTTATGCATATTTATATATATTTAATGAAAATTATGCATATTGCCTAACTTGCATGTAAAGTGTGTCTTGTGTGTAGATTTGATTAATTCGATATTTTTTGCATGATATCGTCGAGGTCCTACTCGGACCTGGCATATTCACTATCTAAGAAGGCTAAGGAATATCAAGGTAGAAGGCACCTTGATACCGTTGATGGGAGGTGCCTTGATCCCGTTGATGGGAGGGGCATTGATCCTGTTAAAGGAAGGCGTCTTGATCCCGTTTACGAGTGGCATCTTGATCCTGTTTATGAGAGGTGCCTTGATCCCGTTGATGAGAGGCACCTTGATCCCATAGAAAGGTGCCTTGATCCCATTCAACGGAAGGTGCCTTGACCCCATTAAAAGAAGGCACCTTGATACCGTTGAAAGGGGGTGCCTTGATACCATAGAAAGGTGCCTTGATTTCATTCAATAGAATTTTCCTTGATCTAATTTGCACCCAACGAAGATCATGTCCCACTGCGTTGACTAGAGTTGACTACTGACTCTACGTAAGATGTTGATTTTGGGTAAATGAAAAAATATGTTAGTTGTCCTATTCTAATGGGAGGAAACAAAATAACCATTTTTGAAGCAGAATACGGGTAGCGACGAGCATTGAATAGAAAATATACCATTCCCACAAAAATACAAAAGGGCTATTAATTGTTTTAATATGTATCTACTACTATCATTGAATTGTCTCAACTTAGAACATAGAGGATTTTATCATTGTAACAACATTGTAACATAAGTATTGCATGTACTATATAAACACACAAAATTCTCTAAGTAAGGGGGGATTAATATTGAAGAGAGTCGAGTATATTGTACTGCAATTATTATTCATCAATAAATTTCATTCGAGAGTTTCTTATCCGCATTCAAATTTCGTAGTCTACCGAGTGGAAGTAGCTGTAGCCTAGGCCCACTCCTAGCTAGTATTCCTCCACTTTTTCTTCTTTGCTTTCCTAGTTAGATTATTTTATTTTTCTTGTGTGTGTATTTTATTTTTGCAAGTTTATCCATTTTCTGTTTTCTTTTATTTTTGCACAGTGTGGTGTGATTTTATTTCTGCAATTCGATTTATGCAAGTTCAATTGGTATGGATGAATTAATGCTATTTTACAAACACTCCCCCAATGATAGAACTAGTGGACTCATCTCCATAGGTGTTGTGATTGATCTCAACTTGGTGCTTCACAAGCTTAAGAGTTTCTTTGGGTTGACAAATTAAATGAAAGGGCTATGACAAAAATAGTGTGAAATTAACCAATGTTTTTGCGCCAATATTTTGATGCCATTGTGGGGAAGTGCCAATAGTAGATTCTATTACAATACCTTAACCTTTCCACCTAATTTTGTATGCGTTCATTGAGGAACAGAGGATCAAATGACCAGTTCATAAGAAAAATCCCACAAGAGAATCTTGAACTAGCTGCAGATTCTAAATTTGAACTAGAGTCCCCACAGTCACCCCCAACCGTGCATTGGACTGAACATCCCACTTTTGCACAGGCTCTTCCACATCTTATCGACCAAGAAAGGAGTGGATCATACATAATACTCTATTTAAGAGAACTCCATCCGAAGAGGATCTACTGTGGAAAGCTATTGAGGATGAAACCATTTCACCAACTGATTTGCAAGCTCTTGTGTAGAAAGTTCAAAATGATCGAAAGGCCATAGAAATTGCTTTAGAAATAGAGACCACATTTCCTAAAAATATGGCTAAGGAAGAAGAGGTATCAACCAGCTTTAGCTTCCCAATAGAGGAGGCCAAGGAAGAAACAAATATGAAAAACATATCCCCTGCCCACATTCCTACCTTCAAAAGATCCCCAATGGAAGACCTTGAGTTGTTTTCAATTAAGTTTAATGTCTTGTATAGGTCTGTGGATTACAAGTTGGATGCCCAGAAGTTGAAATTATTTCCTTCAACATTGGATGATTTAGTCTTGCGTTGGTTCATCAGCTTGGGTAATAAATAGATCACCACCTGGGGGGAGATGAAGAAGATCTTTCTAGAGCAATACCAATATTTTGGTAGAGCATGGTATTCCAGGGAGGACGTCCTGAACATGACTCAAAGAGAATATGAATCCTTGGAGGAGTATTGGGACCGATTAAGTTTCAATCTGTAAAGGTCCCACGTGAAGCTGAGTTATAAGTACCTCAAGAGCATTTTATTGAGAGGACTTACCAATGAATCTCTTGAAGCATTAAATATGATCTTTGGAGGGCTGTTTACCAGCACCAGATGTTAGACATCTGACAACTGTGTTGGAATTACTCTAGAAGGAAAGGTAAACCTACTTCTAGAACCATGAAGGTAAATGCCTCAGTCACAAAGATAGAGATAGGTAACATGTTAGAGGATTTGAAAAGCAAAATGCTTTCTTCCCTAGCATTGCAGATGGACACTCTCCTATTGGAGAAGAAGAAACAAGAGAATGAACCTACATTAGCCTACTTCTATCTGAAATGCAGGAAAAAATGCAAGAAATACGTGTCCAAAAAATAAAGTTAAGGTGTGTGCTTTTTACCAAAAAAATCACAAGACCAGATTGTGCCCACAACTACCTACGATTAAAGAAGATGCTAAAGTTTCAGAAGCTTACTTCATGGGTAATCGAAAGAGTTGGCAACATCCCCCTATGGGGAATATGCCAGTAGGAATTCCGCCCTACAGAGGAGGAAATTATATGCATGTTGAGTGGTAATTTTACCCAATTGCATAACCACACTCACCTTAGTATTTTGATCACAAAACCCTCTCTTGCAAAGAAGTTAAAAACAAAACTTCTCCAAGATTCCACTATAGAAGCATTGAATATATGTATTAGTAATATCAATGAAGATATATCAATTAAATGCTAGAAATACCTTAGTGATTGCAAGTAACTATTAACAAGGGGCATGTGTTGGTTTATTTTATCATGCTATACTAATTATTTTTCATAAAACTTAAAGAAAAGAAAATATGAATTGGCCCTCATATGACCACAATGTAAAACCTTAATTCCTTTTATCTTGGAGGATTTTAGGTAGATTTTATCTTCCTTTATTAAGTAGATTTTAAACAAGTTTTATCTTGCATTAAATCCTACTTTAAGCATGAAGTAGAAGATTAAAACCTATCTCTAAATATGAATTTCAAATGATGAAAGAATTCCTTTTATATTGCTTTAAAAATCAAGATGGAATTATCTAGATGACCAACTTTGTAGCTATAGTAGACTTTGATATAATAAATAAATTATCCCTCTTTGATGAAATTAATTTTCATAAAGATACAACAATTGATATAATAAATAAATTATCCCTCCTTTTAGCACCAAAATGTTGAGTGGTAATTTTACCCAATTGCAAAACTACACTCACCCTTAGGATTTTGATAGCAAAACCCTCTCTTGCAAAGATGTTAAAAACAAAGGCAACTTCTCCAAGGTATTTCTAGCACTCATTTAATAAATTTTTACAAGATTACTAATACACATGTGCAATGCTTATATAGCAGAACCTTGGAGAAGTTGTTTTTATTTTTAACTTCTTTGCAAGAGAGGGTTTTGTGATCAAAATCCTAAGGGTAAGTGTGGTTTTACAATTGGGAAAAATTACCACTCAAAAATGCCATAACGGTAGGTCCAACCAACCAATATGGGATGGCGGTAACCACCATATTGTATGAACAACCCTCAAGGATCCTCATTTCCCAACCAACACCCATGGATGCCATACCAACAACTTGGGCAACAATGGAAGAACTACGATACGTGGAATTCAACTCCACAAAATATAGTGCAAGCTCCACTACAACCAAGCTTACCAGCTTCCCCTATAGTGAGGCCTGCGCAACTTCCAACATAGCCGATGGTCAACCCCAATAATAAGACAAATCAGCCCACATATCAATTGGAGGGAGAGATGTTTCCCATGTATAATATTAGAAGTTGCAATCCTGTACATCTACGATCAGGTAGAAAAATAGGAACAGAGGCTCCTCCCTTAATAGAAGAAGAGGAGAACATAGAAGAATCACCTCTGGTAGAAGAGGTTGAAGAAGGACCAGTTGCTAAGAAAAATGAAGCTCCTCCATTTCCCAAAAGGTTACAAGAGCAAAGGAAGCCAATACAATCGAAGTTCGACATACTTTTGAGCTTGAAGAATTTAATGGTAACTATTCCATTGTTTCAAGCTATAAGAGACATCCTAATTTACACCAAGGTAATCAAAGAGCTATGTTTGAGAAGGCTAGGATTTAGGACAACCTAGACCATAAACGTGGTGGGGAAATTGGAAAATTTGATGTTAGGGAATACATGCCACCCAAAGTATGCAAACCTAGGCAGTCCAATACTAACCATGAAAAATAGGATGTTGCTCATTGGCCAATAATCTGGTTGACTTGGGAGAATACATACACGTCATGCCAAAAGAAACAATGCAAAAGCTCAGGCTCATAGACCTGAAACCTACCAAGACTATTCTACAACTAGCAGACAGATCAACGGTATCACCAGAAGGGATGTTGGAAGACATCATCATGATGGTGGATACATGGGAGTACCTGATAGAATTCCTAGTATTGCAATCCAATTCTAGATTGGAAGGATATTCGCTCATCCTGGGAAGGCCCTAGCTTGAAATAATAAACATTTATATAAGTTGCCAAGATAGAAAAATTATAATTGCAAATGACTAGAATTTCAAAATTATGACCATCTCTCCACCAACATAGTCCATGGATGCACTGGAAGAACCCATATGGGATGACCAGGATGAAGGAACGTTATCAATAATACAGTCTATGATGGTAGTGGATGAATTAGAAGATGGATATAATAAATATGGCATTATTACAAACTTCCTCCAAGGAGAGTCTTCCCACATCGCTCCAGAGTTGCCACTGGTAGGCAGCCAGGATAACCCCATCAGACAAATTAAAATCAATCCTGGAAGAACATTGAATGCCAACAAAAAGTTGACACCTACAGATCTGACTACACTAAAGAAAATATTAAGCAAGCATCAACAAGCTTTCACCTGGGACCACTCGGATATGAAGGGAATCGCTCCAGAGATCTGTATCCATCACATTTACCTTGAAGAGCAGGCTAGTTTGATCAGGCAACCACAACGATGAATGAATCCTGCCATGAAGGAGATAGTCAAAGCAAAACTACAAAAAATCTTTTCAACCAAATTCATTTATCCTATATCTAACAATGAGTGGGTGTCACCACTGGTGGTGGTACCCAAAAAGAATAGGAAAGGGTGATTATACATTGACTATAGGTTGCTAAACAAAGCAACTAAAAAGGATCACTTTCCAATACCATTCGTTGATCAAGTTCTGGACACTTTTGCAGGGAGGAAGTAATCCTCTATGGATAGATTTAGTGGGTACAACCAAATCCATATTGGAGAATAATATCAGGATAAGATAACATTCAATTTTTTGTGTGGTACATTTACATACAGGGTCCTATCCTTTGGACTGTGCAATGCACCTGCCACCTTTCAAAGGGTGCTGTCGAGCATTTTTTCAGATATTATAGGAGAATTAGTTGAGGTCTACATGGACAACTTCACCATTTATGGTGAGACCTTCGATGAAGCTATGACAAATTTAGAATGTACATTCCAACGGTGTCAAGAAAATAACCTGTTCCTAAGCAACGAGAAATTCTTTATGATGATGCAGGAAGGGATAGTGCTGGGACACCACATCTCAGCAGAAGAGATAAATGTAGACAAAAAGAAAATTGAAGTTATCAAATACCTGCCCAATACTAAGATAGAGAGATGTAAGGAGCTTCCTTGGCTCCACTGGATATTATAGGAGGTTCATAGCAGACTTCAACAAAGTCGCCAGACCCTTGCACACACTACTGTCAAAGGATGCGGAGTTTATTTGGGTGAAGGAATGTGAACAAACCTTCCAAACGTTAAAGGATAAGCTGATCACTGTGCTACAAGGCCCAAATTGGGCCATTATATTTCATATTTATTCTAATGCATCTAACAATACAATTGGAGCAGTCTTGGGATAGAAATATGGTAAAGAATTCTACGCCATCTACTACATAAGAAAAAATATAATAGGGGTTGAGTTTAATTACACGATGACTGAGAAAGAGTTCCTTGCGATTGTTCACGTCGTCAAATTTTTTTGCCATTACATCACAAGATACAAGGTGTTTGTGCACATAGACAATGTGGCCATCCGATATCTGATGAACAAACCTGCAATCAATGGTAGGATTGTCACATACCACCTTGGAGGACTATTTTTAAGATGCTATTTGTATAGTGATATCTAGTTTTAATGCTTAATATATTTGCATTGTATTTGTAAAAAAAAATGATGCTGTATTGCTTTATTGCAGGAACATTTATTCTCGTAGGTAGAACACTAACCACCAAGATATGAGAAGGAAAATTATGACTATGACAACTCAACATGTAAAGCTCATATTCCTATCATCACTAGTTACCTCTTTGATGGCGGTGTTACTTGAGTATTACTCTAAAAAATCCTGCCCAATCAAATTAAAAACGATGATGGGGGATGTTGGGCACATGCATCGAGTGTTTGTATGCCATTTGTGTGTGATTTATATTTGATTTCATGATTAATTTGCATGAGATTGGTTTAATTGAATTTTACTTTGAAAATGCACATTAATAATGTTTTGCATTTAATTATTCTAGAAAATATTGCAAAGAATATCATGCAATTTATAATGATTTTGTGAAATCTTTAAATTGAGCAATTTTTAAAAGTAAAAGATTTAGCTATTAAAAATGCTTATTTGATCTAGTTGATCCTATTTAGAAGGAAATTAGGTAGTCTGCTTTTTTTTATGAACTTGCTCAATTTGTGATTGGATTAAATCATGAAAAAAAAAACTACCTTGTAGATTTAAATAATAAATCCTTCCTACACATAGCTACTTTGGGAAGGTTGAAATGGTGGATAAGATTCTTCTCTTATCTCTATGGATTTCCTTTCCATTAAAACAATATATATTAAAGGAAGCCTGAACATGGGATAAGAAAAAGAAGATAATATATATATATATATATATATATATATATATATATATATATATATATATATATATATATATATATATATATATATATATATATATATAGAAGCATATTTTATGAAAGAAAGAAAGCAAAAATAAATAAATAAAATATATATTTAGAAACATATTTCTTGTCTAAGAAGAAAGAAAGCTATAAATTGCCATTGGGGTTGAGAAAAAGGGATGTTATGTTATGTTATGTTATGTGAGAAGATTAGGATAGAGGAGAAAGAAGAGGGAAGTACAACGAAAGCATTCAACAGCTGGAGAATTCTAGGTTGGGTCTGTCCACTATAATCTATCTTAATGCTTGTTCAGTATAAAGCGAAATAAAATCTTATGTGCTTGTATATTTTATTTGGTTGATTTTCAACTCATTGGACTATGCATTAGATAGTTATAGATTTTAAACTGAAAGTCCTTTTGATTTTATTTAAATAATGTGCATAAGTAGATGGACCTCAAATTTGGACACTTGTATGTCAATTTTTTACTCTTAATAAAAGTATTTAGAGTGGCTTAGTATGCAGACCCCTTTTATGTGTTGATAAGATTATCAATATACCAATGTCGTGCATTTTAGATACCCACCCGATGATCGAACCTTTGAAGGGCTTATTATATGGAGATTTTATTAACCTTGAGAACATATTAAACCTTTAGATGCCTGCACCTGAAAGATACTTGTTATCGAAGAGATATTTCCTCTATTCGAGAGATAATTGTTGGATTCCATTAAATACCTCTGCAACATATTATATCTAAGTCCACTCAGTCCAAAAATCTACATCCAGTTTCAGGAATCTTGTGCACAGCTTCAAGCTTTGGCGTCGTTTAATTTATAGCTCTATAAGATGATATGCTCCTTCTATTTGACTGTGACTACTAGTGGCCGTCCTCAATTCAACTGTGTCTATACTGGATTTTCCTTCCACTTTAACCCCTCTTCTTTTGGCTATATCTATTTCAGAATCGCTGTCGTTTGTATATATAATGCCCATCCCTATGATCTGATTAAATCACTAGATTAAAACCTTGGCACCTAATAATATCTTTTTTGATGATATGTGGTGTATGTATTTCATAATGAGGAGGACATCTAGTTAGGCTGTGAGAGATAGCTCTTACTGTTCGAAGGCACCCAACGACTTGTTTGGATCCTCAATCTAACTCATACCACCGTTGGTCAGCTGTCGTGTTTGCTATGATGTACACCCTTATCAAATGAATTAAGCCTTAAACATTTTGAGTGACATCACAATTCCCACACAACTTGTAAACCTCATTGATTACATATTTGTTCCCGGTTCCAGTGTGTAGTCAAGTCACCTTCGATCGTCTTCGCTGCCTATTGAAGTGGCCAAACAATTAAACTAAAACCTTGACTATCTATCAATGTCTCTTCATTGACGCATGGTGATTAGTGTGAAGAGTTTAAATCCTCATTGGGTTTAGAGTGCATATAGTATAGCAATGTTCAATTACTTTATGGTGTGATATAATATTTTAGATATTTAATACTAAAAGACCTATGAATAGGATTAATATAATCTTATTATAAGTTGAGAAACATTACCTGTAGGGATTCAAGTTCAATGTATTAAAATATGGGTGTGTGTGATATACATTATGTTCAAACAGATTGTATCAACAAGAATTTATAATGATCATATATTTGTTTATGAAGACTTATAACATGTTTTAAATTAGTTTGGAATGGCTTTTGTTGATTCATTAAATTCCAATAAATATGATCCATGAAGATAAAGCAAATTATATAATTATTTTTGTGTATACAATAGTTTGTCTTCATAGCATTGATTGATTTTGTATAGTAAAGAAACCCAATAATATTGGTTATTTTAAATTAGAACTTTTATATCATTTGAAGGATAAAATTTATGATCAAGTGGAAATATGTATTTCACTATATGTATTTTTGTAACTAAATGGAAACCACTAGAAGCTTGGAAAAATATCTTCTAAGTTTTGTGAAGGATGGAATGGTGTCCATTCCTTGGGAAGAGGTATGGGACTCTTCCATATATTTGGTAACAAACCAAAAAATGATGAATGGGATTATGAATTAATCCTTATTGTGAAAAATATTATGGTTGGATGATTATGTGATTCATGCCTGATGATTTCTTAGAATGTGTTATGCATTTGGCAAATGTTTGGAGCATGATTGCATATATATTTGATAAGCATGTTTGCTTGCAATGCATTTGGCATAATTTGCATTCGAGTTGTCCTGATCCCTTCACTATCATCTCTTCCAACCATGAAGAACTCGAGATATTTCAAAGAAGAATCCAGACAACACTTTTTGAAGACTATTGCAATGCTCATCATGTACAAGCTTGTATTGATATAGATCCAATATAATTAAGCAGGGCTGATATAATTAATGTAAAATCAGCTATGACTTGTAATGTTTTATGTATTGATTACAAGATTTGTAAATTAGAGATAAAGAATTCATATTGTAGTATTCACCTCTAATAAATGTTAGGTAATATATGTTTTGGAATATGAGTAGGTATTGCAACTACTTTAGATATTGCACATTGTCAAGTTTATGGCATTGAGATTTATGTTGCTCTAGTAGATTAGATGGATGTATTTAAATTCTCTCTCAAGGACTATAATAGTGTAGAAGGAAATTCATGATAATCTCCACAATAATATGAGATAAAACAATATCTACACCATCCACCTAAGATAGCTAGAAGAAAATCAATCACTCCATGCAAACGGATAAGACAAATAATCACCAACACCATCACACCTAGTAAATGAGTAAATTCTATAATGGTGCTTAAGAAAATATTTCAAGTCACTTGTAAGTCTTCACAAGAAATAACAACATTAATGGCTCTCTCCTTAATACTTGTCTTCATGGATTGTATGGAGAGGATGCAATGAATTCCATTGGGTAAAAATCCCAATTGATGGTATAACCATTGAGATGTCCTCATGAAGGACATAGCCATTGTATTATCATCATAACCACCACTTGGTGATGGTATGATGGAATTGTAGGAGATGGTGCTCCTCATTGTGAATGGCTTTGAATGAATTGTAGAAGATGATACTTCTACTTAAATGTGACTTTGGATTAATATTTTGTGACTTGGATTACTTACATTTCATTTGGGGTATCCTTGTCTTAGATTATTATTATACTCTTGACTCATTGAAAGGTGGACAAATAAGCCTAAAAAGGTATAAGGTAATAGAATCATGCTTAATATGACATTCCATATATTATGTACTTTTAATCACGTGTAGTTATTTTTTTATCTTAGTGACCCCATCGAGAAGATGTGGGTAGAATCTAAGATCAATGAATAACCATTGTTGAGGTTATTTCATCTATGATGGTTTTCAATATTCAAGGCATTCACCTATATAAGATGATTTCCATTTTATGAGGGATGAAACCTAACACTTTGAGCATTCTCATATCCGAGTGGTATGAGGGTTTCGTAGAAGCTGATCACTTCTACTCAAGAGTGACTCTGATCAAGTCTCAATATCTCTTGATAGTATTTGCCTTGATAACTTACAATCCAAATGGAATGATTCTATCTTAGATCATGATTATGTACCTTGCATCATGAAATATGTATTTATATATATAAAAAAATGTGGATAAGAGGTGGTAAAAATTGGGGTTGTTACAAGGATAATCAGGTGGCTCTTACTCCTGCAGGAATTTGACATCACCATCGTGGACAAACCAAGCAGAGACAACGTGGTCACAGATTTTCTATCCAGATTAACACCACCTAATCATGCAGCTACAGAAGATCAATTCCCAAATGAACATATTTTTTCTTTGAAAGAAAAAACATTGTGGTATGTAGATATGGTCAATTACTTGGCCACTAGTAAATTATCTCCTGCTCTTTCACCCCATGAAAAGCAAAAGCTAGTTGAGAAGAGCACAACCTTCTCATGGATTGATGGCTACCTGTTCAAAACAGGACCTGATCAAATCCTGAGATGATGTGCCACTGAGCATGAGTTTTCAAAAATCCTCAAGGCTTTCCATAATGAACCTTACGATGGATATTTTACAGGGAAGAGGACCACATTCAAGAAATTGTAGACTAGATACTATTGGCATTCGTTGTTCAAAGATAGTCAAACATGCAAGTCAATGTGATGAATTCCAAAGGATGGGCATACCAACTTTCACGGATGAGATACCTCTCCAGCCGCACGTTCACATTGAACCATTCGACAAATAGAGGATGGATTTTGTAGGGCCGATCAACCCACCATTAGCCGAGAAAAGGTATATTTTGGTTTGCACTGACTATGTAACCAAGTGGGTTGAAGTGCAAGCACTAAAATATTCTAAGGAAATAATGGTGGCAGATTTCTTGTTTTCACATATCTTCACAAGGTTTGGAGTGCCCAAGGAGATCACAATCGATTGGGGGCCTCAATTTACTTCAATGCTAATTCAAAAATTGATGTAGTAATATAGAATCAGACACACCAAAACCACTCCCTACCATCCATAGGTGAATGGACAGGTCGAGGTTACCAACCGAGAGTTAGAGAAAATCCTTACAAAGATCGTGCAACAACACAAAAAGGATTAGGCTATGATATTACCAGAGGTAGTATGGGCCTATAGAATCGCATGGAAAACCACCACTGGTTTTACTCGATTCCAACTGGTATATGGGAAGAACGCAATGATGCCCATTGAGTTTGAAATCAAAACTCTCTGCAATAGAACTAAACTTGAGTCTGGATGATGCATAGAAGGAAAGGATTCAATAGTTGAACCAGTTAGATGAATAGTTATTGGATGCTCTGCATAGAATATAAGTAATCTAGAAACAAAGGAAATAGTGGCATGACCACCACATCAAATCAAAGCAATTCAAAATAGGAGAATGGGTGCTACTGTATGACTCCCGATTCCAAGAACGGAAGGGCAAGATGATGCAAATATGGATGGGACCATATTAAGTGATCGAAAAGATCAATAATGGTACCGTGCATGTTAATATGATTGATGGTAGGGACACCATATTATCAATCAATAGTCATTGATTGCGATCGTAACACACATCTAAAAATATTATGATGAAGTCCAAGATAGGCATGGGGGAGACCCCATCCAATTAATTTTTTTAAAATTTCTCAGCAACCAGTGGACATAGGATTGTCTACTTAAAAAAAAATTATTCTTTAGTTTTTCTTTTCTTTCTTTGTGTTTTTTTTTGTAGGCACAGTGCTCTGAATGCAAGCTACAGGCATATTGTGAAATCTAGGCCTAACAGGCACAAACTACACTAGACTACACCTTATTTTTTTTAGTTTTTCTTGTTCACTTTTGCAGGTAAATGAACATGAATGCACGAAGTAGGTAGCCTAGGAAACCTAGGCCTCAACAACATAGGATCCATGAACCTGCACAATTTTTGGTTTTATTAGAAGGTAGAACCTTGACTGTTTTCATCTAGAGGAGATAGTCACAATATGATACGAATGTGGGTGTTAATTTACTGCAAATAAAAAACACCCACCTCTGTGTTGGATGAAACAACTGCTGCTGTAGCATGTAAAAAGAAAATATTAGAGGACCTGATCAACTTTACGACAACAGATACGCCAACAAACCGTTGAATTTTCAACAGCAAAAGGGTGCCTTGATCCCATTTAGAGGAAGGTTCCTTGATCCCATTACGGGAGGGTGCCTTGATCCCATTATGAGGGGTACCTTGATCCCATTACTGAGGGGTACCTAACTCTTGAACAGTTGAAGGGTGCTTACTTCTATTGAGAAGTTAAAAAAAAAGAAATAATGCATCAAGGCACCTTGATCCCATAAATTTTAGGTGCCTTGATTTTATTTTGAAAAAAAAAGGAATAATGCGTCAAGGCACCTTGATCCCATACATCTAAGGCACATTGATCCCATACATATGAGGTGCCTTGATCCCATGTATTTGAGGCATCTTGATCCCATGTATTTGAGGCATATTGATCCCATATATTTTAGGCACCTTGATCCCATGTATTTGATGTGCCTTGATCCCATGTATTTTGAGGTACCTTGATCCCATGTATTTTGAGGCACCTTGATCCCATGTATTCTAAGGTGCCTTGATCCCATGTATTTTGAGGTGCCTTGATCCCATGAATTAGAGGCACCTTGATCCAATTGAGTACCTACACAATGAAGAATGACTACAACCACATCATCATCCCACGTTACAAAAAAAGATGAATATTTATGGGAACTTATGGAAATTGTGCAAATGATTTATGTGCATCCCAAAGAAATCATCGAAGAAATGAGCGAGCCAACCAGATTTCCTCATTTTCAGCATGAGACCTCAAATAAACGAAGTTGCAGCACCCAAGGGAAAACTTTTCGAAGAACCAGCTCACATGGGAAAAACATTATTACTCTATCACAGATGATCGAATCGACATGCTCCAAGTGCATGGATCACTAGTAAGGTATGTGTATAATTTTTTAGATATCTATAAAATTCATAATAAGAACTCCTTTGAAAAATATATTGCTGACACAAATAAATCGACCAATTATTATTCGTCCATCTCATCCAAAGAAATATGCTAATGGTTAATTTGGGGAAGCAGATCCTCACAACCCCTAATATGAAAATAGTATGTTAGATACTCACCTATCTCTATAAATAGGCACCTTCTTGCACAAGTAGGTGGTATGAAGTAACGAACCAGTATAGCAAGTGGAAAAATTTGCAGAAGATGAATTGAGAGGGTTTAGAATGGGGGGCAAGTCGAAGAATCATGGCCAGAAGAAAAATGAGCCCAACCATGTAGGAGGGATTAGTGAAGAGGTCCAAGCTCAATTTGAGGCCGTTGAGTGGATGAATTATTACTGCTTAGTAAGTAGGAATCAGGATTTAGAGGCGAAAAAGGAGTTTTCTATGGCATTGGATGAAGGGGTTGCACACATGCGGATTGGAAATTTTAGTCATGGAATAATTCGTAGCAACCATCACTGGTATTCCCTCATAGGGGAACACATTTACAAGGAGGGAGCACCGACTGCATGTGCACAACAACTTCTAGGACATACTCTAATGAACCTAGGATGCTCAAGATTACCAAAGTAGAGTCTCTCGAAGCTCTGGAAATAAATTTTTGAGTAAATAGCTAGATTCTTTACTTGCATGGAAAAATACACTTATTTGAATACGAGTCACATGTAAATTTTTGAACTATTTGCTGCATGGAAAGCAAATCAATGTCCTGTTCTACCTAGCTTGTACCTTGAAGGATGAAGCAAAGCAATATCGAGCAGGGGCGTCCACTACCCTAGCTCACCATAGGCTAATATCAAACCTAATAAGGTTTTTAGAGGCACCTAGGGAAGCACCAACAATGATCGTAGAAAGAGCTGAGACATCCAATTTCTAGGCTCAATTGGTGACAAAAGTGCAAGAACCCAATTTACTAGAGATACCCACTATAGAGAAACCACTAATCTCTCGCTATGATGCAAGCGAAGGAGAAGGGTAGACCTCATCGCACCACTCTCCATGAATTAATCTAGAAATTGGACTGGATAGTCCTAGCCTTGATAGAGCAACTGACCACTCTCTGCAGATTGATTTGGAAAGTGGGTCAAAAATTCCCAGCCATAATTGAACAGGCCATCATGCAAAAACCAAAATGGGAAGGAAGATTCTAAAACATATAATTCTATCTAGTGAGGATGAAGATGAAGAAAATTATGTAGAAGTAGGAGCTATGAATTAGGTTCTATAGAATTTGGCCAATCGAAGTCCACCATGCCAAGAGACTTCGGAGGAGCTGCAAGGGCAGCTCGATTTGGTGCTTTAGCAAGTCTTTACTTGGAAAAATAAATTCCAATAGGAGCAAATACCCTTTAAATAATTTAGTGAGGCAACCATAGAGGAGAAATAAGGGCTCTAACAGAACATATGTCAGCTATAGCAAATAGTATAGTAGATCACTAAAGAGAATCTGCAACTGAGGGTGAAGCAAGTAGAAAAGGTGGATGCAAACACTTAGAATGACTAGAAAATGGAGGTACCCATGTATTCTCTGGGCTATCCAAATATGGTTGCATCATCTAGTCCGTTTAGGTCAGATGCAAGGAACGAAGAGGTTGAAGTTGGGGACTGCTCCTATGGCTTAGCAAAAATAGCTGCTGAAGAATAGGGGAACTCTGTTTTGTAAATAAAGCCCATTGTAATAAAAATTTTAGATGATGAGGACAACCCATCAACCTCCAGCCAGCCAAGGATGAGGAGTAGAATGAAAAATAGAGATACCAATGCACTAGCAATCGATGTACTCTACCAAAGGGCCAACAGATCAATCACCAACCACTAAACCAAAGGAAGAACAAAGGATGGAGGAAATGGATACACAAGAAAACCAGGAGCCTGAACCTTCCTTTGCTAGGGAAGAAGCACCTATTATAGAGGAAGATAATATCCCGTCTCCCTCTGCTGCACCAACACCTATAGAGATAATCTCGTTGAAGCCAAGGCGACCAAGGCACCACAATAGAGGCCCAAAAAAAATGCAAAGACAAGAGCCCAACAAATTGCTAGCTCCGATGAAGAATGGAAAAGAGAGTTACAGTATTTTTCCAATCATTAGGAGCAATTCAAAAAGCTCTAAGAAGAATGTGTAGCAGCAACATCAGTGAGGAAGGCCTTTAACAAGGTTACAAGAGAACCTAGGATTATTGTTGATCCTGCTTTGAAGAAGCAATTATGGTGGATATATGGGTCAGTTCGA
Organism: Wollemia nobilis; assembly: GCA_028583015.1. Taxonomy (NCBI): domain Eukaryota; kingdom Viridiplantae; phylum Streptophyta; class Pinopsida; order Araucariales; family Araucariaceae; genus Wollemia; species Wollemia nobilis. The sequence continues at coordinate 8,436,199 of JAQPPZ010016703.1, forward strand.
GGGTAGCATTCCAGAGTGATAAAATATCTGGAGTGACATGGAGTATATGGGCCAGAAGTAGAAGTTGTCACAATAGCGAAAGAAAATACTAGTCTCTTCCCAGAGGTGGATGGGTTGTTTAAGTCTAGGGTAGTAAAATGAGAATGAGATGATTTAGATATTCTGCTAGCAGAGCTTTGACCTCAACACACCGATATTTGGAAGGAGGCCAAATCAATATTTCAGAAAGGGGAACCCACCTTTACTGGCTACTACGAAAAGAGGGTCAGTGAAAAATAGATTATGATACAGAACCACCCCGTAAAGATGAAGGGCCAAACATAATAGGCAAACACAGTCAACACAATCAAAAGCTACAACAAGGAACCAAAACCCCTCAAAAAGGTCATAAACCCATGGACAAAGAAAAAGCTAAGGCCACTATCCAAAAGAGAAAATGAAAGAACAAAGCTTACTGGAAGGGGGTCGACCGAACTGGGGATTATCAGTTTTAGGTGCCACTAGGACGTGGCACTTAATAGGCATGGGGGCATGCTGAGCACCTGAATTGCTCATATTTTGGCATAGGTTCTAATGATTTTGTGTGGCATATATTATATCTGAGTTGTACTTTTTATGCATGTTTATATATATTTAATAAAAATTAAGCATATTGCCTAACTTGCGTGTAAAGTGTGTCTTGTGTGTAGATTTTATTAATTCAATATTTTTTGCATGGTCTCGTCGAGGTCATACTCGAGCCTGGCATATTCACTACCTAAGGAGGCTAAGGCATATCAATGCAGAAGGTGCCTTGATCCCATTGGTGGGAGGCACCTTAATCCCATTGATGGGAGGCACTTTGATATCGTTAAGGGAAGGCACCTTAATCCCATTGATGGAAGGTGCCTTTATTCCATTTATGGAAGGCACCTTGATCCCATTAAGGGAAGGTGCCTTGATCCCGTTCAAAGGAGGCACCTTCATCCCATAGAAAGACATCTTGATCCTATTCAACGAAAGGCACCTTGACCCCGTTAATAGAAGGCGTGTTGATCTCGTTGAAAGGAGGTGCCTTGATACCATAGAAATACACCTTGATACCATTCAAAGAGAGATACCTTGATTCAATTTGCACCCAACGAAGATCGTGTCCCACCGTGTTGACTAGAGTTGACTACTGACTCTACGTAAGATGCTGATTTTGGGTAAATGAAAAATTATGTTAGTTGTCATATTTTTATGGGAGGAAACATAATAACCATTTTCTGAAGCAGAATACAGGTAACGAAGAGCATCGAAAAGAAAATCTACCATTCCCATGAAAATATAAAAGGACTGTTGACTGTTTTAATAGGTATCTGCTACTATATATTGAATTGTCTCAACTTAGAATGTAGCAGATTTTATCATCGTAACAACATTGTAACAGAAGTCTTGTGTGTATTATATAAACACACAAACTTCTCTAAGTAAGGGGGGATTAATATTGAAGAGAGCTAAATATATTGTACTGTAATTCTTATTCATCAATAAAGTTCATTCGAGAGTTTCTTATCCATGTTCAACTTTCGTAGTCTACCGGGTGGAAGTAGCTGGAGCTTGGGCCCACTCGTAGCTAGTATTCCTCCCCTTCTTCTTTGCTTTCCTAGTTAGATTCTTTTATTTTCTTGTGTGTGCATTTTATTTCTACAAGTTCCTTTATTTTTGCAAGTTTATCCATTTCCTGTTTTCTTTTATTTTCGCACAATGTGGTGTGATTTTCTTTCTGCAATTTAATTTATGCAAGTTCAATTGGTGTGGATGAATTAATGCTATCTCACAAACACTCCCCCAATAATAAAACTAGTGGACTCATATCCATAGGTGTTGTGATTGATCTCAACTTGGTGCTTCATAAGCTTACGAGTTTTCTTGGGTTGAAAAATTAAATGAAAGGGTTGTGAAAAAAATAGTGTGAAATTAACCAATGTTTTTGCCCCAACACCCACTAACGTATGAAAAACTACATTAAAATCCAAGGAGGTTTATTTGAGTGGCTAGTTATACCTTTTGGCTTGACCAATGCAACTACCACATTCATGAGTATGATGGATGGCATATTGCATCCCTAAGACATATCATATGTGGTATTCTACTTAGATGACATCTCATCTATAGTAAGACATGGGAAGAACATCTAAAACATGTTTGTTAGATGCTTTAGATTCTTCAAAGACATAAGATATATGTTCATTTGGAAAAGTATTTATTTGGAATGACAAAGATTCAATATCTTGGGTATATTATTAACAAATAAGGAGTCCATGTTGATCTTGAGAAGATTTAGGTAATTCGAGATTGGACTACCTCAAAGACTCTAAAATGGATTTGTAGCTTTTTATATTTTGTCAATTTTTATTGAAGATTTATATTGGGGTTATAATACATTGCCTGGCTACTACACCAAGTGAAGGAGGTGCTAGATCCAAATTCCATTGGGAAGTTACATAATAAAGATAATTTAAGAGGTTGAAGGACCAACTATATTACACTCCTATACTTTACCTATTTTTTTGAATAAACCTTTTAAGGTAATGATTGATGCATTAGAGTACACATTGGGAGTTCTCACATAGCATGGGTATCAAATTTCTTTAGATAGTAAAACATTCAGTGAAGTAGTTTGTAAATACCCCACATATTTTAAAGATATCTATGTTATTATCCAAGAATGTAAAAAATGAAATCACTACATATTGGACAAGGAAATCATCATCCACACAGATCATAGACCTATAGAGTTCATTCAAATACAAAGTAAGCTAACAAATTAAAGAGATCAAAAGTGGGCCACATATTTAAGTAATTTTATTTGATCACCAATCATAATAAATAGAGTACCAATTCAACAATAGATTGTTTGAGCTGACATCCAATCATAGAAATCACCACCATTATTGATTCTTGTGAGCATGATACTTCCAATTTGTCCATCTTATATGAAGTAGATTCTAATTTTTTAAATACATATTGAGATCTTCATGTGGGTAAGCATATTTTCTATTTTTATTTGCAAGATAACCTCCTATACCATATAGGGTATAATTGTGTACAAGGTAGTGAATGCTTAAATATGATTATGGAATCACACTTTAATAAAACTATAAGTTACTTGGGTGAAAAAAAAATATTGACAGTACTACAAAAGTACTTCTATTGGCCCAAGATGAGGAACACTGTTAAGAGTAACATCAAGTCATGTACCCCCTATGTTATTGTCAAAACAACCAACAAGCAGTAGGGACTATAAATGCCACTCTCAATGCCATACAAACCTTAGGGATTTTTCTCCATGGATTTCATCTTAGGTTTTCACACATCTAAGCATGGTAATGATTGTATTTTTATAGTAGTTGATTATTTTTAGAAAATGGCTATCATGATTTCATGTAACAAATCCATTTTAGATAAGGATACTAATAAGCTTTATTTTAGTTACATGTGGCTCAAATTTTGCTTGCTAAAGTCTATTGTATCTAACAAGGATAGCCAATTTATGAGCAATTTTTGGCCCATACTATGGAGAAGGACACCAAGTTGACCATGTTCATATCCTTCCATCCTTAGAGAGATGCCAAACAAAAGTTATGAAATGATTGATTGTATCTTGTTTGAATGTATAATTTTGAGAATCCATACACATGGGATGAGATCCTCCCCTACATTTAGCATGGATACAATTGAGCTCTATATAGTTCTACCAAACATAACCTATTTCATGTCTATTCTAGGTTCCAACCCTTACCAACCCTTGATGTGGCTCTTCCTATGAAATCCATGGATTAATCACCTCCTGTTAAAAAGAATAAAAAAAGTAGCATGGTTTGTGGAATAGATTTATCACATCCAACAATAGGTCCATGACCTCTTATAAATATAAATAAAAAATAAATCCGCACCATGACCAACATCAGGTCCCACATCAATTCAAGGTAGCAAATAAGGTATAATTATGTCTTCAAAAATAGATACTTGCAAGACCCCATTGGAATATTAGACCTCTTTGTTATGGACCATACACCATAACTAAGAAGGTGGAAAAAATACTTTTGAATTGAATCTTCCATTTTATCTTGGTTTGATTTCAATATTCATTGTTGAACTTCTTAGGCCCTATCATCCACCTCTATTGGATACTTCCATAGTAGCATAAGAGTTGTGATGAGAACCAAAAGTTCTCATCTTTTGTATGTTTTAATGAGATAATTATACGATATTTTTATATTAGAAATTTAATTTTTGTGAAATTATTATATGCATTTAATAGAAAATGATGAATTATGCTTAACGAGTATTTTTAGTGGAAAATGTGTGTAGATGCAGTATTTTATTGTTTTTTTGCACCTTTTAATCAAGGTCCCACATGGACTTGGAATTGGAACACATATAATGTGCTTAAAGGAACGATGTGTGGCTTGACGAAGATAGCAGTGTTGGAAAAAAATGTCTAAATTCACTAAGGCACGCCGCCTGTATCTCGACAATAGGCTGGAAGGCACCTAAATTCCAGTGATAGGAAGGTGTCTGACTTCCAATGATAGGCTGAAAGGTGCTTGTATTTCGATGAAAGAGTGAGCGCTTAGCCGTCGATGATAAAAAACAAAAGCAACCCACGATGAAATAGAAAAGGCCTATATGCAGTGCCTTTATTCCAGTGACAGGTTGGAAAGGCATCTATATTCCAAAAATAGGCCAAACAACGCTTATGTCCAATAGAATAAAGTGCACATTGACTATTGACATGAAGACCATGCATACATTTAGATGAATATTGTTGTAAAACATAGGGCATGCTATAATTATTTCAAAATGATTAATTTTAGCATGTCCATTCTTTTATTAGATATTTAATTAAATTATGCATGCGCTCACCATATAGAATCGTGTCAAAGTGATTAATTTTAAAACAACCAAAATTTGTCATAGGGGAAGATCATGTTTTGTATAAAATGCAGGCCACCCCTGCAATGAACAATCCCGAACCTGAACAATAATTTGTACTACATTATTTTTAATAGTCTTGAGTGTTTTTTATCATTTTTGTGTTCAAAAGAGTGATCGTGTGAATTAGTTGGGTGAACATTTATGGGAGACTAGACCCACTCCAGGCAGTATTCATACCCTATTTTTCTTCTGTCATTTATGGTGTTTATTTCCTATTCTTTTACTTTTGCAAGTGTATTTTCCTGCTTTATTTATTTATGCATAGTGTGTTTATTTCTTGCAATTTCCTACTTTATTAATTTTTGCAAGAGTGTTTAATTTCCTGCAATTTCCTTTTAGTTGTGTGATTACTTTTTTGCAAATTTCCTTTCAGTCATGTGTTTGATAATTTAAATTACTTTTTCTACAGTTTCCATTAGTGTTTATTTTCCTGCACTTCAATTTTGTTGGTTTGGATGAACTTAAACTACACGAACAACACACCCCCACCAAACCAAAGTGACACATAGGACTCATCTCCTTGTTACTACAGGCATATATTTTGCACAAGTACTCAACAAGTTTACAAACTCCCAAATTGATAAAATTAAATGGAAGCAAAATTAACTATTTTCATAAACATATTTTTTGCTCACCATTTTGGCACCGTTTTCGAGGAGTGCCAACTATAGTATTCTAAATCTATAGGTCAGTCAAACCTAAAACTTATAGTTTAGATTAGCTTACCCATAGATTCTCTACCTGATATTGTATGAGTCCACCATGATTAAGAGGACCAAACAAACGCTTTGTTAGAAAATAAATCACTCCAAAAATAACTGAACCACCTTCTAAAATACCTTCTAAAGAATTTGAAACACTTCCCGAAGCTGCACCATCATCTCCACCTAAAACACCTTGGCATATTAATCCAATATTCGAACAAACTGATCCAAGGTGGAAATCATTAGGGAAAGAGAAAACATCTAAAGATTTATTGAACACCCAACTGTGGAAAGAAGTAGAAGAGGGAACCATTTCAAATTCAGATTTAGGAATATTATTAGAAGACAAGCGAAATGAGTGTAACGCTTTTTTAGAAGCTTTGAAAGTAGCTAGTGTAGAACCTACATTATTTAAAAATATGGCTGAGGTAGAAGAGGCTTCAACCAATTTTGATTTTCCCATTGAGGAATCTAGAGGAGAAACTAAAATGAAACACATATCTCCTACACATCTTCCTACTTTTATGGGACTAACAACTGAGGACCCTGATCTATTGCTTTTCAAATTTGATGTTCTTTGTAGATAAGTGAACTATGAATTAGATGCCCAAAAACTAAAATTATTTCCCTCTACACTAGATGATTCAACACTATGTTGGTTCATCAATTTGGGGAACAAACACATTGCTACCTAGGAGGATATGAAAAAAATATTCCTAGAACAATACCAAGACTTTGGTAGGGCACGATATGCTAGGGAAGAAGTCCTAGATATGTCCCAAATAGAGGAAGAGTCATTGGAAGATTATTGGGATAGATTTAACTTCAATCTTCAATTATCACCCCACGCAAAACTGGATGAGAAATTCTTAAGAAATATATTCTTAAGGGGGCTCACAAATGAATCCTTAGAATATTTAATTTTTTTATCGAGAGGTGATATTTAACAACATCAAATACCATATATTCAACAATTGTGTAGAAATTATTTATGAAGAAAATATAAACCCACCAATCGAGTCACAAAAACCACAATCTCTTTAACTAAGGTAGAAATAGGCAATATGCTAGAGGACATGAAGAGTGATATGTTATCATATTTTGCATTTCAATTAGATACACTCCTGCTTCAAAAAATAAGCAAAAAATTGAAGCAGCACTAGCCTTCTTTTCCCAAAAATGTAGAAGAAAATACCCTAAGAATGAGTGTCCAAAAAATAAAGTAAGAGTGTGTACCATTTGTCAACAAGATCATAAAACAAGGTTGTGCCCACAAATAGCAAACATAAAAGAAGAACCTAAAGTAGCAAAAACATATTTTATGGGTAACAGGAGAAACTAACAACAATTTTCTATAGGAAATAGTATGCCAGGAGGAGGACCACCCTATGGGGGATCCAATTTTATGAACCAAGGACAAACTCACCCATCCAATATGGGATGGTGGGATCAATCACCTTGGATGAATGCCACCCAAGGATATACTCCTTACACCCTATATCCATGGATGCCATACCAACAAATTGGACCACAATGGTGGAATTACAATGCGTGGAATTCACCTCCACAAAACACAACTCAATCTCCACTACAACCTAGTTTTCTGGCACCTCCTACTTCTAGGTCAAATCAACTACATGCACAACCAACTCCAAATATAAACAACAATATAAATCAACCCACTATTAGGTAGATACGAATATGTTTCCCATGCATCATATTAGAGTAGATTGCAATCATGTACAAATTAGATTAGGTAGGCAATCAGGAATAGATCCAACTCCTCATGTAGTGGAGGAAGATGATATAGAATTAGATGTAGAAGAAAAACCACCTTTGGTAGAAGAGGTGAAAGAAAATAAAACTACTAAAAACACAAAAGTGAAGGGGTTCCACCCTTCTCGAAGAGACTATAAGAATCCAAAAAGCCAATGCAATAGGAATTTGACATTATAGAAAGCTTAAAAAACCTTATAGTCATGATTCCCCTTTATCAGACCAATAGAGACATTCTAATCTACACAAATATCATTAGAGAGTTATTTCTAAAGAAACCAAAAAGAAAACCATCGAAAGAAGTTAATGTGGTAGGTCAGTTGGCTAATCTCATGTTAGGAAATGCCTACTATCCCAAGTACTTTGATCTAGGAAGCCTAATGCTAATAGTCCAATTTGTAGGCTTACAGTTACCCCACACATTAGTAGATTTAGGAGTTGCCATAAATGTCATACCCCAAGAAACCATACAAAAACTACAACTCACAAATATAAGGCCAACCAAAACAATTCTCCAATTGGCTGATTGATCCAAAAATACTCCCGGAAGGAATGCTGGAAGATGTTATTGTAATAGTAGATGCATGGGAGTATCCGATAGATTTTCTAGTTTTGCAATCTAGATTTGGATTGGATGGTTATCCACTTATATTAGGCCAACCTTGGCTGGCCATAGATGATGCTTATATAAGTTGCATGATAGGACAAATGACAATCTCAAATGGATAGAATATAAAAAACTTAATCATTTATCCACCTACACAGTCCATTGATATGTTGGGAGAACTAATCGTGAAGTCTTAAATAATGATTCCTTGCCAATACTTCAACCAATAATAGCCCTAGATGAGATAGAGGATGACACCGATGAAGATCAAGTTATAACACACTTTTTCCAAGGAGAATTCTCACATCCTCCTCTAGAATCTCCGCTTGTAGGTAGCAAGGAGAATCATGTCAAACAAACAGAAGTAGCACCTAGCAGAGTGTTGAACATTGACAATGAGTTATCAATTATTCAAGAGGATAAATTAAAAGAAATACTAGTCAACCATCAAACTACTTTTTCATAGGACTACAAAGACACGAGGGAGATTGCACCTGAATTCTACATGCACCAAATATATTTGGAAGATGATGTAAGACCGATAAGACAACCTCAAAGGAGAATGATACCAACAATGAAGAAATTGTTAAAGCTGAATTACAAAACATTTTGTCATCTAGATTTATTTATCCTATATCGGATAGTCAATGGGTATCCCTTTTAGTGGTGGTTCCCAAGACAAATGGCAAGTGGTGAATTTGTATTGATTACAGGATGTTAAATAAAGCTACTAGGAAAGACCATTTCTCTCCCATTTATTGATCAAGTCCTCCGCACCTTGGCATGATAAAAATACTTTTCATTCCTAGATGGATTTAGTGGATATAATCAAATTCAAATAGGGGATGAAGACTAGGACAAAACCACTTTTACCTGTCCATGGGGGATTTTTGCTTATCGAGTCTTATCGTTTGGGTTATGTAACACACCTGCAACTTTCCAAAGAGTGGTGCTTAATATCTTTTCAGATATAGTTGGAGAGAATGTAGAAGTATATATAGATGATTTCACCATTTATGGTGAAACCTTTGAAGAAGTTACAACTAATCTGGAGAAAGTACTCTAGTGTTGTCAGGAAATAAATCTTTCCCTTAGTCATGAAAAATATTTTATGTTAATGCAATAAGGGATAGTGTTAGGACACCATATATCTTCTGAAGAGATTAAAGTAGATAAATGAAAAATTGAAGTGATTAAAAATATATCTACTCGCCAAAATTAGAGAGACATATATAGTTTTTAAGGCTCTACTGGGTATTATAGGTAGTTTATCCAAGATTTTAGCAAAACTGCTAAACCACTACATACACTATTGACCAAAAATATTGAGTTTGTTTGGACTAGTGAGTGTGAGGAAGCATTTTTTAGACACTAAAATATGGTCAATCCAATTAGGCATCCATGAACAATGACTAAATTGACATCACATGGCCCCTAGGGCAGCCCTCAGAAGGTATATAGTGGTTCTAGCCACTCCTGGCAAGGTTTTGAAGGGTTTCAGCCCATTTTTGGGACATTTTGGCTCTTTAGTCCTATTCATCCCACCCTGGGATGAATACAAATCCTATTCGTCCCACCCTGGGATGTATAGTAGCATTCATCCCGGGGTGGGGCGAATAGCAAGTTTGACCCCCAAAAAGTTAAAATATGGACAAATGACACCCATAAACTACCATTTGCCTCACTAATTGAAGCATGTGGGTTAGAGGACACTACATAATTATGACATGCTTCATAATGGAGGCCAAAAAGGGATATTCTCTCCCCCTTCCAATGCATGCCTCCTTTTTGCCAAGTGGCGCCTCTTGCCATGCATGCCCTTGCATGCCTTTTTGCACATGAGCCTCCTTGGGATATAAAGTGGATCCAATTTCCACACAAAATACAAAGAGGAGTTTTAGGACAAAGCAACGAAGTGCTACTAAGATTTCCTTTCACCTTTTGTGCCCATTTTTACCTCGGAATCTCTACCTAGCAAAGGAGGTTTACGAGGGAACTAGTTGGTGTAATTTGTCACGTAATCTGAAGCGTTCTACTTCGTAATTCCAAAAAAAGTAAATACGCCACTTAAGGAGGGTAGATCCCCGCCATGAATGGGCAAATGATAATGCATATACGCAAATGAAAATATTGATGATATGAATGATTCCTAATAATAAATCAACCTACAACTATATATAATGATAAATCAATAAATTAATTATCACTTGGAAATATAGCCGACTTGGCTATATTGGTATTGTAACATGGCTCCCTCCCTTAAAAGCTTTGTCCTCAAAGCTTGAGAAGGACTGGAAAATATTCTTTTTCTGCCTTGTAGCATCGTCTTCTGGAAGGCCCTGCCACTGAATTAGGAATTCTTGAATACGACATGGTCGATTATGGTTTACTCTAGATTGTAACATTGCTGGTGGTCTTTGTCAAATTCTCTCAACTTTCAACAGTCAAAATATTTCAATTCACAGCAGTATTTTGAGTAGAAACAACCAAAGGGTGTCCTCCAAATTAATTTATCGTCAAAAGTTGCTTCAAAAAAATTGTTGCTGCCAATTTAATTTCCCAATGGCTATTTTGCTTGGTTTTAATTGACGCTCCTTTTCACTTTTCAATAACCGATCTGCTTTTACCCTTCTTACTCTTCAATATTAATTGATGGCAAAGCTAGTTTGACTGGCGGTAAGCTTTACAACTTTTAAATGACCCACGAAGATATGATGATGCCCTTTCTTATTAGCAACAACGGTAGTTTACTTTGGTACCAATGGCTAAATATCAGGCGGGGGTGACACAAAATATGACAACGATAAAGCCAGTGAGTGGACGAATGATTTCTTATAACATGAAGACTCCACTTAATAAGTAACCTTGTTAATTTCTTCAATAGCTTATTGCTTCTGTTATACCTCTCTCTGGGAATCTTATAATTAAACCTTGTTCAAAATTTTAAAATCGACGGTGCACTTTAATATTGGAATGATCGCTAACTGTAGTTGGCCTTTTCCATTTAGATTATTTCTTCTGATATTTCACGCATTTTTAACGGTGCTCACTTGAGTTTCCTTCTTCGTACCAGATGCTTGATAATGTCTTTTACTCACACCCAACATGATTGGAGGATGCGCTTGCAGAAAATTTTATTTTAATTGGCTACCTTTTATAATGGTTTGTTTCCTATAACGAATCTCCAACAAGGATTAGAACACCATATAATGTTTTGCTCAGTTGAAACCTCTTTCCACGTACAAAACACTATGTACGATAGCAATATTAATTGATGCTTTATATCATTGATGGTTTCAGGAATGAATCGCTATCTAAGATGATTGAGCGAATCGCTATCTGAGATGATTGAACGAATCGCATTGACCACCGTAACGCCTTGTTTCTCTTAAAAACCATTGTATGAAAACCACCGTAAGCTCTTGCTATCTTAAAATAAGCAGTTTATTCTTACGAACGTAGATTTAGGGTAAATGTTTTCCACGAGAGTGAAAAAATTGAAATATTAATTCGCTAAATGGCTTTGCTTCATTAAGGAACGGAGAGGCCGCTAAAATAGCATCCATTGGCTTCACAGGTGTTGTAACATGATTGCGAATCTTCTAATCATGGTTTATAATTTTAATGGCTTAAAATTATTGGATGTAAATGATATGAAGATGTAAGGGCTTGCTTGGATACATGTATATCGAACGGAGGATCAGTGATAGAGTACACCGATTGGCAACATTTATAAAGACAAATGGCGTAGTGGATTGGTGAATGACTTTGTGACTGAATGATCGCAGGAATTCCAAAATTTATTCTTTGACACCGGTTATCTTTGCAGCAATGTGTGCTTATTCTATATTTTCATACGTGATTAAAAAATTCCTCCAAACTATTCCAAAATAAACTGGGTGAGCCAAGTCGTTATTTGAACGTACATTACTTTACACATCAATTTTATTCTTCGTATTTAACCTAACTGTCAACATGCTTATATGTGTGAGGATCTTTGCACAGAATAACAAAATTGTGTATTGTATTTCTACCTCCTTGGTTATGACTCTTCTCAACAGCACCAACCGACGTTAATCAGCCTAGCGAACAGAGTGGCACGTATTTTCTTCAGCGAAAGGAGCACCTGGTAACCAATTATGCGTTTTTGATAAGGAATTTTAGCGCATCAACCAAATATCATACACCGACAGATACAATTTCTAATATATTTTTTTTTTCTATTTTTTGCAACTTAACACTGTTTTTTGCTGTGCCTGATTGGTTATAATATTTACCAACTGGGTGAAGCGTTTGTTCACTATTTTAATCGATTTTTTTTTTTCCAGCTTCTCTACAACTTTTGTCCAGATTATATTTTGTATCAACTTTTCGTGAAGCGCACAAAAATCACTAACAACAAAATTTCTTTGAAGCACATAGAAAGTGCAACGTCCGAAAAAAAAAATCAAATCTACAAGGTCACTGATGACGAAACATCCTACCGCAACTTGCTTTCCCACTTTGCCCAGAAGGTGGCTCTGATACCACTTGAAGCGTTCTGCTTCGTAATTCCAATAAATGCAAATACGCCACTTAAGGAGGGCAGATCCCCGCCACGAATGGGCAAATGATAATGCGTATACGCAAATGAAAATATTGATGATATGAATGATTCCTAATAATAAATCAACCTACAACTATATATAATGATAAATCAATAAATTAATTATCACTTGGAAATATAGCCGACTTGGCTATATTGGTATTGTCACATAACCAAACCATCTGAGTGAATTTCCTCACCAAATTTGATGAAAATACCCCCCATAGTGTTTTGCATCAATCCCCAGTGGAATTGGTGGTAAAATTTAGGTAGAATCGGTGGGCGTCCCACCCCCGGGCGCCCCCCAATTTGTGACAGTCCTATTCGTCCCACCCTGTGATGAATAGAAATATGTCAATAATTTTTTGACTATTTTTAATTATTTATTTTCTACATGTTCATATTATGCTGTAGTTCAAATTTCAGGTCATTCTGAGTTATATTGGCCGAGATATTATAATTTTAGTGTTTTGTAGGGTCTTATGGTACCCACTGGAGCATGCACAATGATATGAGCTTGATTTCCAAAATATGATCACATGGGTTTTCTTAAAATGTCTATTTTATGCTTACTGTCCAATTTTCATATGTTTTGGATATGTTTAGGTTGAGAAATTGCTTGCTTTGGGTTTTGCAGGTTGAGGAAGTGCATTGCAATTACGCCACATCAACGGACACAATTTCGATGCAATTTCTGGTGATATCTTCCCAAAACCTCTTATTTTACATATATCTATAATTTCATATCATTTGGAGTTCATTTGATATAGGCGCGCCATATATGCTCTTTTCTTGCCTATGGGGATTGCATGTTTTACATCATACGCACTTGCTATTTGATATTTTTGGTTTCCTTGTGTGTAGGTGCAGGTTTTATAGTGCATTAGGAAGGAGCATAGGACATAAATATCCAAGATACAAGCGGCGATAACCTTGGCCCGCCCACTTCGATTGTGGGTACGAGGAAAGACATTGGATGTGCACCCGAGTTACTTGAAGGATTTTGATCCTTGGGCACCCGATTTGTAAACAATTGTATCAATCATTTGAGCCCTCAAAGGGGATATTTTGTAACCTAGATTTGATCTACATAATTAATAAGAAGTCAATTTACTTTGCTTTATTTCTTGTTATTTGCTATCTTTTCCATCTTACTTGCATGCTTCCGTTTGATGCTCATAAGCAGTAGGACATAGATACACATATTTTTTATCATAATTTGGTGCACTATTTTTCCCTAATTTAGTGGTGATCACGGTGGGACCTAGTCCCTTTTGCTTTAGGTGAAGTTTGGAGCTCATTTTTCATCTTTTTATGTTGCAGGTGCTATTCGTTCTGGACTGAAACGAACCCTAACTTGCTATTCGTGCCACCCTGGGATGAATGCGAATTCATCCCACCCTGGAATGAATATAGACCTGCTATTCATCCCACCCTAGAGTGAATAGAAACCAGAGATATTTTAGAGTAGAATTCCAGAAATAGCAAGTTTTGGCAGTGATGAGGTAGGCATCTGAATCTTCCATCTCTGTTTTGCACTTTCAAAAATTGTTTTTATTTGGTTTTTCTTGCATATTTTGCTTGTTTAGAAAGGTTAAAAGTTAGTTTTCTTTTTCTTAAACACAAAATAACAAAAACATATAAAAGGAGAAAAATCAAAAGAAATTCAAAGTAGGAATGCATCTCTATGGTTTGCTTGCTTGTAGCCTACCCAATGGGTAGGCTAACATTTAGGGTTTTGCATTTCTAGATACATTTGTGAGTTCTTTTTATACTAACATTTCTGAAAGTAAAATGCACCTTATGCATGCATCTAGTAAAGGATCATCGAGTGCTTCCTTGTTTGCTTTATTTTAAGTTAAAAAGAACCACACACACTTGCACGTATCACAATAACATTGGTAAGGTTGGATTTCATCACCAACCTCCAATTCAGACTGGTGACGTTGGATTTCACCTCCTTCCACCAGCTTTCCCTCTAGATGCCTTAGATAGAATAGGGCACTCTCTCAAGATGGAATAGGTCACTAATGTTCAAACTACCTCCCATTATTGGAAACACTATTTTAGAGTGGAAGAGCTAGGCGAACCCCCCATTGGGTTTTAAGCGGTGTACCCTAGACTCTTTTGAGAAATCATGTTTGGCACTAGTGTTCCTAGTCACCACTTTGGTTGAGTTCCCTCATTCTAATTCCAAAACAAGAACAAGAAAGCAAGAGCAAAACAACACATCTGAAACACACAAAACAGCTTAGGGATTCACATTCTAAAACTTAAAGGAGATAATCACATTGTTTGCTTGTGTGCTTCTTTGATCATTTGATTGTGTGTTTCTAATATTTAAAAGAGATAATCATATACATCCAATCCTTAAAAGAGATAATCATATTGTCTACTTTGGGTGTTTCCTTATTGTTTGGGTAGTCAACATAAGATCCTAGATCTAGGACCAAACCCTAATTTTTGATTCTGCATCCAACGGATCGAGAATCGTGCAAATCGGAGCTATAACGAAAAAGTTATTTTGGTTTTATGATTACTCTATTTTCGAAGCCGAAAATAGAGAAAAACTACACTAAAACGATCATAAAATGGTCTAGACAACTCCAAAAATTGCCAAATTTGTTTTTTTGTCTTAGTTAGCTCCTTCTGCACCTCTCACAAAAATTTTGAGTCCTAACTCTTCATAGTTCAAAATTTCCCAAAAATTCCTAAAAGTGGGCATTTCCCCACGGGCCTCGGTTGGCCAAATATTTCAAAAATACAAATTTTTGACCCAGAAGTCAGATTTTGGAGTCTTAGCCCATTGTGATCAGCTCATCGCACTGATCATTTTGATATATAACACTTATAACCTTTTTTGGAAGTCAAAATTTTCTTTAGTGTGGGTTTCCTTCAGGGTTCGCCTAGTCAACACATCATGACAACCATGCATAGCCGAGCTCAACCACGAGCCAACGAAGTAGAAAACTATAGGAGAGGCCCTAAGCACCATCATTATAGGTATGAGGATCTCCTCACTCCTACATGGAGCCCTAATAGTAGTTGCCTTCGCTATTCTCTTGAGGATCTCATCATTCCTGCACGACACCCTGAAAGTCATCGTGAGATCAACTCCTCACTCAGAGGACCCGACCACCAAGGTACCTCTATCAAGAGAACATCAATGGGTTATCCACATGATCAAGTGGATTATTCGGTTAGCCAACACCGATTCTAGTCCCAAACCAGATATAATCAACCTTCCAAGGGGTCTAGTAGGGAGGTCTACACTCCCTCTACATCATGGTCTTCACCACCTAGAACTCCCATCCAACAAGTGCTAGCAACCTAGAGTAGGCCTGTACAAATTTTGCATGCACCATCAACCAAAATGACCATGAGAGAGCTTCTACTACAATCCTCCAAACATTGGGAACCTTTCATGAGGATCTTGGATTCCATTGGGGTACAACCTCACGACTCTGATGCTTTCACCAACTTTATGGAATACATACAAATGTACAAGAATCCTGTTATATCCTTTCAAAATCATGAGGTCAAACCTGTGCCTACCAATTCACCAGATCCTACTTTGCACATCATCGCGAGTATCAATAGGCTCCCCTATAAGCGAGTATTGGTTGACACAGGTTCCTCAATAAACATTATTACCACAACTTCACTAAAATAGCTCAACCTTCCATCCTCACGCATTGTACCATCCAAGTTCACCTTACAAGCATTCAATGATGCTTTATCCTCCACTATGGGCACAATAATCCTACTTGTTGAAGTTGGACAAAATATTGTGCCTACATTGTTCTACATCTTGGAGGGTGCAAGATAGTACAACATACTACTTGGAAGGCCATGGATAAGAGACATGGAATGTGTTCCATCTATAGTGCATCAATGCATTAAATACATTCATGAAGGCAAGGTCCATGTGATCGATGCTGACCTAGAGCCCTTCAAGTATTATAAGTAGGTGGACCATCCACAAAAGCCTACTATATCACCCATGCACTTGGACACTAAACCCAATGACCTTATCCAGAGTCCAGATGCAACCCCGTGGTTAGTCGTGAAGCTACCTTCACCATCGCTAGTACCATCATCTATTTCTTCAAGCGAGGAAGAGTCAGAAGAGCCAACTACAAAGGCTCCCATAGCTATCATCAATACATCTATAGAAGACCTTCCCACTCCTACCAAAAAGGAGGAAGAGCCCATAGTTGATACGGATGAATCAGATCATATCATGCTTGAGGACACAATTCAATTGACCCACCCAGGACTCAATGAGTGCATAGTACCCAACGATGCATTCATACCTATCATCGAGTTGATCAAGGATCTAGGGCATCCTCCTATCAAGTTGCCACCCATTGATAGCATTCCTGATGCACCCCCTGAGCATGGGGGCCAACCAGATCACCTTGGACAAGTTGATGAGGTAGCCATGACTTGTCCAAATGCAAATGCATCTTCTCATGAGTTTGTGGGAATGATCAATGTGATGACAGAGAACCAAAGTCCTCTGAATCCATCTATGCCACTTGCAACTCCATCCAAAATTCCATCCATACCACAGGAGATACCATTGATGGATTTGGTCACACCTACTCCATCTCACTCAACATCTCCACAAAATCAAGAACATGTGTACCCCCTACACCAAAGTGGGGGTAATCCAACTACCACAGTTGAACACTCTGAGTTGGAACATGAGCATGAGCTAAATCAAGAACAAGAACATGTGGATATACCCACTAAACAAAATCATCATGAAGCATCCACATCTGCTCAGACATGGAGGATTTTTGATCCACCTCCACCACCTATTAGTTGCCATCCAACTTCCTCAACAACCATCCAAACATTGCCTCCACTAGTTCCACAACATATCTTGGATAGGCTAGCCAATGTGGAGTTACAAGTGAGTCAACAACACAATGATTTACAACAGATCTTGGATCGACTCACAAGCATTGAGTTACAATTGAGTAGTCTAAAACCTCAACCCCCTCCCCAAACAAATCAAGGGCAAAACCAAAAACATCACCCTAAGCGACAATTTATGCCCATTACTGAGTCCATGGATTCTCTATTTGAGTGCCTCTGTGCAGCAAAAGCAATTAACCCACCTAAGAGTCAACCTATCAATCCAAATGCACCAAAGCCCAAAACATATCATGAAGACCTATACTGCAAGTACCATAGGCAAAATGGGCATGATATGCAGATGTGCTTCAAGTTCAAACACCTGGTACAGGATATGTTTGACAAGAATGATCTTCAAATCAATAATCAACAAATTGACATATCTCAAAATCTATTACTTACAAATGGGAGTCAAGAGGAGCAACCTAAATAGGTGACTGAGATGCATACAACCCTGCGGTCTCATACAATGAGTCCACCATGGTCACCTCATTTAATACATCAACATCATACCTGGACTCCATTATCTGAGCCCATGTCGACCATTTTTCACAACCTACAAGATACAAAGGTAATCGTCTTGCCAGACATACCCCTGTTCAACCCGAATAGGCCCAGATCTAAACTATACAGGGAGGATCATTCTTACCTCTATCATCGAATGAGAGGGCATGACATTAGCAATTGTCATGTTTTTAGATGCAAGGTCCAAGATCTTATTGATAAGGGAGCTTTATCCATGAGTGGGTCACTCATTCTACCCCCTCAAGATATTGGTATTACCCAAAATTCCTCGCCAAAATGGGGGGAGTCAATTTCTATCACTCCTCCTAGCCAAGCCAATAACATTGCATCAATCATAGTACATACTAGGGGTATCCAAGGTGTCACACCTTCCCTACTATTTACATCACAAGACATGAAGCTAACTGGGGATTCTAAAGGTATCACACCTTCCTCGCTTCCTTTGATAATCACAAATGTTGGGGGTATACGAGGTATTGCACCTTCCTCCTGAGAACACAAAGTAAGCAAAGTTACAAAAGGCTCCAAGGGTATCTACATACCGCTTGGTCAACCCATAACATCCCTAGGTGGTCTATGACCATCTAGGTGACCCCAAAAGGCTCCAAGGGTATCTACATACCGCTTGGTCAACCCATAAAACTCTCCTAGGTAGTCTATGACCATCTAGGTGACCCCAAGCTCTCAAGGGTTGCCTACAACCCACTTGGTCAACCTAAAATCTCCTAGTCTATGACCATCTAGGTCACCCCAAAATGCTCCAAGGGTACCTACATACAACTTGGTCAACCTAAAATTCTCCTAGGTGGTCTATACATCACCCAAAATGCTCCAAGGGTGTTCCTATAACCCTTGGTCAACCCCAAACGCTCCTAGGTGGTCTATGACCATCTAGGTCACCAAAAAGCCCCAAAGGCATCCATAAGCCCTTTGGTCACCCCAAATGCCCCAATGGCCCCCAATAAGCCCATTGGTCACATGTATGTACATATATATCAATAAAAAATAAAAAAACATCATATATATCAATCAAAAATACAAAAATATTGCATCGCATTGCATCTTCAAACATCATCAAAATAACAAAAATACAAAAATATCATATTGCATTTCATTACATCGCATCTCATTGCATTCTCAAAATCACATGCATTAGGCATACTCATTATTGCACTTTGCACTATAGAGTTGCTCATACGTGTCTAGCACTAAGACTGTACATTATTCATCATTCCAAAAATAATTATGTCAAAATCATTATCTACATCATTCCATTTTCCACTTATCATGTTCACTTACATTTCACACTGGTCATAGTAGTGTTTGTTCCCATCACCTAGTCATTTGTTCTAGAATGTCCTTAGGGTTTTTAGTCACTCAGTCATCTCTAGTTTTCTTTTCAGATTTTGTAGAAAGCTATCATGATTTTTAGGAGGTAGAGTCTTGCTTAGATTATACCTTGTATACAACAAATCCCAACACATTTTCACATTAATAAATCCAAGTTTTGCACAAGGAAATATGAAACCCACGAAGTGGTCTAGGTTGCTTTAAGAGAAAAGGTTATCCTGCTCATCCCCTTGTGCGAATGGTTCAAGAATGCTGAGAATTGGCAAAAGGACAAGCTCTTCCCTACCCAATTCCCCAAAATAAATAGTGGTTTTCACCACTATCCAAAATCCCAATTCCCAAGAATCCCAAAAGTTCAAAAGTAAAATCCCACAAAAAGCAAAAATCAAAATCAAAATAAATAGTGGTTATCACCACTCCCCAAATCCCTTGCTCAAAGAAAACAAAATACAAAATAAATAATGATTATCATCACTACACATGAGCAAGTATCCCAATAAAATTGAAGAAAAGAAGGGAGCTTGAACTTGAATCCTTGGAATTCTCAGCATTTGGAAAACCATAAGGTGATCCTCATTACAGGTTTGGTGGATAGCCTATCTGTCAATGGTGGTATCCTTACGCATGATGATATGTCTATCACATTAGCCTTTTGCGTGTGTGCAGACCAATGTTTGCATGTGGATGAGCTAGCTTTTTGTAGCCTATACTACCTAGTGGTCTAATCCTACTAAGTACAAAACCTAGGATCGTGACATTCATAGGGTGATCCTCATTACAAGTTTGGTGGATAGCCTATCTGGAAATGGTGGTATCTTTATGCATCTCACAAGAATGAACTCACTTGCACACACAGGGATATGAAGTATCTTGGTCATCCTTGCAGATTCATACCTTGTTAAAAAGTCTTGCATGGTTAGTATATAACTTTTGATCAGTTGACTAGAGTGTTTGAGTCTCATGAAAACCTCAAAGACATCCTATAACATCTTACTATTCATGTCATTCCATACCATTTTACATTTTTACAAATCCATCACATAGTCTCATGACAACATTACACATGAATTGATGAATTCTATACAGTCTATGGTGCTAACATAGTATGTCATATAGTGTTCATATTCCATAAATACACATCAACAGATCATCCATTTCATTATGCATACACACATTGCATATCATCAAATAACATCATAGTACAACACATGCATCCATTAATGCATCCATAAATCATAACACATCATGCATCTAACGCTCCAAATTATCAAAATTTAAAATCAAGCAAGCATTTTTAAACATCAACTAGGGCATTATTGGTATCATACCTCCCCTAACCAGCAATCCAACAATTAAATAATCAATTCCAAAAAGCTCCAAAGGTACCCATAAACCCTTTGGTCACCCAAAAAGCCCCAAAGGTATCCATAAACCCTTTGGTCACTCCTAAAAATCCCCAAAGGTATCCATAAACCCTTTGGTCACCCAAAAGCCCCAAAGGTATCCATACACCCTTTGGTCACCCCAAAAATCCCCAAAGGTATCCATAAACCCTTTGGTCAACCCAAAAGGCCCCAAAGGTATCCATCAACCCTTTGGTCAACCCAAAAGGCCCCAAAGGTATCAATAAACCCTTTGGTCAACCCAAAAGGCTCCAAAGGTATCCATAAACCCTTTGGTCACTCAAAATGCCCCAATGGCATCCAATAAGCCCATTGGTCAAATATATGTACATATATTAATCAAAAACAAAAAAATAATTAAAACAATTAAAACACATCAAAAACAACATAAAACCAAAGAAAAGGGTCCAATACCCACCAAAAACAAGTCAAATCTGATGGAATTCACTCAGGATCAAGATGGAACCCAAATTTCTCATGGATGCATGGAAAAGTTTCTACTTTAATCCCTAAGAAGGCCATTGTGGTTGGACCACCCCACGGGAATGAAGTTTTTGACCCCTTTCTTCCATGAAACATTAACAAAATCACCAAAATCCTTACAAAAATGCTCCATTCTTCAATGGGTAAAACTGAAGGTAACCTTAACAAAAGTCATATGGGTCAAGCGACTCGTTGCTTTTATCACTGGTCATTCCCTCATCGACTCATCGCTTGAGGGGGTAGTCATACTTAACAAATTCATAATCACAATCAACAATCAAACACTCAATCATGCAAATTGTGTTCGTTCAACGAATCTTTGACAAAGACAATCATGCCCCTGCTTGGGGCAACAAACAAGCAATAATTTAAATTAAGCACATAACAGTGCAGATGAACCTACCTATTGGTACACCTCAAAATTTACCAAAAATACTTGGTATTCTCTAACGCCTAGGGTTATAAGTCCCCCGAGCATACCTAGAAGCTGAAGAGAAACCAAGACCAATGTCTTTACTGAGTCAAAAGCAAAGATTCAAGAATGCATGCTCTTTCCATGATTGGGGCATCTAAAGTTGGTTAGGTTATTGAATAACCTTAATCATTGAACATTTTAGTTATCTATTTTTGCTCAATATTATGCTGCACACAACGCATCTCAAAAAGGGGCATCTGTAGACACTAAAATCTGGTCAATCCGATTAGGCATCCATAAACAATGACTAAATTGACATCACATAGCCCCTAGGGCAGCCCTCAGAAGGTCATACAGTGGTTCTAGCCACTCTCGACAAGGTTTTGGAAGGGTTTCAACCCATTTTTGGGACATTTTGGCTCCTTAGTCCTATTCATCCCACCCTGGGATGAATACAGATCCTATTCATCCCACCCTGGGATGAATAGCAACATTCATCCCAAGGTGGGACGAATAGCAAGTTTGACCCCAAAAAGTCAAATTTTGGACAAATGGCACCCAAAAACTACCATTTGCCCCACTAATTCGAGCATGCGGGTCAGAGCATGCAATAAATCCTATGACATGCTTCATAATGGAGGCCAAAAAGGGAGATTCTCTTCCCCTTCCAATGCATGCCTCCTTTTTGCCAAGTGGCACCTCTTGCCATGCATGCCCTTGCATGCCTTTTTGCACATGAGCCTCCTTGGGCTATAAAGTGGATCTAATTTCCACACAAAATATAGAGAGGAGTTTTAGGATAAAGCAACGGAGTGCTGCTAAGATTTCCTTTCACCTTTTGTGCCCATTTTTACCTCGAAATCTCTACCTAGCGAAGGAGGTTTGTGAGTGAACTAGTAGGTGTAATTTGTCACATAACCGAACCATATGAGTGAATTTCCTCACCAAATTTGATGACAATACCCCCCATAGTATTTTGCATCAATCCCTAGTGGAATTGGTGGTAAAATTTAGGCAGAATCGGTGGGCGTCCCACCCCCGGGCGCCCCCAATTTGTGATAGTCTTATTCATCCCACCCTATGATGAATAGAAATATGTCAAAAATTTTCTTACTATTTTTAATTAGTTATTTTCTACATGTTCATATTATGTTGTAGTTCAAATTTTATGTCATTCCGAGTTATATTGGCCGAGATATTACAATTTTAATGTTTTGTAGGCTTACGGGACCCATTGGAGCATGCACCATGATATGAGATTGATTTATGAAATATGATCATATGGGTTTTCTTAAAATGTTATTTTATGTCTTATTTCCAAATTTCATATGTTTTGGATATGTTTAGGTCAAGAAATTGCTTGCTTTGGGTTTTGTAGGTTGAGGAAGCGCACTACGATTACGCCACATCAACGGACGCAATTTTGATGTAATTTTTGGTGATATCTTCCCAAAACATCTTATTATACTTATATCTATAATTTCATAGCATTTGGAGTTCATTTGATATAGGCACGCCATATATGCTCTTTTAGTGCTTGTGGGGATTGCATGTTTTACATCATACGCACTTGCTATTTGACATTTCTGGTTTCCTTGTGTGTAGGTGTAGGTTTTACAATGCATTAGGAAGGAGCATAAGACATCAATATCAAAGATACAAGTGGCGGCAACCTTGGCCCGCCCACTTCGATTGTGGGTACGAGGAAAGACATTGGATGTGCACCCGAGTTACTTGAAGGATTTTGATCCTTGGGCACCCGATTTGTAAACATTTGTATCAATCATTTGAGCCCTCAAAGGGGACATTTTGTAACCTAGATTTTATCTACCTAATTAATAAGAAGTTGATTTACTTTGCTTCATTTCTTGTTATTTGCTATCTTTTCCATCTTACTTGCATGCTTTCGTTTGATGCTCATAAGCAATAGGACATAGATACATATATTGTTTATCATAATTTGGTGCACCATTTTTCCCTACTTCACATTTTAGATTTTAAAGGAAAAATTGACCACTGCTCTTGTGTTGAGATGTCCCAATTGGAACCTCCCCTTTCATATTTATGTTGATGCATCCAATAATACTATTGGGGAAATACTAGGACAGAAGGATGGAGATGAATTTTATGCCATCTATTATGTTAGTAAACATCTTATAGGTGCTGAGTTCAACTATGCTATCACAAAAAAATAATTCCTTGCAGTAGTTCACGCTATCAATAAATTTTACAACTATATTACAGGTTATAATTTTTGTGCATATAGATCATACAACCATCAGATATCTGATGAATAAACCTACAGTAAATGGTAAAATTATCAGGTGGATTTTACTTTTGTAGGAATCTAATGTAACCATTGTTGATAAACCCAACAGGGATAATGTTGTAGCATATTTTATCTCTAGGTTAATATCTTAGGACCACACTACCACTAAAGACCGATTTCTAAATGAGCATCTCTTTGCTCTTGATGAACAAATTCCATGGAACATAGATATGGCTAATTACTTAGCCACTAGTAAAATATCTCCTGCACTCTCACCTCGAGAAGCTCAAAATTTTATTGAAAAGAGTGCAACCTTCTCATGGATTTATGCGTAGGTGTGTTGTAGAAAATGACATCGTAGAAATTTTAAAGTCTTGCCATGATGAACCATGCGGTGGATATTTTGTAGGAAGGAGAAATGCATTTAAAGTTTTGAAGGCTGGGTATTTTTATCCTTCTCTATTTAAATATGCAACCAAACATGTTAGCCAATGTGATCAATGTCAATGAATGCATAGACCAACTCTTCGAGATGAGATGCCACTTTAGCCCCATGTGCATATTAAACCATTCGATAAGTAGGGAATGGATTTTTTTGGGCCAATAAATCCTTAGTCAGACATAAAAAGATATATTTTAGTTTGTATTGAGTATGTGACTAAATGGGTTGAAGTGTAGGTACTGCAAGATGCAAAAAAAAACTATAGCCAATTTCCTATACGAATCAATCTTCACCAGGTTTTGTGTTCCCAAGGAAATTACCATTGACCAGGGGGCCCAATTCACCTCGAAGATGATTTAGGAGTTGATGAAGCAGTATCAAATCCAACATAACAAAACTACCCCTATCATCCAAATGCAAACAAGTAAGTGGAAGTCACAAATTGGGAGTTGGAAAACATTCTCACCAAAAGGGTACAACATAGAAAATACTAGGCAACTCGTCTACTGGAAGTAGTTTGGGTATATCACAAAACCACCACAAGATTTACACCATTCCAATTGGTGTACACAAAAAATGCCATGATGTTAATCAAGTTTGAAATTAAAACCTTACAGACTGCTGCATAATTGAACCTAACTCTAGATGTTGCAAAAAAAAGAACATATTCACCAACTTAACTAGTTGGATGAGTACCAATAAGATGCACTACAGTGCATAGAAATCATGTAGAAACAGAGGGCCAGATGGCATGACCGCCACATATGGCCAAAATAGTTCAAGGAGGGAGATTGGGCATTGCTTTATGATTCTCGGTTCTAGGAGTGAAAAGGGAAGCTCATGTAGAGGTGGGTGGGTTCGCGTGAAGTGGTTGAGATAATCAACGATGGTGTTGTTTGCATCAGAACCATTGATGACATCGTGTTAACAATCAATGACCATCACTTACAACCATATCATACACCTCCAATCCACGTGATCGTATCTGAAACAGCCATGGGGGAGACCCCATTACAATGAAATTTATTTTCCAGAAGTTGACGAACACGTATGCGTTTGAAAAAATTCTATATTATTATTTTTAATTAGTATAGTTTTTTTGTTTTATTTTTATTTACGATTTTGCAGGATTATGTGCCCTGAATGTAATCTATAGGCAACTTGGGTAACATAGGCCTATCAAGCATAGGCTACGATTCCTGTTTTTCATTTTATGTGTGTTTGTGTTTTTATTTTTGTAGGACACATAGCACTGAATGCAATTTGTAGGCATCTTGGGTAACCTAGGCCTATCAGGCATAGGCCACAATTCCTATTTTTTATTTTGTGTGTTTATGTTTTTATTTTTGCAATACACGCAACCCTGAATGCAATTTGTAGGCAACTGGATCAAACTAGGCCTATCAAGCATAGGCCCATGATACCCTACACTTTTTCCACTTTCTAGGAGGATAAATGAATGAAGAAAGTACCAACCTATCACCAGGAGGACAATATTTACAACTAGATGTGTGTATAAGTGTTTACTTCCTAACGAAAGGAAATGCTTATATACAAGTCAAAGTAACAAATGTTGACTTTGTCACCAAGGGGAAGTGCCTATATTCGAATTGAAGAAAGGTGCCTATCTTTGGGTCAATATAGCGAATGCTAACTTTCCATCAGAGAATATGTGCCTATATCCAAAACACAAAAAAGGCACCTATATCCGCAAAATTTTGATGATACCTATAATCTACATAAGGTGCCTATATCCTATATACAATAGGCACCTATATTATTAAAAAAATTATAATCTTTTGTAGGTGTCAGTATCCTAAAATTTAGAATAAATGTGTCTATATTGACAATAAAAAACGATACCTGTATCCAGTGGGTCAAAGTAAGATGCTTGTATTCCATTCAAAAGGGACACCTGTATCCATAGAGCAGAGATAATGTGTCTATCTTTCATACAAACAAAAGCACCTGTATTCCAACATAGTGACGATTCCTTTCTTCAAAATCAAAGAAGCAATCGGAGCCATGATGGCACCAAAATCCATACGCGTTCAAAGTCAAACTTTTTCACGGATCAAAGTATACCTATTTTTATTTTCGATGATAAAATTCATTTGATTCTCAATTTTTGACCATTGGAGTTCACATCTTCCCGTTAGTGACCCATGCATACTTTTGAGACACAAATAAATCAACTTCCAAGGGGGATGTCTGTTGTCCCATGATAAAATAAAATATTCATGTTTTTTTTAGTTTTTACACAAGGTGTTGAGACTAATAAAAATGCAACACCCGATGATGTTCTTTTGACGTGATTGCCCCCCATGAAAAAATGCACACCATTTATTTATTTCAAAGAAACTGTTGTCATGCATTGATCAAATTAGATTGCACCACCAGCATTTGCATATCATGATTCACAAAAAACCACCTAGGTATGTACTAGTTTTTTTTGTTGTGTGTGCCTGGTTATCATAAAGAAAATATTTATGTGTAATGTGCGACACATAATCCACGAAACTATTATCCAATCATGCAACCCCCAAATATGTAAACTACCATGTTGTACCAATCAACCATAAATAAGGAGGTTGTAATGGTACATGTTTAAATATAACACATGATTTAACAATTAATTACATAGATAGCCATAATTACTTTTGAATATAGGAAGATAGGTGCTCTGTATGCACGGATACAGTCGCATGCTTCAACATGTTTAAAAATAGATAACAGTGCTTGTTTACACACACAGTAAATCCAGTAGAAAAGTGTAAATGATGCCATGGGAGGACCTTATATTAATCATACCCTCAAGAATAATGAGCCCAAAGATCTCTCAGGCATAACTGGTATCATCAAAGACTAGTTTGATATTGCTGGATGAATGGACTATTACCACATGGTTAGCTAGGATCATGATTTTGAGGTGACACATGAATTTGTAGCCTCTATGAATGATGATATAGTGCAGATGTGCAAACTGGTTATACCAGTCACAAATGCATACATTACAAAGGTTATCGGTCTTCCCTACACCAGAGATCAGATATATAAATATGATAGTGTGGGGCGTTGTGCGTAAAGATTTTTTGGGCAGCCCACAACACAAATAACATGGTTTGGGTTATCAAAACAACATATATTGGACCTATGGAGGTAAGTATTTGAGCAAGTGACCCAATTTTTTACTTGCACTAACAAGTATTCATGGTTGAATTCCAACCACCTCTGGTTTCTCAATCTCTATTGCATGGGAATTACATTAATGTCCTCTATTACCTAATGTGTGCCTTTAAGGATGAGGCAAGAAGGTATCAAGTAGGAACAATGATGACATTAGGGCATCATGGGTTGATTTCAACCCTAATTCAATATATTGAGGTGTATAGGGTTGCACTTATCGATTAAGGAGATGTTACTATAGCAGAATATGCTAGTGAGCGATAGATAAATGAAGAGTATTAAGAAGAGGTTGCTTCTTCACAATCAGTCAATGAGAAATATGAGGATGAAGAGGATGATATAGTAGAAGTGTCTACCTCCCACCATAGCTATTCTATAGGGGAAGCATGGTAGGCTAAAATAATCCCCTCACAGGCCATGTCATCGATTATATCCCTACATTTGAATTGGGAGGCAGGACAAGCTATTTCTAGCCCCTTTTGGGTAACATATCCATAAATGATCTGGGGTAGAGCAATAATTAAATATTTGGTTGATTATAGTTCATCAGGGGAGGATGATGACCATATGATAGAAGATGAATTAGCCACCTAGGTGCTACAGGGCATGGCCATTGGTGATAAACCTTGCTAGGATGCTCTAAAAGAGGACCTATAGGGTCAATTATGAAGCATGAAGAAGTAAGCTTCCCAGTTGGAGGAGAAATACAAGAAGGAGCAGATTGAGTTCCAAGAGTCCCGATGAGTTGTCACAGTAAGACAACAAGAATCAAATGACACTCTGCAGTAGCTAAGGGATACAATGCGATAATTGGAGAATAGGATCTAGGAGTTGCTGGTTGCTAAGAAAAATAAGGTGGACATTATCGTACAAACTGATTGGGCCATGGACCTAGAAATCTCTTCTATCAACACAAAAGAGAAAGTGCCATCTACAGGGGAATTCAATTCTAATGCCAAGAGGGCATCAAATGAATAGACGTTTGAGATAGGGGATCAATCAAAAGCCCCTATTCCAACTATTTTTTTAGGAACAAAGGAGTCCTATTTCATAGTAGATATCCTCTATGGTCGAGATTGCAGACAGCGAGGCTAAGGAGTCAACCAAAAATTCTACATCTGTCCAATCAGCTGGTTAGATGATAGTTGACCTAGCAAGGATTGTCTAATCAATTGAGGAGACTGCAACATAGGTGGACACCACTCTGCCTACTAAGAAATCACCTATACATGATCCTACTATCTAGTCAGCTATAGGGTAGGAGAAGGAACATGATGTGGACCAATCATAAGATTCAACCGATCCCTTAATGGCTGCATAGTCAACTTGTTAGTCATCGGTTGACCACACTACACTTGGTCAATTTAATGCATAACACATAGCCGAACCTCATATCGACATGTAGATGGACCATGATGTGTGAGATAGAAAATCCTCAGATGTCCAAGAAATACCACCTCCATGGAATAAGGTAGTGATTGGTATCGCAACACCAACAGTTGATCCAAAAGCCCTGAGACCTACACAAAAATTGTAGCCCAAAGCTAAGGTATAGAGGCTGCCATAGAGGAGGAGGAAGACTAGGTCTAGGAGGGCACTCCAATAGAAGAAGACGGTACAACTGAACCTATAATTAGATGACAAATGGGTTGCATCCATGCAAGCCTTCATCAACAATCAAGAGTAATTCCAGGAGCTTAAGGAAAGTTTGAAGAAGGCTAAGAAAGAGAGAAAGGCTCACAAATGAATGACTAGAGAGACAAGTGTAGATGTTAACCTGACCATGCTAGACCAATTTTAGGACATGTATGGTTCTATTAATGGGAATCTGTTGAAGATGTAAAAGTATTTCTAGAAAATGGGGATATATGACAAAGATTCAATGATGCCATCCCTGATCAAAACACATAAAAATTTTCCCCTGATAACGAGAAGGGGAATGATGTAGATGAGGTGACACTGGAATTAAAAATAGTAAAATTGCTGAAGGTCCAGGGTGTATGACACAACCCAATTTTTGCCATGGGACATGCCAATATTTTACATTGCAGAATGACTTCCTACAAATCATCTCTACTGGAAGCAAGTTGAACCAAAATTCCAGAAGGATGCCACCACATTCACTGGATTCTATGTGGAAGAAAATGTAGGTAGGCAGGATCAGTGCAAGAAGAAGCCTAACATAGGGGTAGGACCCAACCAGCTAAGATGTAGTTAGTGCCAAAAGGTACCAAAAATAGGAGCAGGTCCCAACCAACAAGAAAAATATGGTAAATGGAAGCACGATAAAGAAAGGAAACGTAGGAACAAATATTACTGGAAAGTTGTTGCTAAAACAAAGAATTATCAGCAACAAGTACCTCGAGGATGTGGAAATAATTAGGTATGGGGAGATGATGAGCACAAAAAATGCTCATATTTTTTTGTTTTAATTGGATAATTGTGCAACATTATTATATAAGAAATGTATTTTTTGTGAAATTATTGTATACATTTAATAGAAAATAATGTATTATGCTTAACATGTGTTTTTAGTGGAAAATATGTGTAGATGCAGTATTTATTGCTTTTTCACACCTTTTAGTCGACGTCCCACATGGACATGTCATTGGAACACATATAATGTGCTTAAAGGAACGATGTGTGGCTTGACAAAGATAGTGGTGTTGGAAAACAATGTCTAAATTCGCTAAGGCATGATGCCTATATCCCAACAACAGGTCAAAAGGTGTCTAACTTCCAATGATGGGAAGGCACTTGACTTCCAGTGATAGGAAGGTCCCTGACTTCCAACGACAGGTCAAAAGGTGCCTATATTTCGACGACAAAGTGAGTGCTTTTCAATCGATGATCGAAAACAATAGCAATTCATAATGGAATAGAAAAGGCCTATATGCGGTGCCCTTATCCCAGTGATAGGCTAGAAATACGTCTGTATTCCAACAATAGGCCAAACAATGCTTATGTCGAACGAAATAAAGTGCACATTGACTGTTGACTTGAAGAATGTGCATAAATTTAGACGAATATTGTTGTAAAATATAGGGCATGCTATAGTTATCTCAAAATGATTAATTTTAACATGTCCGCTCTTTTATTAGATTTTTAATTAAATTATTCACACTCCTACCATAGCGAATTACATCAAAGTGATTAATTTTAGCATAGTCTAAATTTGTAATAGGGGATGGTCACATTTTGTATAAAACACAGGCCACCCCTACAGTAAACAATCCCGAACCTAAACACTAATTTAACTGGATTATTTTTAATAAATACTCGAGTGTTTTTTTCATTTGTGTATTTGGAAGAGTGACCGTGTGAATTAGTTGGGTGTACATCTGTGGGAGCCTGGTCCCACTCTAGGAAGTATTCCTCCCTTGTTTTTTTGCTATCATTTATGCTATTTATTTATTGTTCTTTTATTTTTGCAAGTGTGTTTTCTTGCTTTATTTATTTTTGCACAGTGTGTTTATTTCCTACAATTTCCTGCTTTATTAATTTCTGCAAGAGTGTTTAATTTCCTAAAATTTTCTTTTAGTTGTGATTACTTTTCTACAAACTTCCTTTCAATCATGTGTTTGATAATTTAAATTACTTTTCCTGCAAGTTTCCATTAGTGTTTATTTTCTTGTACTTCAATTTTATTGGTTTGGATGAACCTACACGAACAACATCCCCCCACCAAACCAAAGTGACACATAAGACTCATCTTCCAGTTTACTACAGGCATATATTTTGCACAGATACTCAACAAGTTTACGAACTCCCAAATTGATAAAATTAAATGGAAGTAAAATTAACTGTTTTTAGAAACATATTTTTTGCTCACCAAGTTGGACATTGAAGAACTCAATCTAAAAAACTTAGCACCAATGGAAGAGAATCAAACTGTTGACCCATGGACCATAACCACTAGAAGGAAGTCCACCTAAATGTACAAAGTGGTGAAGGCAGGACAAATTGATCACCAAGGGGAATGGCCCATGAAAATTTAGATAAAGAAATATTTTTGTCACCTAATGTCAAAATTTAATGCAATGTGGAACACTACTTTTCAAGGGGGGGAAATTATCCAAAGAATGTGACCTTTTTGTGGCATGGATTTATGTTAAAAAATGCCTATAAATTTATTTGTATCCTAACTACACTATTAGGGGCATAAATTTTTGCTTGGGACTATTTTGATCCATTCAAGAAATGTTGGAAAGATTAGAGAGAAATTTTTTTGTAGGAAACTCTTTCATACATAAAATTATTGACACATTTATGAAATATGCTAAAAAAATTACTTACTAAAAATAGTAATTTTATATTTTTAGATTTTTGTGGCCAAATTTTATCTCTAGCTATGTTGACACATCAATAAACTATAAATATAATATGCATCAACTTACACCACCCTCACAACTAAAATTTTGAAATTCCCAATAAAGTGGCTACTATTGCATCAACTTCCACCACCCTCGCACCACCCACCACTCTACTTCCCTCTCTATCCTTTCTTCTTCTATTCTTGTTTCTCTTCCTTCATATTATTTATATGCACTTCTATTACCCTCCACTAGTGCAACATATGGTCCTCCAAGGTTTACCTTGCCCCATTATGGTCATGGTGGTAATCACCCCCATTACATCCTTTCCATATCCCACCATTTATATTACCACCTTGAAACCACTAGTCCCCTATAACATATCATATCCATTAGCTTTGCGATCATAAATTATGTCACCTCTTGCTAACACCTTGGTGTAGTTGGCATTGCTTCCCACTTCTACCACTTCCACTACATTCTCCATCATCACCACATATTTTTTTTCTCACTCTATCATCTAAAGCCAAGAAACTCTTCTTGTAGGTTATGATGCCTACTACCCCAACATAAGGAGATGAGCCTACAAGATCTTCCCAATTAGCTAGCATGAATAATAGGCCAAGCATAGCATTTACATCAAAATCTAGAGAGAAATACATCATCACGATTTTGACATCCTTGCTACTAAGGAAGAAATAAAAAAGATAATATAAAATACTTAGAAAAAGAACCTCCAAGGATTCAATGCTAATATTATAACATCTATCAAGGAAGGGGTAAAAGGTGTACCTTTTTGAATTTACAAAAATTTACCCCATTAGGACAATAATGACTCATGTTGTCTTGATTTCTAGAGTGTTTGAGCTAGACCTAAATAAGATGAATCCATACTAAATGGTCCATTGGAAAACTAGATCATACTTGGTTTAGCTTTGAAATTTGGATACCTTGTAGTTGAGGATGAAGTAGTGCAAATCAAGAATAGGGAGCTTGAGATATAAGTGTTTCAAATAAAGGCATAGAGGGATCAACTCCAATAAGTAAATGAGGGGCTAAAAAAAGAAGCTTCCAAGAAGGGCTAACTCAAGAATCAAGTTAAGGATCTTAAATATCAACTTGCTAAGGCTGATACATTCTAATAAATGATTGAAGACCTCATGCAACAATTAATATATGAGTAATATTGACTCCAAGAGAGCCTAAATGCTAATGACTAACAAATTATAGAGTTGATAACTTTAAAACCAACAAAGGAAACTCTAATCTTAAAGGCCTTCAGACATTCAAAGAGTCAAGTCCCTTTGGGACAAGATCAGAGAGGAAATGAAGAGTTCATGTGAGTACTTCTATTTGAACTCCTTCATATAAGAAATCCTAGATTGGGTTGATAATACCATTAGACATGTGGAAGGACAACTATCTACAAAGTGAGAATATTAGGAGGTCCTTAAATTCTTCACTTTAATGATAATAGCTTAGGTATAGTAGCAAGGGATAGACTATAAGGACCTAGTCAAAAAGTCAAGAAAAATTCTAGATGTCCAAATGAACCTCTAAACTTGTAAAGATAACCTGACATCTTTGAAAACCAAGGTTCAAGAAATGGATAATGAGATTCATGGATTGATTTTTATTTTCAATGAAAATAAGCACATCCTAGATGATGACATTATAAGTGCTACGTTCAAGGAGGAAAATATCCAAGCTAACCAAGGGGATGCAACTAAAATTTATGAGAGGCTAGATCCAATTCATGCCAAGCTACAAGAGCTTGTTGCTAAGTAGGAATAATTATCGAAAATCCTTTTAAAGACCTAATGGGGAGGAAAAATACCTTGTATTAGTGTAGTTTCTACATGAAAAGTGATAAAAATTGTGAGTCTTACTACCACAAAAGACCAAATAAGTAATCAATGATTTTAATAATTTTATTGTGAAGGTCCCAATTTTTAAGATTGTATGCCCAATGATAAAGGTAGGATCTAGGATATTATGCCAATTGAGCTTAGAACCTTATGAAATCATATAAATATAGTACTTTGGTACTACCTTATAAATTCTTGCAAATTTTAAAGGATAATATAGCAGTGGAGATTAGGTAGTAGAGACATCCCAAAATTCTCAAAATATAACTATGGACAGGGACTGATCCACTTGCAAAATTTAATCGATTGGCTCAAAGTGTCAATTCACCAACTAAAAAGGATTATTTCCTTGAGAAAGTAATTTTCTTAGTAAAAGTGTCAATTCCACCTATAAATGTAAGAAATTTGATTGCCAAGCTAGAGTGAACTACTCAAACAATCACAAAGATAAATTGAAGGCATGTATCCCAAGGAGAATCTTATGGAAACCAACATTTTGACATACAGTGGTGCACTACGTCTTTTTGAAAGTCTTCCAATCCTATTGGAGGTATAATTAGAGGCATGTAACATTTGGTGGTGCAATATTTTGCTAACATTACCCCCAAATATTTGTTGTTACTAGAAGTAATTGTTTCTCACCCTAGGTAACTCAAGGAAAAATGTTTACCATAAATAGGGACCTAGGTCCCTCATTGTAATATTTTTTTGGCCATGAGAGTTCATAGCTACAATCCATTAAATCCAAAATTTTCTTTATCCTTATCAGGTTATAAGAAATTGGCAAGTTTCTAGGCATTACATTAGTGGCACTGTCATTTTGGTTTGTTAAGTGCATGATGGTAGTGGCATGACCATTCTAGCCCATCTTGTCATTTGCCTATTAAATGACAAAATATAATGAATGGATGAATATTGATAGTATTTTAATTCTCATACATGTATTGATCACACACTTTCCTTGCTATGGTTTAAAACCATATTTGCTTAAATATCTCACTCTCTTAAACATCCATGTAATTTTATTTCTACACTTTGCTTTTCCATATTTTTTTCTATAACTTTACTTTAATGCAAGTTAGTTTAGATTAGTATAGGAGTTTTTTTACAAGGGTACTAGGGAGTCAGCTTAAATCTAGAGGTTGGGAAAATCCAATAGCAATCCCTTCCAACCTTGTCAAAACAAATTGGAAAAAAAAATCTCGATTAGAAGTTAGGAAAATTCTTCGCTTCACCAAGTTCCTATGTTATATCCTTCTTTATAATACTGTCTTCCATAGATAGTAAATCATTTACTTGCATCTTCTATATGTTTATGTGCAAAACTATTTTAGGATCCAACTGTAATCATCCTTCTTCATTTAACTCTATAATATCTAATCATAACTACATCTTCTAATTTATGACCTATTTAAGATAAAAACATAGAAAACATAATGTACTTTGGATGAGGAACGAAACTCCAACTAGTACACCATCTCTCTAATCCAATGCTCCAGATTGTATAACTTATAAAATTTTAGGGTCCATGTCTATTTAGTATTTGCCTTAATATGTGTTTGCTTGTATAGTTGAGCCTCAAGAAAACCATATCTCTAAAATAAGAATATTTCCTTTATTGATGTTAATCTTGTTGATGTTTCATTTGGTTCTATGCTTAACAAATATTATCCTTTAGTATCCTAAAATCTACTTGTAGTTGGTATAAGAAAGTATCCATATCTATGATTCTAGAAGAACCTAGAAGATAATTAGTGAATAATAAGAGTTTCTATCCATATAATGCCTCAAATGGAGACATCCTATAGGAGAAGTGATAGAATGTGTTGTACTACCATTTAGCTTGAGGAAGCCACCTAAACCATTGATATTGCTTATATTTTGTGAACCACCTCAAATAAATCCTTGAACATTCATCTATAATCTCAAACTTTCCATTTGTTTGAGGATAAAATGTCAAAATCGTGTTAAGATAGATTCCACTCAATGCAAAAATATCTTTAAATTTTCTCATGAACATGGGTACCTATCATCAAAAATAGTAATAAGCATGCTATATAGTTTGAAATTTTGGTCCAAAATACCCTAGCCATATTTGCTTGCTAAGAATAGATGTTACAATGCATATGAATATACATACTTAGAAGGAAACACATCACAATAAATATCATTATTGATGCTTCTAATATAAGAGTAACCTCAATGAAATTCTTAGAAATATATTTCTATTACTTTTCTAGAACTAGTAATGGTTGCAAATGGATTTGATAGTTTTCCATTTATTACTTTGGTACGCTTTATATTCTATCATAAACTAATTTATGTATGCTTTTATTTTCTTATAATAGAATAATTGTTTCACCCTTTGATAAGTTTTGAGAAACCTTGAATGTTGTGCACATGCATATGCACACAATTCCTCAAGTATATTATCCTTTACCTTGGATGAGCTGATAAAGAAAACCCTATTATTCTTCCTTCGAACATGTTCAATTCATGAGTAGTCTTGATCCAATGATTCTCTAGGTTCAAGCCTTTGAATAATATGAGAAATCTCAAAATGAATCTCTCATTATTTATTAACCTACTTAATTCACATAAGAGTAGGGATAATATGGTACAAGTAGCATTTAAATCCTTGTATTTCCTAAAGAGAACATATGCTACCATTTTTTTCTCTTTTTTATATTTTTCTACTAATTTTATTTTAGGTAAGATAGACACTAGTCCAAAAAATATTTGATTACAATTTTAATTTTAAATATTTACCTATGAAATAAGGATTCTATTATTTTTGTTACATAGAGGAATTAATAACATTCCTTCATCATTTTCAACCAATTAAGTGTTCAACTCCAATTGCTACCACTATAACCCCTCCCATGGATTCTATTTCTTAATTGCATATAACATTTCCATCATTCCCTTCTCTTTAGAAAAATTCCCTAAGTTCTTTTTAGAGAGGTTCTTGATCTCAAAATCTATAAGATGACTATCTTGTATTAGCATTATATTAATAAATTTTATTGATGCAATGCACTCTATGATAAATAGTTTGCTATACTCTATGGGAACTGGTTGTAGAAAGAGTTCAAAGAAAATTGGTAGGATGGAAAGTGGTGCTTTTGAACCAAGCAGGTAAAATTATGCTAGTTAAGTCTACTTTGTAGATAGTACCAGTGTACTTCATTTCTCTCTTTCATATTTTGGGAAATATTCTTTAGAAAATTGAACAAATTCAATGATCCTTTCTTTGGTCTGGTTTTGAGGAGAAGAAGAAATTCTCGCTTGTGGCATGGGATCAAGTGTGTAGTAGGAAAGAGTTGGGAGGTCTAGGCTTAAGAATAATGAAAATGTTAAAAAAAACACTAATAACTAAATAGGGTTGGATATTGGTTCAAAAAGATAACATTAATTGGGTTAAAAAATTGTCAACCAAATATTTAGGTAACATTGGTAATTTCTCATAGACTCAAGTCCCACCCTTGACTCAGCATTCTGGTGCAACATTGTTAACAGCTACTTTGATATCATAAAGGGGGGAAGATGGATGTTTTTTTTTTTGAAAAAATTGAAAAAAGCTTGCATTAAAACAAATTACAGTTACAAGAGGGAGAATGGGCATCCCAACCAAGAGCAAAGAGACCAGAAGAACAAAGGGCGCGAAAACGCGACAAGTCGCGAAAACGCGACAAGTCGCGAAATCGCGACACCAAACCTAACAACCGCCGCGCCACGACAACCGGTCGCGAAAACGCGACATGTCGCGACATCGCGACAAAACAGCGCCGAGGCCACACAACTCAAAAAATGTCGCGAAATCGCGACAGCACAGCTCCAAAGCACCCAAACGCCAAAAACGTCGCGAAATCGCGACGAGAAAGCCAGAAGGCACCTGCTCACCAAAATTGTCGCGAAATCGCGACGAGTTCTCCCTTAGACAGCAACCTTGAGAAAGTGTCGCGATATCGCGACGACTTTTCCTTAAAGCCCCGCTGGTCGAAGTGTCGCGAAATCGCGACAAGAATTCCATTGGGCGCCCTTCCGCAAAAGTGTCGCGAAATCGCGACATGTTCTCCCCCATGGTGCCCTTTTCTTAAACTAGTCGCGAAATCGCGACGTTTATCCTTCATGCAGTTTGTTCTCCAAAACTGTCGCGAAATCGCTACAAGTTTGCCCCTTTGCTTCCTTTCCTCAAAAATGACGCGAAATCGCGACAAATTATCCTTTGAGAAGCTTTTCACAAAAAATGTCGCGATATCGCGACGGTTTTTCCCCTTAACGCAATTTTGCTCAAAGCGTCGCGAAATCGCGACGACTTTCCTCCAAAGACAGCGGAACCGACAAAAAAGGTCACGAAATCGCGACATGTTCTCCCCGTGGTGCCCTTTTCTCAAACTAGTCGCGAAATCGCGACGTTTATCCTTCATGAAGTTTGTTCTCCAAAATTTTCGCGAAATCGCTACGGGTTTGCCCCTTTGCGTCCTTTCCTCAAAAATGGCACGAAATCGCGACAAATTTTCCTTTGAGTAGCTTTTCACAAAAAATGTCGCGATATCGCGACGGTTTTTCCCCTTCACGCAATTTTTCTCAAAGCGTCGCGAAATCGCGACGACTTTCCTCCAGCAGCAGAACCAACAAAAAAGGTCACGAAATCGCGACACCTTCTCATCAAAGACCGCGACGACGCAACAAGTCACGAAATCGCGACAATTTTCCTCCCAAGGCCGCGGCAACAAAATAGGTAGCGAAATCGCGACAATTGTCCAGGAAAGGTCGCGACAGAGCAGCATGTCGCGAAATCGCGACAGCTTTCCAAACAAGGTCGCGACGGCGCAATATGTCGCGATATCGCGACAAAAACTAACCTTAGCCATTTTTGAGCTCATGGATGCAGGGATCGTTCCAGACCACTCCGAATCTCTTCATCTATCATAGGCATATCACTGTGCAGCTGAACACCTACCTCTTTCTCAGCACCCATCTTCGCAAGGAAGTCGGCTACCGTGTTCAAATTTCTACTCACATACACAGGGATAACATCATCTAACTCCCTCCATAACTCCTTGATTTGGGATATCAAAATCCATAGTCTCCAGGCTTTTAATGAGAAATTCTGCAAGCAATCCAGAGCGCCGATCAGGACTTGAGAATCTGATTCAAGAATTATCCTCCGATAACCCTGCTTAACAGCCCAGATAGACGCTGACTTAATGGCAAAGGCTTCGGCTTCATTGTTCGTGGCTCGCCCAATCCCCGCAATACCCAGTAAAGAACCGCACTCGAGTGATCCCGACAGACAACACCAATTCCTCGCGCCGCCCGGGTTGCCTTTTGCAGCCCCATCGCATTGATCTTTATCCAGCCAACCGGGGAGGTTTCCAAGCATGCTCGCCTTGCCCCTCATGTCCCTCAACCCCCTCTTCAAGATGCCCAAGAGCCGCCCTGATTCTCTTCATCAACATAAATAGCAACAGTTTTTGTGACTTTGCTCCAGATGACCTGCCAAACGCCGTCAATCGAGGAGAAAGTGTCTCTAAAGATCCGGGCGTTTCTCTCCAACCAAACTTGCCACCAAATGAAGAGAAAGCCTAACTCGCCACCGGCTCGGAGAGCTATGGATTTGAACCTGCCCCTTTTCCATTTTTCCCAAATATTGGTACGATTGAAAACACCATTAGCCTGGAGTTTAAATTGAGAGAACCAACGTTCCCAAATCTGATGAGTAAAAGGGCACTCAAAAAACAAGTGATCTACAGTTTCCTCATGTTGGAGGCATAAAGCACATTGAGAGGGGCCATTGAAACCCCTACGTCTGAGATTGTCAAAGGTGAGAAGTCCATTATGCATAAGTTGCCAAGCAAAGAAATTCACTTTCGGCCAACCCTTTGAATGCCAAATCCTTCTCCAATGCTGAACCGAAAAAGAGTGTGGGGGAGGCTCGGGGAGGATCTCTTCATATCCAGCCTTAACTGAGTAGACCCCAAGGCTTCCATAGCCCCGGGCTAATTCATCTTCCTCATCCCTCCCCGTGAGGAACCTTTCTGACAAGATTTTATGCAGGATGGGCGCCAACTCCGGAGAGACAGTAATTGGCCACTCCTCCCACCGCTTAAACTTTTTAAATTTATACCCCCCCAATTGACTGGTGTGTAGATAATTATCAATATGGATCCAGCCCTGGGCTTCTAAGGCGGTCATGATTGGTTGTAGCTCAGGGAACATGACAATAATGGGCGGATGTTGGTCCCAAGAGTCGGTCCAGAAACGAGCCTTGTCTCCTCTCCCCACTTTCCGTAATAATTGATCTTTGATAACTGGGACCCAAGCTTGAGAGTCTCGCCACACTAAGGATCCAAGGACCTTCCAAGGGAAAGCGACCCACCTCATTGGGATGAACATGCCCCAAATATTTACCGGAAAGAATTCTGTTGAAGAGGGAGGTTGGCTGAGAAATCCACCTCCAATACAGTTTTCCAGCCAAGGCTCTGTTATTAAGCTTAGAACTTCTCAGGCCCAGCCCTCCTTTGTCCTTAGGCTGGGTAACTTTGTCCCACCCAACCAAAGCCCATATTTTCTTCCCTTTTGCGCCTTCCCATAAAAATCTTCTAGCCATTTTGTCCAGCTCTTTCCAGATGGTATGAGGGGCAGCCAATATTGAGAATTTATAGATCGGCAAAGCCTGTATAACTGACTGCAGGAAGGTTAATCTACCCCCGTAGCTTAACCATTTATGAGCCCAATGATTCATTCTGTCTTTGATGCCTGCCAATAGATTCTTCCAGATGTCAATTTTTAACTTTTTGAAATGAAGGGGAACGCCTAGGTAAACAATTGGAAGAGAAGTCCTTGTGAAGCCCAGGATCTCAATAACACGCTCCTGTAGCCGTTGGTCAAGATTGAAAAAGACCACTTTGGACTTCCTGTCATTTAGAACCTGATTTGAAGCCCTTAGGTAGATATTCAGAGTATCTCTGATTCCTCTAGCTTCCCGAAGAGTGGCCACACCAACCAGGCCAGTATCGTCCACAAATTGCAAGTGAGTCAGAGTTTCCTCCCCAACCTTGATACCAGATAGCAGACCTTGTTGCCTTCTCCTCAGAAACAGTCTGCCCAAACCTTCAGCCAAGAGAAGGAAGAGATAGGGAGAACAAGGGTCTCCCTGGCGAAGACCACGAGTGGCACCGAAAGGATGCGAGGGAAGGCCCTTGATGAGAACAGAATAAGAGGGAGTAGAAACACAACTCATAACCCAATCAATCCATTCCTGAGAAAAGCCAAAGGCAGCCATCATTTTCGACAAGAAGCACCACTCCACCCGGTCATAAGCCTTGGACATATCCAGTTTAATGAACATTCCTTTGTTGCCCGAAGTTTGCATTGAATGGATGGCCTCCTGGGCCAAAACCACCCCATCCAAGATTTGTCTTCCCTCAACAAAGCCCCCTTGTTCAGGAGAAATGATGTTATGAAGTAGGGGTTTAAGCCTCTCAGCAATTATCTTAGTGATGATTTTGTAAATCACATTGCATAAAGCAATAGGCCCGAAATCGGAGATATGAGTCCCCGCTTCCCCTTTTGGAATTAAAGCTATGAAGGTGTGATTGATCGCCCTGAGCATTCTTCGATTGGATCTGGATTCCTCAATAACAACCAAAACATCCTCCCCCAAGGTGTCCCGTAAAGCCTGAAAAAATTCAATAGGAAAGCCATCTGGACCAGGAGATTTTCCAAGTACTCATACCAAAGACCACATTTCTCAATTCATCCCTTTCAATGGGTCTAAGCAGGGCCTGATTGTCTTCTTCAGAGATAATAGAAGGAATAACATTAAGAACTTCGTTCTGAGCCTCAACATCTTGCTCCATACTTTCCTTAAAAAGTTTAGAAAAGTAATCGATTGCATGGGAATGCATACCAGGAAGAGTATCGAAGACATTTCCATGTTCATCTTTAAGAGCTTCCATATTGTTCATCTCGTCTCCTAGCACAAGCCGACCGATGAAAAAATTTGGTATTTCTGTCCCCCTCTAATAACCAAGTATTTCTAGCCCTCTCGCTTCCAAAGATATCTCCTCTTGGTTGTCAATGTCCTCAACCGCTTTACGCAGTTCATCATCTTCAAATTTGAGTTGCTCAGTAATTGATCCTTCCCTAAAAAGTTTCTGAACCTCCTCCCATCTAGCCACCAAGGGGGCCCTTTGGGACTGGAAATCCGACTTGTTTTCTTTCCTCCACTGTTTCAATTGAATTTTGACAAATTGAAGTCGTTTATGAAATTTGAACATTGTTGTCCCAAAAGGTGGACGGCCTTCTGTCCACCATTGAGTAATTTTCTGTCGAAGGTCCTCCTTTTGTAACCAAAAATTCTCAAATTTAAAAGGCCTATGGTGCTGCCCTCTCGAAGTCCCTCCCTCTAGCAAAATGGGAAAATGATCCGAAATAGGGCCCTCCAAAATCTGGAACTTAAAAGTCCATTTAACAAAAGCCTCCTCCGAGACCAAAAAGCGATCTAACTTGACCTTCCTGCTATGTGGCTCCTTTCTCTTGTTTGTCCAAGTGAAAAAAACACCAGGGCCTTGAACGTCCACTAAATGAAAGGCCCCGAACTTGGGCAATCGAAGCCGGTCCCCCGGATCCAAAACAGGGGTGCCACCTTCCTGGTCACGAACAGATAATTTTGCATTAAAATCCCCTGCAATAATCCAGTCATAACACTCCCTGTATGCCCTCATGTTGTGAACAACTTCCCATTGGAGCCTCTGGCCATCTAGGTCTTGGGCCCCGTAAAAGTTGGTGATTAGGACATGCTCAGAAGTGAAGTTATTTCTGAAGAGAGAAGTAAGAACACCCCTCCAAGCTATATGTTCTAAAGCAGTCCAATCCAGAGGGTTCCAAAGGGTAACAATTCCACCTGAAGCTCCTTGGGCAGCCACATCCATATGACCAGCTCCCCGCCAGATTTTAGTAGCAGTTTTACTCATAATATCTAAAGACATTTTGGTCTCCTGAAGAAGCAAAAAGTCTGTTTTACGGTTTTCTAAGAGTCTTTGAACAGCAGATTGATGGGTTCTACTGTTTAAACCCCTAACATTCCAAGATTGAATAATCATTGAAAACCTTGAGAGCAGTAAGAATCAATGGTCCTCACCAATCCTCCATTGATTAGCTTATCTCCTTGCGCTGTTAGTAGTTCCTTATTGGATTTTCTTCCCGCTCCTTGAGAGTTATTGTTTCTAGATCTCTTCTCCACCTGGGTAATCCCTAAAGCATGCCTTTCTCTGTTTTTATCTGCATTTCCCATGGTGACATCTTTGATAGCCGACAGTGCTGGGGAGTGTATAACCAATGCCCCTGGATTCTCCGATCGCAGATTCTCACCGTGCACAACCACTGTTCTACTATAGGAGTAAAAGAAGGAGAAACAAGAGGTGGAGTGTTGTCATTCACACCATTCCCATCCACTCCCTCCATAGTTTGGTCCTCCTGATCCACTAATGACTTAAAAATTTCATACCGATTGTTTGGCTTGAGCTGCACCTGCTCCTTGCCATTTTTCTTTTTGTTTCTCTTTCGTTTCACCTGGCTCAAAGCCATCCTGCCGAGCATCAGGACTCGGAGAATTGCTAGAAGGTTCATTGACAGGACTGGACTTACCCTCTCTAGGGCGGTTTGACATTCCGCTCGGAACCTCCATTTTTGTGCTCAAGATGTTTGGGCAAAACCTTGCCAAATGTCCATGCTTATGGCATACTCGGCACCTGAAAGGTAGGGCCTCATAGTCTAGCTGCTGGATCCAGGGTACTCCTGCTAGCTCAAGTTCCGCCTCAGCTGGTAGAGGCTGACTAATGTCCATCTCTACATAGATTCTGGCAAAGACAACTGTATTTCCCTCTATGGTATCTTTGGAGACTCCCAAAAATCTGCCTAGGGAATTACCTATTAGTTCCAACACCTGCTCACCCCAAAACTCCATCGGGAGAGCGTACAGCCGAATCCAGACCGGGACAGCCGTGGGTTCGATGCGGGGGTCGAAACCCACTCTCCAGGGTTGGACAAATAACCCTGCTGGTCCGTGGTTTCTCTTTTCTGATTCAAATGCTCTGCTTTCTATCTGCTAAAGAAGAGAAACTAATGATGAAATACCCATTGCTTATAGGCCATAAAGAGTACTCACCGTGTGGCTCCCAGTTCTGGCGAACCTAGGTATGCAAAAAATTCAGTGTGGGTCGGATGCCCATGAATTTGCAGATCAAGTCGTGATTAGCTCGGTAGACGATTGTATCTTCGACCAAGCATTGGTTCTATAACAATCTTAGGCCTGGAAGTGGATTGCGGGAGGCATCCATTAACGCGGTGAGCATTTGGGCCATTGC
This sequence comes from Wollemia nobilis, assembly GCA_028583015.1. Taxonomy (NCBI): domain Eukaryota; kingdom Viridiplantae; phylum Streptophyta; class Pinopsida; order Araucariales; family Araucariaceae; genus Wollemia; species Wollemia nobilis. The sequence goes on from JAQPPZ010016703.1 coordinate 8,480,392, forward strand.
CAACATTCTTGAGTATCGTTTGAAAAGCATTCCGCCGAGCTCCATCGGTGGAAGGCGAGGGGTTATCTTTCAACTTCTCAAAGATATGAAGTCTTTCTCCCAACAGGAGAAACCGGAGGAGACCCCATCGGGCCCTCCCGGGACCACGAATGTACCTTCAGATGAATTCAAAATCAACCCCCCAAAGCCCCTGGCAAGATCTTCGGGCCATAATCCCTCGAGCAACACCAGACGCCTTCTCAAAAATTTTCCCGCCAAATCGCCAGAGCTCTCAATCTTAGCACCGGATTCTACAAATTTCAGGGGAAGATGGATGTTAGGTAATGGGTAAATCATTGATTTTTGGAAAGATACATGGGCAGTTGACAAACCGTTAGAATCATATCCTCACATGATTCTAGTGGAACCAACCACAATCTAAGATTTCGGGCCAAAGGTATGTGACTTCATTGTCTCTGTTAATGATAGAAAATATTGGAAACCTTTTGTTCTTCTAGGGATTTCATAGGAAGAATAAATTATGTTAAAATCTCTGATGGATATCCTAAAGTGGATGGTTATTCCTAACCAAGATAGGCTAGACAAATTGGTGTGGGGGGCTGAGAAGAATGATTGTTTTTTGTTAAGTCAGCCTACTTGTTAGATGTTCCCTTTGATCCCTAGTTTCCTATTAGTAATATCTAGTTGAAGGGTCTTACCCCAAAAGTTAATATTTTATTTTAGTTTGCAGCTCAAGGGAAGTGCCTTACATTGGATAATTTGTAGAAAAGGATATTGGTTATCTCGAACATATGCTACCTATATGGTTGTGTTGAAGAATCACTTGTGCACCTATTGTCTGATTATCCATTTTCTAAATACATCTTCTCCTAGTTCTTGAGGACTATTGGTGTGGTTTGGATTTTTTCGAAGTTGTTTTCTGACTTGATCATTCAATGGAGATCTCCCTTTCTGTCTCTACATATTCAAGATTTTTGGTCCTTTGGTTTACCTCATGTTTGGTGGTGTATTTGGAAGGAGAGGAATTCTAGAGCCTTTAAAAATATCTTCCATATGGTTGAGTTCATGGAACTTCGGGTTGTTGTTGCCATTGTTGAATATATGGATGCATTTACTTTAGATAAGGTCACTTTCGTTGGGGAGTTCACAGTGGAGTCGATTCTTGGATTTAGAGATTATTCTCCTAATCATTGCCCTGAAGCTCCTACCAGACAAACTACTATTTGGGAACTTCCTCCTCTTGGTTGGTTGAAGCTAAATTTCGATGGACCTTCTAAAGGGAATCCTGGACCAACGGTTTAGGGGGATTGGTTAGAAACTATGATTGGAGGATTTTGTTGGCTTTCATTAAAAATTTAGATTGTCAGACCAGTCACTTTACGGAGGCACGAGCTCTAAGGATTTTTTAACTAGAAATTTTGAATGGCAAGAAGGTAATTATTGAAGGGGATTCCCTCAATATCATTAATATGATCAAAGGTGTTCAGGTCCCTTCTTGGACGATCAAAAATGAACTTTTTGAAATCCAAATATGGATTTTAACCCTCAAAGCAGTTGAGATTAAGCATGTTTATAGGGAGGGAAATAGATCGACAATTTTTTTAGCAAACTTGGGACTTCTATAGGAAATATGCACAATTTGGCAGGAGGATTTCCCATATGGATTAAATCAAATAGATAATAAAATATTGAGAATATAATTTATGTTTTTAAATGGCTCTGATTTGTGGCACTAGGGATCCCCTAGGAAATTTACTAAACATAAGAGTCTGTACCTAAACAATGGCCAAATTTTGAATTTGAATTATAGAAGAATTCAGGCCATAAATAGCTGTTGTTGTTGGACATCCTTTCTAGGGGTTTTTGCTTGACTATGTTTTTCAATAGGTATAGTCTCCTGCGTGAGACATGATGTCTTTTTTGGGGTTCTAGATATTGATAGTAAAAGCTCTAGTGTGTTGATGATTTTAGTTTAGGTTTGTCCTGCTTAGCTATTATGTAGCTTTATTGTTTATCTATTTCGTGGATCCTTTTTGGTTTTCTATGTTGATATCTATATTCCTTGTATCCAATTGGTTGGTTGATCCACCTTTGTAAAAGGTTTGGGGTACCTTTCAAAACCCCTTCATCCATATTATCAAAAAAAAAGTTTGCTAAAGTATGAAATAGCTAAGCTTGGAGTTGAGCACATGACCTATTTTAAAGTATTGAAAAAACTTGTAGGTTTTTAAATCAAAGTAAATGCCTTTTATTTATAAATTTTTTTAGTGGTCCTACAATTTTTGCATAGGTTTTTACAATTTTTTTGTGTGATACTTAGAAATAACCTAAGAAAAGGATTTTTGAAGTTGTCAATCATGTATTGCTTGTATTTTCTTGAGATCCACTTTCATGAATTCATTAGGAATAAAGTAACCCAAATATCCCCCACTTCAAAAATTATAAATAAATATTTAGACCTATTGAAAAATAAATTTATTGCAATAGCATATTAAACATCATTTCTACATGTTGAAAATCCTCTTCCCAGGTCTTTTTATAGATCAAAATATCATAAAAATAACAATACAAATTTTATTAGAAGTGGATTTATTATTTGGATTTATGAGGCTTTGAAATGAACACCTAACATTAATAAAATCAAATAACAACCAAAATCTCATGACCTTCACAAGTACAAAAAAATATTAAAGGTATGTATTCATCTTTGACCCTTATTTGAAGAAATTTTAATCTTAATTCTAACTTGTTAAAAAATTTAACCCCATGCAATTCATCCAACAAATCATTGATAAAAAAATAGGAAACTTATATTTTAAGATGAACTTATTTATGGGAATAAAATTTGGGCACATGATATATGATTCATCCTTTCTCTTGACCATTACCACTCATGATGGATAAAGGTTGATGTTGGGTTTAATAATACTTTATTATAGCATGACATGTACCAAATTCTATTTTTCAATATTCTTTTGTGGTTGTGAATATTCATAAGGTTTGAAAATAGGTGGATGATTACATAGAACCAATTGTATAGCAAGTTCATACGTACTCTTAGGATGGAGTCCCTAGGGTTCTTAAAAATCCTTCTCCATCCTACACATACATACAAAAATTTATAGTAATATATTATAACTAAGCCATGCACTAGGAATCAAGGACTATATTGGTACCTTCCAAATCCAACACATAAAATGTACTATCTATTTATAGCTATCTTTAGTAAGTTTGACATTGTATAATTTTTTCATTTTAGTAGTTTTCCCACCATTGGAAATAAATAGATTAAAAAATTTCAAAGTTTGTATATTTTCTCATAACCTCTTTGTCATATCTCTACTAACGAAATTAGTAGTGCCACATGAGCTAATTAATATAGATAATATTTAATTCTTAATGAAACCTTATAACTTGATGGTTTGATGAGTTTCATGCCCATGAATGTAAATCTACACAAGTCATGTTGGTCATCCTCTTATGTCTTTTGCTAGGTTTAAATCTTCATCTTTACTCTTTACTTCCTAAATTACCCCTTCAATTTATTCTTCCTCTTCTATGTCCATGAATATATTATTTTATTCACATGCTTGGTCTCAAGGATGATTGGACTTGAAACAAAAATCATACTATCCTATTTTTCCCTCTAAGGTAGATTATAATTAATTTGTATTGAAATATCTTTGTTCTAGAAACCTTGAAACATTCGGTTTGTTTTTTACTTCCTTGGAAAAAATATTTTGTTTGAAAAAGTGTGTGAAGATCATGCATGTCAAATTACCTTTTGATCCCATTATTTAACCCATTCCTAAATATAAAAATATCATTGCTAGATCTAAATTCCATGCGGAGTTTAGAGTGATCATTAATTCATCATAGTAGTTTTGGAGGAATCCATTTTGTTTAATATATAGTTGTCATATTGTATTAAAAGATGAAGAACCCTCATTACAATTTATTAAGAATGTCCTTTTGAGTTTTGTCCATGAAGGTGAATGGACCTTACATATCATCCCTCATAGAATTCATATTAAAGCTTAATCATCAAGAAATGATATCCATTTGGAAGAACTTTATGAAACCTTAATGAATATTATATCTTTTAAATCTAATCTCTAAGGCTTTTTACTAATAAAATATGATGATCAATTTTTGAAACTTGCAAAGAAGGTGGTCAATAAAAGATTTTATATGCACCTACTACATCCACATTCATATTAGAATCATAATATAAATTAGAGTCTTCATACCTATTGACATGTTTTTTATGCTTCATATAAGTTCTTTGAGAATTGACATAGATTTATTTTGGTTGTATTCATTTGAATTGCAATTATCTACCTTATAAAATTCTCCAACAAGTTTGTGCTTCATCCTTTCAATCCATTATTTGGGTGACTCTAACAATTGATACATTAGGAATATTTTTTCCTAAATTGATTGAGTGGGTGCTCATGGTAACTCAATGCTATTAGGTATGGTAATTCAAACCATTCATTCTATCTAGTTTATTATGTTTCCTACATTAATTTATTGGAGACCTTTTCTTTGGAATCATATTATTTGCATCCCTCTCTATGTCCCTCATTGATCTCCTTTAGATCCTTTCTAAACCTTTTGCGGTGGATGGAATTACAAATTCACTAGTTGTCATAACTTTCAACTATCAAATCAAGGATTAGACATTTCTTGGAGGGTTATCAAAGATGTATCTAATTCTAGTTGTCTTGATGAAATGGTCAAAACAAAATAGATATCTTGATAAAGACATAAGAGACCTAATATTAATTTTTTATTTTTTATTGGAAGTAGTTTTGACTAGATCATAGTATTATGAAAATAATTATTTCAAAAGTTGTAATTAGGAGATAAATTGATAAGAATCACCTATATAGAAGAAACCAATTTGCTAAAAATTGTTGGACACAATTTTTTTCTTGCTTGATTTTCCTAATTTTTGTCTCCCATAGGTAGTCAAAATCACTACTCTAATACCACTTGTAACAAAACAACTTAAAAAATTTAAGCAAAAAACTTAAAAGCATTCCACAAATTGTAGGATAAATAACAACAAGATATACTCCACAAATAAACCATGACAAATCTCATATTTGATAAAGAAAAATCTAGATATAAATTATAAATACAAGTTGACGCCACTTAGAGAGGGAAAACATATCATAGGCTACTTAAGGAGGGTAAAATCTTGATGCATATAGATAATGACTAATAAGGAATATATGAATTGATGATTCACTAGACTGCATCTCAACTTAATTATATTTTTAAACTACTACTAAACCTAACTCTAATTGATGGGGAATGCACAAAACACACCAAAAATTCAAATTTTCAATCTGCTATTTTCTTTACTGAAACTAGCTTTTACATCACTTGAAACCAATTTACAATACTAGCCCGCAGGCGTAGTTTTCTATTTTCTAATGAAAGCTGCCTCATGTTCGGCGATATTCCTACGCTCCCAGGAAGAATACCTTCTTCCAATCTCCAAAAATCCGCTTTCCCCCCCGTCACTGTCATCTTCACCTCTTTTTATATCCCTCTCTAGACCCCCTTCGAGGTCCCGACCCTCAAGGCCATTAATGCCTACCTACCAGCATACATCCCATCTCACTGAGCCTTTTCATATTTTCCCTATCAGGCAACTGCCACCGAGTTAGCCACAGAAACATGCATTGATGAGCCGTCTGACCTCTGGGCGCAGTCTTCGAATGGCCACCATGCTCAGCAAGCTTACCGGGTAAGAACTCATGCACTAATGAGGCCCTGACCGCCTCAAAAAATATCGTCTAGGGATGCGAGCTTTCTCGGATTGAGAACCAGCAGTATGTCACGATATCGCAACATGTCACGATATCGCAACATTTTTTCCTCCTCGTTGTCTTTCCTTTCCTTCGTGTCGTGATATCGCGATATCACGACATGTCGTGATATCGTGACATTTTTCTTTCTTACTTTGTCTGCTTCTCCTTTGGGTCACGATATCGTGACATTTTTCTTTCTTGCGGTTCTTTCTTCCTTTTGGTCATGAAATCGTGACATTTCCTCCTCTGGCCTTTCCCGTGTTCTTCTGGTCACGATTTCATGATAGGTCACGATTTCACGACATTTCCCTCTGCTGCCTTTGCGCTACCTTGTTGGGTCACGATTTCACGACGTTCTTCCTCTGACCCTCTCTCTCCTCTACTTCAGTCATGATTTCGTGACATGTCACGAAATCACGACATCTTCTATGTTCGCCTTCAATTTCCTGCTTCGGTCGTGATTTCGTGACATGTCACGAAATCGCAACATTTTTTTACTCCTACGCCTTGCTTCGTCATCTGGTCACGATAATGCGACATGTCATGATATCACGACGCTTTTCCTCCCTTGCGCCTTCTTTCGTCTTCTGGTCATGATTTCATGACATGTCGCGATATCGTGACATCTTTGCTCTGCTCCTTCTCTCTCCTGCTTTCGTCACGATTTCGTGACATGTCGTGAAATCGTGACATTTTCTTCGTGCACCTTCTCTCACCTGCTCCGGTCACGATTTCACGACATGTCATGAAATCGTGACATTTCTCCTCCATGCCTTATCTCTCCTCCCTGAGTCGTGAAAACGCGACATGTCGTGATATTGCGAAACTTTTCTGTCACGATATCGTGACACTTTTTTGCTCTTTGCATTCTCTCTCCTCCCTGAGTCACGAAAATGCGACATGTCATGATATCGCGACACCTTTCTTCTTTGTCGATATGTCGCAATATCATGACATCTTCTCTCCTCGCGACATTTTGCTCTTCCCTTGGATGATCCTGCAGATGGGGGATGCACAAAACACACCAAAACTTCAAATTTTCAATCTGCTATTTTCTTTACTAAAACTAGCTTTTACATCACTTGAAACCGATTTACAATACTAGCCCACAGGCGTAGTTTTCTATTTTCTAATGCAAGCTGCCTCACGTTCGGCGATCTACCTACGCTCCCAGGAAGAATACCTTCTTCCAATCTCCAAAACTCCGCTTTACCCCCCGTCAGTGTCATCTTCACCTCTTTTTATATCCCTCTCTAGACCCGCTTCGAGGTCTCGACCCTCAAGGCCATTAATGCCTACCTGCCAGCATACATCCCATCTCGTTGAGCCTTTTCATCTTTTCCCTATCTGGAAACTGCCACTGAGTTAGCCGTGAAAACATGCATTGATGAGCCGTATGACCTCTGGGCGTAGTCTTCAAATGGTCGCCATGCTTAGCAAGCTTACTGGGTAAGAACTCATGCACTAATGAGGCCCTGATCGCCTCGAAAAACATCGTCTAGGGATGCGGGCTTTCTCGGACTGAGAACTAGCAGTATGTCATGATATCACGACATGTCATGATATCGCTACATTTTTTCCTCCTCGTTATCTTTCCTTTCCTTCGTGTCACGATATCACGACATGTCGTGATATCACGACATTTTTATTTCTTGCTATCTGCTTCTCCTTCGGGTCGTGATATTGCGACATGTTGCGATATCGTGACATGTCATGATATCGCAAAATTTTTCTTTCTTGCGGTTCTTTCTTCCTTTTGGTCGTGATTTCGTGACATGTCGTGAAATCGTGACATTTCCTCCTTTGGCCTTTCTTGAGTTCTTCTGGTCGTGATTTCGTGACAGGTCATGATTTCGTGACATTTCCCTCTGCTGCCTTTGCGCTACCTCGTTGGGTCACGATTTCATGACATGTCGTGAAATCGTGACATGTCGCGATTTCGTGACGTTCTTCCTCTAACCCTCTCTCTCCTCTGCTTCGATCATGATTTTGTGACATGTCACGAAATTGTGACATCTTCTGTGTTCGCCTTCTCTTTCCTGCTTCGATCGCGATTTCGTGACATGTCGTAAAATTGTGACATTTTTTACTCCTATGCATTGCTTCGTCATCTGGTCGTGATAATGCAACATGTCATGATATTGCGATGCTTTTCCTCCCTTGCACCTTCTTTCGTCTTCTGGTCACGATTTCGTGACATGTCGCGATATCGCGACATCTTTGCTCCGCTCCTTCTCTCTCCTGCTTTCGTCACGATTTCACGACATGTCATGAAATCACGACATGTCACGAAATCATGACATTTTCTTTGTGCACCTTCTCTCACCTGCTCTGGTCGTGATTTTGTGACATGTCATAAAATCATGACATTTCTCCTCCGTGCCTTCTCTCTCCTCCCTAAGTCGCAAAAATGTGACATGTCGCGATATCGTGACACTTTTCCTATCACGATATCGTGACACTTTTTGCTCTTTGCATTCTCTCTCCTCCTTGAGTCGCGAAAATGTGACATGTCGTGATATCGTGACACCTTTCTTCTTTGCCGATATGTCACGATATCGTGACATCTTCTCTCCTCGCGACATTTTGCTCTTCCCTTGGATGCTCCTGCATCAGACAACCGGGGTGGATTGAGAAGTGATCTTCACTTCTGTACTATTCTGCCACCTTCTCACAACTTGCAAAATCTTCATCCTCTTCAACCTCCACTCTCATTGTTGTCAGCAACCTCCTATCATTCATCCCCTTCAGCAAACAGACTCTAGCGCTGCTACTACATACCTTTTTGCCCACCTCCTTCAAGGGATTTAGTTTATGGTGCACTCCATTCTTCGTCACTAAGTGTTGGCACGACCATCATGCACTACACACCAATCAAACTGCCATGGCCTTCCCAACAACAAATGGCAAGCATCCATAGGCAGGATGTCACACAAGACCTCATCGCAGTAACTCCCAACATTAAATCTCATCGAGCATTGCTCATTGACCAACGTCCTATGGTCCTTCTGTAACCATGCAATCTGATATGGATGTGGGTGTCTCCTCCTCTTTAACTGTAACTTAGTAGCCATTTCTTTAGATACCAAGTTATCAGTACTACCATTATCGATAATAACATTACAGACCTTACCCAAACTCTTGCACCTTGTGGGGAACAGGTTCCTCCTCTGGTCTGATCCTTTCCCCTCATTCAACAAGGTTCTTCTTGTGAACATCACTTCTCCTTTATCTGCCTCCTCAGAATGTTCTGATTTAGCATCTTCATCTGCTACAACAGCTCTTGCAGGACCCTCAGGTCTCTTATCCATCTTTTCTCCATGTTGTGGACACTCAAATGCTCGATGTCCTTCTTTTCCATAGTGGAAACAGGTTCCACAAAATCCTCCTCTTCCATACCCACGTCCAGATCTACCTCTTCCTCTTGGGTAGCCATTGTTCTGAACATGGGGTCTATAATCATTATCTTCCTTCTGGGCCTGACTGCTGCTAGCTTCTTCTTTCTTCTCCTCTTTTCCTTCATATTTTCTTCCACCAGTCCTTCCTCCATGACCTCTTCCTCTTTGCTTGCTCTCAAACCTCCTATTCAGTTTCTCTTCAACCTTTAGAGCAAACTGGTAAGCATCCTCTATGGTGGTCATCCTGACCAGGCTTAACTCCTCTTGAATACTTGCTCGTAACCCATTAATATAATGGGCTACCTTCTCCTTGCTGGCCTCTAAATGGCCTATTCTGATTACAATATTGTAAAACTCCTCCGTGTATTCTTTAACAGACTTGCTGGCCTGCTTCAAACCTTGCATTTTCTTCAATAGGTCCATCTCATAGTCAGCTGGGATGAACTGCCTCTTTAAAATTTTCAGCATTCTATCCCACCTGGTTATTCTCTCCTTTCCTCTTTTGTTTCTTTCCAGCTGTACTCCCTTCCACCATATTTTGGCATGACCCTTCAGCTTGGTCTTGGCAAACCTGACCCTATCAGGATCTTCAACTTCTTCATACTCAAAGTATTCCTCCATGTCATTGATCCAGTCAATCAACTCCTCTAGATCTAGATTTCCAGAGTACACAAAAACCTCCATCTTTGGTTTCTTTTCAATCTAAGAGATGGCTCTGTATAGCCTAGCTTGTGCAGGATCTATAGCCTCTTCCTCTTCCTCAAATTGGTCCTCTTCTTCATCAACCTCATCTTCACTTCCTTCTTCCCCTCGAGGTTCAAGTCCTCTATGCAGCTCCTCTTGTAGGGCCTGAACTTGCCTCTGCAAAGCTTTGAAATATTCTACTGCCACCATGTTTCTTCCACTACCATGGTTTCTTCATGGAGGCATCTTGCTTTACTCTCTTCTCACAACCCTTCCACAGATCCTGGTGCAAGCTACCTCACTTTTGGTGATCTGCTCACACACTCAGGAACTCTTGCTCTGATACCACTTGATGGGGAATGCACAAAACACACCAAAACTTCAAATTTTCAATCTGCTATTTTCTTTACTGAAACTAGCTTTTACATCACTTGAAACCGATTTACAATACTAGCCCGTAGGCATAGTTTTCTATTTTCTAATGCAAGCTGCCTCATGTTTGGCGATCTTCCTGCTCTCCTAGGAAGAATACCTTCTTCCGATCTCCAAAACTCTGCTTTCCCCCCCGTCACTGTCATCTTCACCTCTTTTTATATCCCTCTCTAGACCCCCTTCGAGGTCCCGACCCTCAAGGCCATTAATGCCTACCTGCTAGCATACATCCCATCTCGCTGAGCCTTTTCATATTTTCCCTATCTGGCAACTACCACCGAGTTAGCCATGAAAACATGCATTGATGAGCTATCTGACCTCTAGGCGTAGTATTCGAATGGCCGCCATGCTCAGCAAGCTTATCGGGTAAGAAATCATGCACTAATGAGGCCCTGATCGCCTCGAAAAACATTGTCTAGGGATGCGAGCTTTCTCGGACTGAGAACCAGTAGTATGTCGCGATATCGCGACATTTTTTCCTCCTCGTTGTCTTTCCTTTCCTTCGTGTCGCGATATCGTGACATTTTTATTTCTTGCTGTCTGCTTCTCCTTCGGGTCGCGATATCGTGACATGTCGCGATATCATGACATTTTTCTTTCTTGCGGTTCTTTCTTCCTTTTGGTCGTGATTTTGCGACATGTCACGAAATCACGACATTTCCTCCTCTGGCCTTTCCTGAGTTCTTCTGGTCGTGATTTCATGACAGGTCACGATTTCATGACATTTCCCTCTGTTGCCTTTGCGCTACCTCGTTGGGTCACGATTTCGTGACATGTCACGAAATCGTGACATCTTCCGTGTTTGCCTTCACTTTCCTGCTTCGGTCGTGATTTCGCGACATGTCGCGAAATCGTGAAATTTTTTACTCCTGCGCCTTGCTTCGTCATCTGGTCGCGATAATGCGACATGTCGCGATATCGCGACGCTTTTCCTCCCTTGCACCTTCTTTCATCTTCTGGTCGTAATTTCACGACATGTCGCGATATCGTGACATCTTTGCTCCGCTCCTTCTCTCTCCTGCTTTCGTCGCGATTTCATGACATGTCGTGAAATCATGACATTTTCTTCGTGCACCTTCTCTCACCTGCTCTGGTCGTGATTTCGCGACATGTCGTGAAATCGCGACATTTCTCCTCCGCGCCTTCTCTCTCCTCCCTGAGTCGCGAAAACGCGACATGTCGCGATATCGCGACACTTTTCCTGTCGCGATATCGTGACACTTTTTGCTCTTTGCATTCTCTCTCCTCCCTGAGTCGCGAAAACGCGACATGTTGCGATATTGCGACACCTTTCTTCTTTGCCGATATGTCACGATATCGTGACATCTTCTCTCCTCGCGGCATTTTGCTCTTCCCTTGGATGCTCCTGCATCACTAATGCTTGACTAAATCCTAATCTACAAACCCTAGTGAATTAAATAAAAGATAGACAATATGACTTAATCCTAAATTGATATAGTGGGTGCTCATGGCGACTCAATGCTATTAGGTATGGGAATTCAAATCATTAATTCTATTTAGTTCATGGTGTTGCCTACCTTAATTTATTAGATATTTTTCTATTGAATCATATGATTTGCATCGATCTCTTTTGTCCTTGTTGATCTCCTTTGAATTCTTTCTAAACCTTTTGTGATGGATGAAATTACAAATTCACTAGTTGTCATAACTTTCAACTATCAAATAAAGGATTAGATATTTCTTGGAGGGTTATCAAAGATGTATCTAATTCTAGTTGTCTTGATGAAATGGTAAAAAAAATTAGATCTCTTGAAAAAGACATATGAGACCTAATATTTATTTATTTTTATTGGAAATAGTTTTGGCTAGATCATAGTATTATGAAAATATTATATAAAAAGTTGTAATTAGGAAATAAATTGATAAGAATAACCTATTATTAAAAAGCAAATTGCTAAAAATTGTTGGACACAAAATTTTGCTTGCTTTTTTCATAAATTTTGTCTTCCATATGTAGGTAAAATCACTACTATAGTACCACTTGTAACAAAACAACTTAAAAAATTTAAACAAAAAAATTAAAAGCATTCTACAAATTGTAGGATAACTAATAACAAGAGATACTCCACAAATGAACCATGACAAATCTCATATTTGATAAAGAAAATTCTAGATTTAAATTGTAAATGTAAGTTGATGCCACTTAGAGAGAGGAAACATATCATAGGCTACTTAAGGAGGCATATAAACGGTGACTAATAAGGAAATATATCATAGGCTACTTAAGAAGGCATATAGATGGTGACTAATAAGGAATATATGAATTGGTGATTCACTAGATCACATCTCAACTTAATTATACTTCTAAACTACTAACCCTAATCGTAGTGCTTAGTGGTTGACTTAATCCTAATCTACAAACCCTAGTGAATTAAATAAAAGATAGACAATGTGACTATATAAGGGCTATTATGAAGGAACATCAGAGGCCATGAACCCTCCCTAATAACCATAGAGCAAGAAAGAAGAGATAAAGTATAATAAGTCAATTGATGAGATATTATATCTATTCAAGCATATTCCATACTAAAAATATATTATTAAAAATTATTTAAAAAGTCCCAAAATGGAAAAATGCAATAAAATGCTAAACTACTAAGTTGTAAAGATTTCAAAATTTAAATGTTTTTCAACAATTTACAACAATTTGTTTAGTCAATGATTGTTGGCATAGAGTTTGAAGGAATTTAAAACCAAATACATGCATCCTTATCTCCCAACCCTAGATATATCTATGGTGCAATAGGATTTCCCCCAAAAAAAAACTCTTGATGCACGCTATTACCCTTCTATATATTTTGGCTATGGAGAAAAGACTAAAAATATGAAGAATAAATGGTTTGTGTGCTAATCCTAACATATCAATCTAAAATCCTTTTTTAACATTCACAATCTTAGAAATGTTATTGTAAAATATCCATGAACCCTTCAAATGTCAATATGAGAAAAACTTAATTTTTTAGTCCAAACCTTAAAAGCACTATCCTAAGAAAGCCATAAAGCTTTTAAATACGTTTTCACAAAAACATTAACAATATGGATCTAAGACCTTATAATTGAAATCTAAGGATCACAACTTTGATAAACCTCCAAATACATTTCGAAAGAAAGAAACAATATTATGTAATCACAACCTTAAAACACAACATTAATTAAAAATAATATTACAAAAGAGCCATAAAGTTAGATCTCAATATAGTGATGGAGATACACCTACATTGATACCATGTAAAACAATGTAAAGAAAAATAAATAAAAACAATACATTACCCATATGCAAAATAAGAAAAGAAAAATAAAACATAAATTAAAAAAGGATTTTTTTTTAATATACCTCCCTTGAACACGAAAACACTTTACTAGCTAAGAAATAATCTCAACAAAACGAATGACGTGCGAGTGGAAGTATAAATATTACCTATAATACAAATACTATCTATAATACAATGACACAAATCCCTTGAATCGTCAAACCACCATGTTATTGAAACACTTTATAATGCATAGATCATCCATCAAGATGAAACATATGCATAAGACAAATAATATAATATAATAAAAATACAAAACTGATCATAATCAAAATAAAAGATAAATAGTTTTCAAGACTATTTAAGTTGGTGAACAAAATCACTAATATAAACATAAGACTAACTTTGGATAATAAAATTTTGTTAAAAAATAATAAATGAAAAACAATAAAACAATCACGTCTCATGCTTTGTAGATTCTCCATCTCTTCTATCGTTAAACCAATCAGCTAGATCAAATAAGGTTCTTCCTTCTTTTATCTTATTTCTCTTGGTACACCTATTAGAAGAAAAAGCAATTCAAGTAGCTCAACGAATAGGCATAGCCAAGCTCCTTGATATTGTAAATCCTAGGGAAGAATCATGGTTATTTTCTAATTAATCTATTAGTTAAAATTAATTTTTTTAGTAGGCACACCTCAGTTTCCGTGGGAACTACTTGTCTTACAAAGCAATATGTAATCGTTGCGTGATCTTCTAGAAAAATAGTGTTTTCTCTATATCTTACCATAAAAATGTTTGATTAATATTATTATTTTTGAATTTCCATGTTGCAATCTTCGTACACAATTAGGAACAATCCACATCCATATTGAATTTTAATTAGGATTCAGTATTCTTAGATCCTTGTTATTTTCTTGGTGTTGGATCTTTAGATGGACCCCCTTTGAGGAATTAGTAAGTCTAAATATGCTCAAAACATGGCTTATGAGTTGAAGTATCACTGGTATCTTTTCAAGGAGATAAATTCAACAATGCAATGTAACAAAAACCCTAAAATTGCTATGGAAAGCAAAGGGAGAAAACAAAGAAAGAACAGTTGATACATTTTTGAAGAAAACATATATTGTTACGTAGAAAGCTTTATTGATATCAACAATTCTACATTGATGATATCCAAAACTGATATCATCCTCACTATAGGTAGTAACCAACAATTCAAAAGTGTTGAAGACAATCCTAGGCAAGGAGAAAACCTCCAAAGAATGCCTCATATCCCATTCTCTGTAATTTGGTGTTTTATGCAGTTACAACAGTTTCAATAGCAACTGCTCTTCCAGAGCAAACATCATTTTCAGAGCTTTTGCCTTCTTCCCAAATCCCAGGCAGGGCTTCCTTAATATTATGAATACTTTCAAGTGCAAAGTCTGCTCCCTCTGTCCGGATTGAAGAGCCAACCTGTTGACATTCAAAAATCAACGTCAAGTCTAATGGATTAGTCAGTGATACACCATTGGTTTTTTTGAACAAATCATCACATTGTATCTAAATTGTCTTACCAATACAGTATGCAAGCCTGCATGCTTTCCTACTGCTATATTCCTAGGGCTGTCATCTAAGAAAATCTGCAGGGCAAAATAAGAAGATTCAATAGATTTACACAAGATGTTAATATGACCTAGAAAAGGTCCAAAGGGAAATAATCACCAAGTCCACAGACTCCTACCGTTCTTTGTGGATCAGCATTTGCAAGGAGCACAGCATGCTCTATAGCTTTTGTTGAGGGCTTGCAAATAATGGGTGTCTTGGGGATAAAAGCAAGAGCTGTATCACGGACATTGCTGTCTCCATCAGTTTCTGAATGAGAGTTGAGTGTCTCAAAACATATCACACCTTCGAAACAATCTTCCAGACCAAGTCTGCTAAGAACTTTGGCAGCATGAACTTCATCACCATTTGTAAATATCTGTATTAAACGACAAATGATTCAAATATATGGATTCAACTTTCAAAGAAATTTCCCACGTCCTCACGACCTAAGATCCTGCATTATAGAGTATTATAATAATGTATAGAGCTAATATAAATAGTTAAGGTTGCTTTCAGCTTGTGTGACCCATATATGAACTTACAATTTTCCTTTGAGGCATGCTTAATAACAAGTTCTTCAGCACTGGATCTGGTTTAAGGTTCTCATATGGTAATCTTCCATGAACAAAACTGTAAGGGAAACATTAATTGTTAAGTCCTTAAAAAATTCAAAGAAATTTTTAAAATTGGAAGCAAGTGTAAAAAACCCAACAAAATGAATACCAAAAAACATAAGTTAACAAGTTCATGATTCAAAGAAAACTATAAAAGTAATCTTGCGACTATAACATTACAAACCAGAAGCATAATGTTTCAAGCGTACCTGTGATAGTCATCATAGTCAAATTCATAGCCCACTGCCTGTATAGATCCAGAGACAGATTAAGAAAAAAGCAAAAACAAGAATCAATAATAATCAGATCAATTACAAGCATCCCTTAGATCAAAGTCTGCAATTGTTATAATTTAATTTTTTAAATTCTTTACATGAAAGTGAGACCTAGTTAATAAATATTTAAAGCATGTTTATAAAAGCTTATATCCCCTAGTCCCTACATCTAGAGAGATATTGTAAAGCCTCATCTCAGAATTGCTGCACTCACATCACCTGGAACTCCATTCAAACTAAAGATAAAATCTTTATTTCTACCGTTAGGTGCAACCTTTCCCAAAAATTCCAATGATATTAATATCAAGAAGAACAAGGGAACATAAGTGACTGGCAATGGAAATTAAAGGACTACAATTATTCCTGATATGCATAGTAATGATTGAGGACGAAGAACTTCCAATTTGTATTCATTTATTATCATTGGGGCTAGACTGAAGGTCATATAAAGCCCTGGCCCCTCATACAAAAGAAACTGGGAAATCAGGGTTAGTGGACAAGCTGGTAATGCTTTCAATTGTCATTGGGAGAGGACTCTTATGTATGTGGAATTTAATCAACCAATTCCCACTCATTAATGCCATATTTCGGGCTTCACCAGATCAAATGAGTTGGAATTAATCAATCAAAACAGGACCATGCCACGAAGCAAGGTCACCCATTAAGATGGATTATCTTGCCAACGAAACATGTTATATGAAAACACCTGAAAAGAAGAAGTATTCTTTAGTTTCTGAAAACCCCAATCCCATCATGTCTAAACAATTTGCAAGGACCAAAAGAGAAGCTCCCTGTGGAATTTGAATACTGCAAAATTCCAAGGTACTGCATAAACACTAAAACAGTAGTTTCTAAGAACATCCTAGTTCGTTGTTGAGCTATTTGTCACCTATAACCTCAAGTAAATTGACCGCAAAATTCTTTCTGCCATGAAAGTATAGGACTTCACAACCAAGTCAATTTTTCTTCAGCAGTGCAATACCTTGTATCAGCACTCAATATGGAAGCAAGGCTGATATATATTCCATAATCCATATTGCCTCCTAATACCGGGAATTCCATAAAAGCAAAATTGCAATCTTTCAACAGCATTCAATTTCATCTGTAGCACTCATTGCACCCAATTCCAACGTTGCTCAACTTAAAAAAGGAAACCAAAAAAAGAAGACACGGATGTATTACAGAATTCAATCGAAATAAAGGGAAGGGAGTGCTTACCCTGAGCCCAGCCATGGTTGTCCCATAACTCTTATACAGTCCTCTGCAAAAATCTGCAACTTTGTTCCTGTCAACTCCAAGTCTCTGAACCACATAATCTGTAGCAACCACAATTCAGATCTTATCTCATTGAAGAAGAAAAATCAAAAAATAAAAATTCAGCATACCATCTAGAAAACAGAGTTATAGGAGCCAAGAGTGAAGTTTCCCGCATCAGTATTACCCAAAATGTTGTTGGTGCATGCAGCAGCAAGTCCCGAACTCAAGGGGTACAATGTGTCATCAAGATCTCAAACACACACCATCCAATCAGAAAACAGAGGAACAGCCATGTTGGTATTGATTTTCTAATTTAAAGACTGAATTCTGCATATACCCACCAAAGAGAAGGCAGTCATATCGAGGGCTCTTGTCTGCGACTCGTCTCTCACCCGACATCATTATTGCTATAACACCACATAACCCGGCATTCTCAGCACTACCATCGTGCATATCAAACTTACAAACAAACATAATCCAAAGCCCAAAATGAATAAATTTCAATAAAAAGACAAGAAACGAACCAGAAAGAAAGAAATCAATGTAAGTGGAACGAATGCAGCTGCTGCAAATATTAACAAGAGCAATGAAATGTCAAAGACGATCCGAGGGTAATTCAGATTCTCATCAATAGACGCAGTGGGAGTTGTAATGGGGAACATGGGGGGCCTTAAATAGATCTCCAACAGGGCTAGTGACCATGGCAGAAAGCGAAATAATGGGTAGAAGTCAAAATGACAAAATATTTTTATTAATTCTCCTTCTTGTTCATGTGCTTCCAAACATGGCATATGGGTGGCAATAACCATGGAATCTATAGTGGACTGAAAGGGAAGCAACAAGAAGCTTCTGCAGCGGGGATATGAGAGAATAAGAGTACTGTTAGTATCGAAGGAATTGGTATTATCTGGCAATCTGCAACCTACATCACCTACATCGCTAATGTTAAATTATGACGTTCAAGATGTTCACGTGTGTGGAGTGGGTAATGGGAAGAGAATTCCTCTAACATGCATCTTGTCTTTCATGGATATTTCTTGATGAAAGTTGTCGTCTTTTTCATTGTTTAATTCGATGGAGATTTTGACAGAGGTCACTGGGTCCAAAACCATTCATCTAATTTAACTTTTTTAATTGCAGGCGGCTTCTTGCCGAAAAGGATTTATGCTCCCCAAGTAGAAATGGCCAGCTTCTTAATCTAATGCTTAGATGTGCAAATATATGTATAGACACGGCAAGTTGCATTGAAATGGTGCTTTCAAAGAAGTTTTCTCCTAGGCAACATCTGTTTTCGCTGGTATTCTAAAATGCTTTTGGGTGGTGACATTGAATCATACAATAAAAATTAATATGGGTCTTTGTTGGGTTTCCTTTGGCATTCCAAATAATGCAAACAATACTAAAGACATTAGGCAAGAATCTAAATGAAGTAATATATTATGCTTTAAGTGTTTCTGCACCATAGGATGTGTTTTGTCCACAGGATAATTTTAATAAATTTTAAATCATTTAAAAAGAGATATATCGAAAATATTGTTTTAAAAGAAAGTATATCAGATTGAAAATATTGTTTTAAAAGAAAGTATATCAGATTTCAATTTTTGTATGTAATAATAATTTATCAATTTTTGTATGTAATAATAATTTATTAATTTAAGTAAAGTAAGATTGTTAAACACATTTTATATATTAAATTTAAAATAATATTGTTCATTATGTTTTTTAATATTATATATGGAACATATTTAAAAAGTTTTTAAACATGGCCTCAAGCTTGCTTCTAGTATTACATTGTATGTATGATTTTTAATAAGCTAAGAGTTTAGCTTGTTTAATCTTTCCCAATGTATTGTTGATTCTAGTGAACTTGTCGCTACTAATGATGATTAATGTATTTATGGATGATCCCAAAGATGACGAGGACTACATCCCAGAGTAAAACAGCTGGTCCTGAACGAGATCATCCCATTTTATTTCCTGGGATGGTCTTTGTGCTCCCCCTGTCTCTTTGTATGCGGTTGTTTGGGAAGGTCCCTGCGATATCTATGTTGTTTTTGGTTTCTGTTTGTGCCCATGGACGGTATGTTTATAATAGTTTAGACTATTTTAGTTTATGGATTTTACGAATGGTCCAATTTTGGCTTGTTCTATAGGGAGTTGAACCTTCACAAAATCCTCCTTGCAACATGTTATAAGGTTTTGGGTCCCTTTTAAAACCCGTTACTAATCAAAAAAAAAAATGTGTATTTATTTTTAATTGGGTATAGTACTTGTATTTCAACCCGAGTGTTCCATGAAACTTTTTATATTTTGGGGTTGTTTTAAAGATAATTATAGATGTATTTAAATTTAAAAGGTGTTTGAAATTTCAAAAATGTGTCTCATCTTCCTATAAAGGTTTCTCTCCACTTGTATATAGAAATTTTGTAGAAATAAATTTCAATGAGCCATATTAATGCCATATTATAATAAATATATCATTTGCAACATTTTTATAGAAATGTCCATTATTATACAAGGATTTGAATTCAAGTATCCATTTACCATTCTTGCAAGATAACTTAAACTTTATGTGTGTACTCATTTATTCTATAAAATATATATATTTTCTTATTTGTAAATACAAATGAAAAACATAATATTTTTTCTTTATTATAGAGTGCTTGCTTATATAACTTATGTGGATCAAACCTCCCTTTGAGGGAGGCTCTTAGTTCCATGAAAATTATTGGGAAAAAAAGAGAGAAAGTCATTCTTTTCTTTTATTCATTTGTTTCTTCAAGAGAAAACTAGTGAACCAATTGCTTCTCTTAACTTGATTTCTTGAATTGAAAGATTTTACCTCAATTATATCCATTAATAAGAAATGATTTGTCTTTCTTGATTAGTTGGTAATTTTTCCTAAAAGAAAATGTTTCTTGTCTCATAAAAACAATGAACCAATTGCTTCTCTTAGCTTGATTTCTTGAATTGAAAGAATTTACCTCAATTATATCCATTAATGAGAAATGATGTCTTTCTTGATTAGTTGGTAATTTTTCTTAAAAGCAAAGGTTTCTTGTCTCATAAGTATGGTTCTTCTATAACATACTCACATATCTATGCTCACACATCTAAAGGCACTGCATTATATTCTACCTCATAAATGACATAAAATGAAGATGAAATATAATCTTATCTTCAATGTCCTTATGCAACTAAGAATATGCCTTTGGATGATCCATATATTTTTTCCAATTTGTGTACTATGTTTTCAAAATTCAAGATATTATGTCAACCAAGATGAATCAAGGCACCTTTTCATTTACATGCACCTAAAGAAGGAATAGAACCTCTTTCACCTCTTACACTTTTTCACTATTTAAAATTATTTTGGACTACTTTTTTCTTCCTTTTAGATATTTTTACAAGTTTCTTCCTTATAGATATGAATAAAAGTATGTCAAAAATATCTAAATCATGTTGAATCACCTATTTCTTTTACCTCTTACCTTGATTTCTTAAATTGAAAGAATTTACCTCAATTATATCCATTAATGAGAAATGATGTCTTTCTTGATTAGTTGGCATTTTTTCTAAAAGAAAATGTTTCTTATCCCATAAATATGGTTCTTTTATAACCTTATCGCACATCTAAATGCAGTGCATTATATTCTACCTCATAAATGACTTAAAATGAAGATTAAATATGATCTTATCTTCAATGTATTTATGCAACTAAGAATATGCCTTTGGATGATCCATTTATTAAACCAATTTGTGTACAATATTTTCGAAATTCAAGATATTTTGTCAACCAAGATGAATCAAGGTGCCTTTTCATTTACATGCTCCTTAAGAAGGAATAGAGCCTCTTTTACCTCTTACACATTTTCCTTATTTAAAATACATTTGGACTATTTTTATTTTTTCCTTTTAGATATATTTACAAGTTTCTTCCCTATAGATATGAATAAAAGTATGTCAAAAATATCTAAATCATGTTGAATCACCTTTTTATTTTACCTCTATGATTATTGATTGATGAACCTTATTATTTTTTCTTTGACATGTAAAGTCCAAGATGCAAATTTCAACATATTTTATTACTATTTTATCATTATCATAATGTGAAAAATGTGTCTTAGATTATTTATGGTACAATTTTTCCTTTTTAGTGGTTTATGCTCATTTATTTTAATCTATTTCTTAGATTCATCTACTTTTGAGATCTTAACTATCAAAATGTGTAATATTTTGCTTATTGGCCATGACCAATATTGTATACTATAACACATCATATATTACTATGGGTCCATATGACACCATTCTACCTAATCCATGTGAAATTGTATTCACCAATAATACAATGGTTTGTCATTTATTGAGATACATGTCATTGTACAACCTAAGTGGGTCCAAAAGTAAAGGCTTTGGAACTTCAAATATGAGGTCCAAGGTTCAATTCTTGAAAGGTGTAGGATTTTATACACCATGCTCTTGTGTGTTCCAATGAAAATCATAGTGCATCATATGGCCTATGGTCTCGTGGATGTTAAAAACCACTTCCCTTTCCTTTAATTTCCTACTCCATAATCCAATCATCCTTCGTATGATTGAATACTATTTTTTTATTGGGATAAATAATATATTTTGAAAGGGTCCTAGTCCCTTGTACAACAAAAGTGCCCTCTATGTCTAGCAACCAGTGGTTGCCCTCTTGACATGGTGGCAAACACTCTAGAAGCTATGGGTTAGACTTTTCCTAAACATTCCTTTTGTACAAAATGTGATACAAAGTTATGCAAGCACTACCTCCCATAAATAAACCTTGTACACAAGCTTGTTGAAGAACTTGCTCACACTGTCCATAGTGTTTGTTCTAAATCTCAATTACATTAGAATGACATCCATAGTCATGTGAGCCATACCTATTTTAAATTTGATTAATTCTTTCCCTCTATAATATTTTTTACTCTATGGATTGCTCAACTATTACTTGAGATATTTCTTGGTGAACAATTTCTTTTATTGAATTTGAGATATTTTCTTGCCACACTTTTAGCTTATTTGTTTTGATGCTTTGATTTTCTAGTTTATTAGCCACTCTATTATTTTCTCTATAAACATGCAA
Source organism: Wollemia nobilis (assembly GCA_028583015.1). Taxonomy (NCBI): domain Eukaryota; kingdom Viridiplantae; phylum Streptophyta; class Pinopsida; order Araucariales; family Araucariaceae; genus Wollemia; species Wollemia nobilis. The sequence continues at coordinate 8,502,852 of JAQPPZ010016703.1, forward strand.
GAAGCTACAATGGGAAAATATGAACTTAACTATGAAACTTCTCTTAGGATTGATAGGATTTGTCATCTTGGCTACACTTTCCCTTGGAGGCTCCTAATTATGAGCATGGAATCACCTTCCACCTCATTTTTTTTAATATTAAAGGAATTCACTTGCTTCAGCCCCTAAAGGATTGCCTTAGATTTTACCACATTATTGGATGTTGATCCATAATTTTTTGAGTATGCTATTAAGGATTTACTTGATGAGTATCTAATAACCCCTCCAACCCTTCCTTACCCAAAATTTCTTTTGGTTACCTTATCAAGGTTTAATCTGATCCATACCTTCTTTAGAGGATTCTATTTGCAATTTATTTTCAATAATATTATCTTTATTCTTATTTTTATGTAGTTCATGTATATCAAGTATCTCTATTACTACAACCATGATAAGATTAAAGTTTATTTTATGAAAAACTTGCTTTTTTAAAAATATTTTATTGTTCCTTTCTAACCATAAATTCCATAAGTAGCATGAATGCAAAAATGAAACACCAATGCAATAGATAAATAAAATCAATACACAATATGTTGCACAAAAGAGAGAATATTTTATTGATATAAATGGAGGGAGCCTCAAATCTCCAATGTTACAACATGATTTGATATTGATACAAATGTTACAAGTGTTACAAATCTAGGGTTCTCCGAAACCCTAGGTCAATAAATGGTGGTGTCTTCAAACTCATCTTTGATCCCAACAGAGTGAGTGGGCTTTTGATATCCTATGCAGGGCCACTCGAGCTTCAACAACTACCAATAAATATGATTCCTAGATCTACACACAGAAAACAACAACAAGAGTTAGCAATACCTGTGAGGGCTCCACTACGTGAGACCCTTAGAAATAAAATTACTAAAAACCCTAGTTGCAGAAATAATACTGTAAATAGATCTAAGAATACTAAAAATGAATGCAATGAACAGTTTACCTTGTTTATGCTGACTTGTTGTCTTCTGATCTTCATTGTTGTTGTAGAAACTGGTGCGTAGATGCCCTAGCGACACCCGAGGGGTCGTAGGACTGTAGAACTAGGATTGTGAATGTCCACGGGTGCTCGATGATGGCAGAAATGCATCCAAAGTGCTCAGATGGTAGGAAGACCATAGGTGCTCGATGATGGAAAGCATACTTGGATGGCAAGAAGCACCTAGAGGTGCTCGAGGAACTCGAAGGGGCGTTCATGAATGAAAGCAAAAGCAGATATGGTTCGTATGATGGTGGATGCGAAGATGACGATGAGTGATGGAAGATGGAAGTGGCGAGGATGCTTGGATGCTTGAGGACTTAGGGCACAAGGGCTCAGGGAACTCAAGAAAACTTAGACTTAGGAAATTCAAAACTTAGGAGACTTAGGGGTTGAGTCATCAAAATGACTCCTCTTTATAATCTTCCCTAGGGCATGTTAGGGTTTCAACGACACAATTTGTGTGGTCAAGATTAAAACATGATGGAGGGTGGAGATTAAATATGGGTAGGTGGCATGGATTAAGGTGGATGAATGGCTAGGATTAAATCATGATGGATGGTTAGGATTAATTCATACATATATATATATATTTATTAAATATATATAAATATAATATATAAAATATTATTATTTAAATATATATTAAACAAATATATATATATAAATAATGGATAAATATGGTGGGAAACTATGGATGGATGACAAGTGGCTAGATTTTGGTGTCTACAGATGCCCCTTTTTGTACCATGTTGCATGAAACACAATGCGGTGCAAAAATACAAGACACCTGGTTTGGCCTGATGAAGAAGCAACTTAATCTTGTTGGAATTGCAAAGATGAACTTGAAGATAAAAGAATTTTGATTGTGTAGCTTACCCCCTCAATTGGTGAATGAGTGATGGATGCATCTCATGAGCCAATTGATAGATTTATGCAAATGATTATGTGAAATGCATGGTGCAATTATGGATGATATGAATGATGTAAATGTGATGTCATTTTTGCCCCAATGGTGGAAGGGGGTTGTTGGAAAAATGCAAGTGATTGATTCTATTTTTGCCCTAACAGAGAAAAGGGGTTTTTGCCAAGTGTAGATGCCATGATCATGTAAGATGTATCCCATTGTGGGAGATCAAAATAAAATTTTGTTACCCCAAGTTTGGGGTGATTCCATGTTGTTGAAGAAATTGTCGTATGGCATCATTGAAATGCAAAGTGATGAATATGCAAAATATCAAGAACCAATCACCCTAAGATCGGATGATTGCTAGGAAGTGTATCCTAGTTGAATCTACGCAATTCTTGATTGTTAAGGAGAATGATGTATTGAAATTTATCCATGTTTCAAGCCCCACGGACAAGGCCATCAATGATAGTTATTGAGCAAATTGGTCTTGGCATAGTTTCACACGAAAGGTGAAGTACCAAAATTGATTTTATTTTTGATCAATGAGATATTGGATGATGAAAAATGGCCAAGTGTCCTTATGGTGATTTATTCATCTTACCGAATTGCATGGATGCAAATCGTTGCAATCGCCAAGGAGATAGAATAGACCACTAGATACAAGGTTCACTTGAAATTGTATATGAACTTGGAAAAATGTGCAAATGAAATGATGTGTTAATGAAAATGTGATGATGAGAAATGCATTGATGATTGAATTGAGTGATTTTGTGAAATTTTGTATTGATTTGGAGCATTTTGGAAGCAATTTTGGATAATATTGTGCCTTGTGGGTGCAAATAAAAGTTAGTCATCCAAATCAATTCATATTATCACAAAATTGAATGCAATGATGGAATTGATGATGAGAATGATGAAAATGGTTATTTTGTGAAAATTTGGACCATTTTGGAACATTTTGTAACTTGTAATGTGATTTTATGACTTTTGGTCGCAAGCAAAAATTATGAATCCAAATCGATTTTGGTTTTCACAAAACATGAAATTATGATAAAATTGATGTATGGATGCAATTTGGAATGATGTGGTGGAGGTAAGCTACCTTTTTGACTCAGTTTGTTCTTTTTGTCAATGTTGACACCAAACGTTAGTGGGCGCCTATTGCATGTGCAAACGCCCACCAGAGTTTGGTGCTTCTCCAAATGTAGGGAGGCATTTCAATGCGCCAGGAAGCACCCATGGGCATTTGAATGCACCTAAAATAGCTATAAATAGCCTACAGAAGGGAAATCAAGTTCATTTGTGCATCCATAAATTTTGGAAGTTACATCTGAGGGAGTGGAGTGGAGTGAGTGGAGTGAGTAGTTGGTGTGCTACGGAAGCTATGGCGATGGAGGGTGCGGATGCGGTAGTGAGAGCAGATGTGCACTTTGCCAAGGTAAGTATATTTGAAGATCTTTTGTTTTTGTGCAAATTTATATTTTTTATTATGCAATGTATTTGACATTAATGTGTTGTGTTGTAGCTGAATATTTTGGAGGCTCGACATCGATTTTCACCTCTCATCCCTGGGATGAGGAAGGTATTGTGGGAGGACGAGTGGGATTGGTTGGAGGTTGTGGGGTCGGCTAGGGCAGCCCGGATAGATGTGGTGAGGGAGGATGAGGGGTATCTCTCTACCTTGGTAGAGATATGGGATCTAGATAGGGGGACATTTTAGCTCCCTACTAGAGAGATGACTGTGACACTTGAGGATGTATACCGCATCCTCAAGTTGCTAATGGAGGGCTTACATGTCGAGGTTGGACATGATAAGGGACATGAGTTGAGCCACTTGTTTGGAGATGGGTGGGAGGATGTGGAGGTGATAGGTGGAGGGATTACATACTTGTCCATGTATATGGACAAGAAGTTGGATGCCTTACCCACATTGGTGATGTTCATGTTGGCCAACATAGTGGCCTCAAATAATACTAGTTGTTAATTCCCATGGAACCTTATCGGGTTGGTGTGTGATATGATCACTACACCTCAGGTGTATGCATGGGCTCCTAACTTATTAGTGTAATTGTACCAAGAGTTATATGAGGTGAGGAGGTAGAGGTAAAAGGGGTTAGGTTGTAGTTTGCTACTATAGTGTTAGGGATAGGAGCACTTCAATGTGGCTCGATGGGCTTACCTACTATAGGATGGGATAGGGATCAACCCTATGCTATGAGGTGGCTTATGGTAGAGGAGGTGTACTAAGTCATCCTATTTAGATGAGTTAGTGGTACAGGGATTTATGGGTTGGATTGACAACTCAGGTGATATGGAGGCCATGGTGAGGTGCCATGTGGATAGGTGATGGGGAGCATCTATGATGGGTGTGGTAGGCTAGGTGGGTGGTTGGGAGGCACACAAGTGAGGTGGAGCTGATCCAGTTCTCATGAGTGCTATGGTAGTTTAGATTGAGGTAGGGAGTTCCTAAGGTACTAGTGCTCTACAAGCATCATCGGGATGAGATAGGTCTCCCTTGTGCTGAGGCATGGAGGATGACTTATGAGGATGATGAGGAGATGGATCTCCCTGATGTGGATGATGCAGGGACTACTAAGGAGTATGATGCATGGTTCATTACACAACCACCATGGGTACCAATTAGAGTAGGATTTAGAGTTTGGAGGAGATGGAGGTGGCATAGAGGATAGGGAGGAGATTTTAGATGGGCCTCCTAGTCAGAGTGAGGAGGATTGGGTGAGGTTGGAGTAGCTAGTGGTAGAGTAAGATGCTATGGTAGTGGCTCGAGACATAGAGATAGCTCGATTATGGGATGTAGAGATAGCTCATGGATGAGATAGCTCATTGTAGATGGAGCTAGGAGATATGATCGACTATAAGTGGAGGTGAGGATAGGATCATGAGGCTCCAGGAAGAGCTACTAGAGAGGAGTCATCGATAGAGACATGATGTACATCACCTTCGGGCTCAAGATGGATATATCCAATTGTTGGAGGATCGATTGATGGAGCATGACATTGGGCTTCCAGATCCTCCCTCCTCATCCATATTTAAGTCTATTAGGCCTAGTGAGTCTAGGCATAGCTCTAGGTCTAGGGCTCCTTCAAGGTCATAGGGGTCCTCTTATAGGCGTTAGCTAGTGCTTAGATGCACTTTTTATATATGAGCCTTGGTGCTCCATTGTATATAGCCTTTGGGTATTCATTGTACATGATATATATATATATATACATACATTTACTTTTTGTGTGAATGTTTTTGTGTGGATGTATGTGTATATGGTATTTATGATAAATGTATATGGATGATTAATGCAAGTGATAATGTGTATGGATGCAAATGTTCTAATGATCATTCATAGTTTAGAATTTTCTTGGCCATGTTTAGCATTATTGTTTAATCAGGGGCACCAAACTAGTGGTATGTGAAATGGAAGACTCATGAAATGACATGGATGTTGACATGGAAGAAGATATGGATGTTGATATGGAAGAAGATATGGATGTTGATATGGAAAACTGATTATTTTGCAGAGACTCAAACATACTAGTGGTATCAAACAAACTCACTAAATACTACCTAATTTCTTTAAGACCAAATGTGTGTGCAGTGAATTCATTTACTAAATCAAGAGCATGGTAATGACTCGAGGTAATCAAGAACCAATGTGTGTGCAAGTGAGTTCATTAACTCATCTTGAGTAAATTGGGTGAAACCTATTATGGATGAGACCAAGAAGCTAGCTTGTCCTTATGTGTGGTCAGAGGTCTCTTTAAAAGAGATGTGTCACCATGCATGAGCATACTCCACTACTAGTCAAGCATCTATAGCTCTGGTGGAGACTAGCTCCATAGTCCAAGAATTTGATCTTTAGGCTTTGGGGATGACTACCTAACCATATGACTAGAAATGTAGTACTATCCTTACAGCTTGAGGATCTATGGTGTGTGATGAAATATTTAGAGCTTTGGGGAATTAGATTCTCAACCTAAGTGTGATGAGAATTGTACCCTATCCTTACTACTCTATATTTTATATTGAAAATTGTGATAGTGGTGAAAACCACTATTTTTGTGGACTATGTTGCATAATGGGACAAGCAAGGATTACCCTTTTCACTTTGAGGTTCAAACCAAGTATGGTGTTATCCCTCTTTGACACAAGATATTTTTAAGATGTGTAATTTGTGTTTGGTTCAAGAATGTTTTGGAGTCAATTCCTAGAACTCAAGATTTTCTTAGTGAAAATTGTGTCTTGGTCCTAAAGAAAACTTGACATGTATTTGGAGGTTGCTTAAAACACTAGGAGTGGTTGAGTGACCGAAAACACCTAGGAATTATGGACATGTGGTTGCAAATGATAATTTTGACTTTATGGAATGGTGCAATGAAATGGATGATGTTTTGAAGGTGCCCCTGATTAAGGCAACATGATTGTATTGGACCAATTAATATCTAAATTGAATAAATGATCCCTAATATGAAATGTGTGAAAATGATGGTGTGAATGCAATGAATGAAATGTAAGTAAATGAAATGTATGCAAATGAAATATGTGAAATGTAATGTATGTATTTTTTGTGTAATAGCCATGTATATATACATATATATAAATCACATTATGCATAGAATTCTCTCAAATGTATAACATTAAGTGGTTCAAGCTCTTCAACTCCCTCTAGACTAGCAAGCCTATAAGTACCTTTACCCACTTTTTGAGTAACAATGTATGGACCTAACCAATTAGCCATGAATTTATCACGAAGATGTGGTAAAGCATTGGTATTTTGTTGATTCTCTTTAAGAACAAGATCTCCTACTTGGAATTCATGTAGATGAACTTTGGCATTGTAAGCATGCTTAAGGTGGTCTTGATATACTCATAAATGCTCTAAAGCATTGACTCACCTCTCATCAAGAAGTGTGAGTTGGTCAAGATGTGCTTGTCTAGCAGTATCATCATCTATGAATTCTTACAATGAAATTTGTAAGGAGGGGATCTCAAGCTCAAGAGGTATGATTGCTTTGGCTCCATAGACCAATGAAAATGGTGTTGCCCTAGTAGGCATGTAAATGCTTTTTCGATAAGCCCATAATGCCAAGGGAATTTGTGTATGCCAATCTCTATGATTTTCTTTAACAAGTTTCTTGAGAATAGCAATTAAGGTCTTATTGGTAGCCTCAGCTTGTCCATTTTCTTGTGGGTAATAAGGAGTCGAGAAACTATGTTGGATATTATATTTCTTACAAAGTGCTCGAACATCCTTGTTCTTGAAAGACTTACCATTATCAGAGATGATTTTTGAGGGAATACCAAAATGACAAATGATATGATGAAGTATAAACTCCACAATTCTAGGTCCTATCATACTAGTTAGAGGAATTACCTCAACCCACTTTGTGAAGTATTCAGTGGCTATGATGATGAATGTATGTTATCCCGAGGAAGGAGGTGAGATTTTTCCAATTAAATCTAGACCCCATTGTGAAAAGGGCCAAAGGATTTGAATAGGTTGTAATGCTTGTGATGGCACATGAGTTAAATTAGCATGCTCTTGACATTGCTTACAATGTTTGACATATGTGCAACAATCTCATTCCATTGTGGGCCAATAATAACCCATGCATAAAATATACTTTGCAATGGCCATTCCACTAAAATGACCACCACAAGTACCATCATGAGCTTCAGCTATGGCTCTTTGTGCCTCAATAGACTCGAGACAATGAAGGAGAATTCCATCATAACCACGTCTATACAACACGTCCCCCAAGAGAGTAAAATGAGCTACCTTTTGCTTGAAAGTGCATTTAGCAGTTCATGACATATCTGATGGGAGTGTTCCAAACTTGAGAAAGGCTATTATTTGGTTTGACCAAGGCTCATATGGATCCAAATGGATAAAGCAAACATCCTTTTCATCCTTAGATTCAACATGGATAATTGTAGATTTAGAGATCATTGTGATTATGAGTGGTTGTACCTCTCCTAAGGTATCCTTTGGAATCAATGATCCAAGAGAGGCCATCACATCTACAAATCTATTAGTCAAACATGGCAAACTATCAATTTCATACCAATCAAACTTAGAGAGCAATTTCATTGCTACTTCATGATAAAGCTTTATGGTAGGTTCTTTGCATTGGTATTCTCCTATTACCTATTTGACAACAAGTTGAGAATCACCAAATATCCTGATACGCTTTATGCCCATAGCTATAGCTGCTTGAAGACCTAATATTAAGGCTTCATACTCTACATTATTGTTTGTGCATTGGAAGTCTAGTTTGAATGATAAGGGGATAGGCACCCCCTAGGGTGTATGAAACATGACTCCAACACCTTGACATTTTTTGCACTTAGAACCATCAAAGAATAGTGTGATATCGATATCTTCCTTCGAAATGACATCTTCTTCTTGTTCAATGATAGTGAATACCGAATCATCTAGGAGCTCAATAATCAAGGGATGATCACTAGGTAGTGGAGCTTCCACAAGTTGATCAACTATAACTTGACCTTTAATGGATTTTTGACTTATGAACTCAAGATCAAATTCAATGAGAAGCATTATCCATTTAGCGGTATAAGTGTTATTGTAAGTGTGAGACATCATATAATGCAGAGGATTTTCTCTAGCTATGACATATGTGGTGTGACTAAGCATGTAATGTTAGAGTTTCTTAGTGGTAAAAACCACTGCTAAGCACAATTTTTCCATGTAAGCATATCTAGTTTCATAGCTTACCAATGTTCGACTAATGTAATAGACAACTTGCTCTCGATTATTTTCATTATTTTGTGCAAGCATTGTCCCTAATGCAAAGTCCATTGCTAAAACATAAATATGGAAGGGGACCCCCAGACGAGGAGGAGCTAAGACTAGTGGAGAAGCTAGGTATTGCTTAATATCATCAAAGGATTTTTGACATTCATCTATCCATGAAAATGGCACCCCCTTTTGTAACAAGTGATTGAATGGCCTGCATTTATCAGAAAGTTGCACAATGAAATGATGGATTGATTGAATATTTCCTTGTAAACTATGCAATTCCTTTAAGTTTGTTGGGGGAGGCATCTCCATGATGGCCTTGAATTTGTTTGGGTCCACCTCAATGCCTCTTTTGGAGATAATGAACCCTAGTAGTTTTCCAGAGGTAACACCAAAGACACATTTCTTGGGGTTCAACCTTACATTATGCTCTAGAAGTCGATCAAAGACTTTTTCCAATACACCAATGTGCTCTTGTCGAGTTTTAGATTTTGCCAAGAGATCATCCACATAATATTTGATAATATTATGCATGTAATCATGGAAGATGTATGTCATGGCACGTTGATAAGTGGCACCTACATTTTTGAGGCCAAAGGGCATCACCTTGTAACAAAAAGTCCCCCAAGGTGTAGTGAATGTTGTTTTGTGTTGGTCATCAAGATTTATTCGAATTTGGTTGTATCCTAAAAAATCATCCATGAGAGAAAGCATTTCATGGCCAACGTAAGTGTCGACAAGAGTATCAATGTTTGGAAGAGGAAAATCATCCTTAGGACATGCTTTGTTAAGATCTCAAAAATCAGTGCAAACATGTATCACCCCATTAGGCTTACGAATGGGTACCATGTTTGAGAGCCACTCAGGATAGTCAATAGGGACAATGAAATCCACATCTAAATATTTTTGAAGCTCTTCTTTGACCAAGAGGGCAATGGTAGGATGCATCCTTCTAAGTTTTTGTTTGACCGACTTAGCATCAGAGTGTAAGGTGAGATTGTGGACAACCAAATTAGGGTCAAGGCCAGGCATGTCTTTATAAGACCATGCAAAAATATCCTTCTTCTTCTTGAGGAGAGCAATTAATTGCTCTTGTTCATCTATGGATAAAATTTTACCAAGTTTGACAATTTGGGGATTGTCTACATCTGAACTAAGGTTCACATCGATAGTATCTTCAATAGACATGTGAGAACCTTCCTCAAGTTGATGGGGAGTTGGGATCAGATGAATGTCATCTATGATGTCATCAAACTCTTCTGACTCAACCTTATCTATGTCTACCTAGAAAACCTCAGGATCTGAAGGTGAAGGTGAAGGTGAAGGTGGAGGTGATGGAGGAATGTAGTTGGTTGAAGCCCTTAACAATTCCTCAGATAGGACAAACTCAAAAAAGGATGGTGGTGAGGAAATCTGGTCCATATCAATAAGGCTCATGTCAATATGAATTGGCTTTGCCAAATCGTATGGATTACGGAGTGGGGTGAATAAGTCAACAGAATTCATGTTGACTTAAGGGGAAAATGGATGGTTGGCAAAGGTAAATGGATGGATGGATCCTATTTGCTAAAACCAATGCTAGAACTCTATTAAACCTAGATAACAACAAGCAACACAAATAAATGCAATGTACATGCAAAATGTTTTTTTTTTTATTTTTTTTTATTTTAAATTTTGAATTTATGTACATATATTACAAGTAAAATGGTCGGTGATGTGGATCAATGAGATGGAGGTGGTGGTTCACCGATTGGTTCAGCTTGTTCTTGTGGAAGAAGCAAGTGAAATATGGGTTGATGGATGGGGAATATTCTGAGGTAATACTCATCATGTTCAATGTGTGGAATGATGGGGTTTGATTCCTCTTTAGATTCATCAGAAGCTATCGACATAAGGTCAAATTCTTCATAGATTTCATCTTTAAAGTCATCTATGTGATGGATATCTTCTCTTAAATTCAAATTTAAGCTTTGGAAAGCTTATTCAAGAGAAGAAGTGGATGAAAGTGGATGATAGCCTAAACCTGAATGGTCATGCATTTCTCAATATGAAACATCGATAATCTCATGCATTCCCTATTCATGTCATCCTAGGCCATGTCCTTGCCAATTAACAATGTGAAAATATCAGGATGGAAAACCTGACATATGTTGTATATTGGTAGGTGTTGGTGATTTGGGTTCATCTGGAGTAACTAGATTGGATGATGAATCAAGCCCCCATATACAAAATTAATGCTATTAGGCACTGAACCCATGTTATATACCACTCCTATAGATAAGGGTGGGTCACATGGGTGATCATAATCCTTAGCAGTTTGAATGTTGAGTGGTGTAACTATGATGTCTTGGACCACATATTCACCAATACCAGGATTAGTGAGGTGGACCTCAACTTGGGATGATGTGGATGGATTGGATGTAGATGGAACTGACTCATGGTTGGTTGATGGTATCTCACAATCCATCATTTTAACTTGTGAGACATTGGCTGATGGGGATGGAGATGGATTTGGTTGGGTGGATTTAATTGGCAATGATTTGGAAGGAGTGATTATGGAAGGTGATGATGTTGATGATGTGGCTAATGTAGATTGAGTTTGACCACATGTGCATGTAGTCAATGGTGATGAATATGGGGGTATGGAAGTGGATTTTTGATGTGAAGTGGTGATGGGAAGCTCCTCAAGAATAGGGGCTTTAGATGAAGATATGGATGGGGTGGTTGATGAAGTGGTTGATGAAGTGAGGAATAGATGAGTGGAAGGTAACATGGACTCATAGGGGTTTGAGATAAAATTGTAATACTTGAATGGTTCAACATCCATCGGTATGCAATGTACTTGTCCCTCATGTACGTATTTCAAGCATTGATGTAATATTGAAGGGACACATCTCATTTCCCTCATCCAAGGTCATCCAAGGAGTACATTATATGCCATGGACCCTTCCAAGATGTGGAACATAGTATGCAATATTTTGACCCCCACTTCGATGGGTAAAACAATAGTGCCAACTATGGAGTAGAGAGCATCATTAAATGCTTTCAAGGTGAAAGAGGATTTGGTGATGTGATCTAGTGGAAGATTGAGATGATGAAGGGTGGATGTGGTGATGATGTTAATGGAGGAGCCAATATCAATTAAAACTCTTTTGAAAGGCTTCCTATCAATTTGAGCCATGATATGTAATGGAGGGTCCACTGATTCTGATGATATTGGTTTTATCTCAAAATCATAGAAAGTAATGGAAGGTTCCATACATGTTTGAATATTCCCCACAAAATTGTTGAAGGCATTAGGATCTTGAGATTGAAGTTCAATGGATTTTAGAATATCCATTAATGCTTCACGATGTGGAGGAGATTGTTGAATTAGCTCATATATAGATAGTTTGGTTGAAGCCATTTTTAAGCTTGTGGTTAACCGATTGCTCAATGAGATGATTGGCCTAGATGGATGATTGGAAGGATGAATAGGTTGATTTTGATGGCTAGGAATATGGATTGGTGGTGAGGGATTAGTAGAAAATTGGATGGGAGATGATGATGTGGTAGGTTGAGACACACTTGCCTATGGAGGTATGGGTGGTTGAATAGACTACTATTGAGCATTTTGTTGATTAATGCATTGTTGTTGACCTTAGGTTACTACATGAATAGCACCCACAAAACCTTGGTATTGTTGAATATGATTAACCTGATTAGGAGGAGTCTTGGTATTTGACCCTCCTATTGTTGGTTGTGCTTCCTCATGATGAGGAAGTGGTGTTTGATAAATCCTAAGATTTTGATTTTGTTGAGCTAGAGGATTATCAAGCTTGATAGCCCCTAACTCAATAAGGTCTTGCACTCTATATTTGAATTGATGGTAGCTATTGATATCATGCCCATTCTATCTATGATAAGGACAAAATAAATGCTCCCTGTAGTGTTTACCATATTTAGCGGGATCATCAGGTTTGACCTCAGGCAAGGGAAGTTGATTTGTGTCATATAACCTATAGAAAATGGAGGCATAAGATTCAGCCAATGGAGTATATTGATGGGGTTGTCGAATAGATTGTCGATGTGGTCGATTTTCCATAGTTGGCACTATGCTTTGACTTGATTGAGTTGTTGAGGGAACCACATGATATTCAATTTGTCATGGTTGTTGTTGCATAGGTTGTTGTTGAGCCATTATCGGTTGGCTCATGACCACTTGATTTACTTGATTGGATGAATTGGTCGGATTGGCCTGATTGGATTTGGTTTGGCCAGAATAATTTCCTTTATATTGGCCTTTGTTTTGCCATTCTTTCTTCTTAGGCTTAAGCATGCCCTCTTGAATTTTTATCTCCTCAATTGTGCTAGCCTAGGCAAGAGCTTCATCAAATGATCTATATTGTTGTAATTGCAATAACCAAGAGATGGGTTTTAAGCAACTCTTAGTGAACAATCGGATCAACTCCTCCATTGGTAGGGAAAATGGCAATTTGGTGATAAAGGCCCTCCAATGGTTACCAAAGTCATAGAAAGACTCATCATCATATTGTTTTAGACCATATATATCGGATAATGAGACTTTATTTCTTACATTGAGGGAGAATATTTCAAGAAATTGGTCAACCAATTGCTCAAAAGTATAAATACTATGGTTGGGAAAATGGTTGTACCATTCTACAACATCTCCCCCTAATGTCTGAGGGAAGGTTCTAAGCATTAGAGCATCATTGCTTTGAATTCTAAAGTAGGAATGAATAAATGAGCTCACATGCTCTTTAGGGTCCTCAGTCCCTTTAAATTTATCAAACTTTAGTATTGTGAAGTCTATCGGATATGGTGGTGATGGTACCGAAGGATGAATTGGTTGATTGATCAGTTGACGTAAGGTAGGCTTCTGGTTTATCATGCCAGGAGTATGTTGCATCAAACTATCAATCTATTGTTGCATAGCCTAGATTCTAGGGTCCTCCCCAGGAATGTGGAAACCCTGAATCACTTGATGATTTTGTGATGGCGAGGTGGAAATATGTTGAGGTGTAATGAGGTGATGATGACTTGGTGGAGTGGATTGATGTTGATGATAATGGGGTTGATGAAGGAATGATTGCGAATGAAGATATGGAGATTATGTATGAGGGCTTTGGATGGGTTGGCTAATGAGAATAGAATGAGTATGGGTTGGTGGTGGTGTGGGAATGGAAACCATAGAATATTGTGGTACCCAAGATGGACTTTGACTGACAAATATGGGCTGAGTGGAAATAGGTTGAGGCTTAGGGTTGATCACCTGAACTTGTTGTTGAGCATTCTATCACTTCTTAAGCAATTTGTTGAGGTGTTCCCATGCTTCATGTATTTCCATATCAGAGGTTGATGGAATGGATGTGGATGGGATTGATGAGGTAGGTGGGGAGTAAGTTACAATGGGAATTGCAACTTGATGGGAGACACTAGATGGCAGGGACATGGGCACTTGTGAAGCAGCATTAACATGTGCTTCATACAAGGGGTTACCATAGATTGAGGTGTATGAGGATGGGATGGATGTACTTTGAGCACATGATGATTGTGGTATGGAAAAATGTTGGGAAGGTGTAGTAGATACCTCAAAAAGAGGGTTATTGTACACCTAGGTAAGGCTTGAAGGTTGGGAGGAGATAAGTTCCTACTGGAAAGAAGGATCATGCCTAGGTGGGCTATTAACTGGTTCTAAGACATAGTTAGTAGATTTTAAAAGAGCTTCCACTTGTGCCATGTCTATATGGGTGATGTGGTGGTCAATAGTAGGTGAAGATGATTCTATTTGTGGAATGACCATGTGAAATGATTGTGTGGGTGACATAGTGTGTGAGGGACCCACAGAAAAATCTGAATGACTTACCTGTATCACACTAGGGGGATTGATCATGGAAGTGGTGGTGGAAGGTGATGATGAACACTCCATTGCTGAAGTGGTTTGATTGGTGGATATTTGATTCATTATTTTAGCTTGATTTCTTGTTAATACCATAAACTAATGAACCAAATATAAAATGTGCTAGAAAATAAAATGCGGAATGAAAAACTCACAAAATCAAATAGGCAATCCAATCCTATGTTTATACAACAAATGTGTCTTACCTTTTCTTTTTTTTATCTCGTTTTAATATTTTTATTTTATTTTTTTGTGTGTTATGATGCACTAATCTGAATTAAAATGGGTAAAAACTATGGCTTGGATGGGCAATGAGATTCTTACTGGTGATGAAGTCCAGCAAGTTTTCTCAGGGGTGTCCTAAGGTGTCTAAGGGTAGATATTGGTGGATGGAGATGAAGCCCACCATCACCAGATCTCAAGCAATGGTTGGTGATGAAATCCAACACATTACTATTTAAAGTGATACGTGTTGTGTGTGATTCCTTTTAATATTTCTAGTTTTTTATGGTGTACACACAATGTCAAGAATAACTAATTTCACAAGTCTAAATTAGAAGCCAACACCAAAAATATTAATTTCCCCAAAATAAGTAGAGTACACCGCTTAAGACCGCTCTCTAAATAGAGGAGGGTTCATCTACTCTTCTACCTTGAATCACCAAATGCGGGGGTACTTTCAATATACTAATGTTGTTCCTACTTAGACCAACAAAAGGAGAAATTCCTAACCCTAAAATGCAGACTATTTCATGCAATTAACAATTCATATGAAAACAGAATGCAGGGTTTTAAGTGCAGCACACCAGAAAATAGTGAAACTTTAATTGGAAATATGAAATGTGTGAATGAAGATGGATGCAAAAACTATTCTAATGCCTAAAATGTAGATTAAACATGCTTGTTTTAACAGATATTTAATGATGTTCTTTTTAACACTAAATCTGTAAAAACATAAAAATACGTAAAATAGAGGGGTTAGGGTTTTTAGGTAGACTTACAGATAAGCCTACGTATTTTTCTTCCTCTCTATGAAACACCTCTAGGTACCTATGAAATACACCTGGGCATTTCTTGAATGTCCCACGAGTGCCACAGGGCATCTACGCAACTTCTACAACTTTTACAATTCCTTAAAAACCTTGATTCTACGAAATTCATATGATCCATTTTTCTAAAAACCTACAACACAAAAATAGAAAACCACAAGTCAGTAACAAGATAATTTAAAATGTAGAACCCTTTGTGGGTCCCACCATGATCACCATTTGTGAATGCAAAAATGAAACACCAATATAATAGATAAATAAAATCAATACACAATATGTTGCACAAAAGAGAATATTTTATTGATATAAAAGGGGAGCCTCAAATCTCCAATGTTACAACATAATTTGATATTGATACAAATGTTACAACTATTACAAATCTAGGGTTCTCCGAAACCCTAGGTCAATAAATGGTGGTGTCTTCAAACTCATCTTTGATCCCAACAGAATGAGTGGGCTTTTGATATCCTATGCAGGACCACTCGAGCTTCAACAACTACCAATAAATATGATTCCCAGATCTGCACACAAAAAATAAAACAAGAGTTAGCAATACCTATGAGGGCTCCACTACGTGAGACCCTCAAAAATAAAATCACTAAAAACCCTAGTTGCATAAATAATATTGTAAATAGATCTAAGAATACTAAAAATGAATGCAATGAATAGTTTACCTTGTTTATGTTGACTTGTTATCTTTTGATCTTCATTATTGTTGTAGAAACTAGTGTGTAGATGCCCTAGAAATACCCGAGGGGTCATAGGACTATAGAACTAGGGTTGTGAATGCGTAGGTGCTCGATGATGGTAGCAAGTATCCAGAGGTGCTCGATGATGGTAGGAAGCACCTAGAGGTGCTTGATGATGGTAGGAATCCAAATGCTTTGAACCAGAGGCTCGAAACTCAAAGGGGTGTTCAAGAATTGAAGTAGAAGATGATCTAGTTTGTACGGTGGCAAACGAAGAGATGACGACGAGTGATGGAAGATGGAAGTGGTGAGGATGCTTGGATGCTTGAGGACTTAGGGCACAAGGGCTTAGGAAACTCAAGAAAACTTAAGGAATTCAAAAACTTAGGGAACTTAGACTTAGGGGTTGAGTCATCAAAATGACTCCTCTTTATAATCTTCCCTTAGGGCATGTTAGGGTTTCAACGACACAATTTGTGTGGTCAAGATTAAAACATGATGGAGGGTGGAGATTAAATCTGGGTAGGTGGCATGGATTAAGGTGGATGAATGGCTAGGATTAGATCATGATGGATGGCTGGGATTAATTCATACATATATACATATATTTATTAAATATATATAAATATAATATATAAAATATTATTATTTAAAATATATTAAATATATATAAATATATATAAATAATGGATAAATGTGGTGGGAAACTATGGATGGATGACAAGTGGCTAGATTTTGGTGTCTAAAAGTAGTAAGTCTTAAAGAGCTCCAAATACTTTGTATTTTCCTCTTTGGTTATCTATCCTTTCAATTGGATCCATAGATATCTACTCTGCCTAAGTAGGACTTAAGAAATATTATTCTTTTTAAAAATAGATTCCACACTTCCTAAGCATAAATGCAATTTAGGATTAGATGATCAATATCCTCTTCACTTATCTAATAGAAGGGGCATATGCTTGAACCATAGAATCCTCTTTTCCTAAGATTATTCTAAGTAAGAATTTTGTTTTGAAGTGTTAACCAAGTAAATATTCCAACCTTAGGGACACAAGGGCTTTTCTAGACCAAGTTATAGGGAAAGAAATCTACCTCTTTTGAATGAAATCTATCATAATCACTCTTGACTATATAGTTTCCTATTAGGTGTGAGGCCATAAGGGAGCTTCCACATCTTGAGAGGAAGGGATATGGTAATCTCTTCTAATATAATATAATATAGTCTTCTCAATATTTATATCCTTATTCATCCAATCATCTTATATCTCTCTCCAAATTTAAGGAAATATAGTCCTTTATCTAAACCCCTCATTTTCCAATCAACACCTATTTATTTTTTTCAAGCCTTGATTATCAACTAGTTGAATATTATAAATCCATCTATGATACCAAAAAATACTAGTGCTTTTCTTATTCACTTTTCATATTAAGTTTTTTCTTAGTAGAAGACTATTTTCTATCATTTGATTCCATATGGTTAAGCCAATGAGGTATTCACCCTCCTCAAAAATAGCCAAATTTGATTTATCTTTTAAGTATTTGCTTTTAACAATAGCACCTATGTTCTATTACTACATGCCAAAATGTACCACACAACTTTAGCCTCGGATACCATTTCAAATCCTTCACTTTTCTCATACCTAAACCACCACTTATTTTCATATGATAAACTTTATCCCAATTGATTAGTGAAATATTTTTTTATATTTAGTTCCTATCCATAGGAAATTTTTCTAGATGGATTCAATGATATTTACAATTTTTTTTGGCATTTTGAAAAGAGACATGGAATAGATTGGTATAAAGTGCAAATATGTTTTTAACAATAAGGCTTTACCTGCTTGTGAGAGAATGTTTCCTTTTCAACCTGGTAATTTAGTCTAGATTCTATCAAAAAGAGCATTCCATAGGTTGAATACCATTTTTATTGTTACCGAAGAAGATAATTGGTATCTATGGGCATATTTTAGATTTTTTTAAATCTGTTCTTCAACATTCTACTTCAAGAGTTGCTATGTATACTTTGTGTTTCAAAAGATCATATATTTTTTAACACTATGAATATCCTTAATGCATTAATAGATTTATAAAAACCTTTAGCACCATATATGATGAATCTTAATATTAGTCTATAAGTATGAATGTAATGTTTTGCAGGCTCTATATTTTCATAGTAATAGCTTATGAGAGAGCAAACATAACATTATTATCCAATACATTGTCTTCTTTCATGCATCATGAAGACTTTTAAGGAAAAGAAAAATTTTCATATTGTGGATGAAATTATGAGGGGGTTCCTTATTTAGGAAAAAAATTGGCTTCTCCACTTCAATATTTGTCTCATACCTCCTTATTGGAAATTTAAAACTTTCAATTTTAACAATGGTATAGTGATTTTCACCATCTCCTACCTCAAATCATATGTTTTGGTTATTTGGTGTGTCATGCATACCTCTTAACAAGCCATTTGAAAAGATTTAGGAATGGAAATAATTCAATCTAGTATGCATATTCTCTTTCACAATAACATTTCTTATTGACTTAGCATATCTAACCTTATTAAGCCTTTAGAACTAACAAATCATAGTTTCAATTCCATGCCACCTTGGTCCCATCCTAATCAATAGTTGGTTTTTTGGGTGCCACTTCCATTTAAGATATGGTATCAAAATCCATCATAGTTATGGCCATGAAGGCTTGTCTATTCTTATTGTGACATAATGGGATTGTCTTGAAATATTCATGAGTCTTGTTGATATTTATTTTATCCTAATTTAGACAAGTCTAGGAAGATATTACATCCATAATCACAAGCAACAATACGTCAAATACAAATTAAGTAAAACTACCTAATGATGGTAAATATGGGGAAGGCTAGTTTGAAATAATATATTATCCTAAGGATATGATTTAAAGTGTAAGAAGTGTTGGAATCTAGGATAGACATAGTTAATTAGTTAAAGAGTAATGTACTTCAAATACTTGGATTACAAATAAAGTAAATAAAATGAAAGAGCTTTGCAAGAGATAAAAAAAACAAATTGTACTCATTTATTAGAGTTGAAATATGTAATCTGATCTTATTGGTAAAGTCCAACAATTTTGTAATTTACATTCACTCTAGATGTAAGCTTACATGCATGGGCAATGTAAGACTATGAGAATTATTTATGTAAGCCTATGGGCATAGTTTGATGAATTCACTCTTAGCAATATCGGTTAAACCACTTGTATGGTTAACCTTATTTAACGGTTTAATATATCATTTTTTTATTTAATCCAAGTTATGTCAACTTGAGGTTTATATTGATTGGGGATTAAGTATAAAATATAAATACCCCCTAATAACTTATCCACTTTATCAATTTTATGTGGTGTCATATTATGGAATGCTTATGGGCATGTAGCCCTTCTTACTATTTTTGTTTATCTATATTATTTATTTCATCTATATGCTCTCCTATTTTTGCTTTTATGTTCTTTTACAATATGATTTATAATGAATGAATGGTTTATAATGTTTCTAGAATGTATTCTAAAATCAACTTGGCATCAAATATAATAAAAGTAGCACGATATTATTATGTAAAAATAATTTATCTTATCGATGATCTAACAAGGAAAAATATAGAAAGGTGTATGTGTTTTCAAGGGGGAATTTCTTCAAAAATTTAAATTTGAAAATCCAAAATTGATGTCAAATTTGTGTTTCAATATCTCTTTTTTATTAGGGAGAGTTGTCTTCCATGAATTATGGTTGTTCTATTCTCGTAGTAAGATGGAATTTTAGGACAACATATAAGCAGTTAAGGGCTTTTACGTAGAAGGTTGTGGGTTCAAAACTTATTGAAAACATATTTATTTCATTTGATTCCTAATGATCCTCTTATTCAAATGATGACACACACTAACTTGACCTTAAATCTTCCTAAAAGATAGGTCATGATATTGGAACAAAATCTGCCTTCGGTTAATAGTGTTGCGCCTTAGACTTTGCCAACATTGAATAGACAGATCTTGCTTGAGATCATCTGTCTAGTCTCCAGAGAAGGCTGGTTCCTTTGAGTTTTTTAGAGAAAAGGGGAACAAGAGATAAGGGAAATATAGCCTAAGCTAGAACTTTTATATGGTGCAGATTAGACAACAACAAAGACAGATTTACTTACTTCTATCCAAAGCATTTAAACACATTTCCATGCAAAAATTATATAATTTCAGATATGATTTCTAATATTTCGTTTAACATGCGTATATATTAGATTCTTATTCCAACAATATGATTTATGTATTGCGAAAGTTCAGATATAAGAACAGACTCAATTTACAATTCAATATTGTAAGCAGAAATAAAGAACATTAATACATACACTTGCACGATATGAACCAGAAGCCAATGGGAGATGTGATTTTATTGCTTGTATTCGAAGTACATGCATTCAGTCTTGTAAACGTCCAAGAGCCGACCCTTTTTTGGAGTCGCTCACCCCTATATATACCCTAAAAGAGTATCTTTTTCTAAGTACATCTTACTTATTTTACAAGCAATCATCTACAGTTTCTAATAATACACAACAAGTCTTCTATGAATTAGATATCTTCTCTGCAGATTAGATTCTAGACGAGCCTGTCACATTTTCAATCATCTGGCAAGCCTGCTCTATCCTAGATTTTTGATAATCATGTCAGAAATCACTTCTTGGTGTCAGTGCATGCCTTTGATTGCCAAAAATTCATTTTATTCCTTTACAGTTGGCGTGTCACGAAATCGTGACATTCTTTCCTTGATTTGCTCTTTTGCCGCCTCCAGCCGTGAAAATGAGACATGTCACGAAATCGTGACATTCTTTCCTTGTTTTGTTCTTCTACCGCTTCCAGCCATGAAAATGAGACATGTCACGAAATCGTGACATTCGTCTCTTGCTTTGCTCTTCTTCGCTTCCCACCTGAAAATGAGACATGTCACGAAATCATGACATTCTTTCCTTGCTTTGCTCTTTCCGCTTCCACCACAAAAATGAGACATGTCACGAAATCATGACATTTATCTCTTACTTTGCTCTTCTATCGCTTCCAGCCACGAAAATGAGACATGTCACGAAATCGTGACATTCGTCTCTTACTTTGCTCTTTTGCTACCTCCCACCACAAAAATGAGACATGTCACGAAATCGTGACATTCGTCTCTTACTTTGCTCTTTAGCTGCCTCCCATCGCAAAAATGAGACATGTCACGAAATCATGACATTTCTATGTCTTCAGCTTGATTCTTCTTCTTGCATCGCGAAAATGCGACATGTCACGAAATCGTGACACTTCTCTCTTACTTTGCTCTTTTGTCGCTTTGGCCACGAAAATGCAACATGTCGCGATATCGTGACACTTTTCCTTCTTGTCTCTTTCTCTTCTCTTTAGCCTGAAAATGCAACATGTCACGATATCGTGACACTTTTGCTTCTTGCTCCCTTTTGTTGCTCTTAGCCACGAAAATACATGTCGCGATATCGCGACACTTTTGCCTCCTTGCTCCCTTTTGTTGCTCTTAGCCATGAAAATACACATGTCATGATATCACGACACTTTCCTCCTTTCTCCCTTTTGTTGCTCTTAGCCACAAAATAAACATGTCGCGATATCGCGACACTTTTCCCTCCCTTTTTAGCCACGAAAATAAACATGTCACGATATCATGACACTTTTTCCCTTTGCCTAGAACATGTCGCGATATCCGGACACTTTTTCCCTTTTCCAAACATGTCGCATATCGACACTTTTTCTCTTTCCCAAATGCAACATGTCGCGATATCCGGACACTTTTTCTCTTTTCCGCAATGCAACATGTCGCGATATCGCGACACTTTTTCTCTTTTGGCCGTGAAAATGCAACATGTCGCGATATCGCGACACTTTTTCCTCCTTGCTCTTTCTCTTTGCTTTGGACCGTGAAAATGCAACATGTCGCGATATCGCGACACTTTTTCCTTCTTGCGGTGTTTTGCTTTTTCTTTGATCTTTAGCATATGGGCCACTTCGGTCTTCTTGGAAAATATGCAAAAAGGTGCATCAGCTGTTTTTCTGTAGTTAGTCACTTTTTGACTAACATTCTTGGCGCCTTCCGGGGGATTTTTTGCTTGCAAAAATTTTGAACCAGGCCTTTATCCATTGGGAAACGGAGTCAACAACGCAGTTGTAAAAAGAATCTTTCAGAGAAAGACAAAGAACACAGGAAAATGCACTTAGATTAAACGTGAACATTACCTCGTCAAAACTCCCTTTATACCTTAGTATCTCTATTCAAAAAAAAATGTCGACTTCTGATTGGCTGCGACTGAATTTTTTTGTTAAGGCCGAAAAATGGTAATATTTACAAATATTGTCTGAATATACTTATATTATACTGTACATATAATTCCTTTTCTGCTTTCTCAATAGAAATATAACTTTAGGTGAAATGCATTCACCGTGATGGGAAGAACCAATCCATCTTGATCTTTCAACTCGAAAGCATTGAACTGTTTCTCTGAAACAATTTCAAATGGTCCCTCCCAGAAAGCATCGAATTTATCATGGTTACCTGGCTTAGCTTTCTTTACATTCCATTTCAAAACCAAGTCTCCCACTCTAAATTTTTTGGCAGTTGTCTTTTTGTTGAACCATCCTTCAATATCTGCCATATGCTTCTGATTGTGATTGTATGATTGCTCTCTTTGTTCTTCTAACTGTAAGAGCTGCATAACTCCTGCAACTGTGTGTAGCATTTGGTCAATCTGAGGTAGCGGGTAATGATCTTTGAGTGATGCTCTGTTCAGATTTCTGAAATCTACACACAATCTGATATCTCCATTTTTCTTCCTGATTGGTACCAAGTTTGCCACCCAGGTGGAGTGTTTAACAGGGTATACTATTTTAGCTTGAAGGAGTTTTAGCAGTTCTTGTTTCATCAAAGATTCTATCTTCGGATTCACTGGTCTTTGCTTTTGCCTAAAAGGCTTAGCTCCTTCTGATTCTATGGTATGTTGAATAACATCTTTATTGTACACTTTTAGATCACTATACACCCAAGCTATGATGTCAGGGAATTTTTTACACAATTCTCTGATCTGGTTCACTTCCTCTTCTGTACAACTGATTCCAACCTTGATTTTTTGCCAACTGCTCTATCATTGTTATCAAACAGGCTTTCAAGGGTGATGAGACCCTTAGGAATATGATTGTTTTTTAACTGAATAATATCCTCTTCCTCTTCATCCTGCAGATCCCGGTTGGCTGAGCAATTCATTTCATGGATTAAGAAATCCAATATCTATTCATCATTTTCAAAAACTTGCCAGAAAATATTTTTATCAGGCACTGAAGGCTTGTATATAAGTCTAACAGTTTTAGACTTCGAATAACATTACTTACAGGACAAAAATTAGCTCCCACTGAAGCTAACAAATCTGCGTGGGTATTCTATTCTCTAGGGATAAACTTTATATTTAGGGCCTCAAAGGCCTCTAAGAGATCCCACACTTTGTTCCTGTAAGCCTTCAAATAATCTTGTTTACTTATACCTTTTTTGGTGACTTGATTCACAATAAGTTTTGAATCTCCATAGATGAGTAACTGTTTGATTCCCAATTTCTCAGCCTTTCTTAACCCTAAGCACAGGGCCTCATATTCTGCTACGTTATTGGAGCAACTCCAAGTCAACCTGTAAGAGAAAACCTTTTCCTCTCCGGTGGGAGAAATCAAAACTATTCCGGCACCAGCTCCATTCTTGCACCTAGCCCCATCAAAGAAAAGCTTCCACAATTGATTCACAAAACCATCCTTTTCTAGGGAGGGTATCAATTTTCTTTTTGGTTTCTCAATAGAATAGTTTCCTATTTCTGTTTCTATCATGGCATTAAAATTCTGTAGAGAAAACTCGTCCTCGGCTTGGAGCTCTTCTAATGTTTCTTCCATTAGATCTTCTTCTATTGTTTCTTCGAGTCATCATATTTACACGGTCAGTTTCACCAATATTTTCTACATGAAACGTCGATGGTTTCTCATTAAAAATCTTGACCCTTCTACCTTTGAAAGGTATCTCCAAATGAGAATAATCTAAGGATAAGTATCCTCCTATCTTTGCTGTGAACTCTCTGGATAGACACATACCAAAATAGGGCTCCAAGTCTACGACTACTACCTCTTGTATGATTGTCATCTGAGGCATTTTATGCAGCCGTATGGGAATATCCTTTATCACTCCTACAGTTTTTACTGGAGTACCATCTAACTGTAGGATGCCTGCGCTGCTCCTAGTGTACTCCATTCCCATAATATCACATACTGCTTTGGGTATCACAGTGGTAGCAGCACCTGAATCTATCATGCAGTTGTGGACAACCCATCCTTCCATTTGAAGGGACAAATAAAAGGGTGGTGGCCTGTTCTTACCAGTGGCAGACGTCAAGTTCGTTAGAACCATTTTTGAAGATGATGCAGTCCCACCTCCATTTTTCATTGTTCTTAGGGATTCCTGTAGGAGATCGATTTGACCTGGGATTTGAAGAGCATCATACATACTTGCCTTAGAAGGAGTCTTTTTCATTTCCTCTACTATACTTAATGTAGGTGAATCAACTATTCTTTCTCTTTCTTTGGCAAAAGTTTCATATTTATTTTTGTATCCCTGGGTAGCTTCAGTTCTTTGCCTTTTTGTCAGCGAGGGGAATCTCAACCTTTCCCTAGCCTGTTCTTGGGTTTCATTTTCCCCCGAGGAATAAATTCTTTGTGTGTTTCTTGCCCTTGAATTTTGGCTGGAAACTGATATTTTCTTTCCTGAGGGAGACTTCCCTTAGGAGTTTCTTTGGGAACTTCCTTGGGAGCAGGGGAAACATTCAATGGCTGAAGCTCTTTAGGGTCTACTTGCAGTGGTTTCTTAGCTGATCTTGTCAAAACTGAAACCTGTTCTACTGTAGGCATCATGAAGTTGTGGTCCTTCTCTCTAATTATATTTACATGGCCTTTCATTTTTTCTTTACTCTTTTCAACTGCTATACTTTGTACATAATGTTGGTGTATCATACACGAACTTTCCCCATGTGGATCGTTACATGTAGTACACCAAAAGTTAGAATCAGTGGGAGGCTCCTCGGCCTCCACTGTCTCATTTGTATATACCGTGCTCGGTCTCTCTTGTCCCCTATTGCTTGATTGTGCTGCATCTCTCGTTACCTGAGGGAACCTCCTTGGCAGAAAATTCCTTTCAGCCTCTCTCTTTTTCATGGATGCCATTTCATTTGACAATGTCTTCATTGTATCAATTATGGTCGTGTATTGATCATTGGGGGAGCTGATGCAAGGGGTGTAGCTGGTAATGCAAGGAATGTAGGAGGTGCGGCTATAGCTGGGAGGGCCTGCGTTGATGGGAGTACAGGCAGTTTAGAAATTGATGCTTGGGAAAGCTTTGGTAAAATTGGCAATAGACTTTTTGATGGATATCTTTTTGTAGCGATGAGATCAGCTTCGCCCTTTGCTGCCTCTACATAGATCCCAGGAAAAGTGGTTACACGGGATTGCCTTATTATCATACTGAGATCTGAATCAAAAGCCCTTAAATAATAGCATATAGCTTGTTCTTCCATGGGCTTTAGGCCTTGCGGTACTCTATCACGAGTTCTGGTAAATCTGATGTTGAAATCTTGGATTTCTTCTTGTGGATGCCTCTCAATGATAGTGAATTGATTCAACAATGTGAAAGGATCCGCATGTATATTAAATTCATCGACCAGACGGTCGACAAGTACTGCCCAAGAAGTAATGGATCCAACGGGAAGCGCTCTGTACCAATAGAGCATCTTTCCTTTCAAAGATATAATCAACAATCTGACCATTACATCTTCCTGAGTGATGTTGTAAATAGATGCTAGCGATGATACATCTAAACAGTGCTCATCTGCTATTTTTCCTATTCCGTCAAAGGTCGGTAATGCTTTTAGTGCAGCTTGTGGAATTTGGTGGTGTGTTCCCAAGTTCAAAGGGCCAGTTTGATTCCACACAAGATGCGCTGGGGTAGGGGCGGCTGCCATGATTGCTAAAGGAGTTACAACCGCTATGGGATTGCTTGCAGATGCTCCTACAATGGGTGTTAAAGAGGTGCTAATGGTGTCGGGCGGATTTGATCATGCGGCTAGCACAGGGTGTGCTTTTAGGCTTCCGAGATGTAGTTCAAAGAACTCGATAGGTTCTTCAGAGTTTCTAGCTCGGGATCTGGTTATCATATGGCTATATAACCAGAAGGTTTTTAGACAAGGTCTTTCTTTTATGGTCTAAATTGCAACGGAGTCGCCAGGTGGTTTTTCTTGAGATTTTTAAAAAAAAAGGCTCTTAAGGTAAAACACCAAAACTTATACAATACTGTGGGATTGCTGGTCCCATCGGGTGTGCCAAAAACTGTTGGAACAAAATCTGCCTTTGGTTAATAGTGTTGCGCCTTAGACTTTGCCAACATTGAATAGACAGATCTTGCTTGAGATCATCTGTCTAGTCTCGAGAGAAGGCTGGTTCCTTTGAGTTTTTTAGAGAAAAGGGGAACAAGAGATAAGGGAAATATAGCCTAAGCTAGAACTTTTATATGGTGCAGATTAGACAACAACAAAGACAGATTTACTTACTTCTATCCAAAGCATTTAAACACATTTCCATGCAAAAATTATATAATTTCAGATATGATTTCTAATATTTCGTTTAACATGCGTATATATTAGATTCTTATTCCAACAATATGATTTATGTATTGCGAAAGTTCAGATATAAGAACAGACTCAATTTACAATTCAATATTGTAAGCAGAAATAAAGAACATTAATACATACACTTGCACGATATGAACCAGAAGCCAATGGGAGATGTGATTTTATTGCTTGTATTCGAAGTACATGCATTCAGTCTTGTAAACGTCCAAGAGCCGACCCTTTTTCTGGAGTCGCTCACCCCTATATATACCCTAAAAGAGTATCTTTTTCTAAGTACATCTTACTTATTTTACAAGCAATCATCTACAGTTTCTAATAATACACAACAAGTCTTCTATGAATTAGATATCTTCTCTGCAGATTAGATTCTAGACGAGCCTATCACATTTTCAATCATCTAGCAAGCTTGCTCTATCCTAGATTTTTGATAATCATGTCAGAAATCACTTCTTGGTGTCAGTGCATGCCTTTGATTGCCAAAAATACATTTTATTCCTTTACAGTTGGCGTGTCACGAAATCGTGACATTCTTTCCTTGATTTGCTCTTTTGCCGCCTCCAGCCACAAAAATGAGACATGTCACGAAATCGTGACATTCTTTCCTTGTTTTGCTCTTCTACCGCTTCCAGCCAGAAAATGAGACATGTCATGAAATCATGACATTCGTCTCTTGCTTTGCTCTTCTCGCTTCCACTAAAATGAGACATGTCACGAAATCATGACATTCTCTTCCTTGCTTTGCTCTTTCCTCCCATAAAATGAGACATGTCACGAAATCATGACATTTCTCTCTTGCTTTGCTCTTCTGCCACTTCTAGCCATGAAAATGAGACATGTCACGAAATCGTGACATTCGTCTCTTACTTTGCTCTTTTGCTACCTCCCACCGTGAAAATGAGACATGTCACGAAATCATGACATTCGTCTCTTACTTTGCTCTTTAGCTGCCTCCCATCAAAAATGAGACATGTCATGAAATCATGACATTTCTATGTCTTCAGCTTGATTCTTCTTCTTGCATCACGAAAATGCGACATGTCATGAAATCGTGACACTTCTCCTCTTTGTTCTCTTTTGTCGCTTTTGGCCACGAAAATGCAACATGTCATGATATCGTGACACTTTTCCTTCTTGCTCTCTTTTTTCTCTTAGCCGCAAAATGCAACATGTCACGATATCGTGACACTTTTGCCTCCTTGCTCCTTTTTGTTGCTCTTAGCCAAAATCAACATGTCACGATATCGCGACACTTTTGCCTCCTTGCTCCCTTTTGTTGCTCTTAGCCATGAAAATGACAACATGTCGCGATATCGCGACACTTTTCCTCCTTGCTCCCTTTTGTTGCTCTTAGCCACGAAAATACAACATGTCGCGATATCACGACACTTTTCCCTTCTCCCTTTTGTTTCTAGCCACGAAAATACAACATGTCGCGATATCACGACACTTTTTCCCTTTTGCTGCGACAAAGCAACATGTCGCGATATCATGACACTTTTTCCCTTTTGGTCTGACAATGCAACATGTCGCGATATCGCGACACTTTTTCTCTTTTGGCTGCGACAATGCAACATGTCGCGATATCGCGACACTTTTTCTCTTTTGGTCACGACAATGCAACATGTCATGATATCGTGACACTTTTTCTCTTTTTGACCGTGAAAATGCAACATGTCGCGATATCGCGACACTTTTTCCTCCTTGCTCTTTCTCTTTGCTTTTGACTGCAAAATGCAACATGTCGCGATATCGCGACACTTTTTCCTTCTTGCGGTGTTTTGCTTTTTCTTTGATCTTTAGCATATGGGCCACTTCGGTCTTCTTGGAAAATATGCAAAAAGGTGCATCAGATATTTTTCTGTAGTTAGTCACTTTTTGACTAACAATGATCCTCTTCTTCAAATGATGACACACACTAACTTGACCTTAAAGCTTCCTAAAAGATAGGTCATGATATTGAATTTAATTGTGGAACATTCCTTTTGTAAAAGTGATATTTTTGAGGGGATTGTCCTATGCCTTCAAGGAACAAAGGAAACTACCTCACATTTGAGGGCTATAGCTTTGTGGCTATTAAGTTATTTTTTCAAGAGTTGGTTGTTTGACTCAAGGTTAAATTTTCTTACCAAAATATTTTTGTGTGCATTTTTTCCAAAGCATTTTTGGCTTTTTAAGCCTTTCTACCATAGCATATCATACGTTATCACACAGGTCCCAATACAAAATAGCCACAATATTAAAGGTCAAAATAATATTATAATGAGTAGAATAATATGTATATCAAGGCTTATATAATAAATCAAATAACATTCATTTATATACTAAAATATGAATGTAAATAGCCTAAATCATTCATGAACTATGCTTAAAGAAAACTTACAATATTAATTGTTCAAAATATATACAAGCTTTATTCCTTCTTTACTTATTACAATCAGATATATGAATTGGATTTTGGATTCTTTATCACTTTCCTATGGAGCATTATCTCCATAGTATAGCCATAGTAATGTGAATCTTCAAGTACTTGACTATTACTCTCCATATGCCAAGCCTCATGAATCTTGTCTTATCAACTTGCTACTTGCATACTAGATGGATACTTTCACACATGACTCTTACACTTCTACATGCACTTCTAATCTAGGACACTTGTGCATATCCTCACATTATATATTTTCACTCTTACATACAAGACACTTGTGCATATCCTCACATTATATATTTTCACTCTTACATACAAGACACTTGTGCATATTCTCTCTTACATGACACTTGTGCATTTCCTGCACATTGAAACTTACATAAAAGTGAAAATATAAATCACACTCTAAATTACAAACTCAATCCTAATCTACTATATATTTACAATTGTACCATGAAGTTACCATGGGGGTACATTAGCATGTACCAAATAATGTAATATATCTCAACACCCCCTTGTATTACATTATTTGGTTATTGAAGACTTTAGTCTTCAATTTTATATTCAATATTCAAGTGACCTTGCATTGTTCATGAACCTCTACTTGAGACTCGTCTTCAGATTCTTTGAGTTCAAATTTATGTTCATATTTATTCTTTGACTCTTCAAGCCATGGACCTTCATGATTTGGATCACGGACTTCTTGAACTTCTTCTTCTTTGACTCCAAGTTCATAAGTATGAATGGATTTAAAATTTTCTATATTTTAACTTCTAGACCATGTGTTTCATTCAATCTAGATTTCTTACAATCTTGATGTTGTCCTATCTCTTCTAAACATTCACATAGAGCATCATAATAATCTTCTAAATTTTATGAACATGGAATGTCAATATTACAAGAATAATGAAATAATTTTTTAGAGATGATTCACATGATTCAACTATAACAATAGCTACTTTCCTTTTTAGAGTTTCAATCAACTCTTTTTGTTTTATATTTTTATCTTTATAAAGCTCAAGTGAAAGCAATGCCATATACATTATGCTACCTATATCAAGAGGTATCATAATATCATCCTTTAAATTATCAATTGCTTCAACAAGTTTTGAATGTAAATATTATTCAAATTTTTTAAAACTTTCATCCATGGCTTCTCTATAGATGAACTGTAGTAACATATCTAGCTTACCTTTAGATTTTTCAATCAATGTTTCAATGCCAAATTTAATAACTTCTAATCTTGTCTTCTTGATTAAAGACTCCATATTTCTTTCCATAATGATCAAAGTGTACAAGATTATTCCTTTCGAAGTAGAAAAACTTATAACTCCCAAATTAAAAAATAACTCAAATATAAATTTTACAAATTTTAATTTTCTAATCCTTTGGTGTAGAAAACCTTTTAACTCCAAAATATTAAATTTGCAAAATTTCAATTCCTTCAAAAAATATTTTAAATAAAAAACTTTCTCTAATTTCAAAAACCTTTAAAAAACTTTACTCCAACAAATTTAAATAATCTTCAAAACATTCAAATTACTTCAAATTAAAAACTTAACACTTTAAAAACCTTAATAATCATTTTAACTCCAATTAAATTTCTAATACTACTTCTAATATTTAACCTTTAAAAATATTAATCTATTCAAACCTTATTACTCCATTCAAATGATTAATTTTTGAAAAACCTAATTAACCATATCTAATCCTTATTACTCCACTTTAGTTTTTCAAAAATTTAAATATGCTTTATTTCCCTCCAAAAACTTTATTAAGCATTGGAAATATTTGTAATGTCAAGTAATGTTACTTGGGTCATCGTGAATCTTGTTGCAGTGTTAGCATTGCATGCTTTCTGACATTGTTGCTTGCATGAATACTATCCTTTTTTGTTGAATGAATACCTCTCATAGCTTGTTGAAGGCTAGAACATTACTTGTTGTTCATTATATGCTTCAGCTACATCGATGAAGGTAGAATTGTACTTCACTAAAGATATTGGCTACATTGTGGTTTATCTCCTTTTCTACTAGCTATGTTGTGTTTCTATGTTGGAGATTATTTATCTCCTTTGTTGTTGGACTTCACTTTGAAGAAGCTAAATAAATTCTTCTATTCTATGCTTGGAGGAAGCCAAGTGTCTCATATTTTGGTCTACACTTGGAGGAGACCAAGCATATCATTCTCTGGTCTATGCTTGGAGGAGGCCAAGCATCTTGTATCTGATCTACACTTAGAGGAGGTCAAGCGTCTCATTCTCTAGTCTACGCTTGGTGGAGACCAAGTGTCTCTTCTTGTCTAGACTATGCTTGGATGAAGCCATATGTCTTTGTTGCTATACTATAGCTTGGATGATTTCAAGCGGTCTCTTCTTATCTTTAATTGAAAAGTACCAAATGTTGCCTTCCTTAACTTCGTTTGGAGAAGGCCTAAATATCTCCTTGAATTCTCTTAGAGAAGTCTAATTTGAATTTCTTTCTAGACTTTCCTTTTTTATATCTTATGCTCCTTATATTCTCTTATGTGTGCAGGCTTATAGTTGGCTTCTAAAATCGTTGTGCTACCACTGTTTTTGAATATAGGCTCCTTAGACTGCAATGTTAGCTTCTATTGGGCATAATATTTCAATGCTTGTTTTTCCTTAATGCTCTTTTGATTTGTTATTTTCCTTCAATACTATGCTTGTTGTTTCCCTTAACAACTTATGCTTATTCTACTATTTATCTTCAATATTATGCTTGATGTTTCTCTTAACTGATTGTGCTATTTTGTGTATTCCTTTCATTCCAATACTTGAAGCTATATAAAGCAATATTTGTATGTTGCTTTATATTTCTTCAATACTGATATACCTTTTTACTTATGCTTCTATGGCTTTCTTCTTATCATACCATTTTATCTGTAGATGATGACTCCAGTCTATTCTTCTTCTTATTTGTAAATACTAATTTCTTCTATTTGGATAATGACTCCACTCTTTTCTTCTTTCTTTATACTTTCTTCTCTTTTCTCTTCTCTATTCTATCTCCAAAAGCTAAAATTCTTCTCTATCTCTATAGGAAGCTTCTCAAACTTTTGTAATAATGCTTCTTCTCTTTTTATATGAAATCTGAAATCTTCAATGTTTCTTATTATTCTTTCTATTCTCTTATAGTTGTACTTAGAATTTGAAACTCTTCTCTATCTCTATAGCAATCTTCTTAACCTTTGTGACTTAATCTACATTGCTTTTATTTTTTCTATCAAACTGAAATCTTCAATATCTTAGGTTGCACCTAAGAACTTAATATGATTCTCCTATTTACTAGAGAACACAATATCAATGTTAGGGTGGGACTAAATACCCCTAAATGATTAACTATATTCTAAGTTTATTCTACCTCAAACTTCAATCTACTAATTCTAAAATTTTCTAATTTAAAAAACCTCAAAATTCAAATCAATGTTAAGGTGGAACTGAATATCCCTAAATGATCAACTATATTTTGAGTTGATTCTATCTCAAACTTCAATATACAAATTCTAAAATATTCAAATTTCAAACCTTTAACTTTCAAATTCTTCAAATCAATGTCAGCATGGCTATATCTTTGAATGACCAATTTCCTTCTGGTTTGGTTCAACCTATCAATCAATGCACAAATTCTCTTTCAAGTTGACCCTTATATTCATTATAGCTAAATCATAGTCTTCATTGGTTTTCCTTCAACCAAGTGGAAAGACCCTAGCCTGCTCTACTCAATAAGACCTTAAAAATAGAGTCCAAGTCTACATTGCATTAAAAGTGGATAGACTCTAAATTAACTTTATCAAAAATGGATAAAGCTAATTAATAGTGGTGGCTAATAAAATAAAATTTATCAAACTGGATAGATTATGGTGGTAGATCTAATACCACTATTAGTTTTTTAAGCCTTTCTACCACAAAATATCATAGGTTATCATATAGGTCCCAATATAAAATAGCCACAATATTAAAGGTCAAAATAATATTATAATGAGTAGAATAATATGAGAAAATTAATATGTATATCAAGGTTTATATAATAAATCAAATAAAATTTATTTATATATTGAAATATGAATGTAAATAGCCTAAATCATTCATGAACTATGCATGAAGAAAACTTATAGTATTAATTGCTCAAAATGTATACAAGATTTTTTCCTTATTTGCTTCTTACAATCAGATATATAAATTGGAATTTGCATTTTTTATTACTTTCCTATGTAGAATTATATCCATAATATAGTCTTAGTAATGTGGATCTTTAAGTACTTGACTATTGCTCTCCATATACCAAGTCTTATGACTCTTGGCTTATCAACTTGCCACTTTTATACTCGATGGACACTTCAATCTAAGACCCTTGCACACATGACTTACACTTCTACATGAACTCCTAATATAGGATACTTGTGCACATCCTAACATTACATATTTTCATTCTTACATACAAGAAAATTGTGCACATTTTCTCTTACATGACACTTGTGCATTTCCTACACATTGACACTTAAATAAAATGGAAAATATAAATCACACTCTTAACTATAGACTCAACCCTAATATATTAAATATTTATGAATGTACCATGAAGGTACCATGGGAGTGCATTAGCATGTACCAAATAATGTAATATATCTCAACAAGCATAATTTTTTATTTCTATGACATGGTATAACTTCTAATCAAACATACCCATTAGTGTGGTGGTTGGTACTTTACTTTTTCTATATGGAATTTTTGATTTGATTCTATTACACTCCAATCCTTGTTGAACTTTTTATAAGCATTATGTGTGAACTAGACATCTTAAGGCCTATTAGATAATATCAAATTTACCTTTCTATTAAGCACATTATTCAACTTCCTCAATTTTTTTGGAGTATTACATTATATGGTCCCATTGTAAATATTTAGATTAGGGTGTAAGTTTAATTTTATAAAGTATGTGTCAAGTTAGTAGGAGTGATTATGTGTCATGTAGTTAAGTGTGTGAGGTTTCTAGCTAGGAAGTGAAGAGTCATGATTGCGATTTGTCTACTTTAGAAGTAAGGAGTTATATGTAATCATGAGATACTTTATCTTTATGTAATATGTGGGACTTATTATGTAAGAAAGGAATATGAAGAGTCAAGTTCTCCCATGATTTTGAGGAGATCAAAGACCAAGAGTCATGTAATGTGAAGAGTCTCATGTATCTTTAAATTGGAGATAAATCCATGTAAAATTTAACTCTAAGAAGATTAGCTTTATGCATACTTGAGTTTTATTAATAAATATTTCAGTATGATTTTATGTGATATTGATGTTCATTTGATATATGATTGATATTGATCTTATTGGTTGATTTATGATCCTTTGATTGAATCCTATGAGATAATATTGATTATGTGCTAATACTGGTATCAAAGTTATAATATAGGGTAAAATAATAAGAGAATATGGATTGGAACATATCCATGTTGAAGGAAAATCTTGTAGGTTTTGAAGTGATAGTAAGCAATTCTAAAGGAACATTGAAGTATTGAATACTGAAGTGATTATATTGGAGGTTGAATAACATTGGAGGGAGGAGATTATTGGATGAATATATTGGATATATTATATTTGAGGAAGATTCATAGAGTTGGAGGAGAGCACAACCAAAGTTGGAGGAAATTGCAGTTTGAGTTGGATGATACCATGTTGGTGATAAAGCATTGGAGAT
The DNA here is from genome assembly GCA_028583015.1 of Wollemia nobilis. Lineage (NCBI taxonomy): Eukaryota > Viridiplantae > Streptophyta > Pinopsida > Araucariales > Araucariaceae > Wollemia > Wollemia nobilis. Next base: position 8,538,043 of record JAQPPZ010016703.1, read on the forward strand.
AGTGTTGATGTTGTAATAAAATATGAGAGAAGAAACTATTTAAGAATAAAATTTGAGAGGATGAAATGGAGTTCCTATATGAGAGGAGAAAGCACCTAAGAATAACATCTGAGAGGACAAGAAAAAATACCTAGATGATAGGAGAAAAGTGTGCTATGATTGCCTAGACAAGATGAGAATAGCATGCTGAGATACAAATATTTAATGAATATTGCATTAATTGATAACATCCTAAAAAATGTTTGTACACTTGATAAAGAGAGTAATTCATGGATGGTCAACATTGGGCAATTACATAATTCAAATTGCTTTGAATTAGAGGAATAGTTGGAAGTCTAAAGTGTGAAGTCCTAATGTAAAGCAAATTTATTGTATGCTAAAGAGCATTAGATGAGCACCTAAGGTAAAGGTAAACTTTCAAAAATTTATGTGATTTAGTACTCTAGGTGCAAATTGAAATTGATTAATTTGAATGCTTTTAAGAGTTATAAGAAGGTTAATTTAATTATTTGTTTTTGGAGTTATAAGAAGTGGATTAATTAATTAATGTGAAGTGATAAGAAGAATTAATTGATTTTTAAATTATTATTTTTTTTTTATTGGTGGTGGCCACTAGGGGTAAATAGATTGTGACCACGAGGGAACCATTACATAACATATCCACAACATGTGAGGCGAGAGATTTGAACCTGGGCCTCTCAGCAACTAGAGAGGTTTAACTACCCACCTGCTCTCCAACTCCTCTACATGGGCGGATTGATTTAATTTATAGTGGAAAACACCCCTTTCGAGGTGCCACTTTCAACAGGTTGGGCATAGGAGGAATGGAGCCTTGTCGGCCTCTACCAACACATAGGACATTCCTAACTATACCATATATCTGCAGGATGGAGACAAGGGGAATGGAACCTGGGTCGGCCTCTACCAGCACCCAGGGCATTTACCACTACACCACAACAAGCAGATAAAACTAATTTATAGTGGAAAACACCCCTTTCGAGGTGCCACTTTCAACAGGTTGGGCATAGGAGGAATGGAGCCTTGTCGGCCTCTACCAACACATAGGACATTCCTAACTATACCATATATCTGCAGGATGGAGACAAGGGGAATGGAACCCGGGTCGGCCTCTACCAGCACCCAGGGCATTTACCACTACACCACAACAAGCAGATTGATTTTTAAATTATTGGGAGTTATAAGTAGATGGAATTAATTAATTGAATGATTGAATGAAGAAATTGATTTTGAAAGAAGTTGATTTGATAAATTGATTTAATGAAATTGAATTGATGAATGTAATTATTTGAAGAATTAATTTGAAAAATTAAATTGAGAGAAAATTGAAATTGAATGGGGGATACAAGAAGGAAAATTAATATTTTATTTGATAAATTAAGAAAAGAAATGATGAATTGATTGAAGGATATGAAATTGAAATGATTAAATATTTGAAGAATTAAATTATTGATTGATTGATTGATTGGGAGATATAAGAAGAAACACTTTGATTTTTAAAATTAAAATTAAATTGGTTTGAAATTGAGGAAAGGAGATTGGAATTAATTGATTGAATTGAAATATTAAAAAATTGAATTATTTGAATTAAAATTTTTGAAATACAAGGAATTATACAAAATTAAATAAGAAGAAACTAAAATATTGATATTTGGGAGCAATAAGGATTTCCAAATCTGAAAATGAATACATAAAGAAGACCATACATATTTAAAGGACCTGACTTCATGAAAATAATATTTCAAAAATAGTAGTGTCATAAACATGTGCTTAGATATAATAAACCATGAGAAAATCAGGAAAATCCAAAAATGAAATATAAAGATGATATGTGGTATATTGATTCAGGGGCAAGCCATGATATGACAAGAAATATTTATTGGTTTGACTCAATTCAAGTAGAAATAAATTTACAAATGAATATAGCAAACAATAATATTTTTCATGTACAAGGTTTAGGAAATATCACTCTTAGTTTACCATATTCTAAATGTACATTGGAAGATGTACTTTATGTCCCTCGTATAGAAAATAATTTATCTCATTATCTCAATTGCTTAACACAGGAAGAATTGTGGATCCACAAGAGCAAATATCAAAAGAAATATTATATTAAAAATAAACATTTATGGAAAAAAAATTAATTTCTCCAAAAGAGCAAGGAACAGGCCAATGGAATAGAATCAACATCATAAATAGTACCAAATCTAAAACTAGAGGATGAAGACAAGAGGAAAAGACTAAGAGATTGAAGGCAAGAAGCCTTCATAGCAAATACTGTAATATAGGGGGGTTTTGGAGGTATTACATTATTTGATCCCATTGTAAATATTTAGATTAGGGTGTGAGTTTGATTTTATAAAGCATGTGTCAAGTTAGTAGGAGATATCATGTTTCATGTAGTTAAGTGTGTGAGGTGTATAGTTAAGAACTGAAGAGTCATGAGTGTGATGTGTCTAGTTTAGAAGTAGGGATTTATATGTAATCATGAGATATTTTTTCTTTATGTAATATGTGGGGCTTATTATGTAAGAAAGGAATATGAAGAGTCAAGTTCGCCCATGAGTTTGAGGAGGAAAAAGGCCAAGAGTCATGTAATATGAAGAGTATCATGTATATTTATATTGAATACAAAGCCATGTAAAATTTAACTTGAAGAAGCTTTGCTTTATGCATTTCTTGAGTTTTATCAATAAATATTTCAATGTGACTTTATGTTATATTTATTTTAATTTGATATATAAGTGATATTGATGATGTTGATTGATTTAAGATCCTGCGATTGAATCCTAAGAGATAATATTGATTATTTGCTAACAAAATTGTTATATTTCCTCTATAAATTCCTTTATATAATTTTTATTAAGAGATAGAATCTCCTTTCATAAGTTATCTTCTAAAATTTGATTTTTTCCAAGGTGAAGGACAACATCACAATTTGCTAAATTATTTTCTACCATATTTCCTTCTCTATAGATACATGTTGATATTTCCAAGGTACTACCTACAACAAACAATTGATGCATATTAAAAATAATGCTATTATTCATACAATCCCCATATCTATTTATTTATAGTATTAATAATAATTATGAATATTCTTTAATTGAAATATATCTCCAACCAACTAAATTACTCAAATTTTAAGGAGGAGACCCAAGTTTGAATCTTACCAAGTAATACATGCATAATTGCCAAGCTATTATAATACTACTATGTGGTCATAATGCTTATTTCAATCTAATCTCTCTCACTCTCCACACACACACACACACACACACACACACACACACACACACACACACACATATATATGTCTCTCTGTGTGTGTATGTATACATATATATGTAATGGTAATGATCTTGACCCCATAAGAAGTATCCTAGATACTACATAGTTTTTAGTTTAATATCAACATCATTTTGAGTAAGCTATAAGAGGTTTACCATTATTATTTTGGAAAACACCACCTCCTCCATTATTTTCCATATTGCTTTTAGAATCTTATTAGTGCCTAGAAATTTATATTTTTACTATAGATCAACATAGATCCTTTATGTTAACTCCATTATCATATATGATAATTGCAATTTTATTCAAATCCTATAACCAAGAGGATCACACCTATTTTATCACGATTAAGATACCATGCTTGTAAAAATTCTACAAGAAAGGCAATAACATGATTCTAAACTTGGGAATGATTCTAATTTTTATAAATTATAGTATTAATTTTGATAATTATTGGCAAGATCAATCCTCCATAGAATACATAATGCTTTAGCTTTTATATAAGTAATCAAATATTTCATCAACTTGTTCAATATTGATCAATTTGCTCAATATTGATGGGCTACCAATATACTCTCATTTAAGAAAAAAACCAAATTGTGCAAACAAAAGGACAATGACTTCTAAAGTAAATGATTTGATATTTTTAGATTGTTATTACATAAGAAACACATAAAATATCCATTATATCCTCTTGTTTGTAGAATCTCATATATAAGAATGTTGCTTTAGATTTCTAATCAAAGCAATGTTGATGCCTTGGAGAGGGTCTCAAATGATCAAACATTCTTCCAAAAAAAATCATTGAGAGTAGGAAATTTTGTTTGCTCAAACTTCCTGTATAACAACTTGATTGAGTATTATCATATTTACATAGATTCCAAACTAACTCATACTTCTATATAAAAATAGACATGTAGATCTCTTGAAGTATCTTTTGAAGCTCATAAATATTTGTTTGAGGTCCTCTTCCTCAACTAGGTTACTAGTAGAATATCATGAATTGGAAATTATTACTCACATCAATTTAATTTTTGACATTTGAACCTCTACAAACTAAATAAGTCTAATTCATTGGTTTCTATTTTGGATAAAAATAAGAGGATAAGGATTCAACCAAGAATCAAATCAAAATTTGTAGAATCCATTTTTCTTATTTACCAATCGATATGTTTCTTGATCAATTACAAACTTTTTAATATGAAGTTCCATATTATTGAAACCCTACCTAGAGATTGGTTCCTTCATAAATTCATTTTAATAGTTGGACCTATATATTTTTGAAGTAATGTTCTTTACCAATTGTTATAATCTCGATCTATGTTTTACCCCTAATGCCAAACTCATGTCTACAATTTCAATGTTGGAGGTACATTATTTGATCCTATTGTAAATATTTAGATTAGGGTGTGAGTTTGATTTTGTAAAGCATGTGTCAAGTTAGGAGTGAGAATGTTTCATGTAGTTAAGTGTGTGAGGTGTATAGTTAAGAACTGAAGAGTCATGAGTGTGATGTGTCTCATTTAGAAGTAGGGAGTTATTTATAATCATGAGATATTTTTTCTTTATGTAATATGTGGGGATTATTATGTAAGAAAGGAATATGAAGAGTCAAGTTCTCCCATGAGTTTGAGGAGAGAAAAGACCAAGAGTTATGTAATGTGAAGAGTATCATGTATTTATATTGGATACAAATCCATGTAAAATGTAACTCGAATAAGCTTTGATTTATGCATTTCTTGAGTTTTATCAATAAATATTTCAGTGTGACTTTATGTGATATTGATTTTCATTTGATACATAAGTGATATTGATGATTTTTATTGATTTATGATCCTGTGATTGAATCCTAAGAGATAATATTGATTATTTGCAAACACAATTGTTATGTTTCCTCTATAAATTTCTTTATATAATTTTTATTAAGAGATAGAATCTCCTTTCATAAGTTATCTTATAAAAAAATTTCCAAGGTGAAGGTCAACATCACAATTTGCTAAATTATTTTCTAACATATTTCCTTATCTATAGATACATGTTAAAATTTCCAAGGAACAACCTACAACAAATAGTTGATGCATAATAAAAATAATGCTATTGTTCATAAAATCCCCATATCTATTTATTTATAGTATTAATAATAATTATGAATATTCCTTAATTGAAAAATATCTCCAACCATTTAAATTCCTCAAATTTTAAGGAGACCCAAGTTTGAACCTTGCCAAGTAAAACATGTATAATTACCAAGCTATTATAATACTACTATGTGGTCACAATGCTTATTTCAATCTCATCTCTCTCTCTCTCTCTACACACACACACACACATACACACACATATATGTGTGTGTGTGTGTGTATGAATATATATGTATGTAATGGTAATTATATTGATCCCCATAATAAGTATCCTAGATACTACATAGTTTTTAGTTTAATATAAACATCATTTTAAATAAGCTATAAGAGTTTTACCTTTATTATTTTGGAAAACACCACCTCCTCCATTATTTTCCATATTGCCTTTGGAATCTTATTAGTGCCTAGAAATTTCTAAACTATAGATCAACATAGATCCTTTATGTTAACTCCATTATCATATATGGTAATTGTATGTTTATTCAAATCCTATAACCAAGAGGATCACACCTAATTTATCACACTTAATATAACATGCTTGTAAACATTATACAAGAAAGGCAATAACATGACTTTAAATTTGGGCATGATTCTAAGTTTTATAAATTAAAGTATTAATTTTGACAAATATTGGCAAGATCAATCCTCCATAGAATTCATAATGATTTAAATTTGATATAAGTAATCCAATATTTCATCAACTTGTTCAATATTGATCAATTTGCTCAGTATTGATGGGGCTACCAATATACTCTAATTTAAGAAAAAACCCAAATTGTGTAAACAAAAGGAAAATGAATTATAAAGTAAATGATGTTAGTCTTACAATGAAACTGAGAGGGGGGTGAATCAGTGTAGCTCTATAAACTTAAATTTACAGCTCTTAATACCGCAACAATTAAAACTTATTACTAGATACAACAAGTATAACAAAAGAGCATCACACAACACAAGATTTAACGAGGTTCACCAATGTGGCTACTCCTCAAAAATTGATTGCTTGGACTACCATCCAAATCCAGCCTTTGCAAAGCACCAACTTTACAATCAATTTACCAGCACCCACTGTAAGGAGCACCAACCCCTTATTTATCTGCACCAACAGAAAGGAGCACCAACCCCTTATTTATCTGCACCAAAAGGAGCACCAACCCCTTATTTATCACCACAAAAGCACCAACCCCTTATTTATCCAAAGGAGCACCAACCCATGATGCCAAGATGCAACCTAGACTTCAATTTGAATCTATAAGTTTGTATGTAAGATACCTTTGCTTTTGCAAGATCCTGACTGGTCTTCTTCACCTTTGCATTCTCTACGCACTCTGCTCTCTCTACAATCACTTCACACACTCTACTTCGTTACAGTCAAACTTCATGATCGTCTTCTCCCTTTTGTGCACTCTACTCTCTTTGCAAATTTTGCACTTAGCATGATTCGACACGACTTGCTCTCTATGCACAATGACCGTATTTCACACACATTCCACCATCTTTCAATTCTCCAAACAACCCTCCTTTTATAACAATATTTTTTATGATGAAAACCCTAATCTTAGTCGATTGTAAATCCTAATCTTAGTCGGCTTTCATAACAACTATAAACCCTAATTTTAGTTGGTTGTCATCGGTCTTCATCGGCTTCAACTCAAGAAGATGTTCGGTTTATCCATCGCTTGATGATTTCATTCTGGACAGACCCTGTAACCGCCATACTGACTTTTGATCACTCTTCATATTTTAGCAGTATGAAATCACTCTATAACTACCCCTGTAAATGTCGTAGTGATGTCGGTCCACTATCATACTTCTCATTTCAGTCGGGTTCTCCTTCTTGACTTGCGCATTTACGACCTATCATGAAATCATGACATTTCTACCTCTATAGCTTCTTTTGTTGTTGTTGCCACAAAAATACATGTCACGATATCGTGACACTTTCACCTCCGTACGCTTTCTCTATTCTTTTGTCATGATATCATGACATTTCTACCTCCATAGACTTCATCTTTTCTTTTGTCATGATATCATGACATTTTTCCTCCGTATACTTCGTCTTTGCTTTTGTCATGATATCACGACACTTTTGCTTCCATAGACTTTGACTTTGCTTTTGTCATGATATCACGACACTTCTCCTCCGTAGTCTTCAACTTAGCTTTTGTCATGAAATCATGACACTTCTACTTGTACTTAGCTTCTTTGCTTTTGTCATAAAATCATGACACTTCTGCCTTCAAAGTCTTCTTCTCTGCTTTTGTCATGAAATCATGACACTTCTACTTTCATACTTTACTTCTTTGCTTTTGTCATAAAATCATGACACTTCTACTTCTGAAGTCTTGCTTTCTACTTTTGTCATAAAATCATGATAGTTCTACTTCATATGCTTCCTCTCTTTCTTTTGTCATAAAAATGCGACATGTCGCGATATCGTGACACTTTTCAAACTTACTTTCTCTCTCCTATTTTAGTCACGAAAATGCGACATGTCACGAAATCGTGACACTTTTCTTACTTGTTCTCTTTCTTCGAACTTGTCACGAAATCGTGACACTTTTTCTACTTTCTCTTTCTCTTCCAACATGTCATGAAATCATGACAGTTTTTCCACTTGCCTTTTTCTCTTCCAACATGTCACGAAATCATGACAGTTTTTCCTACTTTTTCTCTCTCTTCCAACATGTCACAAAATCATGACAGTTTTTCCTACTTTTTCTCTCTTCCAACATGTCCGAAATCAACAATTTTTCTTTTTCTCTCTCTTCCAACATGTCACGAAATCATGACAGTTTTTCTTCTCTTGTATATGTCGCGATATCGCGACACTTTTCTTACTTGTCTTTTTTCTTTGATCTTTTGCATATGGGCCACTTCGGTCTTCTTGGAAAATCACTGTACATACTATGAATAACCTTTGAACTCCTATCTTCTGCATCTGAATAGCTTTTGAACTTCCTATCCACTGCATCAATAGATCTATCTGACTGTGTTGACAACAATGACAATACTATTGTTGCACCTTGCTCAACAATCTCCCCCTTTGGAATTTTTGGCAACACATGTGCAATTTCCTGTAACTCTTCTCCCCCTTTGACAATAATACCAAAGGGCTACTGCAGACTCCCCTGAGTCCATGCACAACATTCTCAGGCAAAATTTATTACACTTAGCAAAAATCATGAACATGAGCAAAAAGATAATCAAATACTTAAATGCTCCCCCTGAGAATGTGATCCCTATAGCTAGTCAATTCTTGGGAAGTGTGACCACTCCCAATTTATTGTGAAGGTACTCAAAAACTTCCTTGGGCAATGGTTTTGTGAAGATATCTGCTACTTGCTCTGTAGTTGGAACAAAATCCAACTTAACCTCACCTTTCGCAACTTTCTCCTTCAAAAAGTGATACTTGATAGCAATGTGTTTTGTGCGTGAATGCATAACCAGATTCTTGGAGATGTTAATGGCACTGGTGTTATCACACTTAACTGATATTGGCTCACTGAAGCTAATACCAAGATCTTTCAAGGTTTGTTTCATCCATAATACCTACGTACAACATGTTGTCGCTGCAATATATTCTGCCTCTGTTGTCGATAAAGAAACTGACTCTTGTTTCTTACTGTGCCACGTGACCAATCTGTCTCCAAGATAGAATGCACCTCCATTGGTACTCTTTCTGTCATCGACACCTCCTACCCAATCTGCATCTGAATACGAAATAAGGGTGAAGTCTTTACCTTTCGGATACCATAACCCATACTCCATAGTACCCTTGAGGTACCGAAGAATCCTCTTCATTGTTGTCACATGAGTCTCCTTGGGATTAGCCTGAAATCATGCTACCATGCATACTGCCTACAAAATATCTGGTCTAGTAGCTATCAGGTACAATAAGCTCCCAATCATAGATCTGTACATGGTTTGATCAATAGGTGGAGATTTGTCATCCTTGCTCAACTTGCAACTCGTCGTCATGGGAGTGCTAACTGGCTTACAATCCTCCATTGTGAACTTTTTTAACATCTCTTTCACATATTTAACTTGAGAAATAAATATGCCCTTCTTATTTTGATTAACTTGCAACCCGAGGAAATACGAAAGTTCACCAATCATTGACATTTCAAATTCTTTCTGCATCTTATTTGCTAAATCTTTACACGACTCATCTTTGCTACTGCCAAATATGATATCATCTACGTATACAACAAGAACAATAAGATGCCCATTTTCTATTTTGACATACAAATTACTATCCACCATACCTTTCTTAAACCCTTGTTGAGTGAGATAGTTGTCTAGCCTTGCATACCATGCTCAGGGTGCCTGTTTTAAGCCATATAATGCTTTCTTCAACTTGCAAACCAAGTTGGGATCATCACCAAGTTGGAAACCATCTGGTTGCTCAATATAAACCTCTTCTTCAAGTTTCCCATTCAAAAATGCTGATTTCACATCCATTTGATAAACTTTGAAATTCTTGTAGACTGCTAAAGCCAGAAACATTCTAATTGCCTCTAGTCTAGCTACTGGTGCAAAAGTTTCCTCAAAGTCAATGCCTTCAACTTGTGCATAACCCTTACATACCAATCTTGCTTTATTTCTGACTACCTATCCGTCTTCATTCAATTTGTTTCAAAAAATCCATTTAGTCCCGATTATATTTTTATTTGCAGGTCTAGGTACTAACTCCCAAGTTTCATTTTTCTCGATCTGATCTAATTCTTCATTTATTGCCTTCATCCAACTTTCATCTTTGCTTGCGTCAACAACATTTTTGGGCTCAATGTTGGATAATAGAGAGTAGTTACTTACTACTCTTCTTCTTGTCTGAACACCAACTTTGGGGTCTCCAATTATTTGCTCTCTAGGATGATTTTTCTGCAATTGCCTGTTTTGAATTTCTTATTTTCTTCCACTTCTGAATCACAACTTAAATCATCTGAGTCAATTTTCTATATCTTTTCCATTTCGTTTTCCTCATCTCCTTCAATAACCTCTTCATAAATTGGGTAGTTCTTTTCATAGCTAATTACTCGTTCTCTACCTTCATCAAATTTAACATCGGCACTGTCCACAATTTTCTTTAGCCTCTTGTTGTAGCATTTGTAAGCTTTGCTTTTTGATGAATAACCAACAAAAATACCTTCATCCGCTCTATCTTCAAACTTACCAAGATTATCTTCAGTTCTTTTGATGTAGCACTTGCTGCCAAAAACTTTGAGGTATTTTGTTGTTGCCCTTTTACCGAACCACAACTCATAAGGAGTTTTGCTTTCATGTGTTCTCAGCATGTACCTATTTTGGATATACACCGTAGTATGGACTGCTTCTTTCCAAAATCTATCTGCTACTCTGCTTTCAACCAACATAGTCCGTGCCATTTCCTGCACTGTCATGTTCTTTCTTTCTACCACTCCATTCTGCTGAGGTGTCCTGGTTGCTGAAAACTGTCTCCTAATACCGTATTTTTCACAGTACTCTATAAACTCCTCTGAAATGAATTCTCCTCCTCTATATGATCTTAAACATTTGATCCTCTTTCCTGTTTCATTCTCAACTTGGTTTTTGAAAGTCTTGAACATTTCAAAAGCTTCTGATTTATGCTTCAAGAAAAATATCCATGTCATTCTGGAATAGTCATCAATGCACAACATAAAATATTTGTCACCATTTATGCTTTGTGTTCTCATGGGTCCACATAAATCGGTGTGTATTAGTTCCAAAGGTTTGCTTGTGTAGTACTCTTTTGTTTTGAATGTGACTCTAGTTTGCTTCCCCTTTTGGCATGAAGCACAAATGTTGTTTGTAGGTTTGCTTGATGGTGGGAATATCTCTCACTGCCCTTTTTGAGTTGATTTTTACTAGATTATCAAAACTGATATGACCGAGTCTCTTGTGCCACAACCAATTTTCTTCTTCCTATCCAATAAAACAAGCTCCTTCTGAAGTCTCTGAGAGCGTGTACAGGTTTCCAGATGTCCTTGATCCAGTTGCTATCAATTTTCCACTATTTGTTTTTCTGACTTCACAACCCTGCTTCTTAAAAACTACTTCATGACCTTTATCACAAATCTGACTTACGCTCAACAAGTTATGTTTCAAACCATCCACAAACAAGACTTCTTCTGACTTAATTTTTCTGTCACTAATTTTAACTGAACCTTTGCCAACTATCTTAGCTCCATCATTATTTCCAAACTTTATTGAACCACCTTCATATTTCTGTAACTTCTCAAATTTTTGTTTGTCACCTGTCATATGACTGGAGCATCCACTATCAAGTATCCATGGTACATATTTATTCTATGCTTTAAATGTTGTTTGTACGATTAAGGATTCCTTTTCTTCCTTAAGTCGCTCTTTTTCTTTCCACTCCATTTTGATAGTAGTTTTGGGCTCTTGTTTTGCCTTTCCCTTATCAATAGCTTGTGCATGTTTTTCGAGAAGTTTTCTATTTTGTCTCATCCTATTTGGTTGAAATTTTCTTCCCTAAAACTGATTTGATGCAAATGTACTTCTACAGTTTCTTGCAATGTGCCCAAAATTATGACAGTTATAACATTCTACTGTATAATTCATCAGAGGAGAAAAAGCATTTCTATTGGTGAAATTCCTTGGTCTTACATTATATTTGTAGTCTGAGATTTTATGTCCATAGCCATTGCATTTAAAATAGAAACCAGAAAAGGGATAATTGAACCTGGGTGATGGTCTTTGCCATGTTGTCGTAGGAGCCATAGGTCTTCTTCTTCTTTGATGTGTGACATTGGTGAATCCATCATTGTCAATTCTCCTTTCGTGCCTGGCATTATTGCTTTCTTTTGCATGAGACATTTTTCCTTGATCAACCTGTTTCTTATCTTCATTCTTTATGGATTCTACATTTCTGGCCTTTGATCCATTTGATGATTCTCCTTCGACGAAACCCAGACCAAATTTGATGCCTGCAGGCCTTTGGTCATTTATAATCTTATCCAACTTCATAGAACTTTCTTCGCGTTTGTGATAGCAACTAATTTTGTGATTCATCTCTTCTATCTGCATCCGTAAACCAACATTCTCTTCTTCTAGTTTGCAGCAATAATCTATTTTCATGGTAATTTGTACTTCGAGATCTTTAGATATTTTCTTGTATTCTTCATGTCTGTACTTTCAGACTGGTTATGATTTCATTTGCATCCTCAAGATTTTTTGAAATTTTCTTATTCTTTTTCCTCTCTATTTTCCACTCTTCAAGTGCAGAGATCAACTCACCTTCTAGATCTACTTCAGCCTCAGGGTTTTCACCACATACTTCAGAGTTCACTCCTTCTTCCTTTTCTGATTTTACTTCTTCAAATGCCATGAAAAGAGCTTCACCTATTTCCTCTTTAGAATCCTCACCGGAGCTGTCTTCTATTGAACTGGCATTCCTGGAGATGAAACTTTTCTTCTTGAAGTTGCCTTTTCTGAAATTCATTTTCTTCTTCCAGTCACTTCTTTCTTGGTGCGATCCTTCATCATTTTTGTTCTTCTCATTAAGTGGACATTTAGTCACAAAATGCCCAATGCCTCCATAGTTGAAACATTTAAACGGTAGCTTTCCTCTATATTTTCCTTTTCCCTTTTTAGTTTTCTAACAAAGTTTGCTTCCATTTCATCTGATGTCTCTTCTTCCTCGGACTCTTGTTTTGCGTTTTTATTTTTAAGGGCTTTAAAAGCCGCTTCTCTGTCTATGGGTTTAGATCTTCCTATCCTCATCTCATATGCAGTCAAAGAACCATACATCTCATCTATACTAAAATAATTTAGATTTTTAGCTTCTTCTATCGTTGAGACTTTAGAATCAAACCTTTGAGGAAGAGATCTTAATACCTTTTTCATGATGGTAGAGTCTTCGATATCCTCGTCGAGTCCTCTGATCGCATTAATGATTCCATTAACTCTCAGCATATATGCCTCAATGTTTTCATCGTCATTCATATTTAATGCTTCGAACTGAGCTCGATGTGTCTGTAACTTGGCCTCCTTGATCTTATCGTCTCCTTCATGAATACTCCTCAGTTTGTCCCATATTTCTTTTGTCATTTTACAGCTCATGATCTTTACTAGTTCACTGTCTGCTAATCCGCACATGATAGCATTCTTTGCTTTTGAGTTATTTTCAAATAGTTTCTTTTCGTCAGCCTCTTTTGGAGGAGTGATGGGTATTGTGTATCCACTAACTACTGAATCCCAGATGTCGTATCCCAAAGCACAGAGATATGTCTGCATCCTGATTCTCTAGAATGCGTAATTAGATCCATCAAACAATGGTGCTTTGTTTGATGAGAAGCCTTCACCACCTGCCATTGTGTTACTTCCAAGATCACCCTAGCCGGTTAAGCTTGTACAAGAACTTAGCTATGATACCAATTGTTAGTCTTACAATGACACTGAGAGGGGGGTGAATCAGTGTAGCTCTATAAACTTAAATTTATAGCTCTTAATACCATAACAATTAAAACTTATTACTAGATACAACAAGTATAACAAAAGAGCATCACACAACACAAGATTTAACGAGGTTCACCAATGTGGCTACTCCTCAAAAATTGACTTCTTGGACTACCATCCAAATCTAGCCTTTGCAAAGCACCAACTTTACAATCAATTTACCAGCACCCACTGTAAGGAGCACCAACCCCTTATTTATCTACACCAACAGAAAGGAGCACCAACCCCTTATTTATCTACACCAATAGAAAGGAGCACCAACCCCTGATGCCAAGCTACAACCTAGACTTCAATTTGAATCTATAAGTTTGATAATAAGATACCTTTGCTTTTGCAAGACCTTGATTGGTCTTCTTCACCTTTGCATTCTCTATGCACTCTGCTCTCTCTATGCAATCACTTCACACACTCTGCTTCATTATAGTCAAACTTCATGATCGTCTTCTCCCTTTTGTACACTCTACTCTCTTTGCAAATTTTGCACTTAGCATGATTCAACATGACTTGCTCTCTACGCACAATGACCGTATTTCACACACATTCGACCATCTCTTCAATTCTCCAAACAACCCTCCTTTTATAACAATATTTTTTATGATGAAAACCCTAATCTTAGTCGGTTGTAAATCCTAATCTTAGTCGACTTTCATAACAACTATAAACCCTAATTTTAGTCGGTTGTCATCGGTCTTCATCGGCTTCAACTCAAGAAGATGTTCGGTTTATCCATCGCTTGATGATTTCATTCTGGATAGACCCTGTAACCGCCATACTGACTTTTGATCACTCTTCGTATTTTAGCAGTATGAAATCACTCTATAACTACCCCTGTAAATGTCGTAGTGATGTCGGTCCACTATCATACTTCTCATTTCAATCGGGTTCTCCTTCTTGACTTGCGCATTTATGACCTATCATAAAATCATGACATTTTTGCCTCTATAGCTTCTTTTGTTGTTGTTGCCATGAAAATACATGTCACGATATCATGACACTTTTACCTCTATACGCTTTCTCTATTCTTTTGTCATGATATCATGACATTTCTACCTCCGTAGACTTCATCTTTTCTTTTGTCATGATATCATGACATTTTTGCCTCCATATACTTCGTCTTTGCTTTTGTCACGATATCACGACACTTCTGCCTTCATAGTCTTCAACTTAGCTTTTGTCATGAAATCATGACACTTCTTCTACTTAGCTTCTTTGCTTTTGTCATGAAATCATGACACTTCTGCCTTCGAAGTCTTCTTCTCTACTTTTGTCATGAAATCATGACACTTCTACTTTCATACTTTACTTCTTTGCTTTTGTCATGAAATCGTGACACTTCTACTTCTGAAGTCTTGCTTTCTACTTTTGTCATGAAATCATGATAGTTCTACTTTCATACGCTTCCTCTCTTTCTTTTGTCATGAAAATGCGACATGTCGCGATATCGTGACACTTTTCAAACTTACTTTCTCTCTCCTATTTTAGTCACAAAAATGCGACATGTCACGAAATCGTGACACTTTTCTTACTTGTTCTCTTTCTTCGAACTTGTCACGAAATCGTGACACTTTTTCCTACTTTCTCTTTCTCTTCCAACATGTCACGAAATCATGACAGTTTTTCCACTTGCCTTTTTCTCTTCCAACATGTCACGAAATCGTGACATTTTTCCTCTTTCTCTCTCTTCCAACATGTCGCAAAATCATGATAGTTTTCTACTTTTTCTCTCTTCCAACATGTCACAAAATCATGACAGTTTTTCTACTTTTCTCTCTCTTCCAACATGTCACGAAATCATGACAGTTTTTCTTACCTATTGTATATGTCGCGATATCGCGACACTTTTCTTACTTGTCTTTTTTCTTTGATCTTTTGCATATGGGCCACTTCGGTCTTCTTGGAAAATCACTGTACATACTATGAATAACCTTTGAACTCCTGTCTTCTGCATCTGAATAGCTTTTGAACTTCCTGTCCACTGCATCAACAGATCTATCTGACTGTGTTGACAACAATGACAATACTGTTGCTGCACCTTGCTCAATTGTGTAAACAAAAGGACAATGAATTATAAAGTAAATGATTTGTTTTTAGATTTTCTTACATAAGAAACACATAAAATATCCATTATATCCTCTTGTTTGTAGAATCTCATCTATAAGAATGTTTCTTTGGATTTCTAATCAAAATAATGTTGATGCCTTGGAGAGGGTCTAAAGTGATCAAACATTCTTCTAACAAAAATCATTGAGAGTAGGAAATTTTGATTGCTCAAACTTCCTATATCCCAACTTGATTGAGTACTATCATATTTACATAGATTCCAAACTAACTCATCCTTCTATATAAAATAGACAAGTAGATCTCTTGAAGTACATTTTGAAGCTCATAAATATTTGTTTGAGGTGCTCTTCCTCAACTAGGTTACTACTAGAATACCATGAATTGGAAATTATTACTCACATCAATTTAATTTTTGACATTTGAACCTCTACAAACTAAATAAGTCTAATTCATTGGTTTCCATTTTGGATACAAATAAGAGGATAAGTATTTAACCAAGCATCAAATCAAAATTTGTAGAATCCCTTTTTATTATTAACCAACCGCTATGTTTCTTGATCAATTACAAACTCTTTAATATGAAGTTCCATATTGTTGAAAGCCTAGCTAGATATTGGTTCCTTCATAAATTTATTTCAATAGTTGAACCTATATATTTTTTAAGTAATGTTCTTTCCCAATTTTTATAATCTTGATCCATGTTTTACCCCTAATGCCAAACTCATAAGTCTACAATTTCAATGTTGGAGGTATTACATTATTTGATCCCATTGTAAATATTTATATTAGGGTGTGAGTTTAATTTTATAAAGTATGTGTCAAGTTAGTAGGAGTGAGCATGTGTCATGTAGTTAAGTGTGTGAGGTGTATAGTTAAGAAGTGAAGAGTCATGAGTGTGATGTGTCTAGTTTAGAAGTAGGGAATTATATGTAATCATGAGATAATTATTCTTTATGTAATATGTGGGGCTTATTATGTAAGAAAGGAATATGAAGAGTCAAGTTCGCCCATGATTTTGAGAAGGGAAAATGCCAAGAGTCATGTAATGTGAAGAGTATCATGTATATTTATATTGGATACAATGCCATGTAAATATAAATTGAAGAAGCTTTGCTTTATGTATTTCTTGAGTTTTATCAATAAATATTTCAATGTGACTTTATGTGATATTGATTTTAATTTGATATATAATTGATATTGATAATTTTGATAGATTTATGATCCTATGATTGAATCCTAAGAGATAATATTGATTATTTGATAACAAAATTGTTAAGTTTCCTCTATAAATTCCTTTATATAATTTTTATTACGAGATAGAATCTCCTTTCATAAGTTATCTTCTAAAATTTAATTTTTTCCAAGGTGAAGGTCAACATGAAGAACACAAGCTTATACTGAGAGGGGGGTGAACAATATAGCACCCACTTTTTACTTTCTTTCCAAACCAATATCAATTAGTGTACTTAATTGCAATAACCAAATATAGAAGTGTGCATTAATGACATAGATAACAATAGTAAGCAAGTGCACAAATCACCACACATAATTGAGACACAAGATTTATCGTGGTTCCCCCAATGTGGGGTAATCCACAAGATAATATCCTTATAATATTTTATAAATAAATACGGATCCTTATCCCAATACAAATGATTACATTGATCTTCTCAAAGCTAGGCTATCCTGATCTGCTTAGGTGGGCTCCACTAATCTACATAGCTAGGCTATCCATTGATCTGCTCAACTAGGCTATCCACTGATTTGCTCAACTAGGCTATCCACTGATCTGCTTAGCTAGGCAATCTATTGATATGCTTAGCTAGGCAATCATTGATATGCTCAGCTAGGCAACTAGTGTTGGTATGTTTTTCTATTTTTTTCTATCTCTTTCACTGATCAAAAATCTACCTCAATGCCTTATCACAAGGCTCAAACAATCCTACTCAAATGTTGTCCCAAATATATACTCAAGGCCTTCACAAAAATGCTCAAACAATCCTGCTCAAATGCTATCCCAAATATGTACTCAAGGCCTTCACAAAAAGGCTCAAACAATCCTGCTCAAATTCTATCCCAAATCTATACTCAAGGTCTTCACAAAAAGGCTCAAACAATCCTACTCAAATGCTATCCCAAATCTGTCCACAAATCTATCCCAAAAGCCTTCTCAAAGGCTCACTCAATCATGCACAAAAGCTACCTCAAATATGTCCATAAATTTTATCCCAAAAGCCTTCTCAAAGGCTCAATCAATCATGCTCAAGTAGCACTCAAATATCATCCACAAATCAATGAAGGAAAGGCTCAATGATGAACTCAACAATAAATGTTAATGTCCTCTTCAATGGATGACAACAATGATCCACAATGATCTCACCAAGGTATGAAAAATACTCTCTCAAATGGATGATAACAATGCTCAACAATTAACTCAACCATGTATGAAAAATACTCTCTCAAATGGATGATAACAATGCTCAACAATGAAATCAACCATGTATGACAAATACTCTCTTAAATGGATGATAACAATTCTCAACAATGAACTCTCAAATATATGGCAAATGAGCTCTCTCAAATGGATGATACCAATTTTCAACAATGAAATACAAATATATGGCAAATGAGCTCTCTAATGAAAACCTCTCCAAGAAATAACAATGAGGAATTTAACCAACCAAGTAAAATATCCACAAGTGATATCAATAGGTTATCAATAATATATCCCTCATGCAAGCACAACACCCTCAAGCAAAGAGCTCTCAAATAGCCAAAAATGATCTCTTAAAATAAAAGACAAATGTATCCACAAGTGACTAGCAAATGATCTCCTCAATAGTCTCAAATAGTGGCAATGTACTCAATAAGTAACCAATAATAATCTCCTCAAGCAATGGCAAAAACCTCCTCAATAATGGCAATACTCTCAATGAACTCCACTCAAGCAATAATGAACTCAAGCATCAATTTTATCCACAAAATGGATTTTCTAATCCATCCACTTTTTCTTAATAGCATAGGCACATAATCAAGCAATTTGTCTTCAACTTCAAACTCTAACTCATATGCATGTCTTCTAACTCAAGGTGGCAATTAAATAGGTCTCAAGCTCCTAGTTTAATTTCATAATTAAATCATGCACTAGAACATATAACAAGTTCAACACTTTCCAACCTTATGACTCCCTATTTTTTTATAAATACATACAACAAACACCTATGCTTTTATTTTTAATTCCACACCTTATAACTCCACATACAACAATCACAAATATTTAACTTCAAACCTTATAACTCCCTAAGCACATACAACAATCATTTATTTTTACTAAATACCTTATAACTCCCTAGTTATAATAGAAATGATTTTCAGTGCACCAAAACTTTGGCAATATCAAATATTACCATACGCTAGAGATAAATACCTTTTTAAAAAATTCATAGCCTTTGCAACCTTTGAAATCAATAATACCTTTGCCAAAATTAATGTGCCTTCACCATATTTGAAATCGTTAATGCCTTGCCAAAAAACAATGCGCCTTCACATCTTTGTGGGAGTTGAATTCTATTCCTCTAACTTAGCACTGTGAAGAACTTACCATGTGGGCATCAGCCCATGTTGGGATTTAATCCCAAACACCCAACTTTTCCTGCGCTCAAATATGAAAACTCAAATTGCCTTACTTAGCAAAACACTTTACCCCTGGCAGGATTCAAACAATGAACCTACCTTGTGCAAAGTTTGTGCACTACCAACTTTGTTATAGGCTCCTACGTGATGTCATTTTCCTGTGCTATCTCCTTGACCTTGCTCTCAAACTAAAATCATTTTTCTTTATTTCTTCGCTGCTCCTCTTTCGACGATTCTCACTCATGCACAATATTCCCAATCTATTATAAACAAAGGTTTTACATTTTATTTATATGCACCTTCATGCCTTCGAATGACGTCAACGGATTTTATTAATCTCCCCAACCATTGCATGTCGGCAAATAATAAAATTCAAATTTAAACCTTAGAATTATTAAATAAGAATTTAATAATTCACCTCTTAACTTTGAATTGGGATATCTCCTTCATTATTTTGAATTTTTCCATGAAACTTTTTGCACCTAGGTTTTATTTGAAAAACCTTTTCATCCATCATTATTTGTAGAAGTCTTAGAATAGTGGTTTTAATGAAAAACCCTTTCCAATGGTTTTAATAAAAACCCTTTCCATTGGTTTAAATAAAAACCTTTACCATTGGTTTTAATAAAAACCCTTGCCATTGGTTTTAATAAAAACCTTTACCATTGGTTTTCATAAAACCTATTAATATAATATTTAAAAATTAAATATTATATGCCTCTTGTGCCACAAAACCCTGTATACATCCATTTTATCCAAAATATCATAAATGATTATTTATGAAGTGCTTTTGCCACCAAAACTCAATGTGATCCATGTGACATCAATGATCCATGTGACATTAATGACAACACAAAATAACTCAAATTGCCAACAATATCCCCCTTTGTTATTGATGGCAATACCTCTAATGTAAATCACCACAATCACTACAAAAACCATCTCTGAGAATCAAAGGTGCTCCCCCTGACTCAATACTCTCTATGGAGGCTGCTATCTCTATCTCAATGCTCTATTTGGAGGCTGCTCCCCCTAACTCAATGCTCTCCCCCTTACTCAAATCTCTCCCCCTTTGACATCAATGGAAATTGGGACACCTATGGGGCTAAAATATATGACTCTTAAGCTTAGCCCCCCCACCACCTTCTCTCTTGAGGTGATTAATTTTGGGGTGGGAGTACATTTACTACCATATTACATTGTTGCCTTCCTTTTCAACTTCCTTCCACATATTTCTGATATCCTTTTCTTGATGATTTACTTGATATTCTTGTCTTGAACCTATTTGGAATTGAGTCCTACACCATTTTAAAATATGTCCAAAATTATTGCAATTAAAACACTTGATATTGTAGCCTTTGGATGGTGCTCATATCCTAAATTATTTCTTGAAATAATTTCCATATCCATTCCTTTCCTGAACCCTGTATTGTGAAGTTTTGTTTTCATAATCATTATGACCATGACTTATGAATTGTGTAGCTCTAAAACCAAAACCATGTTGCTCATTTTATTTGCACTGAGAAGCTCTATGACCAATCCTGTTGCATAAGAAGCAATGTCCTTGAAAACCATACCTTCTTCCTTTGAAGTTCCTTCTAGCAAAACCAAACTTCTTTGATCCATAGACCCTACAATGTATAGCCCTGTGTCCAAATCCATTACAAGAAAAACAATATCCTTGAAAATCCCTTTGTTCATACCTTGGATCCACATATATTTCTTGACCATTATCCTTGTGATCATATTTGACTTGTGCATTGTATCCTTGATCCTTCTTTGCAGTATCTAAATCCTCTTCCTTAATTTCTTCCTTAATTTCCTTTTCAAGAATTTATTTTCCTCTTGAACTTGATTCACCTATCTCAGAACAAGATCCAAACTAGATGTTTGGAGCCATAGGAACTTCGCAACTTTCTTCATGAATCTTATGTGATTCCTTACTTTCATCTTTTAGAACTTCATTTCCTTTTGAGTGTGAATTTTCTTGGAAATAAGATATAGCCTTAAAATATGTTTCCACTCCTTTTTGAACCTTTTCATCTAATGTGTCATGTCTTGCTATTATTACCCTTAGTTCTTCATTCATCCTTTTCTCTATCCTTTTTGCATATTGAATCTCATCTCTTAGATCACTTATTATCTAAATTTGTTCTTCTCTAATTTTGACATCTGTTCGAATCTTGTTTTCAAGATTCCTGATTTCTTCTTTTAGCCTTTTGACTTTTGATTTTTGTTTTCTTGGCTCATCCTCTTATTTTTCTATTACCAAAAGCAATACTTCTTCATCTTCACTATCACTGAGATCATTATCATATTTTATAACAAACAAACTCTCATGATTTATTTGACCATGCTTGTTTCCTTGATATGTCATTTAATCTTCACTATCACTAAAGCCATCGCAATATCCTGATATGTGATCTCTTTGACCACACACAAAACACTGTTCTCTTTCACATTCTATTCCTAGGGATATATGTTCTTCCTTTTCATCATATAACTTGTCTCTATCATTATGATCTGATCTATCACTTGCTTCTTCAATGTAGAAAATTTTCTTTTTCTTATGAAAAATTTTCTTCTTCTCATACTTTCTCTGCTTGTACCTGTCATCTTTGTCATGCTTATGATTTCTATATTATTTTCTTCTATGACCCCATTTTTCATCATCACTATTTTCTTCATGTGGAAACTTGTTTGCATGGTGACCATAATCACCACACTTGTAGCATTTGAATTTCTTCATATCCCTATAATTTCTTAAGTCCTTTTTCCTTTTGATGAAGTTTGCTTCCTCATCATTATCTAAATCTCTATATGTCTTTGAAACTTTCCATTTATTTTTCTCTGAATCCTTGAATGCAATTTCTTTGATTGGAACCTGATGCTTACTTATCCTCATCTCATAAGTTGTGAGAGTTCCTTGTAGTTCTTCCATTTTTAGCTTGTCTATATCCATTGTTTCTTCTATTGCTGAAACCTTTGCATCATACTTCATGGGAAGTGATCTCAAAATATTTTGAGTAACATCTAATTATTTCATCTCAAATCCTAGACCTCTCATGGTGTTAGAAATCTCATCAAATCGAAGTAAAAACTTTGCAATATCTTCAAAATATTCCATTTTCAATTCCTCGAATATTTTTTTGAGTTTGTAGTTTTGCCAAATTTACCTTGGAATATCCTTCATAGGTATTCTACAACTTGGTCCACATTTCATTAGCTGAATTACATACCATGACTTTTACAAAATTTGTCTCACGTAGCCCACTCAGAATGTAATTCATTGCCTTTGCATTGATCTCAACCAATTTATTGATAGTCTTATCTGTATCAGGATCACCTTCAAACTTATACTATTTTGCAACAATCTACCATACCTCATATCCTTGTGATATCAAGTAGTTATTAATTCTCATGATCTAGAAAGCATAATTGTTACCATAAAATAGTGGAGCCTTACTTGTAGATGATCCATTCTATGAATCCATTTGTGTTCTTGTAGAATCTACCCTCAAGTTGTTAGCCTTTCAAAAGGAACCCACTCTGATACCAATTAAAGAACACAAGCTTATACTGAGAGGGGTGTGAACAGTATAGCACCCACTTTTTACTTTCTTTCCAAACCAATATCAACTAGTGTCCTTAATTGCAATAACCAAATATAGCAGTGTGCATTAATGATATAGATAGGAATAGTAATCAAGTGCACAAATCACCACACACAATTGAGACACAATATTTAACGTGGTTCCCCCAATGTGGGGTAATCCACAAGATAATATCCTTATAATATTTCACAAATAAATAGGGATCCTTATCCCAATACAAATGATTACTTTGCTCTACTCAAAGATAGGCTATCTTGATATGCTCAGGTGGGCTCCACTAATCTTCTCAACTAGGCTATCCATTGATATGATCAACTAGGATATACATTGATTTGCTCAACTAGGCAATCCACTAATCTACTCAACTAGGCTATCCACTGATCTGCTCAGCTAGGCAATCCACTGATCTGCTCAGCTAGGTAATCCTGATCTACTCAAATGGGCTCTTCACTGATCTACTCAGCTAAGAAACTAGTATTGGTATGTTTTTCTATTTTTGTTCTATCTCTTTCACTACTCACAAATATGCCTCAATGCCTTATCACAAGGCTCAAACAATCCTACTCAAATGCTGACCCAAATATGTACTCAAGGCCTTCACAAAAAGGCTCAAACAATCCTACTCAAATGCTATCCCAAATTGTACTCAAGGTCTTCACAAAAAGGCTCAAAAAATCTTGCTCAAATGCTATCCCAAATCTGTCCCAAAAGCCTTCTCAAAGGCTCACTCAATCATGCACAAAAGCTACCTCAAATCTGTCCAAAAATTCTATCCCAAAAGCCTTCTCAAAGGCTCAATCAATCATGCTCAACTAGCACTCAAATCTCATCCACAAATCAATTAAGGCAAGGATCAATGATGAACTCAATAATGAATTGCAATGAACTCTTCAATGGATGACAATAATGATCCACAATGATCTCAAAAATGTATGACAAATACTCTCTCAAATGGATGATAACAATGCTCAACAATGAACTCAACCATGTATAACAAATACTCTCTCAAATGGATGATAACAATGCTCAACAATGAACTCTCAAATATATGGCAAATGAGATCTCTCAAATGGATGATAACAATGCTCAACAATGAATGAAAAATATATGGCAAATAAGCTCTCTAATGAAAACCTCTCCAAGAAATAACAATGAGGACTTTAACCAACCAAGGACAATCTCCACAAGTGATAATAATAGGTTCTCAATAATATCTCCCTCATGCAAGCACAACTCCCTCAAGCAAAGAGCTCTCAAATAGCCAAAAATGATCTCTTCAAATAAAAGATAAATGTATCCACAAGTGACTAGCAAATGATCTCCTCAATGGTCTCAAATAGTGGCAATGTACTCAATAAGTAACCAACAATAATCTCCTCAAGCAATGGTAAAAACCTCCTCAATAATGGCAATACTCTCAATGAACTCCACTAAAGCAATAATGAACTCAAGCATCAATTTTATCCACAAAATTGATTTTCTAATTCATCCACTTCTTCTTAATAGCCAAGGCACATAATAAAGCAATTTGTCTTCAACTTCAAACCCTAAATCATATTCATGTCTTCTAACTCAAGGTGGCAATTAACTAGGTCTCAAGTTCCTAGTTTAATTTCATAATTAAATCATGCATTAGAACATATAACAAGTTCAACACTTTCCAACCTTATGAATCCCTAATTTTTTATTAATACATACAACAAACACCTATGCTTTTATTTTTAATTCCACACCTTATAACTCTACATATAATAATCACAAATATTTAACTTCAAACCTTATAAATATTTAAGCACATACAACAATCATTTATTTTTACTAAATACCTTATAAATCCCTAGTTATAATAAAAATGATTTTCAATGCACCAAATCTTTGGAAATATCAAATATTACCATGCGCTAGAGATAAATACCTTTTTATGAAATTCGTAGCCTTTGCAACCTTCGAAATCAATAATGCCTTTGCCAAAATTAATGTGCCTTCACCATATTTGAAATCGTTAATGCCTTGCCAAAAAACAATGCGCCTTCACACCTTTGCGGGAGTCGAACTCTGTTCCTCTCACTTAGCACTATGAAGCGCTTACCACATGGGCATCAGACCACATTGGGATTTAATCCCAAACACCCAAATTTGCCTGTGCTCAAATATGAAAACTCAAATTGCCTTCCTTAGCAAAACACTTTGCCCCTGGCGGGATTCAAACAATGAACCTGCCTTTTGCAAAGTTTGTGTGCTACTAACTATGTTATAGGGTCCTACATGACATCACTTTTCCACACTGTCTCCTTGACCTTGCTCTCAAATGAAAATTATTTTTCTTTATTTCTTCGTTGCTCCCCTTTCGACGATTCTCACTCATGTGCAATATTCCCAATCTATTATAAACAAAGGTTTAACCTTTTATTTATATGCACCTTCATGACTTTTAATGACATCGATGGATTTGATTAATCTCCCCAACCATTGCACGTCAATGAATAATAAAATTCAGCTTCAGACCTTAGAATTATTAAATAAGAATTTAATAATTCACCTCTTAAATTTGAATTTGGATATCTCCTTCATTCTTTTGAATTTTGCCATGAAACTTTTTGCACCTAGGTTTTACTTGAAAAGAATTTTCATCCATAATTATTTGGAGAAGTCTTAGCATAGTGGTTTTAATGAAAATACCTTTCCAATGGTTTTAATAAAAACCCTTTCCATTCGTTTAAATAAAAACCTTTACCATTGGTTTTAATAAAAACCCTTGCCATTGGTTTTAATAAAAACCTTTACCATTGGTTTTAATAAAAACCATTAATATGATGTTTAAAAATTAAATATTATAACCCAGGTGTTGTAGGTGATTTGGAGAGGAGAGGGCAATCCTCCAAGGGAGGTCCCAAGTTCAAATATCCACCCTACCAAAACGCTGAATTGGGTATCCAAAATCCAATTGATAATGTTGGTGTGGGCAGGGTCGGGTGCGACTCTCGGGTGACTTTGATAGTGTAGAACCCCTTGTTCATGGTATCTCAGACCAAGGCGGCCTTGCAAGGGGTTTTTCACTATTAAAAAAAAAAATTAAATATTATATGCCTCTTGTGCCACAAAACCCTGTATACATCCATTTTCTCCAAAATATCATAAATGATTATTTATGAAGTGCTTTTGCCATCAAAACTCAATGTGATCCATGTGACATCAATGATCCATGTGATATTAATGACAACACAAAATAACTCAAATTGCTAACACAACATCACAATTTGCTAAATTATTTTCTACCATATTTCCTTCTCTATAGATACATGTTGAGAATTCCAAGGTAATACCTACAACAAACAATTTATGCTTAGTAAAAATAATGCTATTATTCATACAATCCCCATATTTTTTTCTTTATAGTATTAATAATAATTATGAATATTCCTTAATTGAAATATATATCCAACCAACTAAATTCCTCAACTTTAAAGGAGGAGACCCAAGTTTGAACCTTGCCAAGTAATTGATGCAGGAGCATCCGGCGACAGTAGAGCAATCTTGCATCTTCCAAATTTTTTTTCAAATTTTTCTAAGTACTTTTCTTTAGTTTTTCCAAGGGGGAAGTTTTTGTAAAGCAAGGGGGAAGGGGTCGCGAAATCGCGACATGTCACGATTTTGCGACATGTCACGAAATCATGACCTCAAAAGCTGCGACATGGCAAGGGCGAGTTTCATCGCGATATCGTGACGTCGCGATATCGCGACAATATTTCAGAGCAAGGCATAGGGGGGGAGTCCTGTCGTGATA
The DNA here is from genome assembly GCA_028583015.1 of Wollemia nobilis. Taxonomy (NCBI): domain Eukaryota; kingdom Viridiplantae; phylum Streptophyta; class Pinopsida; order Araucariales; family Araucariaceae; genus Wollemia; species Wollemia nobilis. The sequence continues at coordinate 8,565,063 of JAQPPZ010016703.1, forward strand.
TCGTGACTAGTTAAAAGCTGCCACGTGGCATGATTTTGAGACAAGGCGGAGAACATAGAAAAGGACTTTGGCAAAGTGAAGGCAGAGAGGGGGGTCACGAAATCGTGACATGTTGCGATTTCGTGACATGTCGCGAAATTGCGACCCCAAGGAGCTACGACAAGGCGAAGGTAGGTGGGGGTCACGAAATCATGACCCCAAAGGGCTACGACAAAGAGGAGGTGCTTTTGGTCACGATATCGCGGCCAGGTGAAGGCACAGCCAAAAGTGAACATGCGGATGGCCAGGCAAGGCCAAATTTGACACGTGGATAGCCACGTGTATCATGACAGTTGTGAGGGGCATGTGTATTAAAGATATTTTGACAAGAAGAAGACAGCCAAATATACACACAGATAGCTACGTGTATTTAAAACAAATATGAGGGCCACGGCCGCACATATTTTAATTTTTGGAAAAACAACAGATACAGGCGATGGACATTATGGATGAGACAGCGGTGCAGAAGCACAATCTAACAAAGACGACGATTGCAGGTCAAGGGAGGTCATTAATGTGAGCTGCATGGTGGATCAGGCAGTTGCCCATTTATGGAAAAAAATTTGAAAACTCGGTTGGGGGGAAAACAAACTTGAATTTTTGGTTAGGCAGGGGCATTAATTGCCTAGAGGGTCGAGGCCTCGATAAAAACTCGAGAATTGTAAGGGAAAAGGATGGCGAGTTTGAGATTGAGTGGGGAAGAACTATGCCCGAAAAGGATTGTAAGACAGTGTCAAGTAATTTATAGAAATTAATTTGAAGTGTTGTTTGTGTGAATCTCGGCTTGCCATCAAGTGGTATCAGAGCGGGAGCTCCTAAGTGTGTAACAGATCTGTGGAAGGATTTGTAAGGGAAGAAAGAAAAAAAAAATGCCTCCATGAAGAAACCATGGTGGAGTAGAAAATATGGTGCCGGCCGAAGACTTCTGAGCCTTGCAGAGACAAGTTCAAGCCCTGCAAGAGGAGCTACGCAGAAGGCATGAGCCTGGAAGGGATGAGAGAAGTGAAGACGAAGTTGATGAAGAAGAAGACCAGTCTGAGGAAGAAGATGCTGTGGATCCTGCACAAGCCAGGTTGTACAAGGCCATCTCTCAGATTGTAAAGCAACCAAAAATGGAGGTTTCTACATACTCGAGAAACCTAAATCCAGAAGAGGTGATTGACTGGATAAATGATTTAGAAGAATATTTTGAATACGAGGAGGTTGAAGACCCTCATTGGGTCAGATTTGCTAAGACCAAGTTGAAGGGTCATGCCAGCATTTGGTGGAGGGGAATACAGTTGGAGAGGAATAGAAGAGGGAAGGAGAGAATAACAAGATGGGATAGAATGGTGGAAAAGCTAAAAAGATAGTTTATTTCGATAGATTACGAGTTGGATCTGCTAAGGAAAATGCAGAGTTTGAGATAGACAAACAAAACTGTCCAAGAATACACCGAGGAGTTTTACAAGATCTCTATTAGAACTAGACATTTAGAGGCAAACAAAGAAAAGGTGGCCCGTTATATCAATGGGTTGAGATTCGGTATCCAGGAAGAGCTGAGCCTAGTTTGGGTAAGCACCATTGAGGATGCTTACTAGTTTGCCTTAAAGGTGGAAGAAAAACTGAATAGGCGGTTTGAAGGCAAGCAAAGAGGAAGGGGCCATGGTGGAAGAACCGGTGGGAGAACCGATGGAGAAAAATATAATGATCTGAAGAAGACCGGTGAAGCCATAGAGCAACCAGGATCAAAGGGAAGAGGATGTTTATCAGCCTTGTGATCAGAACAACTACCCAAGAGGACGGGGTGGATCTGGATGAGGGTTTGGAAGAGGAGTATTTTGTGGGACATGTTTCCACTATGGTGAAGAAGGACATCGGGAATTTGAGTGTCCACAACACCGAGAAAGGACGAACAAGAGGCCTGAGGGTCCAGCCAGGGCTGTTGTGGCAGAGGAAGATGCTGAGTTTGAACATTCTAAAGAAGTGGAGAGAGGGGAAGCAATGATCATAAGAAGAAGTTTATTTCACACAAGGTGTAAATGTGAGGGCAAGGTTTACAATATTATTATTGATAATGGTAGCATGGATAACCTGGTTTCAGAAGAAATTGTTACCAAGTTACAGTTAGAGAGGAAGAAGCACCCGCATCCATATCAGGTCGCATGGTTACAAAAGGACCATAGGGCTTTGGTCAATGAGCAGTGCTCCATTAAATTTAACATTGGAAATTATTATGATGAGGTCCTGTGCGACATCCTACCTATGGATGCTTGCCATATGTTGCTGGGAAGGCCTTGGTAGTTTGACTGGAGTGCAGTGCATGATGGTCGTGCCAACACCTACTCGTTGACAAAGAATGGCATACGCCATAAGCTAAAACCCATGAAGGAGGCGGATGAAAAGGTGTGTAACAGCTCCAGAATCTATTTAGTTGAAGGGAGAAAATTTTTGGATGGTTTGAAGCATGGAAATTTGTGTTATGCAATAATTCCTAGAGTTAGGGAGGAGGAATGCAAAGATACCCCGATAGAAGTCCTAGATCTGTTGGAGGAATTTCCAGATATTGTATCAGATAATGTGCCTGAGGGTTTACCCCCAGTAAGGAAGATCAGCCACCATATAGATTTGGTGCTAGGATCAAGCTTGCAAAATAAAGCTGCACACAGAATGACACCTATAGAAACTGAGGAGTTAAACAGACAGGTCCAAGAGTTGCTATAGAAAGGATTGATTAGAGAGAGTCTTAGCCCGTGTGCAGTGCCTACAGTACTAGCACCCAATAAGGATGGAGAGTGGAGAATGTGCACAGACTCTCGGGCAATCAACAAAATCACTATCAAATACAAATTCCCATTGCCAAGGATGGATGATATCATGGACTGTTTAAGTGGAGCTGAGTACTTCACGAATATTGACCTAAAAAGTGGTTATCATTAGATCCGTATCCGAGAAGGAGATGAGTGGAAGACAACCTTCAAGACAAGAGAGGGCTTGTATGAGTGGTTGGTCATGCCATTTGGGCTGTCCAATGCACCAAGTACCTTCATGCGACTGATGAATGAAGTACTGAAAGAGTTTCTAGGAAAGTTTGTCATTATTTATTTAGATGATATATTAATATTCAGCAGAACCCTGGAGGAACACCTGATGCATATCAGGAGGGTTTTTGAAAAGCTGCAGGAGGAGCAATTATTAATAAATCTAAAAAAGTGTAATTTTGTCAAGAAAGAGTTAGTATACCTGGGGTTTGTAATCTCAGTAGAAGGTCTGAAAATGGACCCAGAGAAGGTGAGAGCCATAATTGAATGGCCTACCCTAAGAAGCACAACAGAAGTAAGATCATTTCATGGTCTAGCCAACTTTTATAGGAAGTTCATAAAGAACTTTAGCAACATTTGTGCACCTCTCATAGAAACAATGAGAGGGGATAAAAAGGAGTTCAAGTGGACATTAGGGGCTGAAAGGAGCTTTGATGCATTAAAGAAAAATGTCATAGAACAGCCTGTTTTGGCACTCCCAGACTTTAACAAGGTATTTCAAGTGGACTGTGATGCCAGTGGCAATGCAATAGGGGCTGTACTGAGTCAAGAAGGCAGACCTATTGCTTATTTCAGTGAGAAGCTAAATGATACTCAAAAAAAGTATTCAGTTTATGACCAAAAATTTTATGCTATAGTTCAGGCTCTGAAGAAGTGGAGACACTATTTATTGCCAAAGGCGTTTGTTCTATTTACTGATCATCAGGCTTTATAGTACATTAATAGTCAAAAAAAACTAAATCGAAGGCACATGAAGTGGGTGGAGTTCCTCCAAAGCTATACCTTTGTGCTGAAGCACAGAAGCAGGAAATCAAATAGAGTTACAGATGCCTTAAGTAGAAGGTAGAATTTACTGATTAAAATGACAGTGGAAGTAGTGGGATTTGAAGAACTGAAGGGTTTGTACCCTAAAGATCCAGATTTTGCAGAAGCCTGGATGACTTGCTTGACACCTGTTACTGTGGGCAGGACAAAATGGTTGGATTTTCTAATCCAAGACGAAATGTTGTTCAGAGGAAGTAAATTATGCATTCCAAGGAGTTCCATGCGGGAAAAATTAGTCAAGGAGAAACACAGCAGGGGACTGGCCGAACATTTTGGCCAGGATAAGACAATTGCCCTGGTGAGTGAAAATTACTATTGGCCGTAGCTACAGCAAGATGTGAAAAAGTTTGTACAAAGTTGTAGAATATGCCAAATGGCAAAGGGAAGAAGACAGAACACGTGATTGTATCAGCCGTTACCAGTACCTAAGCGACCATGGGAGGACGTCAGCATGGACTTCGTCCTTGGATTGCCAAGAACACAGAGGGGAAATGACTCTATATTTGTAGTAGTTGACAGATTTTCCAAGATGGCACACTTTATCCCATGCCAAAAAACAAGTGATGCAGTTCACATTGCAGTGCTATTTTTCAAGGAAGTGGTATGACTTCATGGTCTATCGAAGAGCATTGTTTCTGATAGAGATACAAAATTTGTTGGTTATTTTTGGAGAACTTTATGGAAGAAGTTGAAGACAGATCTGAAGTTCAGTTCTGCATACCACCCACAGACTGATGGACAGACAGAGGTGGTAAATAGAAGCCTGGGTAATTTGCTGAGATGCTTGATAGCATATCAACCCAAGGGATGGGATTTAGTTTTACCGCAGACAAAATTTGCATATAACAGTTCAGTCAATAAGAGCACAAATAAATCCCCATTCCATATAATATATGAAAATAGCCCAAGAAATGTGTCTGAACTAAGAAAGTTGGATAAGAGAGAAAAGTGTAGTGCCAAGGCAGAAGAATTTACAAAACATATGAAAAGTATGCATGAAGAAGTAAGGAAACAAATTATAAAAATGAATACTCAATATAAGACAAGGGCAGACTAGAAGTGGCGGTTCAAAGAGTTCGAAGTAGGAGATGAGGTCATGGTCCATCTCAGGAAGGAGAGATTTCCTGCCAAGACTTATAACAAATTGAAGATGAAGAAGTTTGGGCCATGCAAAATACTGGGAAAACGAGAGTCAGGCAATGCATATGAAGTAGAATTGCCAAGTTGGCTTGATATTTCACTTGTTTTTAACATTTCAGATTTAGTGGAATATCATGAGGGAGAAAGTGCAGAGGTACCAAGTACAAAATTTTAGAAAATTCCAGCATCTAATCCAACCATAGACGAGGTCGAGGAAATATTAGATGCTCGTGAAGGCAGAAGCACCAGAAACAAACAATATTCTGAATATTTGATAAAGTGGAAGGGTAGACCTATTGAAGATGCAACTTGGTTGTCGAAAATAGAGGTTGACCGCCTGGGTCTTCCCCTAACAAAAAAGAAGTGAGGATCACTTTTAATTTACCCCGGGTGTCTGATGCAGGAGCATCCAACGACAGTAGAGCAATCTTGCATCTTCCAAATTTTTTTTCAAAATTTTCTAAGTACTTTTCTTTAGTTTTTCCAAGGGGGAAGTTTTTGTAAAGCAAGGGGGAAGGGGTCACGAAATTGCGACATGTCGCAAAATCGTGACCTCAAAAGCTGCGACATGGCAAGGGCGAGTTTCGTCATGATATCGCGATGTCGCAATATCACGACGTCGCAATATTGCGACAATATTTTAGAGCAAGGCATAGGGGGGGAGCCCTATCGCGATATTGCGACCAGTTAAAAGCTGCCACGTGGCATGATTTTGAGACAAGGCGGAGAACATAGCAAAGGACTTTGACAAAGTGAAGGTAGAGGGGGGGGGTCGCAAAATCGTGACCCCAAGGAGCTACGGCAAGGCGAAGGTAGGTGGGGGTCACGAAATTGCGACATGTCACGATTTCATGACATGTCGTGAAATCGTGACCCCAAAGGAATACGACAAAGAGGAGGTGCTTTTGGTCATGATATCACAGCCAGGTGAAGGCACAACCAAAAGTGAACACGTGGACGACCAGGCAAGGCCAAATTTGACACGTGGACAACCACGTGTATCATGAAAGTTGTGAGGGGCACGTGTATTAAAGATATTTTGACAAGAAGAAGACAACCAAATATACATGCGGACAACTATGTGTATTTAAAACAAAGATGAGGGCCACGACCGTGCATATTTTAATTTTTGGCAAAACAACAGATACAGGTGATGGACATTATGGATGAGACAGCGGTGTAGAAGCACAATCTGACCAAGACGGCGGTTGCAGGTCAAGGGAGGTCATTAATGCGAGCTGCATGGTGGATCTGGCAAAAAATTTGAAAACTCGGTCGAGGGGAAAACAAATTTGAATTTTTGTTAGGCGGGGGCATTAATTGCCTAGAGGATCGAGGCCTCGATAAAAACTCGAGAATTGTAAGGGAAAAGGATGGCGAGTTTGAGATTGAGTGGGGAAGAACTATGCCTAGAAAGGATTGTAAGACTGTGTCAAGTAATTTATAGAAATTAATTTGAAGTGTTGTTTGTGTGAATCTCGGCTTGCCATCGTAATACATGTATCATTGCCAAGCTATTATAATACTACTATGTGGTCACAATGCTTATTTCAATCTCATCTCTCTTTCTCTCTCTCTCTACACACACACACACACATATATATATATATATATATGTATGTATGTATGTATGTAATGGTAATGATATTGATCCCCATAATAAGTATCCTAGATACTACATAGTTTTTAGTTTAATATCAACATAATTTTGAGTAAGCTATAAGAGTTTTACCTATATTATTTTGGAAAACACCACCTCCTCCATTATTTTCCATATTGCCTTTGGAATCTTATTAGTGCCTAGAAATTTCTATTTACTACAGATCAAAATAGATCCTTTATGTTAACTCCATTATCATATATGATAATTGTATGTTTCTTTAAATCCTATAACCAAGAGGACCATACCTATTTTATCACACTTAAGATACCATGCTTGTAAACATTCTACAAGAAAGGCAATAAAATGATTCTAAACTTGGGTATGATTCTAAGTTTTATAAATTATAGTATTAATTTTGACAAATATTTACAAGATCAATCCTCCATAGAATACATAATTATTTATCTTTTATATAAGTAATCCAAGATTTCATCAACTTGTTCAATATTGATCAATTTGCTCAATATTGATGGGGCTACCAATATACTCTCATTTAAGAAAAAATCCAAATTGTGTAAACAAAAGGACAATGAATTCTGAAGCAAATGATTTGATGTTTTTAGATTTTTCTTACATAAGAAACACATAAAATATCCATTATATCCTCTTGTTTTTAGAATCTCATCTATAAGAATGTTGATGGATTTCTAATCAAAGTAATGTTGATGCCTTGGAGAGGGCCTCAAGTGATCAAACATTCTTCCAAGGAAAATCATTGAGAGTAGGAAATTTTGATTACTCAAACTTCCTATATCTCAACTTGATTGAGTATTATCATATTTACATAGATTCCAAACTAACTCATCCTTATATATAAAAATAGACAAGTATATCGCTTGAAGTATGTTTTGAAGCTCATACATATTTGTTTGAGGTCCTCTTTCTCAACTAGGTTACTAGTAGAATATCATGAATTGATTATTGGAAATTATTACTCACAACAATTTAATTTTTGATATTTGAACCTCTACAAACTAAATAAGTCTAATTCATTGGTTACCATTTTGGATAAAAATAAGAGGATAAGGATTCAACCAAGCATCAAATCAAAATTTGTAGAATCCCTTTTTCTTATTAATCAACTGATATGTTTCTTGATCAATTACAAACTCTTTAATATGAAGTAATGTTCTTTCCCAATTGTTATAATCTTGATCCATGTTTTACCCCTAATTCCAAACTCATAAGTCTACAATTTCAATGTAAGCTTACCCCTGCAATATCATTTCATTTATAAACCATTTTCCACTTGCAAATAGAAAACCTAAATTTTTCTCACACCCTTTCCAAAGAAATTTTTTATCATTTTTGTCAAATTTGGATGCTTTACTTGTTGTCAACCTTGAAAGTGACATCATATATAGAGAGATAGATTTCAATGTATGATATATGAGCTACAATGTTTCTAACCATACATAAAGACTTACCTTTCCAACCTGTCAAACAATATTTTATTCTATATAAATTAAATCCCAAGGTTATTTCATCTTTTCTTATCTAAAAAAGGACTACCTAGAGATGTTAATGGAAATTTTATAAATTTAAATCAGAAATATCCACAATAATCCATTGTAAGTTTTGGGTGGTGCTAATAAAAAATAATTTGGATTATATAGAATGAACCAACTATATAACATCATTATCATAACATGATAGTATTGATTTAAATTCCATTTCCTCCTCAACTAAGAGATGACCCCAAAACAAATTATCATTAATAAATTGGAGATGAGATTTAAAAAGACTATTTATTACAACTTCAATACCGTTGATTCTACCTTCCATTTTTTCCTTTGATAAATATCTCTTTAATACCTTAGTAAGAGTAATAGAGAAAGAAGACCATAGTGGGTCATCTTATTGGAGTCTATGAGATGATATAAAGTGCTTAGCAAGGGATCCATTGATTAAAATAGAATATTTTAGAGTGTTGTAAGAACACCTATTCATTATCACAAACCTTCATCAAAACCAATTTTTGTAAAGATGTCATGTAGAAAACTCTAACAAATCCTATCATAAACTTTTTTCATATCTAATTTAACAAGTTCCTTAATTTTTTTTTTCATCTAATAAAGATAATGAATGGCATTTTATGCAATTATTGTAAGATCAATAATTTTATTACTATGAATAAAACCACTTTTTTCCTTTGAGATAATTTGCCACAATTTTTAAAGTGTCTTATAAAATATAATACAAAGACACTAGACAAAATTATCAAAAATGTCTTGTCATATTTTTTTGGTAACCAATACAACAAAGGTGACATTCATCACATTTATTATGGTTTTGTTTTCCCAATCCTCACAACCATAGTCAATATATCATTCTTCAACAAATACCATAAGTTTTGAAAGAAAATTATAAGAAATTTACTAAGGCCAAGTGCCTTATAAGGATGAAAATAGAAAAATACGTCCAAATCCTTCACAAATATTCCTCATGAAGCTTGATTCTATATTTTTTTATTAATAAATATAATATTTTATAAAATATTACATTGAGCTTATTGCAAATGTGAGACAAGAAAAGTCTCCCCAATATCGAAGAATGCTCCACAAGATCAATCACACACAAAAGAGGAAAACCCACATCATCAATATTAAGTGGTAAAACCCTACTTCAAATGAAGAAGGGAAACATCCACTATGAAGCTCACTATATTACTCAATGATTCAACAATACAAGAATGATTCAATGTTATTCAATAATATGCATCAATATGATATATCTAGATGTAGTAGACAACACCCCTATTTAAAGAGAAGCTTTTCTACTACAACCCTAAAATTGCCCTAATATTATCACAATCTTATCTTGATATGTGTGACAAATATTATCACAATATTATCTTAAGATGTGTGACAAATATTATCACAATCTTATCTTGAGATGTGTGACAAATGACATCCATCAAATATTAAAAAGTGATTGGTTACTTTTTAATATTTGCTAGAAAAAGGGAAATAACTTTTTCCCACAAATTAAATATTCCTAACACCCTTATTTTATTTATTAATTGGGTGGGAATATTTTTACATAAAATAGAATTATTTTCTAATTCAAATATTATTCTTTAAACTTTATATTTTAGTCTAAGAATAATTTACACAATGTTGCATTACATATTCCAACATCTTTCATATATTCTAATAGAATATATTTAAAATAATTAATCTCATCATAATATTTTTTTGTTCATTTGTAACAACCCCACCTATTATTAACTGTAACAAACCACTTTTGTTACTTAACCTCATTGATGGACTAATAATTTTTTTTTAAACATTAACACATAAATGTATCCCTCTTTAATTTCTTATCACAAGGTATACCACAATTGAGAACTAGTCACTGCAGACGACACTCAAGTAATCAGGATTAGCTAGATCCTTTATTAAATTATACAAGTACCTTGAAGCCTAGATACCTACACCTCCATGGTGGGATATCTAGTACTTAGTTCTTAATAAAAAAACTAGCTAATTAAGGTATTTATAACTTCCCATGGTAAATAGCTTGCCCACCTGATCCTCCCATTCAAGGTGCCAACACAAAACTTGTGAAGATACTCCACACCTTTATGGTAGGATATCAAGTCCAAGATTTCCCACTTAGGACCTTCCCAAAGCTAACCCACTTTTGGGAACCCTCTAGGTTACACCACATAAAGTATTCAATTGCAAGGATAATTGAGTGTTGCCTACCGCAACTCTCCTCAATTAATGAAATCATCATAATTTTTGGATTAAAATAATGCATTAAGAGTCTCTACTATCAATAATAACTTCTAAGAGATCTACCCTTAATTTCCATTCTTAAATAAGAAACTTAAAGAATCATTCCTAATTTATAAATAACGGAATCACATAACCATTGAGAAGTCTATCCACTTCTTAAATAATTGAACGCATGTAACACTATCAATTAATCATTTAGATAAACACAAGCCAAAAGCTATCTAAAACAACACAAAGATATTTTAAAAAACCATTACATGGCTATACGTTTATTAATAACTCAAGGTTAACACTTAATAATTCTAAGACCCTACATAAAAGGTAATCAAGTTCTACTTTTTAAGTAGCAATAACAATTACATCATTACAATGGATCTTTCTTTAAGATTACATCTAACATTTACAATAAGCTTCAAATATTTGGCCTCACCAGACTAAACACTTGTCCCTTTCTTGGTGATTTCAATAAAAGGTTTAAAATAATTGTGGAATAGTGGTTATAGGGGGGGGGGAGGAGTGGGGTGGATTCTAGACGAGAAAACACAGAATATTATAGGGGCCAAAAAAGGGAAAACTCCTCTCCCTATTTATGGGGGCCTTTTATTTATAAAAATAAAAAAAAAAAAAAACATTTACAATAAGCTTCTCGTTAAATTAGAGCTTTATTACATAGATCTACAAAACTTTCATAAGCCTTTCAAAAAAAATTGTATGAAGTGAATGTCTTCTAGTTCCTCCTTTCTGGTCTCTTCTTGTACGATGGTGGTGATTTTAAGGGATAAAAATGACTCTTGTACTCATGAATATGCAACTGACATATGATAAAAAATACTCTAATTTATAACATATGCACAAACCATGAAATATATCCACAAGCATTTAATCAAACTTTCATATCATCAAAAAGGAAATCCCAATATTTCCAAAAGAATGGATTCCCCATCCATTCTTCCCCAAATAATCATTTCTTAGAAAAGTATAATCCTTCCTTTTTACCAACTATTTTTGCAAAACAACCTTAAGTGAACCACAAATATTTCACAAAGAACATGCTTTTAATACATTAAGAATTTTTTTATAATATTTCACAAAGCAACTAACTTTCTTAACAACCATTTTTCACATAGCAAATTCAAGAATGAATCTCATAACTCCTTCAAGAATGGATCTCTTATGAATTACTTCCAAAACATAATGCCAATTTAATGATCATAAAGGTGCATAGCAATATCACAACTTTTTCCAATCAATTCACATAACAATAATTTCCATTTATTCTAATCCATTGAGTGCATCCATTACTTAACCAAGAATAGATTCACTATCTATTCTCTCCCATAAGCAAGATCAATACTTGTTGGTTGGAGAATTTGTATAATGGAAAGGTTTGTATGCCCACAAACCTTGACCAACATTGAATTACCAAGGAGCTCATGAAAACTATAGCGATCAATCTCTAGAAGAGGTCGATTCCTTGAAGGCCTAGCTAACTATGCCTAAATACAAGGGGAAAATGGTGTTGAAAGAGATAAAAGAGGATAAAGATAGAAATTACAGTGGTACAAATTAAAAAACATCAAGACATAAGAAAGAACAAGGATCACACATCTAAACAATCAACTCCCTAATAGACTAACTGCTTTGCAATCAATTACAAAACATTAATTTTAAATATATTGTATCTTTATTAGACCACAAATTCTAGATAAGTGAATGAGTACAACAGAAATCTAGAATTAGAATTAACACCATAAACATTTAACATGCTTAAATTAGAAATAAGCGATCATCAATACATACATGCTTTGAAAATGAATTGAACCAGAGGCTAGACAATAGTCAATTTGTATTAAGATGCAAGTAATCCATCTATACATATGAATTGTAAATGCCTAAGATCCGATCCATTTTCCTTTTACATCCTTGTATATATAGGCTCATTTACAATCTCATAATTATCAAAATTATAATTATTTAGAATGGATTGTTGTTATATCAAAGGGAGTGCCAATTGGCTGGACTATTCAAAAGTATGGCCACTCCAACTGCCTCATCATGACCTACTAATTTGACCAAAATATGTGCTATGTTGAGTAGTGATCCTGCTACTTGTATCTGATTCGTTGATCTTCACTGATTATTTTTTGTTAAGCCACCCTATATATTATGTGATGGCCATGAACACGATCATGCTATCAATATTCTTCTGATAGGTAATATCAGTAGACAAGTATCCTAATATGATGGCATTACTCATGTAGGTGGTCCAACATTGGATTTGATTGAGCCAACTACAAAAATTGTGATATCATGATGTCAGGCATCTAGAACCCTAGTGCATCTTGGTCGGTTATGAAACTTTTGGCCATATTAGTATTTACCTTGCTTATGATCCCACATTCTCTAGTATCAGGTCAGGGTTTGGGTACTCATCCAAGTATTGACTAGGCAAAAATATTTTGAGCATCTAAAATTGGATCTTAGCAATAGGCCAAAGATTTGGTATCCGCTTTGGCTCCAATCAAGTATAAATTATATCACATTCTCTAGATTGGCTTTGAATATTTGAGTGGATAATTTGCAACCCTCTAGATTTATGTTAGGTCCAAATCCTTCGATGACATTGAAACTTAGCATATTTTTTCAATGTGACCTCTTTTTGTCATGGGTCAGGTATTCAGTACCTTGCTAGGCTCTAGTTGGTCATGATTCCTCTGGTACTTCTTGGACTTGGTAATTTCTCTGTATTCATGTGCCAAAACTTTTAGACCACCTTGAGCTCCAATTGGTTATAAAACTTTCAGTCTCCCTTGGATAGGTCAGACATCTGGGACCTTATCGAGTTCTGATCGAGTGCAATTATTTCTACCACTACAAGCTCCTTAGTTGGGATAGATATTCGAGCCTTTCCCTAGACTCGATGAAGGAAAAAAAATTAGCCTCTCTTAGGCTTGGTAGATTCGAACTCCTTGGTCGGGTGGGGTCTTCGGGACTAATCCGAGCATCAATAAAGTAAAAAACTCGTTATCATCTCCATACTTAGCCAAGTTCACACTAAATACTTTTATGATGCACAGTATATAGCACTTTCTTATCAAAGTGCATGTGGGTAGTGGTCAAAAACACCCATAATATTGGTGGCTCCTAGGGGATTTTTATCTCATAAAAAGTGGAGGACCTAGGTCGATGCTGCTTGCAACTGAGGGATCTATGATATAGCATCTTTGGCCTTTACCATAATTTCACTTGCAATGTTCCTCATTCTTCACTCCTTCCCTATCAGAGCAAGATATATTCCATGAGTCATAAAGGATACCTTCCTAATGTATCTTAAAATAAGCAAGTATGTTGAGCCTGATTGTATGACAAGTCATTTCATCATGATTTGAGATCTAGGCAAATATTATATTAGTACTTACACTGGTGCTTATTTGATCCTCAACACTTGTTTATTTGATGGCATTCATCCTTATTGATCCCTTCATAGTTCATTTGTTTGTGTTGTTCCATTGGGATTCGAAGTCATAAATTTTGTAAGTACTACAAACTTCAATTGTACAAGAAATATATGTAACATCCCCTCTATTTTATTTAAATATCTACTTAGAATAAGATACTATTGAAGAAATTTGTGAATGCGGGTGTAGGTATTTATCCTCGATAGGCAGGATGGACAAGTTTAGCACCCACCCCTACAGGAGACAATGGTTGCATGTGTCAGGTAAGGTGGGCTATGATATCGTGCTTTATGCACCATGGCCTATGGTCATGTTGCCTACTAAATGCATTAGGTTACCATTACGCATATGTTTTAGCTAAGTGCATTATGCTCATTGGGTGAAGTTAATTTATTAAAAAATACAAATATCCATATTTAAATAATAATTATAATAATAATAATAATAATAATAAAATAAGTTATTTTATAAAAAATTTAATGCTAAATAATGTATAATAAATAAAGTTATTTTAATGCTAAAGAATGTAGATTAAATAAAATCCATATAATTGTGAATGAATTTAAAAGTAACATTTTATGTCTCTTTATCGGATGAGCAAACCTTTACAACCTAGAAGTCCATTGAGGTAATCTTTGCATGACTCTATTCTATGCGTCACCATGAAATTATACATAATTTCTATAAAATGAAGGATAAGTTCAACTCTAAGCATCCGGTATGTGAAATCTTTGGTTGTGTGTGTTTGTTTTCTACTTGTGATCGTTTGCATTCTAGAAGCATTACAAAAAATTGGGTGGCCAGCTAGTAGTCATCATTTGCTTGACACCAGGTTGGCCTATACTTACTTCATCAGTCTAATGTTAAGTGTGTTGCATGATCTAAACCCTAGAATGAATATTGTACACACTAATTTGTCAATATGCTATTGTGAATGATTGGGTTTGTGTATTCCGCTTGCGCATTCTATCTTACCATAAATAAATCACTTGTATTTCTTTATTGGCTCATAATAATCCATGAAAATTTTAAATTGTGGTGAATGACATTACATAATTATAAATCTATATGCATAGTTAGAAAACCATAACTTTCTTGAGTGATGATAATAGTAGTTGATTTGTGTCCATGGATGTTGTAAATTAATTGTTGAAATGGTGCATAATGTCTACCTACTACATTAATATTTTCATGTAAATAGTTGCATCCATTATAGGCCATGTTGACCCAATAAGCTTACAACCATATTACTCTTCACCATGACGAGAAAGGTGAAAAGTGACTTGCTAGACTATTAGCTTGCTTTGGATTTGTATGGGGATGTACTATGTCAATCTAGAAGGTTATGGTCGGCTTCTGCCATATACATGATTAGTAATTCATATTTTTAATATAATAAAGTGGCCATATATCATCATGCTACCTTTATATTTATAAGGTAAGGGTGTATTTTGAATCATATATCCATTGCTTATGTGTTGAAGCCTTATGTCAATAGTAGCGAGATTATAGAGGTATTTGAAATATTGATTTTGCTATATATGAGAATAGAGATATAACATCCATATTTTTATTATTTAGTTTTATATGGAATGTCATTTAAATTATTCATTTAAACAAAGTCCTAAAAACCTTCTTTCGTTTTACTTCAAATAAGTGAATGTTTAACTATACAAGCCATAGCTCTTTGTCACTTTGTCATTATTTAGTCTCTATGTTGTAAAAGAAAGGATTTCAAATGATTAGTACTTAGAGAGTTTTATATAATTTGAATGTTTATTAAAGCCAAGCCTGTAAATAGATTTTTACCTTCTTTGTTTGTGCAATCTTGGTTTTTTTTTTTGATAAGAGAAAACACTACTTTATAAACCATTGTCACCAACTTTGGCCTTAAACTTGTATTAAAACCCGTGCAATAGTAAAATAAGGATAAATTTTACCAGTCGCCTTTAAATTTTTAAGTTGTGTTCACTGACAAAATTTATTTTGGTTTGAGGGCAACTTGCCACTAGCATTGATGGTATCACACTTCAAAGAATCCCTAAGCTAAGATGACCCTTAAAAATATAACCTTTTGGTGAATATTTTCATTGAGTTTTTGAAACGTGAAAAATAATTGTAAACATAAAGTACTGTTGAATAGGAAAGTAAAATATATATAAGTTCACCACGTACTAGTGAGAATTATTTTATAGTACTCCTTGTAACCCTTCATCAGTGACAGGAACATTAGCTTTGTAATAATACATTTATTAACTTTTGGTTTCCTTGTTTCCTTATCAATTTAAAACTTTGCTTAAAAATTAGAATGAAGAAAATAGTATTTATCAGAGTCGAACTTACCTTCTTTTATATGTGTGCATATTGTAGATATATATTTTTTAATATAAACATAGAAAAACTTGATCGTTTACCTTAAATATATATGAAAAACTTTAGTTATATGAAACATGGATACCACATGGATCATGAGCTAGAAGTGGTTTTAATAGATTTTATGATAGCAAAAAATGAAATTGTCTTCTATTTTAATAGGTAGTTATAGTTCAAAATTAAGGAAATTTTTCTTTATTTGTTGACTATTTATTAATGAAATCTCAAGTTAGAATTTATGTTTTAAAATTATTCTTTTGTCATTATCTATAACAAAGTGTAGACACCAAAATCTAGCCACTTGTCCTCCACCCATGCTTTCCTGCCATTTCCACCACCAAAACATAGTCATTTGCCCTCCATCCTAGCTTTCCCACCATTTTTGCCTATTATATATATATATATTTAAATAATAATATTTTATATATTTAATAAATATATATTTATATAAATAAATCAATCCCAGCCATCCAATTTCATTTAATCTCATCCGTCCATTCACCTCAATCCATGCCACACCCTAAATTTAATATCTACCCTTAGATGTGCTTTAATCTCAGCCACACGATTAGTGTCATTGAAACCCTAGCATGCCCTAGGTTGGATTATAAATAGGAGCCATTTTGATGGCTCAACCCCTAAGTTTTTCTTGAGTTTCTAATCCCAATCTGAGTTTCTAAGTTCTTAAGTCCCTAAGTTCCTAAGTTTCAAATGCCTTAGAGTTCCAACCTAGCCTTTGTGCCCTAACCCCACTCCATCCATCATATTCCTTGTTCCCTCGCTCACCATCACCGCCACCGCATCCCTTGCCTTCATCAGATCTACTTCTACAGAATCCTCCCTCATCCCAGCAGGCCTTCGAGCACTTTCTATCAGCCAGGGGCACCTCTTGGGCACCTCCCTACCAGTCCAAGCACCCATCAGTATTTCTTAGCGCCCCACAGTATTTTACGTAAGCCTTCTAAAACCCCCTAGCCTTTGAGCGATGCTAGGGCACACCTTCACCATCGACCTACAACAGATCCAACCATCAATAGACAACAAGCAAGGAGCAAGGTAAATCTATTTCATTTTGTTATATTGAATATCTTTAGATTGTTCACATTCCATTTATCTATAGCTAGGGTTTTATTTATTTTTTAGGGTCTCACACAATGGAGCCCTCACTTTTATTACTAACTCTCTTTTTATTTGTGTGCAGATTAGATAATTCATCATAACATTGGACAACTAATTAAGTTAGAGTGGCCCAACATTCCGATATCAAAAGCCCACTCACACTCTATTTGGGAGGAACAATTGAAGACACCACCATTTGTTGTAGCTAGGGTTTCAGAGAACCCTAGCAATATTTGTAATAATTGTATCAAAAGGATTCTTAAATCCACTATTGTAACAACAAAGTTTTTAGGCTCCCCCATTTAATATAAATCTTATTTATTGTGCAATATCTTGTTATTTGAATTCTATTTTATTTAGCATTGCTTGGTGTCATTTTTTAGCTCTACAAATGGTGATCATGGTGGGACCCCCTAAGGGTTTCATTTTATGATTTATCTTGAATTCTAACTTGTTGTTTGTTGTCTTATTTTGTAGATTTTTAGAAGCATGAATCACACATTTTTCACTAGATCTAGGGTTTCTGAAAGTTTATAGAAGTTGTAGAGAGTGCGAAGTGCCTAGAAATGCTCGAAGGTCATCCAAAAATGCCTAGGTGCATTTCAGAAATACCCAACTATATTTTACAATGATTTGGAACAAATACATAGGCTATCCAATAAGTCCACTATCTAAAATCCAAGTTTTCTATTTTACGTATTTTGGGTTCTTTGATGTATTTTTTAGATTCTAAGCATAAAATGAACAATCATTAAGTAATATAGAAAATAACTCATTTTAGTTTGCATTTTAGGTTTCTTTTGCATCCATTCACACATTCTAATTAGGGTTTATATTTTTAATGTATTCACAAATATAAAATGTTGCATTTTGATTGCATTTGAATTGACAATCTGCATAAATTAGAGTTGCATTTTAGGGTTAGAAGTACCTTCTTTTATTTATCTAAGTAGGAACATCATTAGGGTGCCAAGAGTATTCCTACCATTGGGTGATTCCAGGCAGAGGGGTGGATGAACCCTCCGATTGTCTTTAGACAAGGGGTCTTAAGCGGTGTACTTCACACCCTTTGGAGAAATTGGCATTCTCTTGTTGGATTCTAATTTAGATTTATGAAATTAGTTGCTCCTAACATTGTTTGTCCACATTAATAAATAGAAACTTTAAAAGGAATAATTCACACACAACACATTTCACTCAAAATAGTAGTGGTTGGATTTCATCACCAACCATTGCTTGAGATTCGGTGATGGTGGCATTCATCTCCATCCACCAATCTCTACCCATAGAAACCATAGGATACCCCCAAGCAAACTTGTTGGATTTCATCACCAACAAGAATCTCGTTGCCCTATCTTCACCATAGTTTTTACCTTTGTTTCATTAAGCAAGATTAGAACATCAAAACACACAAGACTGACACTTAAAATGAATACACATTAAAAGGAGATAATCAATGAACAAGGTAAGCCACATTGGTTGAAACTTAGCATTGGTTGTTTGTTTCTTTTTGCTCCTTAAAGATTTTAGTTTTGTGTTACATTTGATATTTTAATCTATATTTTGATTTATTTTCTTATGGTATTAACTAGAAACCAAAAGAAAGCTATAAGTCAAGATAACTTAATGGAACCTTCATCCACCTTCCCCACCACTTCTGTGGTAGATTCCCTGAATGTGACATAGGCAGATTTATCTATAGGTCCCTCACATTCCTTACCATCCACAACCTTCCATATGGCCATGCCCCAAGAGGAGTCAACCTCCCCTACCATAGACAACCACATTACCCATATAGACATGGCAAGAGTAGAAGCTTTCATGAAGTCTTCTAGTTATGTCTTAGAGTCCATTCCCAATTCACCTAGATAGGATTCTACTTTACAACAAGAGCCTATTTATTCCCAACCCCCATCCACCTTTACCTAGGTGTATACTAACCTTATTTTTGAGGCATCAGTTGCACCTTCATCCCATATGTCCATTCCCCAACCTTCATGTGCTCCTAGCACCTCATATACCTCCACTTACACCAACCCCTTGTATGAAGCACATGTCAATTTTGCTTCACAAGTTCCAGCCTCACAAGTTGCCATACCTAGTGTAACTTGTACCCAAGCCACATCTTCCATACCATATACCTCCATACCCTTAGCCTCTGATAGAGATATTAGTGAGGCATGGGAACACCTAAACAAATTGCTTAGACAACATCAAAATGCTCAACAACAAGTACAGGTAAACCCTAAGCCTTTACATAACTCTACTCAGACTATCCTTGTCAACCAGGGTCCATCATGGGCACCACAGTCTTCTATGGTTTCTATCCCTATTCCCCCACCAAGCCATACCATTACCCATCCTATTCCCATTGGCCAGCCTAGCCATAACCTTCATCCATCAACATCATTCCATAATTCCCCATATTTTCATCAACAATCTCCCATTCATCAAATTCCATCAAATTCACCTAGCCATCAATACCAATCTCCTCATCATTTAGTCACTCCACAACATTTCTCCACTCCACCACAAACTCATCAAGTAATTCAAGGCTTCCACATTCCTAAGGAAGACCCTCGAATTAAGGCCATGCAAAAACAAATAGATCAATTGATGCAATTTACTCCTAGTTTTTCAAACTAGAAACCAACCTTACACCAATTGATCAATCAACCAATTCATCCTTCGATACCATCCCCACCATATCCGATAGATTTTATGATACCCAAGTTTGAAAAATTTAAGGGAACTGAGGATCCCAAAGAACATGTGAGCACCTTTGTTCATGCATGCTTTAGAATTCAAGATGATAATGCTCTCATGCTTCAAAATTTTCCTCAAACATTAGGAGGGGATGCCATAGAATGGTACAATCAATTGCCAAGCCATAGTATTTATACTTTTGAGCAATTGATTGATCAATTCTTTGATCATTTCATCCTAAATGTTAAAAAGAAGATCTCATTATCTGATGTCTATGCTTTAAGGCAACATGATGATGAATCTATCTATGATTTTAGAAACCGTTGGAGGGTTATCATCACTAAATTGCCATTCACCCTACCAATGGATGAGCTAATTAAGTTATTCACCAAGAGTTGCTTAAAACCTATCTCTTGGATGCTCCAACTATGAACTTATCAATCATTTGAAGAAGCTTTAGCTCAGGCTAGTGTCATTGAGGATATCAAAATCCAAGAAGGCATATTAAAGCCTAAAAAGAAAGAATGGCAAAATAAGGGCCAATACAAAAGCAACTATTTAGGCCAACAAAAATCAACATAGGCTACCCCAACCACCCAATCCAATCAAGTCAATCAAGTGGTCATGAGCCAACCGATAATGGCTCAACAACAACATGTGCAACAAACACCACAACAAATTTCATATCATGTGGTCCCCTCAACAACACAAGCTCCAATAGTTCAGAACATAGTGCCAACTATGGAAAACCATCCTCGATGATAGTCTATCCAACAAAATCACCAATATACCCCATTAGCCGAGTCATATGCCTCCCTTTTTAGAAGGTTGTATGAGACAAATAAACTTGCTTTGCCCGAAATTAGACCGGATGATCCCACCAAATATGGTAAAAATTATCGAGAACACCTATTTTATCCTTATCATAGGCAAAATGGGCATGACATCAACAATTGCCATGTGTTTAAAAATATAGTCCAAGACCTTATTGACTTGGGGGCGATCAAGCTTGATAATCCCCTCACTCAACAAAACCAAAACCTTGGTATATTTCAAACACCACTTCCTCATCACGAGGAGGTGCAACCAAATGTAGGGGGAGCTAACACTAAAACTCCTCCTAACCAAGTCAATCACATTCAACAATACCAAGGGTTTGTAGGGGCCATTCATGTGGTCACTAGAGGTCAAAGGAATAACCAACAAAGGCAACCACCTCAAGCAAGTGTGTCACAACCTTCTACATCGCCACCCATCCAAGTTTCCCCTAATCCTTCATCACCCATCCATATCCCTAGCCAATCGAATCCACCAAATCCACCCATCAATCATCCACCTCGACCAGTCATCTCATTGAGTAGCCGATTAACTACAAGTCTAAAAATGGCTTCCACCAAATTATCAATCTATGAGTTAATCCAACAATCTCCTCCACATCGTGAGGCATTAATGGATATTTTGAAATCCATCAAATTACAATCACAAGATCCTAATGCCTTCAACAACTTTGTGGGGAGCATCCAAACATGCATGGAGCCTTCCATAACATTCTATGACTTTGAGATTAAGCCAATCTCATCAGAATCCATAGACCCTCCATTGCATATCATGGCTCTAATTGACAAGAAGCCTTTTAAAAGAGTCCTAATTGATACCGGTTCCTCTATCAACATCATCACCACATCCGCTCTTCATCATTTGAACCTTCCTCCATCTCACATCACCAAGTCATCCTTCACCCTCAAAGCATTTAATGATGCTTTGTGTTCCATAATTGGCACTATTATTTTACCCATCGAAGTAGGGGTTAAAATGTTGCACACAATGTTCCACATCTTGGAAGGATCCATGGCATACAATGTACTCCTTGGAAGACCTTGGATGAGGGAAATGAGATGTGTCCCTTCAATACTACATCAATGTTTGAAATATGTTCATGAGGGATAAGTACATTGCATACCGACAGACGTCGAGCCATTTAAGTATTGCAATTTTATCTCAAATCCTTATGAGTCCATGCTCCCTTCCACTCACCTTTTTATTTCACCATCATCCAATCCATCCACCACTTCACCAATCTCTTCATCAAAGGATCCCATTCCTGAAGAGCTCCCTATCACCAACCCTCATCAAGCTTCCACATCCCCATCATCTTCATCAGTGACTACATGCACATGTGGTCACAGTCAATCCACATCATCAACATCATTGCCATCCACTTCATCATCATCATCCATTCAACAACCTTCCCAAGCCAATCCATTGCCATCACCTAATGTTTCACAAGTCGAATTGATAGATTGTGAGATACCTCCATCTTCACCATTCCTCGAGCCATCACCTGACCATAATCCTTCCATGTCATCCCAAGTCGAGGTCCACCTCACTAATCCTGGTATTGGTGAATACGTGGTCCAAGACATCACCATCACACCCCTCACCATCCCTAGTGCTAAGGATTTTGATCACCCATGTGACCCACCTTTAGCAATAGGAGCAGTCTATAACATGGGTTCAACTCCAAATAGCATAAATTTTGTATATGGGGGATTGATTCTTCATCAAGTCCAGCTCCCATAGAAGAACCCAAAGAACCAAAACTTGCCAACATTCCAAACATGATGGGATTTCCATATCGATATTTCCACATAGTCAATTGGCAAGGCCATGGCCTAGGATTGCATGAACAAGGAGTGCATCAACCTATCGATGTTCCATATCAAGAGGTGCATGACCATTCAGGTCTAGGCTACCACCCACTTTCCACCACCTCTTCTCTTGAACAAGCCTTCCAAAGGCTTAATCTCAATTCAGGAGAAGAAGCCCTCCATCTCGATAATTTTGATGATGAAATCTATGAAGAATTTGAGCTTATGTCGATAATTTTAGATGAATCTGAAGAAGAATCGGAGCCCATCATTCCCCATACCGAACAAGATGAGTTTTATCTCAACATGTTCCCCATCCATGAGCCCATATTTCACTTGCTTCTTCCACAAGAGTGAGTCACCCCTACCGGTGAACCACCACCTCCATTCCATTAAGCCATTCCATAAGCCAAATTGTAACATATGTACATAACACAAAAATAGTGGTTTTCACCACTACAAATCAAAAATCAACAAAAACATGTTTTCTTTTTAGCATTGCATGTATATATCATTTAGTAAAATGCATTTTGTGTTGATTGTTGTTGTTCAGGTTAACCAAGCTCCTAGCACCGATTCTTAGGTTCCATCCATTCCATCCAACCTTGTCCACCTTGCCCATAAGTCAACATGAATCCTATTGATTTATTCACCCCACTCCATAATCCATACGATCCAGCTAAGCCAATTCCAATTGACATAAGCCTTATTGATATGGACCGGATTTCCTCACCTCCATCCTTTGCCAAATTTGTCTTATCCGAGGAATTGTTAAGGGCTTCCACCAACTACATTCCTCCATCCCCTCCACCTTCACCTTCACCTTCACCTTCGGATCCCGAGGTTTTCTAGGAAGAAATAGATGAGGATAAGCCAGAAGAGTTTGATGACATCTTAGATGATATTCATCTGATCCCTACACCCCATCAACTTGAGGAAGGTTCCCACATGTCTATTGAAGATACCATCGATGTGGACCTTAGTTCAGACAAAGACAATCCCCAAATTGTCAAGCTTGGCAAAATTTTATCACCCGATGAACAAGAGCAATTTATTGCTCTCCTCAAGAGGAAGAAGGGCATATTTGCATGGTCATACAAGGACATGCCTAGTCTTGACCCTAGTTTGGTTGTCCATAATCTCACCTTACAACCTGATGCTAAGCCGATCAAACAAAAACTTAGGAGAATGCATCCTACCATGGCCCTCTTGGTAAAAATAGAGCTTCAAAAACTCTTAGACGTGAACTTCATAGTTCCTATCGACTATCCTGAGTGGCTCTCAAACATGGTACCCATTCGTAAGCCTAACGGGGTGATACACGTATGCACTAACTTTTGAGATCTTAACAAAGCGTGTCCTAAGGATGACTTCCCTCTCCCAAACATTGATACTCTTGTCGATACCTATGCTGGCCATGAAATGCTTTCACTCATGGATGGTTTTTTAGGATACAACCAAATTCGAATAAATCCTGATGACCAACACAAAACAACATTCACTACACCTTGGGGAACTTTTTGTTACAAGGTGATGCCCTTTGGCCTCAAAAATGTAGGTGCCACTTATCAACGTGCCATGACATACATTTTCCATGACTACATGCATAATATTATCGAAGACTATGTGGATGATCTCTTGGCTAAATCCAAAACTTGACAAGAACATATTGGTGTATTGGAGAAAGTTTTTGACCGACTCCTAGAGCATAATGTAAGGTTGAATCCCAAGAAATGTGTCTTTGGTGTTACCTCAGGAAAACTTCTAGGATTCATTATCTCCAAAAGAGGCATTGAGGTGGACCCTAACAAGGTCAAGGCCATCATGGAGATGCCTCCCCCAACTAACTTAAAGGAATTGCATAGTTTACAAGGAAATATTCAATCAATCCATCATTTTATTGCGCAACTTTCTGACAAATGTAGGCCATTCAATCACCTACTACAAAAGGGGGTGCCATTCTCTTGGATAGATGAATGTCAAAAAGCCTTCGATGACATTAAGCAATACCTAGCTTCTCCGCCAGTCTTAGCTCCTCCTCATCTAGGGGTCCCATTTTATCTTTATATCTCAGAAATGGACTTTGCATTAGGGACAATGCTTGCACAAAAGAATGAACAAAATTGAGAGCAAGTTGTCTACTACATTAGTCGAACATTGGTAAGCTATGAAACTAAATACGCTTATGTAGAAAAATTGTGCTTAGCAGTGGTTTTTACCACTAAGAAACTTTGACATTACATGCTTAGCCACACAACTTATGTCATAGCTAGAGAAAATCCTCTGCGTTACATGATGTCCCGCACTTACAATAATACCCGCACCGCTAAATGGATAATGCTCCTCACTGAATTTGACTTGGAATTCATTAGCCAAAAATCCATTAAAGGTCAGGTAATAGCCGATCAACTTGTGGAAGCTCCACTACCTAGTGATCATCCTTTGATTATTGAGCTCCTAGATGATTCGGTATTTGTTATCACTGAGCAAGAAGAAGATGTCATTCTAGAGGAAGATGTCGATATCACATTATTCTTTGATGGCTCTAAGTGCATGAAAGGTCAAGGTGTTGGAGTCGTATTTCACACACCATAGGGGGTACCTATCCCCTTGTCATTCAAACTAGACTTCCAATGCACAAACAACACTGCAGAGTATGAAGCCTTAATCTTAGGTCTTCAATCAGCTATAGCTATGAGCATTAAGCGTATTAGGATATTTGGTGATTCTCAACTTGTCATCAAGCAAATCAATGGAGAATACCAATGCAAAGAACCTACCATTAAGCTTTATCATGAAGTAGCAATGAAATTGCTCTCTAAGTTTGATTGGTATGAAATCAATAGCTTGCCATGTTCGACTAATAGATTTGTAGATGCGATGGCCTCCCTTGGATCATTGATTCCAAAAGACTCATTTGGAGAGGTACAACCCCTTATCATTTCAACGGTCTCTAAATCTGCAATTTCCCGTGTTGAGTCAAAAGATGAAAAGGATGTTTGCTTTATCCAATCAGATTCATATGAGCCTTGGTCAAGCCAAATAGTAGCCTTTCTCAAGTTTGGAACACTCCCATATGACATGTCTCGAACTACCAAACACACTTTCAAGAAAAAGGTAGCTCATTTCATTCTTTTGGGGGACGTGTTGTATAAACATGGTTATGATGGAGTCCTCCTTCATTATCTCGAGTCTAGTGAGGCTCAAAGAGCCATAGTTGAAGCCCATGATGGTACTTGTGGTGGTCATTTTAGTGGAATGGCCATTGCAAAGTGTATTTTATGCATGGGTTATTATTGGCCCATAATGGAATGTGATTGTTGCACATATGTTAAACATTGCAAAAAGTGTCAAGAACATGCTAATTTAACTCATGTACCATCACAAGCCTTACAACCTATTCAAAGCCTTTGGCCCTTTTCACAATGGGGCCTAGATCTAATTGGAAAAATTTCACCTCCTTCCTCGAGACAACATACATTCATCATCACAACCACTGAATACTTCACAAAGTGGGTTGAGGCAATTCCTCTAACCAGCATGATAGGACCTAGAATTGTGGAGTTTATACTTCATCATATCATTTGTCATTTTGGTATCCCCTCAAAAATCATTTTAGACAATGGCAAGTCTTTCAAGAACAAGGATGTTCGAGCACTTTGCGAGAAATATAACATTCAACATAGTTTCTCGACTCCTTATTACCCACAAGCAAATGGACAAGTTGAAGCTTCCAACAAGACCTTAATTGCTATTCTCAAGAAACTTGTCAAAGAAAATCATAGAGATTGGCATACACAAATTCCCTTGGCATTATGGGCTTATCGAACAAGCATCCGCACGCCTACAGGGGCAACACCATTTTCATTGGTCTATGGAGCCGAAGCAATCATGCCTCTTGAGCTCGAGATCCCTTCCTTGCAAATTTCTTTGTAGGAATTCATAGATGATGACACTGCTAGACAAGCACATCTTGACCAACTCACACTTCTTGATGAGAGGTGAGTCAATGCTTTAGAGCATTTACGAGTTTATCAAGACCACCTCAAACGTGCTTACAATACCAAAGTTCATCTACATGAATTCCAAGTAGGAGATCTTGTCCTTAAAGAGAATCAACAAAACACCAATGCATTACCGCATCTTCATGATAAATTCATGGCTAATTGGTTAGGTCCATACATTGTTACACAAAGAGTGGGTAATGGTACTTATAGGCTTGCCAGTCTAGAGGGAGAGGAAGAACCCGAACCACTTAATGTTATACACTTGAGAGCATTCTATGCATGATTTATACTATATATATATATATACATGGCTAATACACAAAAATATTTGCATACATTTCATTCATAACATTGCATTTCACTTGCATCTACATTCCAAAAACAATGCATTCACCCACATTTCATTCATTTCACATTTCACAAAATTGCATGTCATACATTGCATTCACATCCACATTTCACATTTCATATTAGGGATCATTTATTAAGTTTAAGGTCTTAATTGGTCCAACAAAAGTCATGTTGCCTTAATCAGGGGCACCTTCACAATGTCATCCACACAATTCCACTAAATCAAATTGCCATTAGCACAAACCACATTCATAAATCCTAGGTGTTTTCGGTCACTCAACCACTCCTAGTGTTTTAAGAAACCTCCAAAATACATGTCGAGTTCATTTTAGGACCATTGCACATATAAACTAAGAAAATCTTGAGTTTTGGGAATTGACTCCAAAACATTCTTGAACCAAACACAATTTCACATCTTAAAAACATCTTGTGTCAAAGAGGGATAACACCATACTTGGTATGAACCTTGAAGTGAAAAGGGTCATCCTTGCTAGTCCCATCATGCAACATAGTCCATAAAAATAGTGGTTCTCACCACTATCACAATTCCAAAAATAAAAGAAAGAGTAGGGAAAAATCCCTAACAAAAACTCTAAATCTTTTACATCACACACCACTGATCAATTGGGTTGTAAGGATCATACTACATTTCTAGTCAGACGGTTAGGTAGTCATCCCCAAAACTTAAGAGATAAAAAAAAAAGTCATGGACTATGGAGTTAGCCTCCACCGGAGCTATAGACGCTTGAATGGAAGTGGAGTACGCTCATGCATGGTGACATGTCTCTTTTAAAAGAGACCTCTGACCGCTCATACGGACAAGCTAGCTTCTTGGTTTCATCCATAACAGGTTTACCCAATTTACTCAAGATGAGTTAATGAACTCACTTGCACACACATTGGTTCTTGATTGTCTAGGGTCATTACCATGCTCTTGATTCGGTAAATGAATTCACTGCACACACATTTGGTCCTAGAAGGATTAGGCAGTTTTAGTGAGTTTGTTTGATACCACTAGGATGTTTGAGTCTCTACAAAATTAGTATTTCCATATCAACATCCATATCCTCTTCCATATCAACATCCATATCTTCTTCCATGTCAACATCCATGTCATTTCATAAGTCATCTCATCCCATATGCCACCAAGTTTAGTGCCCCTGATTAAACAACAATGCTAAAAAAATGGCCAAGAAAATATCTAAACTATAAATGATCATTAGCACATGCCACCTTGCATTAATCATCCATAACATATCATATGCATTAATCATAAACATAAACATCAAAAGCATTCACACAAAAATATAACACAAAAGGTAAAATCCATGTATATATATGTATAAATGAATGCCAAAAGGCTACATACAATGGAGCACCAAGGCTCATATACAAAAGTGCATCTAAGCACTAGCTATACCCTCCAAGAGGACCCCTATGACCTAGTAGGAGCCCTAGACCTAGAGCTATGCCTAGACTCGCTACACCTAGTACCCTCGAACACAGATGAGGTTGGAGGATCAAGAAGTGGAATATGATGTTCCATCAACCTATCCTCCAATACCTCAATATATCTATACCAGAAGGTGTGCTATATCAACATTATATCGATGCTCTCTCTATGCTAGCTCTACTTAGAGCCTCATAATCCTTGCATCCTGCTCTACCACCTACTGCTCTAGCTATGTCCAATCCTCCTCACTTCAACCTAGAGGTACATCTAGAACCTCCTCTACATCCTCCCCATCTCCTCCATCTCCCCCAATCTCGAGAGCCTTGTACTGCACCCTTAGCCCTCCACCTTCGACTATCAGATCGAAGGTGCCACTATCACTTGGGGGCCTCTTGGGTCCCCTCATCTCAAGCCTCTTGAGTACCCTCATCCCTAACCTCTCCACCTCCATCTCCATCAATCACTCCTCGAGGTGGTACCCATGGTGGCTGAGCCATAAACCATGTATCATACTCCATGGTCATCCTCACATCCTCCACATCTAGGGAGATCTATCTCCTCATCATCCTCCAAGACCACCCTCCATAGCTCTACATGGTAGCCCGATCTCCTCCCGATGTCTCCTATACCACATCAACTCATCAAGGACATCCTACCTCAACCCAAACTGATGGAGCACTCATGAGAACTAGAAGTACTCCACCTCACTCCTATGCCTCCCAACCAACCACCTACCACACTCATCGCAAGTGCTCTCCATCCCTAATCCACTATAACCCAACCATGGCCTCCTATCACTTGAGGAGATTCAGTCCAGCCCATAACTCCTAATACCACTAGCTCATCCTCACTGGTCAACTCGATTGTACCTC
The DNA here is from genome assembly GCA_028583015.1 of Wollemia nobilis. NCBI lineage: Eukaryota > Viridiplantae > Streptophyta > Pinopsida > Araucariales > Araucariaceae > Wollemia > Wollemia nobilis. Next base: position 8,594,480 of record JAQPPZ010016703.1, read on the forward strand.
CTCAACAATACCCATCACCTAGCATAGGGTTGCTCCCTATCCAAACCTACCATAGGTAAACCCTCTAATCGAGCCACACTAAAATGCTCCCATACCCAACACTATATCAATAATTTGCACCCCAACCCCTTTCTCCCTTTACCTCATCACATCATATAACTCTTAATACACCTACACCAATAAGGTAGGAGCCCATGCATATACCTACCTCCTAGTGAGCATATCACTCACCACTCCTATCAAGTTCCATGGGAACCTACTCCCAATGTTGTTCGAGGCCACAATGTTGGCCAACATGAACATAACCAAAGCATGAAGGGGTCCAACTCCTTGTCCACATACATGGACAAATAAGGAATACCCCCACACTCCACCTTCACCCCCTACCATGCATCCCCAAACATCCACATCATATCCATATTTCGATTGAGCCCAACCTCAACCTGGATCCCCTCTACCAGTACCTTGAGGATGCGATATACATCCTCCAAGGTAACTATCACCTCACCCATGGGGAGCTAAAAGGTCCCCCTATCTACATCCCACCTCTCTACCAAGGTAGAGAGGTACCCCTCATCGGCCTCAGCACATCCAATCAGGCTACCTCCACTAGCCCCACATCCTCCAACAACTCCCACTCCTCATCCATAATCACCTTCCTCATCCCAAGGATGTAAGGCAAAAACTAGTGTCGAGCCTCCAAAATCCTAAGCTACAACACAACACAAAATATTTGTTAATAATTTTAAAAAAAAACTTTGCACAATACAAAATAATAATGTTACCTCAACAACTCATACCCCATCCATAGCCTCAGCCCTCCACCAGCTCTCTCCATCACCATAGCTTCCATGCTCCAAATTTAAATACCTCACTCCCTCACTCCTCTCACAGCAACTTCTCAAACTCCCAAATGCACAAATGAGCTTCAATATCACCCAAAAAGCTATTTATAGCTACTTCAGGTGCCTTGGGATGCCCATGGGTATTTCCATTTGAAGCACCCATAGGATTTTATAGACCAAAAGCCCATAGGCATTGGTGTCAACATTGACAAAAGATAAAACTATCACAAAATAGTAGCTTACCTTAACCAAATCACTCCAAACTTCATCCATGCATACATTTCATCATTTTATCATGTTTTGTGAAGATTCCAACTGATTTGGAAGCATAATTTTTGTTTACGACCACATATTGCAAATTCACAAAACAAGTTACAAAAGCACCCCAAAATGGTACAAATATTCACAAAACAATGATCATCATCATTTTCATCATTCATACATCATCACATCATCATTTGCATATTTCCCAAGTTCAAACAATATTCAAGTGAATCTTGTATCTAGTAGGTTATTCTATATACTTGGTGATTGCAAGATTTGCATCCATGCAATTTGGTAAGATGAATAGCCTACCATAAGGACACTTGTTCATGATCATCATCACTTATCTCCTTGCTCGAGATCACAATCATATTTGATACTTCACATTTTGAGTGAAACCTTGCCAAGAACAATTTGCACAAATGTTGTCATTGATGGCCTAGTTCGTGGGGCTTAAAACATGGACAAAATCAACTTTCATCATTACACATTTCCTTGACAGTCATCATAGAGATAGGCTTTAGCTAGGGTGATTGGTTCCAATCCTAGGAATTATTCAACAGTCACTAGTTGGCCCTCCGAGGTTGACTACTTTTATTTTTCTTTGCATATTCATCTTTGCATATCAATGATGCCGGAAGGCGAAGTGTTTCAACAGCATCGAATCACCCCAAATTTGGGGTAACCACATTTGGTTTTGACTTTCCCACAATGGGATACATCTTACATGATCATGGCATCTACACTTGGCAAAAATCCCTTCATATATTGGGGCAAAAATAGACACATTTTCCATCACATTTTCACAAAACCCTTCATCTGTTGGGGCAAAAATAAACATATTTTTCAACAATCCCCTTCCCACCATTGGGGAAAAATGGTATCACATTTTACATCATTCATATCATCCACATTACATTTGCACAGATTTTTCAATTGGCTCATGAGATTCATCCACAACCTCATTCACCAATTGAGGGGGTAAGCTACACAATAACTCCAAATTATTTTATTATTTTATCTTCAATCTCATGTTCCACATCCCAAGAGAAGTTGCTTCTATACCTAGCCCAAATAGGTGTCTCATATTTTTGCACCATATTGTGTTTCACACAACATAGTACAAAAAGGGGCATCTGTAGACACCAAAATCTAGCCACTTGTCCTCCATCCATGCTTTCCTACCATTTCCACCACCAAAACATAGTCATTTGCCCTCCATCCTAGATTTCCCACCATTTTTACCTATTATTTATATATATTTATTATATATATTTAAATAATAATATTTTATATATATTTAATAAATATATATTTATATAAATAAATCAATCCCAACCATCCAATTTCATTTAATCTCATCCATCCATCCACATCAATCCATGCCACACCCTAAATTTAATATCTACCCTTAGATGTGCTTTAATCTCAACCACACGATTAGTGTCATTGAAACCCTAGCATGCCCTAGGTTGGATTATAAATAGGAGCCATTTTGATGGCTCAACCCCTAAGTTTTTGAATTCCCTAAGTTTCCCTAAGTATTTCTATGTTTCTTGAGCACTTGAATCCCTTGAGGTTCCTTGAGATTTCAAAGTGCCTTAGAGTTCCAACCTAGCCTTTGTGCCCTAACCCCACTCCATCCATCATATTCCCTATTCCCTCGCTCACCATCGCCATTGCCGCATCCCTCACCTTCATTAGATCTACTTCTGCAGAATCCTCCCTCATCCTTTGAACACCTTCGAGCACTTTCTATCACTTCCAAGCACCTCTGGGTGCCTCCCTACCAGTCCTGAGCACCCACGGGCATTTCTTGTAGCATCCAGGCACCCATGGGCATTTTACGTAAGCCTTTCTAAAACCCCCTAGCCTTTGAGCGATGCTAGGGCACACCTTCACCATCGACCTACAATAGATCCAACCATCAATAGACAACAAGCAAGGAGCAAGGTAAATCTATTTCATTTGGTTATATTGCATATTGTTTAATTTTGTTCATATTTCATATTATTATAGCTAGGGTTTTAGTTGTGATTTCTGAGGGCTCACACAGTGGAGCCCTCATTATTATTACTAACTCTCTGGTGTTTCTTTGTGTGCAGATTGGACAGTATATCAGAAGCATTGGACAACTGATTAAGCTGGAGTGGCCCGACATCGGATACGCAAAAGCCCACTCACACTTGTTGGGAGCAGAGACACAATTGAAGACACCACCATTTGTTGTAGCTAGGGTTTCAGAGAACCCTAGCAATATTTGTAATAATTGTATCAAAGAGGATTCTTAAATCCACTATTGTAACAATGGAGTTTTTAGGCTCCCCCCCATTTAATATAAATCTTATTTGTTGTGCAATATCTGGTTATTTGAATTCTATTTTATTTAGCATTGCTTGGTGTCATGTTTTTAGCTCTACACAAAGAATATTTATTATAAAAATAAGTTAAAATAGATATTATTATACTAGTTTAATAGCACATATTTGACTCTAATGAATCTAGACTGATTCTTATATAAACTATCAATCGTAGGGCTTGAAAACTTTATTGTTTGATGAAATAAGGTTTGCATTTGGTATTGAAATGTCTAATAAGGTGGAGACTCGTGTAGACATTACAAAAGTCAAAAAACAAAATTAATCTTTAATAGAACAACCAAAGAATTAGAAATGGGTTAGAAAAACATAAACCAAAGAAAGCTATCACTCAAATCCTGCTCATACGGTGATATTTTACTAAAACAATAAAATAGTGGTAGTTTAATTAAAGTTTCATTATAATAAATAAATTTTCAATAGTTGATTAATAATTGTACTCTTAAATTTAATTAATTTGCTATAATTTTTATGGATAGCTTTACTTTTAATGTGCTCAACTTTGAGTGGGTTTAGCATTAAATAAACAATGATAAATTTTTGAGAAATTCTACCAAACAAAATTAAAATGTTCTATATCTTAAATACATAGAAACTTGTTACCATCAAATTACAATGCTAAATCTTGTTGGAGTAAACCTTCACTCTTACCAAGAAGGGCAAATTATTAGCCAATCCTTGTTGGAATAAACCTTTACTCTTGATGAGAAGTAAAAAACAACACCCAACTACAATAGCTTGTAGAGGTAGCTATTGTGAATAGACGATAGCTATATACTAGCATATTAAATGAGGTGAGAGGCTATTTTGGTAGTCTGAGTAATGAATGATGGAATGGGACATTTTCAGGCTATCTTACGAAGTAGTTTTTTGAGGATTCTCATGTACACAGTTTAGTTGTGGAATGGAAACTTGTAACCCAAGACTAGATAAGTTTGTCTTCGGGGTTGGAAAGTCCAGTGATGGATGGAATGGGATGCATCATCAACTGCAACATGATCTGGGACATCTAGACCCAAAATCCAAAGAATTGGTGGGCCCTTGTTGTGATCGTGAGTAGATTATCTACAACTAGGTATTAGGCATATCAACGCTAACTCTAGCATGGGCTTTAAAAAAACATGAACTAGGACTAAGCACAGGTCAGATAAACCTATGTCCTCCATGCTATGAGATGGGAAAATTATGCATCTACCCTTCTAGGTATTATGGAACCTAGAAGGACAACCCTTTTCGTGAACCCAAAACTCGAGAATGAGAAGGTGGGATTCACTAAATGGTACCCTTATTACAATATTTGGCTAATCTCAAGCACTCAAGATACTGTCTATAGTGATCATTAATCTCGGAGTGTGTAATCTATGCCTATGTACTAATAATAAGTTGGGTGAACAATAGTCTATATGTGACTTTAATTAATTTTCTATCAAAATTTTGACTTTGTATTTTTAACAAGGAGAATTAGACCTAGGTTGTTACAATATAATACAAGGTGGAGGACTCTGCTTTCATTATTTACTCGGTGGAAAGTGCTCTTGTGACCCTCCCTCCTATTGGGATTCCTTTTGTAAAACTGCTCTTGATGACTCTCCCTGGTGTGAAATAGCCTTGGAAGGAATAAGGATCTAAAGTTGATGACACATATTATTCCATATATTTTTAGGAGGGTCTAGGATTCCTTTGAGTTCAATGGTAGCTATTCCTAATATATGAAGGTGGTCATAGGGAGGATCACTATATTTTTTGGCAAAATGCTTAGCCTTTGCTAAAACTTGGGTGATTTTATAAAATAGTGTAAAGGCTTTATCTACATCCACTGGTTCCAAAATTGAATTAATTTCACCCTCATCATGGATGTTTTCTTCAAACATCTGATTGAGCGTATCAATTTTGAGAGAAGTACCATCCTCATTCTAGAAGCTTGGTGCACCTTGAGCCTTGAGGTTGCTCATAATTTCATTCATTTCTGTAGATTTCTTTTTTATTATGGTCAATGTTTCTCATATTAGGTCAATAAGATCAATTATTCAATAAATTTGATAAACCAAATAATATCCAATCTTTGATATCCTTGTTAGATTATTTTTTCATCTCTAGGAACTTATCAAGATATCTAAGCATCTTTCTAAACCTTTGTGCTATCTAAAACTTGGCCATTAGGATGTCATATGCCCCCATCGTTTCCTTTGTAGCCTTTGTATATATGGTGCCAATTTATCTAAGATTTTCATAGAAAGGAGGAAAAGCTACCATAGTTGTTCCTTTTATCTTTCCCCAGTAGCAAACCCAAATTTCTTTCAACCAATCTCTAGAAACTGTTGAGGTGAGTGGCTTGGCTTTTTCCTATTCTAGCTCATTCCTTGCCATGAGTAGGGCCTTTTCTTGCTCCTCTTGCTTATCCCTTAGCTCATAGATAACTATACTCTGTTGCTTCCTCTCTTCTTGTAGATTCTATAGCTTAGCCTTTAGCTGGTTAACTTGCTCATATTTTAGTTACAACTCTTTTTTATAAGGGGATTTATCAAGAGAAGCCTTTAGATCAAGAATATCATTTCTTAAGGTCTTTTTCTCCAATTTTTCTTCAGTAAGCTTAGCCTCAAGAGTTTTTAATTTTTTTTTAGTAGCCGCAAAATTATTTTATTTCACTTTTGATTACAACAATAATGTGTTTGTCTCCATGTGAATGGCCCGAGTAGTCTCTATTTTTGATATTGTAGAGATACTTCTTATGTATTCCTTTATACTCCATTCTTTTGGCCTTATTTGAGATATGGAATTCTTGAATTTTGGTTCAACTATCACCTTGATTATTTCATATTTAATGGGATTGAGTGTATCAAAATCTATGATAGTGGCCTCCTCTTCTCTTGCTTGTAGTTGCTCATATTGTTCCTCCTCTCTCCACCTCTACTGATTTTATTCTGCTGAATGGATAGTAGCAAAGATGGATGAAAGTTGTCCTGAAGAAAAAAAAAGTAGGATAGAGGTAGCCAAGAAGGCTGGTATTGGAGTGAAGGGGTAAGGCATCACATATTTTACTGAGGGGTATCTTGTGTGGATTGCTCCTTATGTGATTCAGGAGGGGTGAAAGGTGGAGGATATGTGGGGGGCTCCTGAATAACAACATGTTGTGAAAATGAAGTGGAATCTAAGAATTATGAAGTGAGGGGTGGTACAAGAGGCATTTGAGAGATAGGGTGTTGTTCAAAGGTAAAAATGTATTTCTCTATATCAATCTCTACAATTTCAGGGATCATTTCTAAAAATGGTTGGCTTTGCAGGGTGATGAGTCAAGGATTTCTATAGAGGGAGACTTGAATGATCATGTGGTTCAAGAAATGTACCTTTATCTCGTGCTTTCTACTCTGAATCCTCCTTTTGTATCAAACGTACTACTTCCACTTCCATCCATTCAGTTATTACTTGTTCTGCCTCTACTTCCACTGCTTCACAACTTTTTATCTCCTGTTACAATTCCTACCTCTTTTTATTTTACCATTATTTTTCTTCCTTTAGTCTCTATTTCCTAGAGGTCTTGTTAGAGGATTCTGAACTCAAACTATGTTTTTGTTTCTTTATGGACATGGAAATTTGACTGAAAAACTCATGCAAACCTTATGAGGGGGATTTTGATGCTTTAGATTTTTTTACTCCTCTGATTTATCATTTGGGTGGATTTTGGGGCAATGAATCCTCTTCTGCTTTTGCATATCCTACAACTTGAGTAGCTACTATTTGTTGTAGGGATTCTCCTTCAAATTCTTGCTCTCTTTCATATGCTATATCTTCGGTCATTCAAATTCTAAGCACTTTGGAGAATAGCTCTTTTTCATGTTTGCTTATCCAGCTATCATGGTCTCTGTCATAATTGTTGTTGAACAATTTGCATGTATTATTGGATTTGGCTTTCTTAATCATGTTGCATTCGTAATGCATTATCAACCATTCCTCAACCTTATTTTCTTCACAATCCTTGTCCTCCATAATGGTATCTATCAGCTAGATCTAGAAACTGGTCTTCGTTTCATTCTGGATCAAACACTCACTTATATGTGTGAAAATTTCTCCATTCTAGCCTATCTTTCATATCCAAATAGTTAATTAATACCACTTTATCTTCTAGAATATTTTTGAACTTTTCAATTGTTAGCCATGATAAGTGCTTGAATCCAAGGACCTTAGTATTTTGCTTCAAATTTTTGGCCAAGATACCTTCAGGGTCATAATTCCATATATGTGGCACTACTGGTAATTCTAATGTAGAGAGCTTGGCCTCCAGGTCTTGGTATTGTTGTGGCTCTCTCTTGGACATAATTATATGTTTTTCCTTTATTAGCAATATGAATAGTTGTGCTTTCTTATTTTCATGCCCTAGGATTTGTTGTACCATGTATACTTGTCTATAATGCTCCAATCCAAATACCCAGTTAGTGACATAGTACATAAATAAGTATGGGAATTTGGAGAAGCCATATACTCTAATGATGAAGCCCTTCTCTAGGAAATACCAATTTCCTATCTCTCATGATTTTTCCCTGAGTTTGTCAATTTCTTTAGTAGAAAGGCACATAAACCTTCCATAGATTTTTACTACTACGGGTCCCAAGAGTTGAATTCAAGGTATGGATATTTGTCTTTGAGAACGTGGGTCCAATCCATTATTGGGTGATCCCTACCTTCCTTATATTTTATTTGCAATGGAATGTTGTGCTCAAGGTTATGCGTAAGGTGTTGGAACCAAAATATATTTATAAAAAAATTACAAATCAGTTTTGAAATCCAGGTGAATAGTGTCCAAATGCATGTAGAAGGTTCACTATTATTAGGGGCAATGCTAGAAATTTAAACTTAAAATGGTCAAATTATTATAAAATTGGGGTGAATCAACCCAAAAAAAAATTGCACCCAAATTTTTTGGCTAATGGACCCTTGTTAAAGGGTCCCAACTATTAGCTAATTCCAAATTTCGAAAATCATAATTTTAGCCAATTTGGCAATAAATAGCCTTTATGCATAACCCTGGTTGTGTTTATTTGAAAATATCATATAGTAGAAAAATAGCCAAGCTACACATGAGGAGTATGTGAATACACCACACTTTTTAATTTTAAATGACCTTAGTTGGTCTTGAATGTTGACTGCTAGGAATTGTGCCCAGTCTAGTGTGATGGAAGAAAATGCTTGCATTACCATATTGGCCATGTCCATCTAGTATGGGTACACTATTGCGCCATTTATTAATCCTAAGATTATTTCCAACATGGATAAAATAGGCTTTGCCTCATCAAATAATTTGACCAACCTCTTGGTCTTATCCATATAGTCATCTTGTAACTTCCCTCCAATTTTGACAAGCCAGTCCTAATCTAGGGGATTTTTTATATACTTTCTTTGCTCCTCCACATCGATTTATTTTATCTAGGAATCTAAGTGTAGCAATCTAGGATGCATACACCTAAGCTAATAATAACTGAAAAATCACATAAAGCATAAAATAATGGATGAATTTACAAATAACCACAAAGAAGGGCTTCTTTTATTAAATTTCCATCAAAATTCAATTATAAATCCATCCCTCTTAGGGATACCCAAAGTGATACAATTATTACAATTATAGAAAATCCCCACACAAGGGTAGGTGTAATCCACAGGCTTCCTAGGTTGACACGAACTACTCCAAGGAAAATTTGGCCTTCTTTTCCATGATTAGAGGTATTTGTTGCTTTGAATGACAAGACCTTGTTAACCTTGCATCCAAGAAACAACAAGAAACATATTAAAATCAAAGGTAGCCTCTCTTGATGAGGCCTTTAATCCAAATATTGCATAAAATATGATATAAGAAACATGAAAACAAGAAAGCATGTAAAGATACGAATCTATGCTAAAACACGGTAAATTTACCATAAAGAATGTAAAGGAGACATAGATTTAGTCATCTAACATCCTAATTAAGCATCAAGAGCATATATGCAAGAAAATAATAACACCTAGTCTGGAATTGACTAATACTTGGAAATAAGAGGAATCTACCTTAGATCAATGATTCTAAGAGTCTAATGAGAAGACAAAAAATAAATATATAGTAAATTTACCTAAATGAGCAAATAGAAATGTAAACCTACTACCAAAATCAGTTGAAAAGAGGATTAAACCTTGACCGTGGGTCTACAAAGTAGTTGGCACTGTTATCCATGACTGACAACCACGGTTGAGCCATGAATATCCTTGTTTTCCAAATCAGGGCTCCACTCTGATGAATTAATGTTCAAAGGTCACCTTGATGTCTTCTGAAAGATTTAGCGGTTGAATTGCTCAGATTGGTGATGGAATGGGCTCAATTAATTTTCTTGATTTCTCCTAGTCCTCCATAGCCTTCTTGATTACAAATACCATGTGATATCCAAATAGGCAGAAAAAGTGTTCCTCTCAATGGATGCAAGTGAGTATTCAATTTGATAGGGCTTCACTGCGTTTCAACTCAAGATTCTTATAGATTTATCAAATTGGAGGGGGGATTTTATAGCACATGGGAAGACCTTGTCTTAGCTTCATGGAGAAGCCAAGATCAAGAAAGGGCAGCTGGGGTAGTTGGATGGATGCTTCTGGATATTTTTGCCTTCTAACCACTTGAATCTTCAACCAATTGGCCATTGAAACTGATTTTGAAGGCTAGCCACGACTCTTAAGCATGGCCATCTCTGTTAACCATGGGTGTCAGCCGTGGCCAACAATGATTAGACTAAAATTCCTAAATAAGTGTTTAGAACCACTACTTCACCTTGGAATCTATCCAAGATATTTCATATGGTCTTCTAGCATGTCCTATATGAGTAGTCACCTCGACATGACACGTTGTAGGTGTCTACACTAAGGTACCATCGATTGCAAATATTATCCGTATGAATTCTTTGTTGATAGCAAAAAAAGATTCAAAATTATAGTCACATACTGTGGCCGTGTTTGGATCGTAGAACTTAGCTATTGCATGTATAAGTTATGGGCATGAATGTACCCCTTTGAGAATAAATATGCTCATGTTCGAGCGGTAGGTCATACTGCCTAGATGCATTTTAGAAAATAATTTTACTTTTTCTTTATATCCAATTTGAACCATTTTATCTTTGGCTAAATTGTAAGTATTAGGTCTTGGATGCCTGCCAGCTTGTCTATCAATTCATTGGTATATTTCTATATAGCAACACTCTTTTTGCCTCATCCCATTATTCTGACTCAACCTCTATTTTTTCTTCTACAACTGGTCTATCGTCGGTCTTCTACAAATCTTGTAATATTCTTCTTTTGTAATCTACACTCCAGAATGTGGTGAAAGGGGGTGTGTCTAGTGTAATACCTAAGATGTTATAGCATCTAAGCAGAGCTTTCAACAATTCAATAAAATTAATGTCTTTGTGGGATAGGTTGCATGTGCCAAGGAGGATTTATTTTGTGATACCTAACATGTTTAATTGGAAAGAGTGTTAGCACCCTATGTTGACCACTTGCATTTTAACAACTGATGTCAACTAGCCAATTGACGTATTCACCCTTGTCAGATTTTAATTAAGGCTACAAATTTTCATGAACCTATGTTTTTCCAAAAAATCCTATTGGGATCACCAATCATTAGTGCATTAATTTTACACATTATATTTGGTAGGTCCTCCACCAATAAATTTGAGGCATTTGCATTGGGTGGGGTACCGAGGATTATTACTATGACAACTACTTCAAGAGATGTGCCAAGGAATTCAATTATTTTTTGGACTTGTTGTCTGATGAATCACCCCAAGATGCTAGATAAGCCAGTCATCTAATTATTTTTTGAGCATTTATTTTAGGTGGAGTTAGTTTCTTGAGGAAAGGACACGATTTGAAATTTTTACATAATGTATAGGTGTCATACTTACATATATAGAAATAGGATGTCATTTGTCCTAAGCGTAATGCTTGATATGTTGATAATCTATCGAAATGAACAGTAAAAAACCATCTAGTTGGCACAATTGAAGGATGGTTGACTTTTTCCTCTGCTCTATTAGGTATGGGGCGGTTTTCATAGGATCAAATTCTTCATTTATCCTCAACCTTGATCTATCCTAGTCCCATTTGAGCACCATATCACTTTCCTTAAATTCCATTATCATTTTTTTGAATCAAATCATTTTTTGACAATATTCTAGTGATGGTAAGCATTATTACATTCTTTTTGCCATTATTTTTTTAATTGTATAGGTTTTGCCATTATCATTTCTAAAAGTTGTAAATCCTCCAGGCTAGTGTCTTTGATGGATATTGATGCCGAAAGTTCTAAACTTATTGATAATGCATCTTATCTTCTATAAACCTAAGAACAAAGTGATGTATTCAAAGCCCTCTCAATTTTTATCTGATCAACCTACAAGGTTTGATCAAGTAGTAGATGCCAACTTTTAGGGTCAATTTGTACCTCCTTACAACTACTGCTATCAACCTTTATCTTATGAGTGGCTGGTCTATTACTTTTATCAAATGGACTACCCATAATTACCAATTTTTTGAGTATGTGATCACTTTCTAGTTGTACAATCTCCCCTTGTTCATCATCCTACTCTCCTTTAGACGACTGATCACCCATGCCCTTCATTTTTTGAATCGATAAATCAACTATTTGCTCATAATTTTTGAACACTTGCCAAAATTTATCCTTATCAAGGATGGAGGGTTTGCAAACAACTCTTACAGTCTTGGTCCCTGATGAGGCAGAACATTGCCTCATACAAAGGCTACTTTTGATAACTTATTAAACTATTTGGAACTACTTCTGATATGTTTTTGTACTAATTTTAGTAATGTTATGCATTATATGATGATGTTTGCATACTGGAATGATAAATTGCATATGACCTATTTTGACTAATTTATCTATGTTTTATAATCTGTTTCAATTGTATGTTTTAGTATATTTTGCATTAAATTAGAATTGTAATATGAAGGTACTAATATTTATTTAGTTTTGTGCTTCTTTTACAAAGTTTCCCCACCATTCACCAATTTTGAATAATCTAAAGATGCCAAATACTTTGTCAGCAGTTGATTGTGTAGAAAACATGAATTTTTCCATAAAAATTCTAGCTAGCTATACATATACATCATGGCTTGGAATTTGTCCACTCCAGCTCATACAAAAGGTGGAATAAGTCATCAGGGTACCTTGTATCGCCCAAATTTTTTGCACCCTTACCTTCAGGCTAAAGGATCTGTGCCCGAAAGGGGGATGCGAGAAGGATGGGACAATACCTCGAACGGAGAGGCCCTTTGAAGGTCATGCCTCTCGGGGGAGGGGTATAAAGGTGAATTTTTGACGGATGGTGGGGTTCACCAGAAAAATTTGAGTGGCAATTTCCACACCTAGGTTAAGAATGGGTTTGATGTGTTCATTTTATGTTCAATCATTCATATTCCTAGGTTGGCAAAAATAAATCTAAGCTATTCTATATGAAATTTTTGGTTTATATGAAGACAAAAAACATAAATGAATCCTAAATATAGAAAATATCTAAAATGGAGAAGAGTGCACCTGATTTCTGATGTCTGATGAAGATTATGAAGCTTGTAGGAGTCCAGATCATCTCGGATATGACAAGATCACCTGTAATTGTATAGAATCATCCAGATCACAAGAGATCGTCTGAGATAAGCCAAGATCATCAGCAACCTAATGCAGAGGAATTCATCAAAAACCTGCAATCATGAAAACAGACACCAAAAACCAAAATACAATTGCAAGAATGATACAAAATGATAGAAATAAGAATATAAATGCTTAAATGATAAATCTAGATATCAAATAAAATGGGATGCAATGTTTTAATAATTTATTTTGAATTTTATTATGCAAATATGCTAAATGAGGTGAACTCCAAGATGCATAATAGAAGTGAATTAATCTAATGCATAATTAAATAAGAAAAATAGATAGAGAATGCAAACTCAAGGCTCTGATTGCCCCCAATATGAATTGTAGTCAAAATCATCTGCAATCATATGAGATCATCGTCGATCTTGACAAGATCATCCAAAATTGTGGTTGAATTGCTTGCAATGATCCGAGCTTCCTCTGGCTGAAACACAGTGAGATCCTGTAATAAAACTTGAAAACACAAGTGCAAATGATGGGGGATAGGATGTTCTAACACAAAAAAAACTAAAGTTGTAGGGAAATGATCAGCCAAGGGGATAAACTAGAAAAATCCCAAGTTTATATAGGATTAGGGGGAGGTTAGGAGGTTGGGGATCATCCCAATCTATGAGATCTCCAACGTAGGAATCTCCAACCACGCAGACATGCTTCTGCATGAGTTGGAGAGGTTGTTGAAATAGAAACTAATTATGAAAATTCGATTTTGGGATGAAATCGTCTAGACGTTCTATTCCAGACGAATTCATCCGATTTAGGATGATATCATCAGATCGGCGATGATATCGTCCAACGGTCAAAACAACTTCTAAAAATGGCATAAAAAATGAGGTGAGTGGTTAACGGGTGATTTCGAGGTTAAAATTCAATTTTTTTAATCTTTTACTGATGGTTTAACTGTGCCAATTTTAGGGTGCTAAATTTTGCCCCCTCTTTAGTGTATTTTTTGAAGCAAATGCATTAAAGACAAGTTCTCCACGCTTTACGAGAAAGCAAAAATTTTATTCCATTTTTTAGACAATGATTCTAGGTCGAATCGTATAACTGTTTGCTATGGTGCTCCCTCTGAGTTTTTACCCAAATAGAACGTTTGAGGTAAAAGTGCGAAAAAGCAAAAATTAAAAAAATATTGTTTTTAAATAAAAATACGAAAAATAGGGTAAAACCCTAATTCATTTTTACTGTTCACTTTCGCTGTTTCAGAGCTCTACAAGCGAAATGGTGGAAACGACACACAGATCGACAGAGGTTCGACGCAGGTTGCGGGTAAGGATCTAAACCTAGTGTACTATATTTTTAGCTTGATTTGTTTAATTTTTTACTTGAATTTTAATTGTTTTTGGGCATTGCAGCTGTTTTTAGGCCGTCAACAACGTCGGGACGAAATCGTCCCAATTTTGCTAAAATTGTCCCTATATCACCAATTTCGTCTGAGGACGAAATCGAAGAAATAGGGGCGATCCCGTCCAATAAGAGGCGATCCCCAAATTGAAGAATCAGAGACGATTTCATCCTATTAAGGACGATTTAACTAAATTTGGTATGATATCGTCCAATAATGGGCGATATCATTTTTTATGAGATGAAATTGATTTTAATGATTATGTATTAATGATTTTTATTTTTTTATTGTTTATTTTGCAGAGGGGATTGCTAAAGAGTCAATAGTGGAAATACGGGGGTCTCAAGGATGACTTAGCCATGCTCGATCAGGCCGAGTGAGATAGACTAGCAGAGGTTGGACTATAGCATGTGGCAGAAATGCCACAAATTCCTACAGACATGGGGCTACTGACAGCCCTAACAGAGAGATGGTATTCGGAGTCATCCTTATTCTGGATACCGACAGGGGAGATGAATCCCACTCTAGAGGATGTATGGAGGATCTTGAGGATCCCCATACATGGGTGGTTCATGACTCCTTCGGCCAATCAGGGCCATGTCATGATGAGATTGTGCAGTGACCCAAGCTTTGCCTTGGAGAAGGGTGAAGTGAACATCAAGGCTTTGAGGCAGATGCCTAGGGCATCTCGATTGACTCAGGTTTTGGCATGGGTGGTGGGTGGCCTTCTTCTATGCCACCAGAGTGGATGCAGGTTACCATGGCTCCTCTTAGATGTGGTCTACAACATGAAAGACCACAAATACAGGTTTACTTAGGGTAGCTTTGTATTATGCCACTTTTATAGGATCCTTTATGGGGTCATATACAAGGGAGGTCAATGTCTAGTTCTGACATAATTGCTACAGGTTTGGTGTTGGGAGCACATTGCGGTGCAAATTCTTATAAGGCTTCCACTGACAAGAGTTGACCAGGAAATACCCCATGTTTTCTATTGGTGGCTCCAGAGAGGGTCACAACGGTGGATAGATCTACCGATGTCCCAGAGGTTGCTAGATGACCTCACCCTAGATTAGATCACCTAGATACCATGGAGAGAGCATCCAACATGGGTAGAGGATAGACAAGAGTTGGATCACATCAAGCGAGTCATCTGGTTGAGGACAGAGCGGGGAGAGGTAGAGCTCCATCGCTATGACCGAGTTTTGAGGTAGTTTGGTCTATAATAGGGGATCCCTTCTCTTAGGGATTATGAGTACTCCCAAACTATGTGGGATAATACCACATTGAGCGGGGCTCCAAACATGCAACGGTTCTGGAGTCAAGACATTGATGATGCCCCCATTCAGCCAGTGGATGGGGACGATGTGGGGGTAGCATACAAGTATGATGCCTGGTATGCAAGCATCCACCCTCATCGAATGATGAGGGCATAGGGTTCGATGCACGCTATAGTGCAACGGATGGAGAGGCGGTGCCAAGCTGCCATCGATGCAGTGAGGGGTCGCAAAGGGAGGGATCAATGACGACCTCCTCAAGAGATACGTTGGAGAGTACCACAGGCTCTAGAGAGACAACAACAACCAAAGAGGATGGAGAGACTCCCTTCTCAGCAGAGGGATAGGCCACCATCACTCGATAAGGGCAAGGGTGTCAAGGTGGGGGAGAGCAACGAGATGGCAGCTCTCCAGGAAGAGAATGCCCACCTACAAGCTCAATTGTAGAATCTTAATGATGAGGCAACATGACTTAGGGCTCAGAGTAGAGGGGCAAGCATTCTAGAGCTGGCATGGGCTGTTGCATAGACCGTGTTCTACCAGGGGTTGTACTATCATGTGGTTCCAGAGGAGCAGAGGATACCGTTGCCAGCCAGCATTGCAATGCCGATCAGGATGGGGTCATCAAGGACATCATCATGATCGATGTCGAGGACCCACGATACAACACAAACTTCGATGGGACCACCTCCTCCACCTCAGGGCAAGAGAGGAAATGAGGTTGAGACCTCGAGGGCTTCTCAAGACTAGCTACTCATTGTATATAGACCATATATTTTTGAGAGGATTGAGTATGCCAGGGTATAGATTATGGCATACCAATCCATTTTGATATGATGTATAGACTTCTTGATATATATATGTTATTTTTGTGATATGACTTGTGCATATGTTTTATGATGCTTTAATATTTGTTGTTTGACTATTCATGTAATTATGTCATTGAAAATATTATAATTTTATGTCATGCTATAAAATTAAATGAAATAATATGATGTAAACAAATTGGTTGTTGTGGTATGATTTGATGAAAAATAAAGTGACTTCTAACAATAATTTCAAAGGACATTGTTGTTGTTACATGACCATTTCATGGAGTCATCGCTCGCTAGGTCATCAAGCTAATCTCGGTATGAGAGAAATATTGCTAAAAGTAAAAGGGTGCTTAAGAGACTTTCTTAAGACTTTGTGTTGTGATGATGAAAAATGATGATGGTGATGATTTGTTTTTAGATTTCCATGAAAATATTATGCATGAAATATTAAAAATATGATTTTTTCTAGGAATAAAATTCCTAAGTGCGATAGAAATTTGAACAATTGCCTAGGAATTATACCATCATCGCAAAACTGAATGTTGACATATTGAAATGAAATAGAAAAGTTTTCAGTCTTTTTAAAGCACAATTGTGTAACATAATGATTTAAGCCATATGCTTTTATGGATTAAATAAATGGGAGATAAAATTAGAACGATGGCTTGCGCTAGGCATAGAATTTTAGGTATAGACTTATACCATCATCACGAAATCCAAAGAAGAAATTGATGTAATAGTTTTATTGCATAGTTGATTTTTGATTTTGAGATAAAAAATATAAAAATGAGGACTTGCACTAGGCATAAATTCCAATTTAGCTTTAGGAACTATACCATCATTGCGAAAGTCGAAAATATATAAATGTGAATTTATTGCTAGATTTTTGAACATGCTTTGAAAGAAATTTTGGATTTTTGAAAAAATGTATTTAATTGTTTTTATGCTAAGCCAATATTCTCAAGTAAGAAAATCAAATTATTCTAGAAGATTTGCATAAATATTTTAAATTATCTCAAAGAAAAAATTTAGATTTATAAGGAATCCCATGTGCATATGTGAGTTCATTGCCGATCTTGATCTATCATAATGATACAAAATCTCTCAAACACAAATGTGTGTGCAATTGTATTGTTCATTTACCAATTTTGAGCAAGATAATTTGATACAAGTAATTTGAATTAACCAAATGAGTGTTCGTTGACCATGATTTATATGCATGTAATCGTACCAGACTACTATGTAAGTCAGGTCATCAAGAGCTAGCTGATCCATGAGTGGACATAGGTTTGTACAAAAGAAGGTCACTAATGTGATAGAAATATCACCACGCTAGGAGTTACCCAAGGCCAAGAAGGTTGGGCACAAACCACCTGTTATGGGGCTTACCTCACAGTTTTTGAATAATTGAGAATTCCAGGGATTCAATATCATTCACCCTTATTTTATTTCAAAGGTTAGGGGAAGGTATTTATTGCTTTTTACTTTTTCTTTTATTTTTCTCTTTTTTTTTTTTTTTGTATTTTTGCTTGACACTGAGATAATGCTGAAATATTGCTGAGGTGGTACAAAATGATACTAAAACAATGCTTATTTTTCTCATGATTTTTCTTGACTTTCCTTTTTTTTTTTTTCTTCTTTCTATACTAGGGATACTTGCTCGGATTGGTTGTAGAGCAAGGGATTTTTATTCTGGGCAGGGGTGAGCTTGTCCTTTTGTCAATTCTCAAATATTCTAGACCATGTGCATGATAGGATAGCAGGGGAGACTTTTCACTCAAGAGACCACTTCTACTGTGTAGCATCACTTTGAATTTGTAATGAAATCATTTTAATGTGAAAAGGTGTACTTGGTTCAAGTAAATAACAAGATCAGTTCTCTATGCTCAAAACTTTATTTAATTCAACTGTGGGCTTCGATATAAGAGAGATTAATAATCATACCAAATAAGATCAAGATATTTATTCTTGTGAGTGTAAAAGTGAGGGATTCCAAATAAATGCTAATTTATCCAAAATAATTGAAAATATAACTGCAATACTTCAAGAATTGACAGGTGCAAAAATAGAAGATGTTTTTGAGGATTTTGATGATTTTGATTTTTTTATATTTTGATTTTAATTTATGAATTAATATAATACATAATATTACTGTTTTTGAAATTTTTATATGAATTACTAAAATAAGACAATATGTATAATATATACAGTGACAAAATTACTAGATTTATGCATAATAGCGCTGAAGATGCATAATGTTCATAGGTTATTTAAGATCTTTACCATCTAAGGTAGCTAGTCTGTATGCTTCTGATCCAAATTTAGCAGTGATAATATATGGCCAAGCCAGTTAAGCTCAAATTTACCTTTAAGGTCTTTAGTTGCATTAGTATTTTTTTGATTTTCTTTTAAGATGAGGTCGTCGATCTCAAAGGATCGATGATGAAATTTCTTGAGATATGCTCATTTGAGCTTGTTCTGGTAGGCACGAAGATGCTCCAAAGCATTAATGCGCTTCTCATCTAGGAGTTCCAACTGACTAAATCTACCAACATGATATTCATCTCCTACTTCAGTATCTTGAAGTAGCAGAGCCAAAGAAGGAACCTCTAATTCAAAGGGAAAAACTTCAACACCATAGACCAAAACAAAATGTGAAGTGCTCGTGGGAGTACGAATGCTAGTTCGATAAGCCCGCAAAGCAAGATATAATTGAATGTGCCAATCACGGCCAGATTTATTGACCAATATTTTGAGGATTTTAATTAATGTTTTATTAGATGCTTCTGCTTGGCCATTACCCTGAGGATAATAGGGAGTGGACCAACGATGTTGAATTTTATATTTTTGACATAGTTTCTTTACATCTTTATTTTTGAAACAAGTTCCATTATCCGAGATGAGATTTGCAAGAATTCCAAACCTACAAATAATTTGATTAAAAATAAATTTGGAAACTTGAGTTCCAGTGCAAGAAGCTAAGGGCATAGCTTCAACCCACTTCGTAAAATACTCTGTGGAGATTATGATGAATTTGTGTCCATCAGATGACACAGGATTGATTTTTTCGATGATGTCTAAGCCACATTTTGAAAAGGGCAAAGGAGATGAAATAGCCCGGAGTTCTTGTGCAGGCGCATGGACAAGGTCAGTGTGTTTCTGGCACTTGTCACAATGGCACACATAATCATGTGCATCATTCTCCATGGTAGGCCAAAAATATCCTATCCTAAGGAGCTTCTTAGCAATGGTGCTACCACTAAAGTGTCCCCCACAAGATCCATCATGGGCTTCACTCAAAGCTGATATAGACTCTTCTAGATTCAAACATCTCAGTAGGATACCTTCAAAAGATATCCTATATAAGGTATTGCCAATTATGACGAAGCGACTTGCTCATCTACGTAATAACTGACACTGGTTTCTATTAAAACCTTTAGGGAAGGTCCCATTTTGAAGAAAATTGAGGATATCAGTGTACCAAATTTTAGGAGTATTTTCGTTGATTAGAAACACGTCCAAAGGTTCCAAGCATGATTTAATTGAAGTGGGTTCCTGGAGTCGATGAATAATGATGGTAGCATATTCGTCATCTAACTCCAAGGGTAAAAGAGATGCAACTGCGACCATGGCATCAACCACACAATTGCTAGTTCTAGGAATAGCTTCCAAGGTAATTTGATCAAATAAAGATATTAATTGTAATACATATGCTTTATATGGGAACAATTTATCATCTCTAGTCTGATAAACATCATTAATTTGATTTATAACAAGTTGAGAATCATCGAAAACTAATAGATTTTTAATTTTTAGTGTTAGGGTTGCTTGTAATCCAAGGATGAGAGCCTCATATTCAGCAGTGTTATTAGTACAGGCAAACGTTAATTTAAAGGATAGAGGTATGAGATGTTTTTGTGGAGATATCAAAATAATACCTGCACTAGCCCCACTCATGCATTGGGCTCGTCAAAGTATAAGGACCATTGATCTGAATAATCTGACTCTAGTTTAAGGCATTTGTCAAGAAACTCAATGACGAGGGGATGGGTGGATTCTAAGGGTGCAACAACTAATTGATCTGCTATGATTTGATCAAACTCACTTAGCACAAGAACCCACTTTGTTGTACGACCAAATAAATAAGGTTGACTCATGAGATACCGCAAGGGATCGAATTTAGCAATAACGTATGTTTTTTGACCGAGCATATAATGGCATAGTTTCTGTGTAGAAAATACGACTGCTAGACATAACTTCTCTAATGTTGTGTAAAGGGTTTCATAACTAATTAATTTTCTGCTAATGTAATAATTAGCACGCTCTCTTTTCTCATCATCAAGTTGAGCTAACATAGCTCCTAAAGCAAAATATGAAGCATAAATATACAAGATAAATGGGCGATCAGGTTTAGGTGGTGAAAGTACAGGTGGGTTAAGAAGATATTGTTTGAGGAGTTCAAATGCTTCCTAAAATTTGTCATCCCAATGGAAAGATACATCCTTCTTAAGAAGCTTAAGAAAGGGTCTAGTTTTATCCGCCAGCTTATCAATGAAGCAACAGATAGATTGAAGATTACCTTGTAGACTCCGTAATTCAGATATATTTGTATGTGCGGGCATATCAGTGATAGCCATAATCTTGAGAGGCTCAATTTTGATGCCATGTAAATAAAATATAACCCCCAATAATTTACCTGAATTAAATCCGAATATACATTTGGCTGGATTCAATCGGATAAGATATTCCCTTAATCGATCAAATACTTTTCTCAAGTCATCTAAATGGTCATCTTCTTCAGTAGAATGAGCTATAATGTCATCTACATAATCGTTTAGTATATCATGCATCATATCATTAAAGATATAAGTCATGGCTCATTGATAGGTTGCACCTGCATTCTTCAACCCAAATGGCATCACTTTCCAATAGAAAGTCCCCCAAGGGGTAATAAAGGCTATTTTAGCCTGATCTGATTATAACCAAAAAATCCATCCATTAAGGATATCATTCCACTCCCAACAGTAAAATTAATAATCTGATCCATATTGGGAAGGGGAAAATCATATTTAGGGAATGCAACATTAATATCTCTAAAGTCTGTACAAACCCTAACCTTAGTAGTTTCTTTCTTAGTTACTAGAACTACATTCGAGATCCATTCAGCATAATCAATGGCTTGTATAAAAATAACATTTAGGAGTTTTTCTAACTCCCCTTTGACTAGTAAGGCCACTTTAGGATGCATTTTTCTAAGTTTATGTTTAACAGGTTTAGCATCCGGGTGCACTACTAGGTGATGCATAACTACATAAGGGTCTAATCCTGGCATATATTCATATGTCCAAGCAAAGACATCTTCATATTCTTTAAGAAATGCAATGTATTTATCCTATTTTTCTTGACTCAATTCTGATCCAATGTTGATTATGTGGGGGTTATCCTTGGTTCCAATGTTAATTTTTATGACATTTTCTACTTCCATATGTAGATCTCTCTCAAAATTAGGTGGGGCGGGTGAAACACCCAATTCTTGTAATTCTTCCAAGGTTAGCTTGGATAATTCGTCTTGAGGAGTCATGGCTTCAAGCTGGGCTATACTAGGTATAGAGCCATCAAAATAAAATCCATTATGTAATAATTCCTCAACGGAGACATCATGAAATATGTCTCCCTCCAACTCATCGTCATATTCAATGATCATCTCAGAATAAGCTATAGATAGCATATTACATGTGAATGTCTTATTTATTAAATGCAAGGCATCGTGTGCATCTAAATAATATTGGTAACATATAAGTTGGTCATCATCCTCAAATGGGAATGGCTGACCCTTACTAGGAAATAGGCCCACACCACATGAGGAGGGCCATGCTTCTACCTCAAAAGGTTATTTCATACCATTCTGGAAAGATCCCAAGCCTTTCCCTTTATATACCAATTTAAGCATTATAGGTTTGGCTTTAATATACTCATTAGTAAAATAACATCGAGCATATCCATCATAATGAGTTCTGATGTTTTTGGGTATTCTACCCTAGTCATATCCCTTATAAATAAAGGCACAACTCCCAACTTGGTAAATACTTCCCATAGGCTATGGGAGGCCCAAGGTACGAGGAGATGGCGGCAAATTATTTAAAATAAGGGAATATTGCATAAAAGCATTTGTTTCTTCTGATATAAGGATTTTAGATAGATCGGGTAAGAGATCGTTAGTGAGAGCATAAGAGGTAGAAGGAACATTCCCTACATCTTTTGATGTGGAAAATATAAATTTGGTGGATGTAGACGGTGTAGAGGAGTCGATAGATGGGTCTATTAAAGGTATGGAAGTTATAGGAGTAGAATAAGAGACATTGGTTGTGGGATTAAAATATTTCTTAGGTCCTAATGCGGTTTGTTCAGAATATGGTTGAGCTATATGTGGAGGTGCAACTGATGGAGAAGAAGTAGATGACATTGTGGGTGTGAGTTTCACACGTTTAGATGGATAATGAGAATTAGGATGTGTGGATGACAGAGCGAGGCAAAATTGAACTCCAATAGGTTCTGCCAAAGCACACATATCAAAGGGTCTTGGATCACCATGAATGGTAACCAACTGATTCTTAAATTCAAACTTAACACATTGATGTAAGGTTGAGGGAACAACTCACATTGCGTTGATCCAAGGATGACCCAAGAGTATATTGTACAATGCAGGGCAATGTACAATGAACACATTCATATCCAAGGTTCTTGGACCAACCTGAAATGGAATGGTAATAACTCCACACGTTTCTTGTGTTTCGTCTTTGAAAGCTTTTATTGTTGAGCAAGGTGTTGCAAGAGTTTTGTCATTGTTGTCAACACAGTCAGTTAGATCCAATGATGCAGTGGATAGGCAGTTCAGAAGTCATTCAGATGCAGAGGACAGAAGTTCAAAGGTTATTCAAAACATGGACAGTGAGTTTCCTAGAAGACCATAGTTGCCTTTTTGCAAAAAATCAAAGAAAAAGACAAGTAAGAAAACTGTCGCGATATCGCGACATGTTTTCTATCGCGATTTCGCGACATGGACTAGGAGAGAGAAGGCGCAAAGAAAATTGTCGCGATTTCGCGACATGGCCGAGGAGAGAGAAGACGCAAGGAAAATTGTCGCGATTTCGTGACATGTTCGAAAGAAAAGCACTAAGGCAAAAAACTGTCGTGATTTCGTGACATGTTCGGAAGAAAAGTGCTAAGGAAGAAAACTTATGCGATTTCCGGACATGTTTAAAAAAGATTTCACGACATGTTCGGAGAAAAAGCTCCAAGGAGGAAAAGTGTCACGATTTCGCGACATGTCGGGTTTTCGCGACCCGAAGAGGAGAGAGAATGTACGAAGGCAAGTATGTCGCGATTTCGTGACATGTTATGTTTTCACGGGCGAAAGTCAGAAAAGAAGCCAAGGCAGTGAAAGTGTCACGATTTCGCGACATGTTTCGTTTTCGCTGGTAGCTGAGAAGAAAAGCGTACGGAAGCCAAAAGTGTCACGATTTCACGATAGGTTGCAAGAAAAGCCGTCGAAAGCTATGGAAGAGGAGGAATGAAAGTGTCACGATTTCATGACAGGTAGCAGTGAAGTAGCTAGCAGGATGAAGATGTCGCATTTTCGTGACATGTCGCAGTTTCGCGACTCTAGGAGGAGAGAGACTGTACGGCGCCAAAAATGTCATGATTTTATGACAAAAATGGAGAAGAAGGCCTAGAAGCAAAAAGGGTCACGATTTCACGACAAGAGTGAGAATGACATCAGCGAAAGTTAGAAGTGTCACGATTTCATGACAAGAAAGGTGGCAAAGCTATCAAAGGCCAAAAGTGTCACGATTTCACGACAGCAAGGACAAGAAGGCGTACGGATGTAAAAGGTGTCACGATATCACGACATGTTGGAGTTTCACGAGGAAAGCTACAGAACCAGAGGAACGGTTGAAGCCGACAGAGTTAAATCTGGGCTGACATTCATTAGGGTTTTTGAGCCGACATTTATTAGGGTTTTGAAGCCGACATTCTAGGGTTTGCAGCCGACTAAATTTAGGGTTTTTCAGCCGACTAAGTTTAGATCTTTGCTCATGATTTTACGCTATAAAAGGAGGACAGTTTCGAGACTTGTGTGTCGAAGTGTGAATTAGGTCTGCCGTGTGCAGAAAGCGAATCATGTCGATCGACTGTTCGGTAGCAGAGTGTGTGAAGTATTAGCGAAGAAGCAGAAGTGATAGTTCGACTGTGTTGAAGCGAAGTGCGAGAGGCAGTTGTGAAGTAGCAGACTGGTTGTGCGAAGCTCTTGCATAGCTGAAGCAGAGTGCATACAAACTGTAGACTGTGTAATAAGTTTGACTGTGTCGAAGCGAAGTGCGAAAGGCAGTTGCGAAGTAGCAGACTGGTTGTGCGAAGCTTTTGCGCAGCAGAAGCAGAGTGCATATAAACTACGGACTGTGTGATAAGGTGAAAGTATTATTACTATAATTTTCAATTATTTCTATTGAAGTCCAAGTTGCAGCTTGGCTTAAGGAGTTGGTGCTCCTTCCAGTAGTTGTTGGTGAATTGGGGGTTGGTGCTCCTTTCTGTAGGTGCAAAAAAATTGAGGGGTTGGTGCTCCTTCCAGTTGGTGCTTGGCAAATAAATTGTAAAGTTGTTGCTTTGCATAGGCTGGATTTGGATGGTAGTCCAAGCAACCATTTTGAGGAGTAGCCACTTTGGTGAACCTCGTTAAATCTGTGTTGTGTGTGATGCTTTCTTGTTGTATCTGGTTTAAATTTGCTTTATTTTAGTTTTTAGTATTGCAAGTTTAAATTGTTAAAAGATCACACTGATTCACCCCCCTCTCAGTGTCACTGTGAGTTCAACAATTGGTATCAGAGCCAAGTTCCTGTACAGGCTCAATCAGCTAGGGTGTTCCTGGTAGTGACGCTATGGCAGGTGGTGAAGGTTTCTCCTCAAACAAAGCACCATTGTTTGATGGAACAAATTATGTGTTCTGGAAGATCAGGATGCAGACATATCTTCGAGCTTTGGGATTTGACATCTGGAATGCAGTAGTCAATGGCTACATAGCTCTTGCCACTGCTCCAACCGACAGCACCGATAAAAAGGCTTTTGAAAATGACTCTAAAGCAAAAAATGCCATCATGTGTGGACTAGTGGACAGTGAGTTGGTCAAAATCATAAATTGTGAATCAGCAAAAGATGTTTGGGACAAACTAGAGAATATTCATGAGGGAGATGACAAGATCAAGGAAGCCAAGCTGCAAACTCATCGAGCTCAATTCGAATCTTTAAAAATGACCAACGATGAGAACATAGAAGCCTTCATGCAGAGAGTTAATGGAATCACTAATTCAATCAGAGGTCTTGGAGAAGAGTTGGATGATGCTACTATCATGAAAAAGGTTTTAAGATCGCTTCCCCAAAGGTTCGATTCTAAAGTCTCTGCCATAGAAGAAGCTAAAGACTTAAATCACTTTAGTATGGATGAGATGCATGGTTCTTTGACTGCTTATGAAATGAGAATCGGAAGGTCTAATCCCACAGATAGAGAAGCAGCATTTAAAGCTCTAAAAGGTAAAGACACAAAACAAGAATCTGAAGAAGAAGAAACTTCAGATGAAATGGAAGCAAACTTTGTCAAAAAACTGAGAAAGGGCAAAGGAAAATACAGAGGAAAACTACCTTTTAAATGTTTCAACTGTGGGGGTATTGGACACTTTGCAACCAAATGTCCTCTCAATGAGAAGGACAAAGGTGAGGAAACTTCACATCAAGAAAAAGGTGAATGGAGGAAGAAATCTAACTTCAGAAAAGGCAATTTCAAAAAGAAAAGCTTTATATCCAGGAATGCATATTCCTCAGAAGACAGTTCTAGTGAGGATTCTGAAGAAGGAACAGGTGAAGCTCTATTCATGGCATTTGAAGTAGAAAATTCTGAAGAGGCAGAAATCTCAGAGAAGAAAGAAGGTATGAACTCTAAAGTGTCTGTTGAAAAAACTGAGGCTGAAGTTGATCTAGAAGGTGAGCTAGTTTCTGCTCTTATAGAATGGAAATCTGAGAAAAGAAAGAATAAAAAACTGTCAAGAAAGCTTGAGGATGCAAATGACATTATAACCAGTTTAAAAACACAGACAGAAGAGTACAAGAAAATGTTCGAAGATCTTGAAGTTCAGGTAACCATGAAGATAGATTACTACTGTAAACTGGAAGAAGAAAATGTTGGTCTTCGAATTCAGATACAAGAGCTGGATCAAAAAATTAGCTGCCATTACAAACGTGAAGAAAGTGCGATGAAGCTGGACAAAATCCTAAGCGATCAAAGACCCGCAGGTATCAAATTCGGTCTGGGCTTTATTGAAGGAGAATCATCAAACGGACCAAAAGCCAGAAATGTTGAATGTGTAAGGAGTGAAGACAAGGAACAGGCTGTTGAAAGAAAAACAAATCATGCAAAAGAAAGCAGTAATGCCAGGCCTGAAAGGAGAACTGACAATGATGGCTTTACCAAGGTCACACATCAAAAGAAAAGAAGATCTATGGCTCCTGCAACAACCTGGCAAAGACCTTCTTTCAGGTTCAATCATTACTTTTATGGTTTTTGTTTCAAATGTAATGGTTATGGACATAAAATTGCTGACTGCAAGTATAATGTAGGACCAAGAAGTTTCACTAGTAGAAATACTTTTGCTCCTCTAATAAGTTATGCAGTAGAATGCTTTAATTGTCACAACTTTGGGCATATTGCTAGAAACTATCATAGTACCTCTGTTTCAAATCAATCTCAGAAAAGAAGAGTTCAACCATATAGGGCAAAACAAAATAGAAATCTTTCTGAAAGATATGTGCAAGATTCTAAAAAGGGGAAATCCAAGCTAGAGCCCAATACCATAGTCAAAACAGAATGGAAACAGAAAGAACAGCTCAGGGAAGAAAAGGAATCTCTAATAGTACAGACAACTTTCAAGGCTCAGAATAAATGTGTTCCATGGATTCTTGACAGTGGTTGCTCGAGTCATATGACAGGTGATAAACAGAAGTTTGAAAAACTACAAAAATATGAGGGTGGCTCTGTAAAGTTCAGAAATAATGATGGAGCCAAGATAATCGGAAAAGGATCGGTCAAAATTAGTGATGGGAAAATCAAGTCAGAAGAAGTTCTATTTGTGGATGGTTTGAAACACAATCTGTTAAGTGTGAGTCAAATCTGTGATAAAGGACACGAAGTAGTCTTCAAGAAGCAGGGTTGTGAAGTCAAAAAAATAAACAGTGGGAAATTAATAGCAACTGGCTCAAGGACGTCTGGCAATCTATACACACTCTCAAAATCTTCAGAAGGTACGTGTTTCATTGGACAAGAAGAAGAGAACTGGCTGTGGCACAAGAGGCTTGGACACATAAGTTTCGATAACTTGGTGAAAATCAGCTCGAAACAAGCAGTGAGAGATATTCCAATCATTAGAAAACCTTCAAATAGTGTCTGTGCCTCATGTCAGAAGGGAAAGCAAACCAGAGTTTCATTCAAAACAAAAGAGTACCACACTAGCAAGCCTTTGGAACTTATACATACAGACTTATGTGGACCCATGAGAACACAAAGCATAAATGGAGACAAATACTTTATGTTGTGTATCGATGATTATTCCAGAATGACCTGGATATTTTTCTTAAAAGATAAAATAGAAGCTTTTGAAATGTTCAAATCTTTCAAACATCTAGTTGAGAATGAAACAGGAAAAAGGATCAAATGTTTACGATCAGATAGAGGAGGAGAATTCATTTCGAATGAATTTTTAGAATACTGTGAAAAACATGGTATCAGGAGACAATATTCAGCGACTAGAACTCCCCAACGAGAATGGTGTGGTAGAAAGAAAGAACAGAACTATACAAGAAATGGCACGCACTATGCTGGCAAAAAATAAAATAGCAGACAGATTCTGGAAAGAAGCAGTTCACACAGCAGTATACCTCCAAAACAGATATATGTTAAGAACTCATGAAAGCAAAACACCTTATGAGTTGTGGTTTGGTAGAAAAGCAACAACAAAACATCTCAAAGTGTTTGGCTATAAGTGTTACATCAGAAAAACTGATGACAACCTTGGGAAGTTTGAAAATAGAGCAGATGAAGGTGTTTTTGTTGGGTATTCTTCAAAAAGCAAAGCTTACAAATGCTACAACAAGAGACTCAAGAAAATCATGGACAGTGCAGATGTTAAATTCGATGAAGGTGGGAAACAAATAGTTAACTTTGAAGAAAACTACCCAATCTACGAAGAAGTCATTGAAGGAGATGAGGTGAATGAAACAGAAAATAAATCTACGGTTGATTCAGATAACTTATTCGATGACTCAGAGGTGCAAGAAAACAAGAAATTCAAAATAGGCAGCTGGCAAAAAAATCATCCAAGAGACCAAATAATTGGAGATCCCACAGCTGGTGTTCAGACAAGAAGGAAAGTAATGAGTAATTACTCTCTTTTATCCAGCATTGAGCCCAAAAACATAGATGAAGCAAGCAAAGATGATAGCTGGATGAAGGCAATAAATGAAGAGTTAGATCAGATTGAAAAGAACAGAACTTGGGAATTAGTACCTAGACCTGCGAATAAGAATGTAATCGGCACCAAATGGATATTTCAAAACAAATTAAATGAAGATGGACAGGTCATTAGGAACAAAGCAAGACTGGTTTGTAAAGGATATGCACAGGTCGAAGGCATTGATTTTGAAGAGACTTTTGCACCAGTGGCCAGATTAGAAGCTATTAGAATGTTTCTGGCCTTAGCAGTCCACAAGAACTTCAGAGTTTATCAGATGGATGTAAAATCTGCCTTTTTAAATGGGAAACTCGAAGAAGAGGTCTATATTGAACAACCAGATGGCTTTCAAATTAGTGAAGATCCCAACCTTGTCTGCAAATTAAAGAAAGCATTATATGGATTAAAACAAGCACCACGGGCATGGTATGCAAGGCTAGACAACTATCTCTCTCAACAGGGATTCAAGAAAGGGTTGGTCGATAGTAATCTGTATGTGAAAACAGAAGGTGGGCATCTCATAGTTCTTGTTGTCTATGTCGATGATATCATATTTGGCAGCAGCAAAGATGAATCTTGTAAAGACTTAGCACATAAGATGCAGAATGAATTTGAAATGTCTATGATTGGTGAACTGTCTTATTTTCTTGGGTTACAAGTTAATCAAAATGAGAAAGGCATTTTCATTTCCCAAATCAAATATGTGAAAGAGATGCTAAAAAGGTTCACAATGGAGGACTGTAAGCCAGTTAGCACTCCCATGACAACAGGCTGCAAGTTGAGTAAAGAAGACAAATCTCCACCTGTAGATCAAACCATGTATAGATCAATGATAGGAAGCTTACTATATTTAACAGCTACCAGACCTGATATTCTACAGGCAGTTTGCATGGTAGCAAGATTTCAGGCCAGTCCCAAAGAGACTCATGTGACAACTATAAAAAGGATTCTTCGGTATCTCAAAGGCACCATGGAGTATGGGTTGTGGTATCCAAAAGGCAAAGACTTCACTCTTATATCATATTCAGATGCAGATTGGGCAGGTTGTGTTGATGATAGGAAGAGTACAAGCGGAGGTGCTTTTTATCTTGGTGACAGGTTGGTTGCTTGGCACAACAAGAAACAAGAGTCAGTTTCTTTATCAACAACTGAGGCAGAATATATTGCAGCAACAACTTGTTGTACACAAGTTTTGTGGATGAAACAAACTTTGAAAGATCTTGGTATTAATTTCGGTGAACCAATATCAGTTAAGTGTGATAACACCAATGCAATTAACATCTCCAAGAATCCAATAATGCACTCACGGACAAAACACATTGCTATAAGGTATCATTTCTTGAAGGAGAAAGTTGCAGAAGGAGAAGTTAAATTGGATTTTGTCCCAACCACAGAACAAGTAGTAGATATTTTTACAAAACCATTGCCCAAGGAAGTGTTTGAGTACCTTCGAAGCAAATTAGGAGTAGTCACACTTCCCAAGAAGTGACTAGCTACAGGGATCACTTTCTTAGGGGGAGCATTTGAATATTTGCCTATTCCTTTGCTCATGATCATAATTTGTGCTAAGTGCAACAAATTGTGCCTGAGAATTGTATGTATGGACTCAGGGGGAGTCTGCAGCAGCCCTTTGGTATTATTGACAAAGGGGGAGAAGAGTTCCAGGAATTTACACAGGTGTTGCCAACAATTCCAAAGGGGGAGATTGTTGAGCAAGGTGCTGCAAGAGTTTTGTCATTGTTGTCAACACGATCGGTTAGATCCAATGATGCAGTGGACGAGCAGATTCAGAAGTCATTCAGATGCAGAGGACAGAAGTTCAAAGGTTATTCAGAACATGGACAGTGAGTTTCCCAGAAGACCATAGTTGCCTTTTTGCAAAAAATCAAAGAAAAAGACAAGTAAGAAAACTGTCGCGATATCGCGACATGTTTTCTGTCGCGATTTCGCGACATGTCGTAGGAGAGAGAAAGTGCAAAGAAAATTGTCATGATTTCATGACATGGACTAGGAGAGAGAAGATGCAAAGAAATTTCGTCACGATTCTTCCGACATGTTGAAGAAAAGCGCCAGATTTCGTGACATGTTCGGAAAAATCATCATAAAGAAAACCTTCATTTCACGACATGTTCGGAGAAAAAGCTCCAAGGAGGAAAAGTGTCACGATTTCATGACATGTCGTTTTCGCGACCGAAGAGGAGAGAGAATGTACGAAGGCAAGTATGTCACGATTTCGTGACATGTTATGTTTTCACGGGCGAAAGTCAGAAAAGAAGCCAAGGCAGTGAAAGTGTCACGATTTCATGACATGTTCCATTTTCATTGGTAGCTGAGAAGAAAAGCGTACGGAAGCCAAAAGTGTCACGATTTCGTGACAGGTTGCAAGAAAAGCCGTCGAAAGCTGAAAGTGTCATGATTTCACGACAAGCAGCAGTGAAGTAGCTAGCAGGATGAAGATGTCACATTTTTGTGACATGTCACGATTTCGTGACTCTAGGAGAGAGACTGTACGACGCCAGAAATGTCATGATTTCATGACAAAAATGGAGAAGAAGGCCTAGAAGCAAAAAGGGTCACGATTTCATGACAAGAGTGAGAATGACGTCAGCGAAAGTTAGAAGTGTCATGATTTCACGACAAGAAAGGTGGCAAAGCTATCAAAGGCCAAAAGTGTCACGATTTCACGACAGCAAGGACAAGAAGGCGTACGGATGTAAAAGGTGTCACGATATCGTGACATGTTGGAGTTTCGCGAGGAAAGCTATAGAACCAGAGGAACGGTTGAAGCCGACAGAGTTAAATCTGGGCCGACATTCATTAGGGTTTTTGAGCCGACATTTATTAGGGTTTTGAAGCCGACATTCTAGGGTTTGCAACCGACTAAATTTAGGGTTTTTCAGCCGACTAAGTTTAGATCTTTGCTCATGATTTTACGCTATAAAAGGAGGACAGTTTCGAGACTTGAGTGTCGAAGTGTGAATTAGGTCTGCCGTGCATAGAAAGTGAATCGTGTCGATCGACTGTTCGATAGCAGAGTGTGCGAAGTATTAGCGAAGAAGCAGAAGCGATAGTTTGACTGTGTTGAAGCGAAGTGCGAGAGGCAGTTGTGAAGTAGCAGACTGGTTGTGCAAAGCTCTTGCGCAACTGATGCAGAGTGCATACAAATTGTAGACTGTGTAATAAGTTTGACTATGTCGAAGCGAAGTGCGAAAGGCAGTTGCGAAGTAGCAGACTGGTTGTGCGAAGCTTTTGCGCAGCAGAAGCAGAGTGCATATAAACTACGGACTGTGTGATAAGGTGAAAGTATTATTACTGTAATTTTCAATTATTTCTATTGAAGTCCAAGTTGTAGCTTGGCTTAAGGAGTTGGTGCTCCTTCCAGTAGTTGCTGGTGAATTGGGGGTTGGTGCTCCTTTCTGTAGGTGCAAAAAAATTGAGGGGTTGGTGCTCCTTCCAGTTGGTGCTGGCAAATAAATTGTAAAGTTGTTGCTTTGCATAGGCTGGATTTGGATGGTAGTCCAAGCAGCCATTTTGAGGAGTAGCCACTTTGGTGAACCTCATTAAATCTGTGTTGTGTGTGATGCTTTCTTGTTGTATCTGGTTTAAATTTGCTTTATTTCAGTTTTTAGTATTGCAAGTTTAAATTGTTAAAAGATCACACTGATTCACCCCCCTCTCAGTGTCATTGTGAGTTCAACATTTATGATCATATCAGTTCTTTTCATTTCATCACTTCTAAACCCAAATATTTGGTAGAAGTCAAAAGTGAAGATATTTAAAGATGAACCATTATAAATCAAAACTCGTTTGACTGCTACATCTCCAATTAAAGTAGTAATATACAAGGGGTTATCTTTATGTAAAGTATGTTGAGGTATGTATCTATCCTGAAAGTCAATACAATCAACTTCATGAGTTATTATATTATTGGCCATGGCTTTAGGTTGAATTTCTTGTGGTACCATCATCTAGCTTAATGTGAGCATTAATTCATCTCTATGTGTAAGAGAAGATCTTAAAAGGTCCAAGAGGGAAATTCTAGCTGTAATATTTGATAATTATTCATTAATATTATAAGGAGGTTTAGGTTGAATATTAGGTGCATGATTCCATTTATTAGGAACCTTTGAAACAAATGGAGTTGATCCACCATTATGAATTTGATCTTGTTGATAATTTTGAGCCTTTTGTCTAGTAACAGCTTCGATGGTACCCACAATGTTATTTTGTGGATGATGAATGGGTCTTGGTATAGCGTTTATAGCTAGCTCATTAGAAAGTAATCGGTGAGACGATGGTATAGTAGTGACTCTTCTTGGAAATGGTTCTTTTGGAAACATATAACTTGTGATAGGGTGAATAGTATCTGATTCATCTTTAGAACTATTCGATTGATTTGATATGATTTCCATATCACTCTCAGTCTTGTATTTTGTATCACTAAAATCAGGTATCTGAATATTATATAGAGGCCTGGTTGTAACCACAGATAAAGTTGCGTCAAATATTTCCAGATCATGAGCAAGGTAAATGCCCACTAATAGTTCCTACATATCAGGCAAGAGGAGGGACATTATGATTTTCAATTTGATTAGCCACCTCCTTACCATGTTTTGGTAAGGGATGTTGAAAGATGTCTAATGATTGATTGGCATTCTGATTCTAGTTTTATGGGGTGTTCTTTTTAAAATTATTAGGAGGATTTTGCTTAGGTTGAAAGGCTTGCACCTCAATCTCATTGTTATCAATCAAGTCCTGTATTTTATGTTTTAATATTTTACAAGAGTTGGTAGTGTGTCTAGGTCCTCTATGGAAGTCATAGTGTAAATCTGCTCTGTATCTAGGTATAGTTGGATCAAGTTCCTGAATATTTGGTAATTGAATCAAACCTCATTCTAATAATTATGGTAGAATAGTTGATAAAGGTTGATTTAACCTAGTAAATTCTCGAGGAGGTCTATCAGGAGGTTTCAGTACAAACTTCTTTGTTGTCTTTGCAGCATTAACATTAGCAATATTTCTTCTATCGACGACTCCATCACCCATAACTTGTTTATTCTTATATTGATTTTTGGATGTTTTCTCATCGTCTTTATTTTTAAGCTGGCCTCTCCTAATGAGAGCATCTTCCACTCTTCGAGCTAAGTCTATAGCCTGATCGAAGGTGGTCAAGGTAGTAGTTGATAATTTGTAAGATAGTTGCTCTTGCAAATTATTAATAAAGATGTCCAACATCTCCCTATAAGGTAACACAAAGTGCAATTTTCCTATCAACTGTCTCCACCTAGCTAGGAAATTAGCAAAGCATTCATATTTATCATGTTTTAAGTTATACAAATCTTTAATGGTCACATGTATTTCGATGTAGGCACTAAATTGATGAACAAAAGACTCGGCAATTTATTTGAAATTCTTGAAAGAATTAGTGGGTAATTGATAATACCACTCTAATGCTATTCCTCCCAAGATGTTTGAGAACATTTTTAGTAATAACAAGTCATCATGTGATATATCATGACATGCTATCCTAAACATACAAAGATGCTCTATGGGATCTTCGATTCCTTTATATATGGGAAGAACAGGCATAGGAAAATGTTTAGGATACGGCTGTGCTACGACTATAGGATCTAAAGGCTGACTACACATCTCTCAATAGTTGTACGAGGGATGGTAGGGATATATCTGGTCCATGCGGGAAACTAGTTGTTTCACCATGGTTTCAAGATTACTAGTTTGTCCACCATATTGGTTTAGTGGGACATAGGTATGGGATCTATGAGTGTATGATGGTGTGACATAAGGATTAGATGCTATATTGCTATTATGCAAAGTGTTGGTAGGAAGAGTATTATGAAGGGGATTTGTAATAGTATTATGTTGTACCTTAGGTTTTTGGTAACTGGTGTTTGGTTTTGTTTTGGGTTTTTGTTGATTTGAGGTATGTTGATCAAGAGCTTGGCAAAATAGAGTAGTAAATGATGGTTTATTTTGTGTAGGAATGACCCTAGGCTTGTTAACAGGCACTTTAGGTGGTTGGGTAACCTGTTGTTGATGAATGTTCCGGATCGAAGCTACTATATCCAAAATGGATGGTCCAACTTGATCACTCTCTTGTTAAATAAAGGACAAGGGTTTACTGTGTGTTTGAAATGCTTCTTCTAGAGTTTCTTGAGTGTCACTAATTTGATCCTTGTCCATATGGGCTGCTTTATTAAAAACACCAATATTAGTGTTAATGAACTTCCAAAATTGTTCCATGTTTTCAAAAGTGATAGCTCCTCCTAGAGACATTTTAGGGGATGAGGATCCTTCCTCTCTAATAGTTTCTTCTTGTTCATTTCTTACATCAATATCTTCTTCTTGTTGGTCTAGGGTTCCTTCTTTCGGAACTTGGTCATCAAGAGGGACATTATGGTCAGTTAATGGTCTTCCTAACCAATATTCATCTTCTTCGATTTGTTTTCCATTCCTAGGTCTAGGCATTGTGCTAAACTTAGGTTTTAGAAAATATATATACTTATATATATATATATATATATATATATATATATATATATGTGTGTGTGTGTGTGTGTGTGTGTGTGTGTGTGTGTGTGTGTGTGTGTGATAGGGTTGAGAGGTATATATTTTAACTATATACCTACTATAATACTTTAAAAGGAAATGTTTTGTTTTTTTTTGTGTGATTTTATTATATTATTATTTTGCAAGAATAAAAATAACAAACAACATGCTAGTTGTAAGAAACAATAGTAGAAAGAATCACTTAGCTTTCTATGAATAGTTTATGGATATCATTGATAGGGTCAAGTTCATCGGAGTCATGAAATGCTCCTCTTCAAATTGGAAGTTGTTTTTCAAGAACTTGACTAAGTGTGCTATGGTAATATGATCTACTTCAGACTCTGATATGTAAAAATAAAGTTCATGGCAATACTCTCGATACAACATAACTCTAGGAAATTTATTCCATCTCTTTCTATCTGTAAGAACAACTTCTTTATCCTCTATACGAGATAGAAATTTATGTACTACAAATGCATTCTCAAGGTATTCCTCAAAGGTATATAATTCAGAAGACACAAGTGCTCTTTTATCTGCTAACCACCTATGGAAATCTCTATGAAGTTCATGATACAAAGTCACCTGATCAAGATCTAGGATTCTATCTAGGAAAACCCTCTTAATTTGCCTAAGTTCTATAGATATGGATTCAATAATACCCAATCTCCTATCAAGTTTGTCCCACAAATATTGGGCTCTATTTGTTTGAGGTACTCTAAGCACAGAAGTAATCTTTATGGTCGTTAATAGATTTTCAACATTTATGGTGACATCTCATCTTCTATTATAATCTACCATCTAAGTATGATATACAAATTTAACGGTTGTCTAATGATTATAGATGTTCTTAATAATGTGTTTTTTTTTGTTTGAATTGTTTTCAAAAGGTGTTTTAGTTTCACGTTAGCTTCACCAAAATGTATCACCCAAATATTTTAAACCCTTACCTTCAGGCTAAAGGATCTGTGCCCGAAAGGGGGATGCGAGAAGGATGGGACAACACCTCGAATAGAGAGGCCCTTTGAAGGTCGTGCCTCTCGGGGGAGGGGTATAAAGGTGAATTTTCGATGAATGGTGGGGTTCACCAAGAAAATTTGAGTGGCAGTTTCCATGCCTAGGTTGAGAATGGGTTTGATGTGTTCATTTTATGTTCAATCATTTAGATTCCTAGGTTGGCCAAAATGAATCTAAGCCATTATATATGAAATTTCTAGTTTATATGAAAACAAACATAAATGAATCCTAAATGCAAAAAATATCTAAAATGAAGAAGAGTGCACCTAATTTCTGATGTCTGATGAAGATTCTAAAGCTTGTAGGAGTCCAGATCATCCTGGATATGACAAGATCATATGTAATTATACAGAATCATCCAGATCATAGGAGATCATCTAATATCAGCCAAGATCTTCAACAACTTGACGTAGACGAATTCATCAGAAACCTGCAATCATGAAAACAGACACCAAAAAAAAATATATAATTGCAAGAATGATACAAAATGATAGAAATAAGAATATAAATGCTTAAATGATAAATCCAGATATCAAATCAAATGAGATGCAATGTTTTAATAATTTATTTTGAATTTTATCATGCAAATATGCTAAATGAGGTGAACTCCAAGATGTAGAACATAAGTGAATTAATCTAATGCACAATTAAATAAGAAAAAGAGATAGAGAATGCAAACTCAGGGCTCTGATTGCCCCCAATCTGAACTATAGTGAAAATCGTCTACAATCGTATAAGATCATCATCGATATTGACAGGATCATCCAAAATTATGGTTGAATCACCTGCAACGATCCGAGCTTCCTCCGGTTGAAACACAGTGAGATCCTACAATAAAAATTGAAAACACAAGTGCAAATGATGGGGGATAGGATGTTCTAACACAACAAAAACTAAAGTTGTAGGGAAATGATCAACTATGGGGATAAACTGGTAAAATACTAAGTTTATATAGGATTAGGGGGAGGTTAGGAGGTTGGGGATCATCCAAATATAGGAGATCTCCAACGTAGGAATCTCCAACCGCATAGACATGCTTTTGCTCGAGTTGGAGAGGTTGTTTAAACATAAGCTAATTATGAAAATTTGGTTTTGGGATGAAATCGTCTAGACGTTCTATTCCAAACAAATTCATCTGATTTGGGATGATATCATAAGATTGATGACGATATCATCCAATGGTCAAAACAACTTCTAAAAATGGCACAAAAAATGAGGTGAGCGGTTAACGAGCGATTTCGAGGTTAAAATTCAATTTTTTTATCTTTTACTGATGGTTTAACTACGCCAATTTTAGGGTGCTACATACCCATAGAGGTTATTTTTGCTATCACAACTGGTCATACATGCTTCTGTTGCATGAATTAACGCCAAATTTGTTTTGCTACCTGATACTTCGGAGTAGCTCCAAAATGAGCGCAAAAGACATAAATTTGGTCAAATGCATCTTTAATTATAGTAAAAGGAAGGTAAACGGTGGTTGCTGATGAGGCCCAAAAGTGCCTCATTATTGCACAATGTTTGACTACCATATGATAATTTAATTGCCAAATATTTGACTAAAATATACTATTTGTTAAGTGTTTACATGATTTTATGTTAGGAATACTATATCTCTGTTTTTGACTATTTTTAGCATTTTGTGACTGATTTTTCTTGATTAAGTAGCAAGTAAGAACTTCCATTTAAATTAACCAAATGTGGTATGATGATATCCATTAACTTCTCAATGGTTTTTAAATGTTTTCTTGCCCTTAAAATTGTTTCAAATCCACATTGAAGCCAAAAGTTTAGGACTGTCATAAATTTGAAAATCTAAAAAAATAGCCATATAAAAATTAGCAAGCTGTTACTTTATAGGAACACCTTGAATATGTCAAGAAAAACATGAGGATATGGATGTAATGAGTTCATAAGGACTACATAATACATCTAACCTATTTAGAAGCATTCCCACATGGTCTAAATAGGCAGCAACATGGTATAACGAGACGGGGGCAATTGTGCAAAGACCTTTGTTGCACTATGTCAGCATGGTTACTTAGTGAATGAAGTGTATAAATTTAGTACCAACTTGATGTACTCCTTCATGTTGATATTTGAATAATTTTTACATTGTTCTAATTTTTTTGAATTTGCAATAAATGCCAATATTTTACAACTGTGTAGCAGAACTAGAAAATGCAGTAATTTACCATGTAAATTCCAGCAAGCTACCAATGAATGGCAAGGCATGGAATTCACACATGGAGAGGAATGAAGGCTATTGAAATATTATCCTGAGGGCTAATCCACTTGAGAAATGCAGCTAAAATAATTTTAAGAGCACACAATTGTTCATTATGAAGATCTTCGAAATGAACAAGACATCTTCGGAATGAGAAATACAGTCTCTTCGAAATGAGACACTTATCTTCAAAATGAGAACAGAAAAGTGCTTTTTGACAATTTTTTATGGTGGAAAAATGGAAAGAAGGTTGAAAATATTAAAGGAAAATATCTCCCATCTGACTTTGTCATCCAAAGCCACCATTCATGGAAAAGATCAATTTTGATTCTCTTCTAGGATAAACCTAGAAAAACTGCAGCATAATAGAAAGTTGTTTACAAGATAGAAATGGCATATTATGAAGTGGAGAAAGATGTGTGAGATATTTCTAGACTCCTCTCATGTACTCCCACCACTGAAGATTTTTTCTAAGGGCCAATGACTACTACTGCAACACAAATTGTCCAGATTTGCATTTATTTTAGATCCAAAATTATTGGCAAATCACTGTAAAGCAGCATATAGGAAAATTTGAGCATGGGATATGTTGTAAATATTTATATAAATAACACAGATCCCTCCTTGGTTGAGCTAGTTAGGAATTAAAATAGAGTAGAGTTTTCAATAGGAGCAATTAGGACTGTACAACAATTTTCTGTAACAATTTTTAGCATGTTCTATCATCAATAAAAGTGTAGCTATTTTATCATTTTATGTTCTAAGTGTTAATTAGTTAAGGAGTGCTTTTCACCTCCTTCTAGATCAGAAAGTATGGGCCCAATTTTAGATCTAGAAGGAGGGATTTTATGGCAGGTTTTAATCTATAATTTTGCTACAACAAAATTAATAGATTGCTTGCCAGATTTCATTTTCTTGTTTTTATTTTGTATTAAGTGATTTATGTGTTTCTATTATGTTTGTGTACAACATTTGTGTGTATGTCAGCTGATAAATTATATTAAGCATTTTTACTTTGCTTTCCATGTTTTCCCTGCTTTCTATTTTAGCAACTTTCCATTTTCAACATATTTCATTTTGTTGTCAATTCCTGTAGCAGAAGCTTGATGACCTTTTGTGGTAGGGCATTGACAGGTGTTTCATTTCCAAGCATCACTTCCATTCTGCAAGAGTAAAATAGGTTTCAATTTTGAAAGTGTAATTTAGGATTTCATTTCAGCAACATTTCAATTTAGCAATTTCAATTCTGTCATTTCAATTCTGTAAAAGTAGATTAGATTTCAATTTAACAATTTCAATTCATGCAATTGTAGTTAATTGTTAAATTTTGTAATTTAGATTTAGTTTTCAATTCCTATAATTTATTTTAGTTTCCATTCTTTAGACTAGGTTTAGTGTGACACTAAAATGCTAAACCAAAATTTGCTTCACCAATAAATGCTTGAAATCTGAATGCCTGAATTGTACTCTGCCCTAGCCTTCTATCATAGACAACCTTGGACACCACCCCGGATTGATAAATCATTGAGATTAAATGATGAGACTCAAAGACACTCATCAGTTGAAACTATTCTAGGGACCTCCCTGTCCTTTCCAACACCTATCCCTCACCATATAAAGCCAGCAACTAGAATGGATAAGGTTTAATGGATCAGATCCTTACATTTTTGGGAAACATAGTCCTATATTGAAGCACTAAACCTTATAACTATTGTACCTTCCTAGTATAAATAAAGTGCTATTGTTTGGTTGAACATATAAGATAGAGGATATAGGTTCTAGGAGATAGAGCAGTCCAAGTGTTGTAATTGTGTACTATAGTAGATCAATAGTCTATAGAACTTCCCCTGCACCTTATATGCTGATAATGAAATAAAGGTGCAATATTTGTCATTCATGTTTGCTTCTGAGCTCAGTGCAAGGATTTAATAGTTTAGATTAAGTAATTTTCCCTCTTTTGGTTTAGGAAGCAAGGGCCACTTCCAGGCCTAGAAGAGGGATTATTCCTACCAGAGTTTTGCTAATTTCTTGCTACAGTAGGTTAGCAGGAATCTAACAGCTTTTTGCACGGTTAATATTGAATTAAACTTCATCTAACATGTGGCACATGAATGCATTATAGTTAAGTCATCTAGAATATATTTTATAGCATAAAATTTCTTGTTTCAGCTTCATCATTTCCAGTCTGTATTTCCAGTTTACATCAGAGAATTTCTTGTTAATTTAGTTTGCTACAGATTTGTAATATTTGCTTACCAACCTTTGAATTTTATCATTGTCTTAGGTTTCATTTTTTGCAGGTGTGAAGTTTCAATTCTGAAAAAAAAGAGTTTCATTTGTTGTTATAGTTAATTCTGTGATTTCAATTTTGTTATTTTAAATTATGTCAACTGAATTATGTCATTTTCAATAGTTTAGATTTGCTTTTCTGCAACTGTGTGAATTTCAATTATGCAAAGATAAGTAGATACTCAGTTTTAGTTTCTAGGAGATTAAAAGGGACACCTGACACCCTGAAACACTAATTGTTCCATGAATAACACCATGATATAGATGAACTAAAAATCATCCTATTAACCCCTGCTTTCGTACATAGCCTTGGACACTGCCTTGGATTGACACATAATGATTAAATGATGAAGATTTGATGACACTCATCATTTTTGGCATCGTTTTTGAGGATGCTTAGGTGTTGTTAGGAGAGGTCTAGAAGTCCTGAAATTGTCTTGTTTCAGGAAACAATTTTTAGAAACCTAAAGTTTAGTTCATTTAGTAAATAGGCATGAATGCATAGGCCAAGAGACGAAAGAGGAAGGTTTATCAAAACTGGATATTTTCTAAAAAGGTGTTATTCACAATCAGGTGAAGATCTGCATATGTATGAACTTCTTGAAAGACTTAAAAGAGAATCATCTTCTTCATCAACTAAAATTACAGGATTTTTGCAAGAAGAGCTCTTAGAGGCACTTGCTTCTAGACATACCCATAGGGTTGATCCATCTAAACTAGTTGAAAAAATTAAAACTGAAGAAGCACCTATGGAAGAATAAGGAGAACGTGATAGGGATATTGTTGGTCATGATGCTGAAAATCCTCTTTTTAGAACTTTTGAATACCCTATTCATCTAAATTCTACTCAAAATGCTCCTATGAAAACAATTTCACCCTCAATATTACCAATATTTAGGGGAGTTGTTTTTGAATATCCTGATCATGTTTTGTTTGAATTCAAAGTTCTATGTTAGACTTATGACTATGTCAATGACAACCAAAAATTAAATTTATTCCCCTCTACACTTAAAGATGTAGCCTTATGATGGTTTATGAGCATTGAACCAGATTCAATACGCACTTGGGATCAAATGGAAACTGCATTTTTGGATAAGTATCAAGAGTATTATAGAGTGAGAAATAGGAAGGATGAGTTATTTTAGATAAGACAAGAAGAGGATGAAAACTTAGAGGATTATCTTGATAGATTTACCTTTATCCAAAAGATATGTGGTCCTATGGAAACTAACTTATTAAAAACTATATTTTTGAGAGGTTTGCAGGATGACTCCAGAGAAGTATTGGACTTAATGGAAAAAGGAGATATAAACTAGCTTGATATTAATGATATTGTAGATTTGTGTAGAAATTATTCCCACACTAGGCAAAGAAGAAGAAAAAGGAATCCTAGTAATACTAATATAAAATATTTTATGGAGGAAATGGCTAACATAAAAATTGATGTTCTTGTTCAATTAAATACTGCATTAGGGGAAAGGAATGCAAAATCCAATTCTTCACCACCCCTAGCTATCTATTGTCCTAGATGTAGGAATAAGCATGCCCTACATGATTATCCTTTGGATAGAACCTCTCTCTCAACTATTTGTAGCATTTTTTCAAAATAGCATAACATTGATAGGTGCCATCTCCTGCCTCACCTTAAAAATGTTTTGCAAACCCAAACTGGAGAACTTAATTTTATTGGGCAGATGCCAGGAGGTAACTTTTCACAATACCAGAATGCCCCTCGTTTTCCTACAAGTTGGGGATAAAATACTTGGAATATGCCTTGGGGATATTCTGAACCACCTTCACAACCATGGAATCAATGTTGGTTAGCCCCTCAAGACTGGTCACATTCTGGTTGGAATCAACCATGGAATCCTGTTAATCCACCTTGGACACATAATCAACAATCTGGGTAGAGATGGGGGCCACAATATCCATCATATCAAGGGAAGCAGAGGTATCAAGGACAAACTCAAAACTTGCTGCCAGCTCCTAATCAGAACTTTCAAGGAATAATGCCACCACAACATTCACAACCAGTTAAGCAACCTCCACTTCCAGCTCAGCCTGTGGCTAACCCCAATAACAATAGACAAGT
This sequence comes from Wollemia nobilis, assembly GCA_028583015.1. Taxonomy (NCBI): domain Eukaryota; kingdom Viridiplantae; phylum Streptophyta; class Pinopsida; order Araucariales; family Araucariaceae; genus Wollemia; species Wollemia nobilis. The sequence goes on from JAQPPZ010016703.1 coordinate 8,637,820, forward strand.
AATCTTTATTTATGGAGCCGAGTTTGAAGAGACTGTTGCAGTCCATATACTTGACAGTAGTAACATCTAGTTACATTCAAAGAAAGTTTTACCTAACCCTGCACCACCTACTATTGAAGAAATTGATGGAAAGCAAGAATTTTCAAGTCCAAAAAAACTACAAACAGAGCAAAAATAATGAAAAATAGAAAGTTTACAAGGAAAAATTGAACCTGCCTCAGTATATATTCCTTATCCTGAAAGGTTTGACCATACTATTACTCCTAAATCGAAATTAATCACAAAATTGATGAAAATGTCTATCTCACTCCATTTGTTGCAGGTAATAAAGGTTGTACCTCTAATTAAGAAAACCATTCAAGAGTTGTGCATTAGGAAACCTAGCAGGAAGAAGAAAGCCTTTCCTAATATTGTGCAAGTAGAAGGTAAGTTGGCTGACCTGCTCTCTGCAAAACTAGTATCCCCTAAATATGGTGATCCAGGGAGTCCAATAGTTACAATTACTATTGGGTTAGTTAAAATTCCAAATGTACTTATTGATTTAGGAGCTACAATCAATGTGATGACTAAGGAAACCATGCAAAAATTGTAGCTCAAAAAACTTAGTCCTACTACCACAATTTTGAAAATGGTAGATAGGTCAGTGGCTAAACCGGAAGGAATTATGGAGGATGTTGCCATTGAAGTATCTTCTTGGGAATATCTTATAGATTTTTTAGTATTACAGCCTAGAAACTCAGCTAATGGCTATCATATTATTCTAGGATGACCTTGGCTTGCCACTGCAGCTGCATTTATAAATTGCAGGTCATGTGAGATGACTATGTCAAATGGTGTAGACCTAAAAAATATTTCCTTGTATCCACCAGCCCAACCTTCAGGTAAATTTTCTTGACAAATATGGTATCCTAATTTTGATGAAGAATAGAAAACTATTGTCACCTTGGCCACCGTTGTAGTAAAGGAACATATTGAAGAACTTAATTCACCAGAAAGAGAAATCTTTGAACATGAAACAATTTTGGTGAAAACATTGCAAGAAGAAGGCCTTAGGGATGATAAAATTATTGTCCATCATTTGTTATGGAAATATGAAGAACAAACTGCTAAACATATGTCATCTATTCCACTACAAGAAAGCTCCTTCACATTGCTACATGGATGGCATCATCAGCTTCTGACTTCTTTCACCTGTCCTATGCAAATGATACCATAAGGTATCAAATTTACACCATAATAAAGAGTATTTCATACTCTGTAGCCACATCATTGTCCCTTAAATGCTTTAATTAGTAAATATGAGGTTGTCAACTCTGTTTATCCAAGGATTAAGCAGATTGAGATACAACCAAGAAAATTTTTGAACATTAATAGTTGGTTGACTAATAAGCAAGAAGCCAAATTATTTGTTGTTTTGTAGAGACATGTTCAGGATTTTGCTTGGAGTTATAAGGACATGAATAGCATTCATCCTAATGTGTGTACACATAGAATATATACTGAAGATGTTAAACCTGTGAGACAACCTCAAAGACATTTGAACCCTGCTTTGAAAGATATTGTCAAGGAAGAAATTGAAAAGCTTTTATATGTAGGATTAATCTATCCAATATCAGATAGTAGATGGGTTTCTCCATTAGTCATTTTTCCAAAGAAAAATGGGAAAATGAGAGTGTGTGTAGATTATAGATAGTTAAATAAGGTAACACATAAGGATCATTTTCCATTCCTTTCATAGACAAAGTATTAGACACCCTTGCTGGCAAGAAATTTTTTTGTTTTCTTGATGGGTTCAGTGGTTATAATCAGATACAAGTTGCACCTAAAGACCAAGAGAAAACTACTTTCACATGTCCTTGGGGAACCTTTTCTTAGAGGGTTCTACCTTATGGTTTATATAATGCTCCAACAACATTTCAAAGAGTTGTTTTGGCCATATTATTTGATTTGACAAATGAGAGTGTAGAAATTTACATGGATGATTTCATAGTATTTGGGGATAGTTTAGAATATACTTTGGAACAACTTGAAAAAATTTTAATACGTTGTCAAACATACCATTTGTCTCTTAATCCTAAGAAATGCTTCTTAATTATGGAGGAAGGGATTGTCCTTGGTCATCATATCTCCTCTTATGGGATCAAGGTTGATCCTAAAAAGGGGAAAGTCATCAAAAACCTTCCTCCTCAAAAAACTCAAACTAATGTGAGGATTTTCTTGGGACACATTAGTTTCTACCGCAGATTTATTGCCAATTTTAGTACCATAACCAATCCAATTTTTGCATTACTAATGAAAAATTCTGAATTTTCTTGGTCTACTGAGTGTCAAAAGTCTTTTGAGGAATTAAAAGAAAAGTTAACAACTCCCCTGTATTGAGAGGATCTAATTGGGAATTGCCCTTCCATATTCAAACTGATGCTTCCAATACTGCTATTGGAGCTACATTAGGGTAAATTGACAATGGGGAACATTATGCCATTTATTACATCAGTAAAAACTTGATAGGAGCTAAAAAGAACTACACTACTACAGAGAAGGAATTCTTAGTTGTAGTATATGCTATTAATAAGTTTTGACACTATATCATAGGATATCAGGTATTCATTCATACAAATCATGTTAACATTAAATACCTGATGAATAAACCTCTGGTTAGTGCAAGAATTATTCATTAGTTAATACTATTGCAAGAATTTGATATCACTATAGTTAATAAACTAGGGAAAGCTAATGTAGTTGCAGATTTTATGTCAATATTGCCAAATGAAGATATAGGAGAGTTGGTTGAAGATGCATTTCTTGATGAGAAACTATTTGCTATTTTTGTGCAGTCTCCATGGTTTGCAGATATAGCTAATTATTTGGCTACAGGAAAAATTCCTCTTCACTTTACTCCTAAACAAAATAAATTGTTAATCAAGCAAAGTTCTTCTTTTAAATGGATAGGAGGTTTACTTTTTAAATGCAGTCCTGACCATGTTTTGCACAGGTGCATCCACAAGGATGAGGTATGGGCATGCCATGATGAACCTTCAGGAGGACATTATTCAATCAAGAGTACAATTAGGAAGATCTTGGGTACTGGTTATTACTGGCCATCTTTGCATAAAGATGTGAAAAATTATGTTAGACATTGTGATGCATGCCAAAGGATGGGAAAACCTACCTTCACTAGTGAAATGCCATTACAACCTCAAGTAGGAACATAACCATTTGAGAGGTGGGGGTTAGATTTTTTAGGACCCATTGACCCTCCTTCCCAAGGGAAAGTGCATATCTTGGTATGTATTGACTATGTAACCAAATGGGTAGAAGATTGTGCTTTTAAGCATGCTCGAGAAGAAAAAGTTGTTGATTTCCTGTATTCACAGATTTTCCTACGTTTTGGGGCCCCACAATCCATCACCACATATTAGGGACCTCGGTTTACTTCAAGAGTTGTTGAAGCCTTCACTCAACTATATGAAATCAAGCATAGGAAATTCATCCACAATCCAATGGTCAGGTTGAAGTGACAAATAGAGAACTAGATAGAATCTTAACCAAAACCATAGCTTTCCATAGGAGGAATTAGGTGGAGAAATTACCTGAAGCAATTTGGGCTTATAACACCACTTGGAAATCCACTACTGGATTTACTCCCTATGAATTGGTTTATGATAAAAACCCTCTTTTGCCTATTGAGTTTGAATTACTAACTCTTAAAACTACTTTAGAAGTTGGTATTGATTTGCCATAGGCACAAACAAACTAGATTATATAGCTCAATGCATTGGATGAGCTAAGGAGGGATGCATTGCACTAGACTAAGGTGATCTAGTCACAATGCAAGTTGTGGCATGATAGTCATATCCAATAACAAAAATTTTAACAAGGCGATTGGGCTTTGTTGTTTGACTCATGATATGAAGACTATCCTGGCAAGTTGCACACTCGATGGCTCAGAAATTATAAGGTTGAGGAGGTATTTGCAAATGGATTTGTACTCCTTTCACCAATAGATGATTCAATAAGGAAGATGGTGGTTAACAGTCATCGTCTTTGGATATATCACCAACCGTTAACCAAGAAGGAGTTTCTCAAGCAAGTAGGAAACTTGGATGTATCAGTATTGGAAGAAACCACTTCTTCCAAGATGGACTCAATCAAGTGACATGAACCAAAATATATAAAAAAAATGAAAAAAATAATAAAAAATATATAAAAATAATAATAATTCAAAATGTGAAAACCTCTTTGAGGCGCATCTGAATTGGGCTTACATGAAAATCAGTTTTTTCGGCATGTTTGCCTCATGGACCCGCCACCATTCCATTCATTCTCACCATTGTTTCACTATTTACCATTCCATTCATTCTCACCATTGTTTCACTATTTACCATTCCACTCATTCTCACCTTTGTTTCACTGTTTTCTAGATTGCACCTAATACACTCTATGAGGAGTCAACTTAAAATCAGTAGAAAACAACATTTGTACAAAATATAGATAGAATGGTTTCTTCAGTTTCGAAATAAAGGAGCTTTGGAATTAGCTTCAAAATGAATAAGGGTATATGCTATGGAATGAACCATACGATAAAACCTATTGGAATGAATTAACAAAAGGTTAATTCATCAATCTCTAGAATCATCCAATTGAAAAGTCAAAATTAAGTTAATTTTTCTGTGGATTCCTAAGGTTTTGTGCCAGTTGGGTTGGAAATAGCACTTGGGACGCAGGTTTCAAGTACAAGTTCCAAGGAAAATTTTTGAGGAGGGTATAGAGTTTCGAATACTATAACATGTAAGCACTTGGCACACGATTCGAAATATATTTAAAAGAAGAACTTCCGTAAAATATGCCATGAAATTCCCGATAGCTATAACATGCAGTAAAAATTAATGATGGCTTCTGTATGCAATAACTTGCCATCACATTCCAATTTCACGTTCCTAGCATGTTTTGAAGTCATTATGGCACTACATCTATTTACTCCTCACCCTCAAGCATTACCATTGACAAACTTAAGCATTTCAAAAATTGAAAAAAACCCCTGTTGTTCAAAATTTATAAGCCTAAGATACTCTGCACACAAGAAATTAACAATGGGTAGATAGAAGAACAAAATTGAACCGGATAACATAGAATTTTTGCAGAAATATGAGGAGTCCATGCAAATTTTTATAGGAGGATTTCTACCCTTATTGTGCAAATTCTATGGGTATTCAGAAGGGTTGGTTGTTGAGTTCGCATGTACCTTCCACAACAACCAAATTCATATCAGCGGCATGACCATCTAGGTAATTCTCGAAATTCTCAGCCAGGTTACTCAATAACCATTGCATGGGGTTCAAATTGGAAAATCATGAAAAAATACTTTAGTTGAACTTGTAAATTAGTTCAAGGGAAATGAGGATAGGCCCACTGAGTTTATATTGAGTAATAATATCTACAAGGGGGTCAAAAGAACAAGTCTACAACCTCCTTGGGATGAAGTTGTGGTATGGGTAATTATGTTTTTGACCTACGATGGGTAATTCCCTGTCATGTCTGGACATCACATGAGAATTCTGACCCATCTTCGCCATGGAAAATCAAACCTTGAGCTTAGGGTAAACCTTCCTCTATATTTATATCAAGAGCTGGTAAATAAGACCAAAAAGTATCAAGCAGGAAAAGGGTCTCCCAAAAACCATGGCCTAATCAAGATTATATGCAGGCATCACTTCAGGGGAAACTCTAGAAGCTTTGATAGGTTTTTTTATGCATGGAATGAGTTGATTGAGGAAAATGTAGTTGAGAGCCCTAGATCTGAAGAAGAGTTAAAGGTTGAAGGACATGAATCTAAAGCAAAAATAGAAATTGAAAGTTTTGAACATGAAACTGAAACTGAATCCTATAAAAAAGAAATTCCCTCCTCACCACAAGGACCTCCATCCTCCAGGACAAGGAAGCAAAGAGAGAAAAATTCTAATATTGATCCTGTAGGAAATAGGAGAAAGGTTACATTTTTTGAAAATGTAACTATTTTTACCACTTAGTACACTAAGCAATTTGGAAGTTCAAGCAGGGAAGGGTAGATGAAGGGAACACCTGAAGTAGACCCTGCCCTAGGATTGAAAAGCCCTATTTCACAATATAAAAAGAAACAAAAGCAATCAACTTCGGGATTGAGAAGGTCTTCAAGACTTCAAAAATCCACCAACATAGGTGATGTGGAAAAGGAAGAAGGAACTGCACATGTTGATACCTTGCAGGTGAAAGAAACTATGGAGAAAGTTGAAGATATATGTACCAAGGGTATGAATAATGCAATATATATGGCTATGCCTACAATGTCCCTCAATTACCCACCAGATTCAAAATATAGAACTATAACAGAAGAAGTAGAGGGACACACCACTATTGCAGAAATGTCTGCACCACTTGTGGATTATTCAGATTCTGAGGAAGAATCTGAGGAAACTGAGGAAGGGAAAGATGATTTGAGAACTGAAGAGGAAGAAGAAATAGACATAAAGAATGGGTTGCATACAACTAGGAGTGTCATAAAAACTCAGACATGATGGATTGAAAATATTGAAGCTTCCCTAAAAGAGAAAGATGATACTATCGCTAAGTTATGGCAAGAGATAGAGATTGTAAAGGCTAGGTTAACACTTCTAGAGCAGCAACCTTGTTAGTATGACTCAGGATATGAATTAGCTAATCTATTACTGAACCTAGCTAGAAATACTAAAAGAAACTCACCTGTCATAGCTGCAATAAAAGAAGAATAAACAACGCAAGAAGTATAATAGGCTCAAGATCAAACAGGGGATGGACATCTAGAAGTACTTGTGCAGGTTTCTAAATATCCACAATGGCTGAGTGAACCAATAGCACATACAAAGACAATAATAGCAGTATAGGAAGAGGTAAGACCACAGTATCCTCAAGACCTTGATAATTTGATTGCACTTGAGATTTAATTGGTAGAAATTGGAACACAAAAAGAACCTCCTTCAATTGGAAAGGTGGACATAGGCATCCAGGTTAATATCATTCCTCAAATGCAACCAATTTTTAGATCACCAGACACAATCACACTTGCAAAATATAATGAATATGTGGCATATTGGATGGCAAAATATCATCAATTAGAAGGAAATGTCTCATCATTACAGACCTTAACAAAAGAGTTAGAACAGAAAAATTCAAAAATTCAAAAATTGAAGGAACAAGTGCAGGACATATGCCAGATTGCAAGATGTATGGTTCAGTTTCTAAGGCTATCCAGATTCTATAAATTAATGTTAAAATAGAGATACCTCCATTGGCAAATGATGAGGGTCACTTCTGGTCTCTCTCACAAATTGGAAACACCTGGTGAGTTTCTAGAAGCTTTTTGGAAAAGTTTTGTAGAACACCAGAATCTACTATGTGATTTATTCCTACAAAATTTCTTTTTACCAACAGAATTTATCTTCCTTCCCATGTCTTTACTGGTTATCTTCAACTTAGGGCTTTTCAGTATACACTCCAAAATCAAATATATTGGGAGTAGTAAAAGAAAACCAGCAAATCCATGGAATTATAGGTAGTTTTGCTCATTAGGTATGTTCACCTAAACCATGGGACCTCCACCAGTGAGCACTATACTCTAATGAGGGATGAAAAAGTAAGAAAAATATGTCTATGGAACTTGCAAAAATGCATAGATGGTTTTTGAACTTTTTGTGCATCATCATTTGCTGATGCTTTGTAAGCCTACAAAAGCATATGGGGAGAGCTACCTATATCACTAAAAAGAAGAGAACCCATCTCTCCAAATAACCTGATGTGGTCTAGAAGAAGGGAAAAATGTATAATCCAGACCATATTTGAGGTAAAGGAGCAATGGATAGGTCTCAAGTACAGGAATCCAACAATTATCACCCATATTCCATATTTCTTTGATAATGACCCTCAATCAGATGATCAATTCCAGGAGTGGCTCAGGGAGATTAAAGAGCACAAAGGATATTACAAGGTTTAAAGCAGACTATAAAAATATGTTGAGTGCTATCTTAACATAGATATTTGTGCTGATGTAGCATAACAGAATGCATGAGGACATGCATTGCAAAAGGTTGAGGGGAAATGATGAGGCATAACATTGCCTCATATAAATACTGCTTTTGACAACTTATTAAACTATTTGGAACTACTTATGATATTTTTTTGTACTAATTTTAGTAATATTATGCATTATATGATGATGTTTACATATTGGAATGATAAAGTGCATATAACCTGTTTTGACTAATTTAGCTATGTTTTATAATCTATTTCAGTTGTATGTTTTAGTATATTTTGCATTAAATTAGAATTTTAATATGAAGGTACTGATATCTATTTAGTTTTGTGCTTCTTTTACAAAGTTTCCCCATCATTCACCCATTTTGAATAATTTAAATGCGTTAAATACTTTGTCACCAGTTGACTGTGTAGAAAACAAGAATTTTTCCATACAAATTTCAACCAATTGTACATATACAACATGGCTTGGAATTTGTCCACTCCAACTCATGCAAAAGGTGGAATCAATAATCTGGGTACCTATGGAGGTTATTTCTACCATCATAACTGGTCACACATGCTTCTGTTGCATGAATTAACACCAACTCTGTTCTGCTGCCTGATATTTCAGAGCAGCTCTAGAATGAGTGCAGAAGACATAAATTTGGTCAAATGCATCTTTAATTGCAGTAAAAGGGAGGTAAAAAGTGGTTGCAACTATTCTAGGGACCTCCCTATCCTTTCCAAACCCTGTCTCTCACCAAATAAATCCAACATATGGAATGGATAAGGTTTAATGGATCATATCCCTACATTTTTGGGAAACACAATCCTGCAATAGTTGTAACAGTCATGTCTTGAAGCACCAAACCTTATCATTGTTGTACCTTGCTAGTATAGATAAAGTGCTCCAGTTTGGTTGAGCATATAGGATAGAGGATATAGATGCTAGGAGATAGAGCAGCCCAAGTGTTGTAATTGTGTACTACAACAGATCAGTAGTCTATAGAACTTCCCTTGCACTTCTGATATGCTGATAATGAAATAAAGATGCAATATTTGTCATTCACGTTTGCTTCTGAGTTTAGTTTGAATATTTAATAGTGTAGAACAAGTACTTTTGCCCTCTTTTGGATCAGGAAGCAAGGGCCACTTCCAGGCCTAGAAGAGGGATTATTCCTACTAGAGTTCTGCTAATTTCTTACTGCAACAGGTCATCAAGAATCTGACAACTTTTTGCATGGTTAATATTGAATTAAACTTCATCTAACATGTGGCACATGAATGCATTATAGTTAAGTCATCTAGAATAGATTTTATACATAACATTTTCTATTTCAGCTTCAACATTTCTAGTCTGTATTTCTAGTTTGCATTAGATAATATCTTGTTAATTCAGTTTGCTACAGATTTACAATATTTGCTTACCAACCTTTGAATTTCATCATTGTATTAGGTTTCATTTTCTACAGGTGTGAAGTTTCAATTTTGAAAAAAAAAGTTTCATTTGTTGTTATAGTTAATTATGTGATTTCAATTTTGTTATTTTAAATTCTTTCAACTGAATTCTGTCATTTTCAATAGTTCAGATTTGCTTTTATACAACTATGTGAATTTCAATTATGTAAGGATAAGTAGGCACCAGTTTTAGTTTCTAGGAGATTAAAAGGGACACCTGACACCCCCAAATACTAATTTTTCAATGAATAAGGCCATGATCTATATGAACTAAAAATCATCCTGTTAACCCCTGCTTTTGTATATATCCTTGGACACCACCCTAGATTGACACATAATGATTAAATGATGAAGAGTTGATGACACTCATTAGGCCCATGGATGATATTAGTCATCGTACAACACCTGTATCCCAAGAAAGTTAGTATATAAGCTTGAGTATTCTTTTTTCTAGGGATGGCCTTGAAATTTAAGGCTTCAAAGGACTCGAGTAGATCCCATTTTTGATCAAGAGTTTTACCTACCAAAGTTGTACTTCTGGCTTCTTCTATCTTCATAATTGAGTAATTTCCCATGGAGAACTAATATTTTGCTTGAAGGTCCTTCAGTACTTCTTCCATAAAGATTGCTTCTTCTATGATTAAGTTTACTATATCCATTAATGGTTCTTCCCCAATCCTTTCTATGTGAAATGAAGATGGTTTTTCATAATAGACCTTGAATATTTTGTCTTTGAAAGGAATTTCCATATGGGAATAATCAAGAGATAGATAACCACCCAACTTAGCAGTAAATTCTCTTGATAGGAACATTACTAAATAAGGTTTTAAGTCCATTGCTACAATATCCTGAATGATAGTAATTTGAGGTATTCTATGCAACTTTATGGGGACATCCTTGATTACCCCAACTGTCTTAACAAGGGTACCATCTAACTGTAGCATCCCAGGACTGGTTCTTGTATATTCCATACCCATTATTTCACAAACTGCTTTAGGCACAATGGTGTTAGCTACTCCAGAATCAATCATACAATTGTGTACCACCCATCCCTCCATCTCTAAGGATAAGTAAAATGGAGATGGTATGTTTTTCTTGGTTATCAAGGTAGGGTGGAATTGGGCTAAATTTAGATTTACCTATTGATTCCCCAAAATTTTAATGGATTTGAGAGAGGTTTGCATAATATCATTTTGTCCAAGGATGAGGAGTGCATCGTACATATGATTTTTGATGAAGTTTTCTTTAGTTCTTCCACAATATTGAAACATGAATATTTCACCTATTTTCTCAAATATATTACAGGTTCCTCATATTTATCCCTATAATCCTGGGCCACTTCAATCCTATGGTGGATATCTTATTTTATCTCTACCCTGCTCCCTTCCTTTGCCCTCTTTGGTTCCATTTTGTTGTTGTTGCACTGTCTTTTGAACCATGGTAGGCAGAGGTACATATTTCTTTGGAATATCCTTTGGTTGAGAGGGTACCTTGAAAGGGTCCAAATATTTGGGATCAAAATATAGAGGTTTCTTCTCAGATATTATAAGAATTACCACTTGTTATTTGGTTGACACCATGAGATTGTAATCATCTACTTCTCTCATCATATTGACTTACCACTTTTGTGCAGTTTTTGCTTTCTCAATGGTAATTTTTTGGACATAGTATTGATGCATCATGCACATGTTTTCTCCATGAGGGTCATTGTAGGTTGAGCACCAGTAAGTTGACTTAGAACTTGAGGAAGAAGGTACCTCCTCCTGATTGGTGTAAAGTGCATTAGATTTTTTGGGGGCTTGCTAGTGGAAGCAACCTGGTCTCTTATGATATATGGGAACCTTTATGGCTAAAATTTCCTATTGGCTTCTTGTCTCTTCATGGTTGTGAATTCACTAGTGAGACTCTTAAAATACATTATCATTTTCTAAAGGTCGATTGTCTAGGATTCCTATGTAGGTAATAATAGGATAGTAACAGGTTCTAGGAGTAGTGGGACTACAATTAGAGTAGGTAGTGCTTATGGAATCAAGGAAGGTGGCTAGGATGGAGAATTGAATGGAAGAGTGTATGCCAAGAAAGAGCTTGGTGGAGCCAAAACTAGTGGTTATTGTTGAGGGAATTCAGGATATATATGTATTACAAAATTTGGATGTAATCTTCCTATAGAAATCAAGTCATTCTCCACTTTCAATGCTTCTTGAAAAACCTTCAAGAATGTGTGTACATTGGAATTCATTAAGTACATCCCTAGATTAGAGGGAAAGTCCCTTAAATTAATAGTACATTGTTTGTTCACTAGTTGGACACAGACCTTGCGGTACTATTTTCCATGTTCGATTGAATATGATGTTGAAGTTTATTATTTCCTCTTGCATATGTCTTTGGATACTAGTAAGTTGTGTCAACAAAGAGAAGGGGCCTACCTATTCATTGAATTCTTCAATAAACTTGCCAACCAATTCATTCCATGAAGTTATGATTAGATACAACAAGGTTCTATACCAGTAGGACATCTTTCCTTTTAACAACATTACCAACAACCTTATCATGATATCCTCATCTTGGATACTATGCACGGTGGCTAGTGCTACCACATATTAAAAATTTCTATATGTCATTTTTCCCATGCAATCATATGTCAGTAGAGCTTTTAGGGTAGCCTAGGGGATGGGATTTTGGATTGATACATTCAGAATTTTTGATATAATTCTAGGTTGGGTAGTTTTGAGCATTTTAATTTGGGTTTACAACCATTGTCATTGGTGTAGGAGGGTGGATTATCAGAGTCGGATTGGTAGAAATGGAAGTGGCTACATCGGTCAAATATATAACTAGGACTGGAGAGGGTATCAAAAAGGGTGGATAGAGTGGATGAATCTTGAAGCTACCAATATAGTTCTAAGAATTTAATCGACTCTTCTAAATTTCTAGTTGCTTGTCTTGTGATCATATATCTAAGGATCTACACAAGATAGCTTGATAAAATATGGATATGTAAGTATTTTATAGGTATCGATGGGTGGAGCTACTAGGTGATGGGTATTGTGGATCAAAATAGAGTATCACCATGTTCTATTTAGATTTGAAAGGCAACTAGTCATATGACATGATATCTATATTTGATCAAAGTTGCTAGGTGATTTTAATGAGATCTAATAATCAAGGATATCAATGATCCTTAAACTATCCAGCTAAGGGACCTTCAGGTCCCATTAGGTATGCCAAATACTGTTGGTCAAAGAATCTATCTAATGAAAACTGAAAAGGTTTGTGCACCCACATACCTTGATCAAAATTGAATGATTGGGGAGCTCATGAAAACTATAGTGGTAAATATCCAGAAGAGGTTGGTTCCTTGAAGTCCCAACTAACTATACCTAAATATGGGGGGGAAAATATGTTGAAAGAGATAAAAGAGACTAAATCTAGAACTTACAATGGCATAGATTAAGCAACATCAAGATATAAGCAATAACAAGGATCATACAACTAAACAATCAACTCCCTAATAGACCAACTACTTTGCAATCAATTATAGAACATTAAATTTAAATATATTGTATCTTTATCAGACCATAAATTCTAGACAAGTGAATGAGTACAGTAGAAATCTAGGATTCAAAATTAACACCATAAACATTCAACATGCTTAAATTAGAAATAAGCGGTCATCAATACATACATGCTTTGCAAATGAATCAAACTAGAGGCCAAACAACAATCAATTTGTATTAAGATGTAAGTAATCTATCTATACATATGAATTGTAAATTCCTAAGAGCCAACCCATTTTCCTTTTACATTCTTGTATATATAGGCTCGTCTACAATCTCATCATTATCAAAATCATCATTATTCAGAAATGGATTATTGTTATGTTAGAGGGAGTACCAACTGGTTGGACTATTAAGAAGTATGGCAAATCCAATCGCCTCATTGTGACCTATTGATTTTGCCAAAATCTATGTTATACTGAGTAGTGTTGAACCTACTGCTTGCATCTGGTTAGTTGATCTTCGTTGATTATTTTTGGTTGAGCCATCCTGTATATTGCGTGATGGTCACAAACATGATCATACTACTGAGATTCTTCTGATAGACAATCTCAATGAACATGTTTCCTATGATGATGGCATTACTCGTGTAAGTGGTTTAACATTGGATCTAACTGAGTTGGTTGTAAAACTTGTGATATCATGATGTGAGGTGTCTAGAAACCTGGTGCATCTTGGCTAGGTATGAAAATATAGGCCATATCAGTATTTACCTTATGATTCTGCATTATTTTGATTAGGTCAGGGTTTGGGTACTCATATGGGTATTGACTAGGAAAAATATTTTAGGAATCCATAATTGGACCTCATCAATAGGTCAAATATTTGATATCCACTTGGGATTTCGTCAAGTATAAATAATCTGGTATTCTCCAGATTGGCTTTCAGTCTCTGGGTGGAAAATTGACAACCCTTCATATTTTTGTTGGATCCAAATCCTTTGACGATATTAACACTTAGCATATTTCTACAATGTGGCATTTTTCATTGTGGATCGAGTATTTTATACCTTGCCAATATATGGCTAGGCGTGACTCTTCTGGTACTTATTAAACTTGGTCATTTCTCTATATTCATGTACGAGAAATTTTAGACTGCCCCAGGATCCAATTAGATATAAAAATTTTGGTCTCCCTTGGACATGCTAGACATCTAAGACCTTACCAGACTTTGATTGAGTGCAATTATTTCATCCGCTACAAGCTCCTTATTTGGGTAGGATATCCAAGCCTTTCCTTGGCCCCGATGAAGGTCAAAACTTCTAACCTCTCTTGGGATTGGTATATTCAAAATCCTTGGTTAGTCTGGATTTCCATGACCAATCTGGGTGTTAGTCAGGTGCTAAAATCCTATTCATATTCATACTTAGCCAATTTCACATTGAATAATTTCATGATGCATAGTACATAGCACATTTTTATCAAAGTGTGTGTGGGTAGTGGTAAAAACACTCACAATACTCAACCTAGAATACATAAATTTTATAGGACTCCAAACACCTCAACACAAAATAAAAATCTCCTAGAAATCCCATCTAGGAAAAGGTCATATTGAGTTTTACATTTCTTAGCTTTGGGTGGTATAATCTAGAGTTAAAGCTAGCGACTATCCAAAGTTACATGTCAGTTAAAGCTATAGAATCTAGATGGCTGGAAATTAATACAATGGCTCTAAGTACCACTCATAATTTCTTAACAAGTTTACCTATAAATCAAACCCAAGATTTATCTAAACTTACATCTATCAAATATGAACAATCCAAAGTATAAAACACTCATTTTATCCATAAAACATAACTAAGAAAAGTTATAGATACTTAGTCCTCTATCTTTATCATTTTTCTATCCCTTCTTTTTCCACAAAAGCAATAGGTATTTAAAAGAACCAAACAATTTCCTTACCAAAACCCATTTTCTTAAAAGAATAAGGAGTCTTATTTTTTATAAAAAGATCAATTCTAATAGAAATAGAACCACCAGGTTTTCAAATGATAAATATTTTACTTAAAAGAATAAGGAACCCCTTTTTTTTATAAAAATATTAGTTTTAAAAGAAATAGAACCACTAGGTTTTCAAATGATAAATCATAATTTTATTTAATAAAAATCATGGCAAACAAAGGTGAGGTTTAGTTAAAAAAAATTTAGTGCCCAACCGGACACACAATCAACTGACTAGTCAACTGACCAATCAAACCATGATAGAAGTATGGAGGTTTGTTCTCTTTATTTCTACTAGATATTATAATTACTAAGCTTGGATTTAATTTTCTCCTTTATTTTAAATATGATAACAAAATTATTGACATTTTAAATAATCATTTGTCCTTTTAGATATTTTATCTTCTAAAAAAAGTCACACATACATGGTCCTCCAAACCTTGCTTCATACCACCATAACAATTTTTAATTTGGAAGAAATAAAAGTCTTAGAACTATATAGATGGAAACTAAATGGATTTGGATGACTATTATTGATTAGATCACATCTCAAGATATAGAGTTTTTAATATAGTCTTGTTCATAGTAAAGTGTCTAAATAGATTTTATATTCTATTTATAACTATGCATTAGATATCAAAATATTATTCAATATTTTTGTTGTATGAGATTTCCCAATAAGTCTATTATCCTATGTAAATTGAAATCTTGAATTAAAGGTATCCTAAAAGGCCATTTGAATTGATAAAGGAAGAAATAGTTATGCATCGATTTAGACCGTCCAAAATAATATCATTCATTGTTAAAGGATATAGAACTATGTTGAAGTCCCCCAAGAACCCACATATCGCAATTGTAAATCATAAATTAATTTAACATAAATAAATTGAGGTCCTTCCAACATCTATCATGAAGAGTAATTATAGTTGGAGCATATACATTTATAACTCCAACTTTGATATTTTCCTCTTCCTTATAAAAAAGGATCAACAACCTAATTATTTCTTTCTTCTCACACTCTTGCACATTATTTTAATGCCTCTTAAAGCTCCAATAGCAAAAATTGCTAGACAATACACCATGTTTTGAATATTTTTTAATGCATATCTATATACTTACTAATATTTTACTTGTATTAGAATAAATTTAAAATTATAACTACTTCTTAATTAATTGATAGTTTTTTTTTAGGGGCCTTATTCATACCCCTTAATATTTTATGATATAATATTCATCATATTTTTTGTTCTTATTTGTGGGGTTAGCCCCACTTATTATCAACATTTATGATATTTGTTTCTTGTTTCCCAAATCAATAACCCTTTAAGTTTATTTTTCTTTATTCTTGCTTTTAGGATTTTCACATTCATTTACATTCCCATTAATGATTTCATCAACATCAATACCTTTCATTTTTCTAGACTATCTATAACTTGAATTACTATGCAAAGGTTTATGCTACCATAGAGAATGTAGATTGCAAGGTAGGGTTATGCATAAGGGGTTGGACTCAAAATGTAATTGTAAAAAAATGGTGAATCCTAATCGAAATCAAGGCGAATCCTAAGCAAATCAAATCAATCATCTTCACACCAAAATTTGGGGCATTTGAAGCCCTAAAAATTAAGGTCATATTTGGGGAAAATTTTGACCTATTAAATCACCTTATAACTTCATAAAAACACCACCATTATATCAGGATTGAAAAGAAGTTTCCAACGAGTACAAATATACCTATGTTTTGATATATATTGTGGTGAATTAACCTAAGAAAAAATTGGTCCTAAAAATTTTAGGTGAATGGGCCGACGAGTCCTCAATAAAAAATCCCAACTAATAGAGTCTATTTCCCTTATCTAATCTTCATGTAACTCAATCATTCAATTGAATCATCCATATTAAGCTAGAGTAATTATCATTTCTTTCTATATAATAATTTCAAAGGTTTCCCAAAACCCCATTTTTAGCAATACACATAATTCATGGTAAATAGTATAATAGATCAACCTTATTTAATCATTATAGGTATTCTTATAATAGAATCCCACTAATCAATAATATGCTATCATAGAATATTTTTTGCATAAGAGCCTTCTAGCTGCATTGTTATTTACAAAAGTTACATGGAAAAATAATAAATAAAAAGTCCATTTCAAACATGGATTGATAATAATAATTGAAAATTTCTTTCTAACGTACTAAGCTTGTAAACATATTCAATCCTTTCTTCTCCAAGTTTCTCTTTAAACTACCAAGAAGGATATATCACAAGCAATCATAAATAGCTTTCTAGCATGAGTGTGCATATCCTAATGCATGTAATATTTTATTGCAATCATATTTCCATAAAATAAACTCTCAATACCTTTTTCAAAGAAACAAAAATCAAAGAATAGTCATTCATTTAAAATATAATTTAAACTAACCCAAAAGAAAACTTTTTTCTTTTTCTTTTCCAATAAGTGACTCCACATCACAGGTTATTTTAATCAAGTGCACAAGCATATTTTATTTTCTTCCAAAGAAAGTATCCCCATAAACCCTTTACCAAAATTAATTCCACATTTGCTTTTACCAAAGACCAAGAACACACATATGCATTTTAATAAAAAAATTAAACTTCATAGCTATTATTTAACCTACCAATACATGTAATATTACCGAGATAACCAAGCCTTTGTCATTCATCCTTCAAAGAATATTATATTCTGCATATAATACTTGAGGGTTTCAATTAAGACGTCTCATTAATGTTGGACATAAACTATACCTACAATGAATCTTGATGCTACAAATTGATTATGTTCGCACAATATCATTTATACAAATACTCAATTCAATTACTGCACAATTCAACGTAAGTTTTTCATACATAAATTAAAAGTTATATTTTACAAACCAAGGATATTTTATTACCCTCACTTAGCTGATTCAATTTACTTCAATTTGCATGGAGTCATTCAACATCAAGGATCTTAATTAAATCCAAGAGCTATAATTCTACTATTCCCACAAAAATGTTTTAATAAGGTATCCTGATATGTTTTATACAAGAGATTTCAAATGAGGTAAAATTTTAAACCATACTATCACTTAATTCAATGGTCACGTCAGCCATATTTACACTTCACAGCGTACTCCAACATTGCCAAAAACCCAAAATTTAGCAAGAGACCATTGAGTTTATAGATTTGACTAAAGTAATTACCACCAGCCCTATTTAAGCTTGTGGGTTCTGTTCATTAAATCTGAACTTACACACATCAATATTTATCTAATGGTGGCAAAAATAAACCTATGACACCCATTGTAGAAAGGAGTCAAATATAAGTCCTCCTAAGACATCACCAATAGGTTCACAATACATCTCAGATTCAACTAAAATATTCAAATATAAATACAAATTAGAGGGTATTTATCAGAGTTTAAATAATTTTGGTATAATATTCCAAACTTCCTTCATCATTCACTCAAATACATTTGAAATTCTTTCTATACACAAATTTCTTTCATGCAACCCAGTTTAGCGAAAGAGTTTACAATTCAATTCAAAACTCTCAAGGAGCATAACATAGTTTTGACATAGGTTATACTTCAAATATATAAGTATGTACACGGTCTGGTTTAAAGAAGATTAAAATTTCAGTAAGCCATGAGGTGTGATTGTAAGACACTTCTCTCCTAATGATATGAAGAAATTTTTTCCTTTGATCAAATATTATAAACTAACATTCACTTTAGAAATCAAACTAGGTACACATAATATACATTATCCAAGCTTAATTCAACCAAATTAAAGTAAATTTACAAAATTGACCTGATATATGTGGTGAACACTCCACCAATTGGTCAATTTGCACAGTTCCTTCTATATGGCTTGCTACTATTTTCTTCTTTATTTTCTCCACTGGTTCTCTATGGATTTCTCTTGTTCATTCCCCTCTATCCTCTTTTTTTGAAATGGATCTCTTCCTTTTTCCCCTGTTAATAGACTTGTCAGGCGCCTTTCATGGATTATGTGCTATCTTCAACTGACACTATGTACAAATACCACCATACTGCCCTTTTTTGGAGTATGATGAAGGTTCTCAATAGTAAGCATAACATTGCAAGACCAAAGTTCTTCCCTCAAACAAAATATTTTAAAAAATGTTATATTTTTCCTTTGATTGTTGTATTAACAACTGGACCACTATAGAGTGAAATAATTATTTCCTCTAACCCAAACATAAGATCCTTTGTGGAAGATGAATATGTAAATTCCTAATCATTATGGAACTTATGTAAGCATAATAATTCCTTTTTACATCAAACAATAATGTCAATCAAAAGATACATCCCTATATTTTTAATGAAAGAAACAATAGAAATTAACATTTTTTTTTTATTGCAATGAACTCTTTACCTTAAACAAAATTCTATCAAAAAGGTAATTATCATGCAACAAACAAGTTTCATTTTAAACTCAACATATTTTTCTTATGCAAAATAATGATATGCAACTATATGAAAGAGCATTCATTGATGTTGCCTTGCTAATCGATGAGTTAACTATCACATCACTTATATTTATTTTGACATCCTGTTCTCGATGGCTTATTATTTCTTTCACCCATGAGAAAGTTAGTTCCTATAAAAATGTAAATCTATTAGCAACATCATATTCTTCCACAATATAAATATATATTGCAACTAAACATGAAATAATCAATCATTCCACTATCAAAATACATCATAATTTTCTATAAAATACTTGCCTTACAGAAGCAGAATATGAAATAGTCAATCATTCCATCAACAAGATAACATAGCCAACCATGAATCTATCCAAAGAAAAGTCTGCCAAAGGAGGATCATGACATCCTACCCCCCTTAGGCTTAACACAATCCTTTATGTTTCATAAAATTTCAAATATAAAAGCAATAATTACATATTAGTTTCAAAAAGGTACAAAAACTATTTTTGCATATCTACCACTTTCTCCCAAGAAGCATTTATTTTAGAATAGCGGTATCACTAAACCTTCCATTGCTCCAGAGTTCCCTTCCTCATAGATTTGGAATAAAACTCAAGGATATTCACTGGATGAACTTCAGTGGCCTCTAGATCCACCATATGCAATTTAGAAAGATCCCAAACATGATCAAGATTAGCAATGTATTTTCTAAGCAAGGATATATGAAAGGTGTCATGAATATTCAATAAAATGGGTGGTAGGATGAGTCTATACTCCATAGAACTATTTTTTTTATGATTTAAAATGGCCCAACAAAATGAGGATCTAGTTTTATGGACTATATGGCTCTCTTCTTTGGTCTCACCCTAAAAAACCCTCTATCATCCATTGAAAAATTTCTCAGTGATCTCTTTAAAAAAAATATATATATATATATATATATATATTTGAATTTACATGGTGGAATCGGTATCCGCCATGAATTTGGGCAGGCAATCTAGATTTTATGGCCACCATAAATTCGAGCAGGCTGTCCAACTTTTATGGCTATCATAGTATTCTACGTTGTCCACCCTAGAAGCCACCACACAGATCTTCGCGTAGTCCACCCCTATAACCACCATGCCACAATCATTTTAAACCTTTTACGTCATTGAAAGCACCAGGAAAGGGACAAGCGTTCAGTCTGGCGAGGCCCAAGATTTGAACCTTGGACCTCCACCCCCTTATGGGGTTTGGATGAACCAATTGGTGTACACCTCGAACCTTGTGATCTCCTAATATTGACATAACCTTTTTGATGATTTGTGGCTTCCTTAAGCCTCTCTCTGATCATAATTATTTGTTTCTCCATTTCCCTAACCATGTTTAGCCCAAGAACAACTTGATCTTATGGATTTTACCATGACAAGGGTTTTTGATACCTCCTACGGTATAAAGATTTGAAATGAGTCATTCCTAAGATCAAATGGTAACCATTGTTGTAAGAAAATTTTACCAAGTGTAGATAGTCTTCCCATAAAGTCTTTTGATACTTATAATACATGCTAAGCATGTCCTCCAATACTCAGTTCACCCTTTCAGTTTTCCCATCAATATTTAGAATATATGCAGAACTAATATATAACTTGGTACCTATGGAATGGTGTAGATATTACTAAAACTTAGATGTGAACCTCAAATACCTATTTGAAATTCTCACCTCAAGAAAACCATAAAGACTAAATATTTCCTTGGCAAATTTGTTAGACACAATCATGACATCATCCTTGGTATTTCTAGGTATAAAGTGCATAATCTTAGTCAATATATTGACCACCACTAGGATTGCATCATGTTGGAATCTAGTTTTGGGTAAACCCACAATGAAATCCATTGAAATTACCTACCATTTCTGCATAGATATGTCATGTGGATACAATAGTCCTACAATGTGTCTATGTTCCACCTTAACCTTCTGATATTAAAGGTACTGGACAATGAATTTTGTGATGTCTATATTCATTCTTATATAGTAAAAGGTTTTCCTCATGTTTTCTCTCATCTTTCCTCCTTTTGGGTGAGCATAATAAGGAGATCTATGTGCTTCATTCATAATTATTTTTCTTATATTACCTACCTTAGGAATTATTACCCAATCCTGGAAGCATAAGAAGCCATCCTTGATGTCAATATCCTTACTTTCTTTTGGTTTTCTCTCCATATTTGCATGAATTTGGTTATAGTAACATCCTGATATTGCATCTCTTTGACTTGATCCATCAAGTCTACATGGATGTAGGTCAAGGCAGCAATGTGTTTTCTCCTACTTAGGGCATCAACAACCTTATTTTATTTTCCTTTAATGTATTTGATCCCAAAATCATACTCGATGAGGAACTCCATCCATCTCCTTTGCTTGGAATTAAGTAAAGGTTGAGAAAATATATACTTCAAACTCTGATGGTCAGTTCTCATTTTGAAAGGTCTTTCCACTAGATAGTGTTGCTAGAATTTGAGAGTGTATACAATTACTACCAATTCTAGGTCATGAGTAGCATATTTGACCTTATACCTCTTGAGATTTCTTAAGCCATAAGCTACAACTGCTCCATCTGGTGAGAGCACACCACCTAAACCTTCCAAATATGCATCCGTGCATATTGAGAAATTACCCTAAGGGTATCGAATATTAAATATTGGTGTTGTAGTGAGTTTTTATTTGACCAACTTAAAAGTTGCTTCACACTTATCAGTCCACTTGAATTTCTTTCCCTTTCTCTAGAGATTAATTATTATAGATGTTATCTTGGAGCAATATTTCATATAGAACCTGTAATATCCAGTCAAACCCATGAAATTTTTCACTTTAGTCACATTTATAGGCACCAACCAATTTAGTATAGCTTATATCTTCTTAGGATCCATTGCTATACCTTCTAATGATATTATATTCCGTAAGTACTATACTTATGACATATATAAGTCACACTTGGATATATTTCCATACAATTGATTTTTCCTCAATATATAGCACGATTCTAAGATGCCTATCATGCTTCATCCTATTCTAAGAATAAACTAGAATCTCATCCAAAAATATAAGGATTAATCAGTCTAGATGATTCCTTAAGACACTATTCATCAGGTTCATGAATGTTGCTAGAGCATTTTATCAATCCAAATGGTATAACTGTAAACTCATAATGTCCATATTGAGTTTTAAATATTGTCTTATGGGTATCTTCTTCACAGATTATCAAGTGGCGATATCAGAATTTCAAATCTATCTTAGACAAGATAGTAGTATCCTTTAGTTGATAAAAAAGATCTTCAATTCTAGGTAGAGAGAATCTATTTTTGATGTTTGCCTTATTAAGCCTTTTGTAATCTATGCATAATCTTAAGGAACCATCCTTCTTTTTAACAAACAACATAGGTGCATCCCATGGTGACACACTCAGTATAATTAATCTCTTCTTTAGAAACCCTTGCAATTGTACTTTTAGCTCTTGCATCTCAATGGGATTCATTCTATAAGGATCCCTACGAATAGGCTCTGTCCTAGGTTTTAACTCAATAGTGAAGTCAAATTCACATTTTGGAGGTAGTCTGGGTAAATACTCTAGAAATACATACCTAAATTCTTGAAGTATTGGGTGTTTTCCAAAAATCTCTTCCTTCTTTTCCTCTTCAATTCTATTTATCTTAACTACATAAAATGTTCCTCCTTTTTTAATGGCTTTCTTAAATTGCATTGCAGAGAGAATCTAGGGTTGAAAAGTCCCTTGTGAACTATAGACTCTATCTTTTCCTACCATATTTTGAATACTCAATACATCTATCCTAGAAATTGATCACAATCTTACGTGCTTGCAACCAATCTATTCCTAAGATAACATCAAAAGTATGTAGCAATGCTACATAAAGATATCTAATAGTCATACCACTAGGTAAGGTGATTTTGGTCATAGGATAGCATTGATTCACAGAGTAGGTTTATCCTAAACCATGCTCAAACTTACATCCTTGTGCCAATATTACTAACCTTAAGAACTTTTTTTTGTCTATTCTCTCTCTCATTTCATGAAACCTATGCTATTTATTTTCCTAAGTGCCTATTTATCCTACTTAGATGCCCCTTCATAATAAAAGTAGGGCTTAAGATAAGTCTTCGTTTTCCTAGCCAAGTCGTAGGCCTTATAAATGGTCTTAGGCTCATGCATATTCATGTCATGCCCTATCCTAGGGTCTACTCCAAAAATGAATTTATGGATTTTTATCTTTTCATTATACATAGGCACATACTTCAGTAGTTTAACAAATTTTTGATAATAAGCCTCCACTGTCTTATTTCCTTGCCTAATATTAATGAAATCCTTAAAATTTTAGTATAAAAATGCTTTGCAAGGAATATTTACTTAAAATTTGTGATAAAATCCTCCCATTTAAGGTTAACTATCTTGATTCCTCTTTTTGTACTAAAAGTATCCCACCAATCTAGTCCAACACCCTATAAATGTAAGGTGGCATAGGACGTTCGAGTTCCAATGGAGTAATTCTTCATATTGCAAAAGGTTTCCAATTTATTTAGCTAGGATTCAACTACATCACCACCTTCCTCTCAATTAAACTTTGAGGATTTTACATGCTTTAATTTCTTACCCATTTTCTCTTATAACTATTTTCTTACCTATTGTGCTTGGTAAGAGGTTCATTAGCTAGTTTAACCCTAGAAATCCTAGCTTATGAATCTTGATTTACTATGGTTTCCAATAGTTATATCTATTGTTCTATTTGTTCCCTAAGAAAAGTAACTATTTCATTAAGATCATCCCCTCCATTAGTAGGATTACTTGCACCTAAATCTGGGTTCCTATCCTTAGCTTTACTATGTCCTGTTTGCCTCTTCGATAGGACAAGACTTCCTCTCCTTGTTCTTGGTGCCATTATTCCTGGTCACATATAAGAAAGAGATTTGGAATTAGATCACAATTCCTTTTCTGAATTGTACCTTTATCACTAACTAAATACTTAGTTAACTTGATTGATCAATAGAATTGGGTACCATCAGCTAGCCTAACCCTCGTGAGGTAAAACATTTTTAATGATTGTAAACATACTAATTTTATTCTTTACCTAGTATGTTTATGACTAGGTTTAACACAAGAAATATTATAGTCCTACAACCATGATATGCGATACCAAATGTCATATCCCTAAATTGCCAATTTAAATCCCATCCTTCTTGTGAATAATTTTTCCTCACATATAATTGTTAGGTATGATATTAGCCCTAAAAGATAAGTAACTTTTCCAAAGTTGAACTAAAGACCTTTGATTTCCCTACTTAAATAGTAGGTCAATTTCCAATTTTATTTGAGTTATTCCTCAAAAACACCATAGAGTACACCCACCTCTACAAATTACATATATCAATCTATGTAAGTGTACTAGGTGTAATGTAAGGTAAGCTATCAATATAATTCTCCCAATGAGATAGCTAATCCCTTTTAGTCTGTTGAAAGGAATTGTGTTAATCCCTAAAACATACATAAATTTAGCTATGCAGGTGCATTTGATGCATTGAATTTATACTATCTGTCTCATCTCTATGGTGAGCTAGTCTCTTTGTCAATGGGTATTTCTTATGACTCATGTCCGTGGTTGCAAAATAATTAATTCACTTTTCATTCTTAAAATCTGTCATGAAGTATTTTTCAATAAAATCATAACCATAGGGATTCTTAATTAATTTTGATAAAGTAACTTCTATTAATGCCACAACTAAGTCTATTTGATTAAACCTTCACAATAATTCTCCAATCATAATGGCTTAGTTATTACCATCTTCTAATGAAATTTTTAAAGTGTTCTCTACAAAGTGTAGATAGTAGATTAGGAATTTCTTACCCTTCCTCAAACATCTTAAGGTTATTTAAGAGTGTAAGCTAGGTGTACTCCTAGTCTCAATTGTATCCCAATACAAAAGAAGATAGAATATTTAAACCTTTTTTTTTCTTTCTATTCTTCTACAATTATGTTTAGTTCACTTGCTAATTACAAACCCTCATAACCTTCAATATGTTAAGAAGTTCTAATACAATGCTTGAAAAGTTAAAGATCTTATTCAATACAACATCCCAATCAATAGAGTCTATTTACCTTATCTAATTTTCATGTAACTCAATCATTCATTTGAAGCATCCATATTAAGCTAGAGTAATTGTCATTTATTTCTATTTAGTAATTTCAAAGGTTTCCCAAAACTCTATTTTCAGCAATACACATAATTCATGGCAAATAGTATAATAGATCAACCTTATTTGATCATTATAGGTATTCTTATAATAGAATCCCACTAATCAATAGTATGATATCATAGAATATTTTCCGCACAAGAGCCTTCTAGCTCCATTGTTATTTACAAAGGTTACATGGAAAAATAATAATTACAAAGTCCATTTCAAACATGGACTAATAATAATAACTAAAATCTTTCTTTTTGATATACTAAGCTCATGAACATATTCAGTCCTTTATTCTCCAAGTTCCTCTTTAATACACTGAGAAGGAGATGTCACAAGGGATTGAAAATAACTTTCTAGCATGAGTGTGCATATCCTAATGTATGTAATATTTTATTGCAATCATATTTCCTTAAAATAAACTCTCTATACCTTTTTCAAAGAAACTAAAATCAAAGCATAGTTCATTGTAGATTTTACTTTTGATTTTTCTATTAGTTTTTTAACATATTGCCCACCATAATTGCTTCTTGCTTCTCCTTGGATAATTTCTCCTTATGCTAATAAAAATCCTACATTATTATCTTCTTGTTTTTATACCATAACATCATAAACTTCTTCTACATATTATTGTTAATATTATCTAGAATCCAACCAAGGATGACCCAAAATTATATCTAAATCATCCATTTCAATAGCATAAAAATCTAAATGCAAAACATATTTATCCATTGCGATCTTCAAATTTTCAAAAATTAAACATTCTCACCCTCAAGATTGATGTCTTTAATTTTTATTGCTTCAACCTGTAACCTTTAGCCAAAGTAGTATTAGTAAAATTTTATTTGCTTCTAGGTTTTATAGATATAATAACATTTTCCTTTTGAATGAATCCATGAACATGCAAAGTAGATTTTATTATTCAAAAAAATCCTTGTGAACACTATTTGGCCTATCTATCACCAAAGTTGTGGTTCTCTAAGCTTCCACACTATCACCTTTATCTTATCCTTTTGCAATTTTCTTGAAATTTTCCAATACCATGACATCAAGCGAAAAAAAAAAATCCCAAATTAGTTAGGGTTTATTAAATTGGGATTTCTCAAAGAAGTAAATTTTTTCAAATCTCGTCTATTTTTTTCTATAAACCATTAGATTTGTATAATTTCTTGAAAATAAAATAAATTGTAACTAATTCACTTACCACAACTAACAAATATTCTTAATTTTTATTTATTAGAAAAACATGGTTTGAAAAATTGCCTTTTCCCTTGTTCTATATCACTGATTTCATAGGGTTGTGTCTCCCCCAATGCTACTTAGATTTCTCCATATGACCACTCATTTTAAAATTCTTTAGATTCCTAGAAAAATGGCATAAGAATCATCTGAATTATATAATTTTATGCAAGGTTAAAGCTCCCACAAAATGAGACATTTTTTCTAGAAAATATTACCCTAACGCTACCTTTTTTATAGATGGATGACTTTATAGGGTTATATCTTCCTCACTACTATTTGAATTCCTTCATATGACCACTCATTTTAAATCTCTTCAAATTCTTTATAAAATGGCATAAAAAATATCTAAATAAAATGACATTATAGAAAGATAATATTTTTGTTTTTTTGATTGGTTGGAAAAGAGGGTTTTGAAAGGGTCCCCAAACCTTTTACAAATGAGTCAGGGAGAAGATATCCACAAGGATATGGTATCCGAAAAGAGAAAAATTGTATAGGAGATGATCCTAGAATGACCATCTCTAAAACATTTAAATTTAAATAAGGGATCATCCCAAGCGGTAAAGGCACATAAAATGAAAAAAACCTAACAAGTGGAAACCTGAGACAAAAATATTCAAGTGAGGAATACCACCCAAAAAGGGTACGAGAAAGCTAAAATATATGATAGTAAATTTAAATACATAATCTAGCCTAGGAGGGGTCCAAAAAAGTAAGTACAAATGACAAAAATATAAATCAAGGAATCCTACCCAAGAAGGGGCCAAGAAAATTGGAAAATAAAACAATGAATCTTACCTAGCAGGAATAAGATCGAAATAATATGAAGGCTAAAAAAGTTTCCAAAAATGAGAAACCCGTATAGTGGGAGCCAAGGAAATGTAGCTTCAAATAAAGAGAGGATTTCCATAAAAAATATCATTGTTTACCAATTGCACCATCGAGAAAATTCGAAAGACCAACTGTAGCAAAATAAAATCCCATATTGAAAGGCTTGGGAAAATCACAATCCCACCCAGGATGGGCCTAAAAAATTGGAAATTGAGTGAGACCCCATCCCACTCAAATTTGGAGCTAGATTTCCCACCGAAAAGAGCACCATTCTACATTCGCACTGTCAATAAATATTTAAAAACTAGTTGCAGTAGAAGGATTCTTGCCAATAGATGAAATAGGAACAAAGCCTAAAAAGTGGATCAGTAGGAACCAAATATCTCGATAGGCCATAAGATCTCCCTACGAAGGAGACTAAAAATACAAGTTGTAAGAAGAGAAGTCCAAAGAAACTTGCCACCATGATGACCCATGATTAGAGAAAAATCTAGACACAAGAACTATCTTCAGGGATCTGATATTTGCAATAAATGAAGAAGCACAAGGTCCCCTACCCAAGACATAAAATAAACTACATAGCTAAACTGCCAGATAAGCACCTATATTATATCTACTACTAGTACCACCAAAGTTTTCTCAAGGAAAAACCATATAAGCCAATGCTACAACTACACAAAGAAGCACAAGGCCCCTCTCCAAGACCAAAAATATAGACTAAAGTAAAAGGCTCCACAAAAAAAAAATTGAAGAAAAAAATACTGGATCTTCTAAGAGATCCTATATGCACTATAGGAACCTAATCAAAAGCAAGAAGGGATGCCCATCTACAGGCATTAAGCACATGGTCCCCTAGAAGGCCAAGAAAAACATAGACATGGATCCTAAGATATTAAAATAGGTACACAAGTTCCAAACCCTCTTTCAAAAGCCATAGCCCACCAACTGAGCTAATAAAAATACAACCAACACCAATGAACACCAGGGGTAGAGTCTCTAGGATTTTCTAAACTGCTACAAATTTTAGTCAAAGATGGGAAATCCAATTTGGAAGGCTCTAGGTAAATCTCATGGGGCCTAAAATTGAGTCTAGCCTAGAAATTAATCCTTCCTAGTCATAGGGGCTAAAAATGAGTATGGTCCTAAATTATACAAAGATATGGCTCCCATAAAATATGACATTTTTTGGAAAATAATTTTCCTAATTTGCAATCCACAAAAAACACAATCCCTACTTTGTGAGAATTGTTGCTCTAATACCACTTGTTACAAACCTCTATTATAATTTAAAAAAAGCATTCACCTTATACTAAATTAATAAAACATCCATCCATAATTATTCATATACAGTAACAATCCATATAAATAGACATAGATATAGATAATACCCTTGAGGTACAACAACACCAATAATATTTCTTAAGGAATCACTCAAACTCCACTCCATGAGCCAATATTGTTACAAGAATACTTTATATGAATTGCCTTATTATAATGAAAATTTCCCTTCTTTATTTACTTGTCTTCCTAAAACCTTATCCCACTCATTATTATAATATAATATTAGAATATAACCAACCTTGGGTTGTGTATGTCCATGCCAATTATCCATAACACACATACACAATATAATATTATGTTTCCATGTTCCTCTCCCTAGGTACCTAACACATTCACTCCCTAATAAATTTAAATATTTTAGATATTTAAAATAAATATAATATTTAAATTCTATTACTTGGTATTATTTTGAAATTCTATTGGAGAGTCAAATTTTATAGTTTTAGTTTTGATGTGGGATCCAAAATCAAATTGTCATTTATCTATTAAATAACACTTTAAATAGGTGTTACATAATGATAACAAACAACTAAAAATGGAGATAGATATCTCATGGTTATAAGTAATCAACCAAATCATGGTTGTAACAAGAACCAAATATTAACAAAAAAATCAATGGGTGTGATCCTCATCATTCCTTCACAAGATAAACTTGAAGCAGGACTATAATCAATAGAGCACAAACAACCTTCCTAAAATAGAGAAAATTTGCCAAAAATAGTTCTAGAGCTTTTATATTACTTTCATGAGAATGAGGATACAAAACTAGACCCCTTTTTACAATTTTGAAATACCCTGTTTCCCCTTTTCCCGCCTAAAACAATCCATTTGAAATTTGAATTTTGGGGGTAAACTTCTCGGAGTCATAACTCCTCGCTCGTTGCTCGGATTGACTATTAGTGCACCCTTTTATAAATATATCAAAAATACCTACAACAACATGTTATACCATAGGATATTATGCCTAATTTTTACCCCTCTACAAGGCCTCTAAGGCCTTCAAAATTCACCTGCAAGTTTTAGTAGCAAGATTTTCACTAGTTTTGGCAGGGTAGAAGACCTTAAAATTTACATATCTCCCAAACCGCTTAGGATATTGGGATGATTATTTTGTAATTTGGTATATTTCTCCATCCTCTAAAAAACTAAACAAAATTTAGATAAAATAAAATAAATACAATTTTGGGTGATGCAAGATCACTCTTACACCGCTGGATGCTCCTGCATCATAAACATTGGCTACCGATGCTATCAAAAGGGAAGTAAATGATTAATACCTTTTATGATAAGCAAAATATCAAGCTCGATGTGGAAACTATTCTGGTTGGTAACCAATTAGGAAGTGGTAGTTCCATGGGATTTCTCTCTAGTATTTGTATTGGAAACTCAATCAACATCAAGAAGTAGAAAGTTATGAATAACATTGAATGATGAACAAAGTGGGGGAACTACAAGTGTTGACAAAATAGAACAAGCGTAGAGATGTCAATCTAGGTGAGGAAATAATGAGAAGAGGCTAAGAAATCAATGCTTTAAAGAAAAGAGAAATGGCATAATAGACAAGAAAAAAAGAGTGTTAACAAGCATTGAGGTAGCTATTTTGAGTATCATATGTGGTGACTTAAGGCAACCTATGTAGATGGAGAGATACATGAAAAACAAAGCAACTAGCAAACCACAATGTTTGCCAGGACAAGAGACCTTAGAAGCTATGGATAATACTTGAGATTACAAATTAGATCTTGAAGGATGAATGAAAAATATATATCATTGTAAAGAGGGTTTTCAAATGAAGGTTAAATAATGTGTATTAACTAGAGGGAATAGTTAGTTTGTATTATGGATGTGATACTTTTTGTTATTATTATGATATATCTATACCACACACACACACACACACATATATATATAGTGTTGGTGATTTTACATTATTTGGTTATGACATAGTTTAGGAAGTGTGGGAGCATGATTAATATTTAGGATTGTGTTTAATAGTTAGATCTATGGTATGTGTCAAGGTGTAAAATATGTGAGGTGTTAAGTGAGTAAATATGTGAGGTGTTAAGAGAGTTATGTTATTATGAGATAAGAGGGAAGGTCAAGAGACATGCATGTAAAGAGACATGTAATTATATATTGATGACAAAGCATTGTAACAAGCATTGAATAAGCATTGCTCTTATGCATGCTTTTGTAGATATTTTTATCAATAATATTTAGTATTTTATGTGTGCAATATTGTGAGAATTGTTATTGTGATATTATGGAAATATTTACCTGTGATATAATTAGGTATATTTTCCAATAGTGGTATCAGAGCCATCTTGTTTCATATCTATGGTGAGATTGATTATAGATTATTATATTCATGAAAACTATAGTTGTAATAATGACTATGAAAGATTGTTTATTTAAGAAGAGATCAATGAAATATTGGAGATTGAATAATTGTAGAGGAAGAAATATAGCACCATAATTTGGTGTGACTATTGGATGTGAAGGAGTGAAGAAGAAGAATATTAGAAGAAAACTAGAGGAATTAGAAGATAGCTAGAAGAAGAAGGAAGAAGGTTGAAATACAAAGAATATTGAAGAGAGAAAGAGAGTGAGGAAAAGAAGATTGAAGGACAGGATGTGAGATTGTTGTGGAGAAAAGATTTTTTTGAAGTAAAGAATTGTTGAAAGTTAAGAGTTTGAAGGAGGAAAATAAGGATGTTGGAGGATTGTAAGAGAATATTAGACTATCTAGTTTGGAGAATCTTGTAGGAATATTTCTAAATATATTTAATGAAAGAAATTTGTTGAATAAAATGGTTATCGGATTTGAAGGATATTAATATTGGAGAGTTATTGTTAAATTTTCTAGATATTGTTGAAGGTATTTTTTTGAGTTTACTAGAGAAATTCATGAAGAGAATGTTTGCAAGAAAATAAGGTGTTACAAATTGGAAATATGTGTTATATGTGCATTTATGATAAAGGAAGCAAAGAAGGTGGAGTATATTTTTTATTAATAAAAACTTTTATAGTCATAATGTGTAGGAAAGCATTACGTAGATGTCACAAAGTAAAAATTAGATACACTAAACTAGAGTGGGTGTCATCCAAAGTGGTAAGGAAGAAGCATAAAATAATTTTGAACTTAAAGGCACTGAATTTTGAGATAGCAAAAGAAAATCAATGCAAAGGTGTTGATAGTGTGAAGGACAATGTCTAAGATTCAAAGAGAAAAGTGGAGCAAAGTAAGAAAAGTAATGATATTTATGTCAATTCTACTTAGAATAAAATAGTGGATAATGAAGATTTTAAGGTGTTGGCACCACCTAAGAAACTAAATTAAATTAAAGCATAGCAATGTTAGGTCACAAATAGCCATCACTTATTTCAAATATCTAGAAGAGAGTTTGAGGAGACACAAGCAAGCTACATTCTATAGGAGGTTATACAACACTTGGAAAAAGGATGGAAATATTATTATAAAGGAGAGGAAGTTGAAAAGTGGAAGCCACAGAGAAATATTTGAAAACTTGATCTCTAGGACCACAATAAGGTAATTGAATCCAAGGAAAGCATTGAAAATATTTCAAGATATTATTCATGGAAAATGTGACATTATCCATATTACTGGGAAAGATATTAATACTACCAAATACAAGCATACTCTATAGGTATGTTCTCTAGAAAATTATCTATCTTCGATGACACTATGGGATAATATTGTTATTCTAGTAACACATCAAGTGGAGTTCCTTTGTGAGGCTAACTTGATAGTTGTTATGGAAGAAAACTCAGGCACACATGATATAAGGTTTAGGGCACTAATCGATGCTCATAGAATGGTATTAGATGATTTAACAATACAATATAAAGTATATGATATTACTACTAAAGATAACAAGATATGTGAGCCATCATGCTCCATATTGACTGGTACAATGAAGTTTCCATTCCATTCTAATCATTTTTCTCATAATAAAGTGAGGAATGTTCTAAAAAATAGGTATGTGAAATAAATAAGATTGAGAATGAGTATGATGGATGTTATGCTATTGGTCGTATAAATATGTCTATTTATTTGGTTTATTTGATGATGTCTTTCTCAGGATTTCATGAATAGAAGGTTATAACTCTAGAAAATATCTTATATTTAAAGGGAATCTAAAAACAATAGCATAAAGAAATAGTAAAAGTTGCTACTAAATGCGTATAAAGTTAAAGTGACTTTATTTTTATTTGGGAGAAAAACAATTTACCAAATAATGTAATAAGTGGGGGTGTTGGTAATATTATTTGGTTATGCAATAGTTTAGGAAGTGTGAGAGTGTGATTAATATTTAAGAGTGTGTTTAATATTTAGGTCTATAGTATGTGTCAAGGTGTCAAGTGTGTGAGGTGTCAAGTGTGCAAATATATGAAGAGTCATGAGTGTTAGGTGTCAAGTGACTAAGTAAAGAGTTGTGTGTGAGAGTTATGTCATCATGAGAGAATTTATCATTATGAGAGAAGAGGGAAGGTCAAGATACATGCATGTAAAGATTCACATGTAATTATACATTGATGACAAATCATTATAAAAGTATTGAATAAGAATTGTTCTTATGCATGATTTTGTAAATGATTTTATTAATAATATTTAATATTTTGTGTGATCAATATTGTGAGCATTATTATTGTGATCCCGTGGAAATATTTACTTGTGAGATAATTAGGTATATTTTACAATATATATATGTATGTATATGTATATACACACACACACACACACACATATATGTGTATATATATGTATGTATATGTATATGTATATATATACAAACATATACACACACAAATATATATATATATACACACACAAATATATATCTATATATATATATATATATATATATATATATATATATATATATAATTGCATTGATAGTGTCAACCATGCAATTAATCACAACAACACATGTCATTGACTTCATAGATAACATGTTCCATAAAATAAGGACCAAATTGAACCTATAATATACATTGAAAAGTAATAAAGGTGGATGAACCATTGTCCTTATAGAAGATGATATAGGAATAAGGATGAGGATGAGAGGGTAAATGAAGTTTGTTTATAATGGAATTCACAAACAAATTTTCTTGTGAACCATTATAAAATATATAAGTAGCGGTGAAATCATTAGGGAGGCATGCACATGTGATAAATAAATTATCACAACCTATAAGATGATTATAGTGCTATAACAAGGTGGTTTTGTTAAGTCTTCTTAACTCCTCATAGGTTGTTTCTTCAATAGTAGTTTAAATGGAATTATCATCAACTTTTGCATGAGGATACTATACAATTAGAGTATTTTTTAACTTTAAGCATTATAAAATTCTCGTGACGTTGTATATATACCCATTTAAAAATATGATATCAAGGGGGTCAACAAATCAAAATTAATAATACCATATTTGAAATTTTTATATAAACTTATTTACAAATCCTAAAATAATGGGTTAAAATTTTAAATAATGTATACAACCATCTCTAAAATCCCCTACCCTACCCTCTAAATACAATCCTTCAACACACTTAAAACCTTAAACCCAAAACCTCACATATCTCTTTTTATATTATTTTTCTAGTGTAATGTATTCCCTCCTTTTTTTAACTCATGACCTAGCATATACCCCTCCTAATCTATCACCCTTTTTAACAACCCTTCATTTTGTAATTTATATTCTTTTTGTAAAAATATAAGAATAGAATATAGATGGTATATTTAATATAATGTTTAAGTCAAAACCCTTTCATTTTAACATATCTACTCTCCCCATTTTGTAATATCAAACATAAAATTTTAATCAATGGTATCCACAAATAATCCCTTCCTTAAATAAAAAACCTCAACTTACCTAGAAAATTACATAAACTTAACAAATAAAAAATGTGATAATATTTAATGCTTAATTGTGTACCAAAAACTCAAAAAAAATATTCAAACCGAATGTATTTAACAATTTAGAAAGGCTTGATAATAGATTATACTATTAAGGATTCCTAGGTAAACAACTACATGTGTAATGTCTACCAAGGATGGCTAAGATATATAAAATTTTATTTCCTTTCAAATCAACAACTAAACTTGGGTATAAGTTTGATCCAAGCAAGGCAAAGGTTGTTATAAATACTCATGATTGCAATTCCAAAACAATGTCAACCCCTAATTTTGGTACCCATCCACACTTATTAGACTATGGGTTAGTTACATGACCAATTATGGCACCACATTTATTTATGGCATCATCTCCACTAATGTTGCCAATGTATGGGTACCAAAACTAGTTTCTAGTGTCAACACCATCTTTAGTATTGGTGACAAAATTAATTCTCAATGTCAGCATCACATCTATAATTAGTGCTAGTACTAAGTATAATAGCCTTGGTGTCGGCATGTCTGCTATATTGTTATGGTGCTAACCCTTATGGCACTAGTGCCAGTTTTGGGTGGTTATGTGCATGACAAATCTTGTCCAACTTTATATATTAGGAAGGTACTATTTTTAGCATTTGAAGTCTACAAATGGAAAATGATTTTTAATTTTACCTTAGTCAAATTTTCTCCTAAATAGTATGGTAGTAATAACTTTACATTCAAATGAAAGTTTACCAAAGGAGATAACAATGGTTGTGTGTGATTTTTTTAAGTTTGGTTTTTATACATCTAAATTATAAATTGGCAAGGATTCCTTAGATAAAGTGCATCCTAAGGAAGGTTATTTGATTTGGCACAATATGTATTTACTACTTATTAAAGGGTTATTATTATTGGAGATTATTACATTATTTGATACCTTGCAAGTATCTTGTAAATGCTTCATAAATATTTAGTGTCTAGGTATCTTGTAAATATTTGGTGTTTAGTAGTCATTAGATGTTTGTCATTATTAGAAGGTTACTATTTTTTTTAAGAATCATATCTCCCATGAGTTTGAGAAGAAGAGATATTTGAAGAATAAATGTCAAGAGTCTCTTTGTAAAGGCTATTAGTAAGGATGGCATGTGAGTTTATATGTAGTGTAAAGTGTGGTATTTCATCTTGTACTATAAAGCATTATAATATTGTTATCCATGTGAATATTGTGTTTCCATTTAATTTTATTTATGGGTTGAATATATATGTGTGTTGCATTGTGATCTACTATAATAAATATTTAAATCTTGTATCTAAAGTTGTAACAACTAATTTGATTCATTTTCTAACAACTATTGTGTTCCAATTAAAATAAGATATAGTCAACTTATGCTTCAATTTTTGTAGCCAACTTTAATAATAGATGGAATATAAAATAATTTTTATTATTAAGTTTCAAAAATAATATTTTAATTTTTCCTTTGTAGATACAGGAAAATTTAGCAGGATATATAATTATAGTTGGTTCAACCACTTGTGTTAGTACATCCATTTGGTTGGTTCCATAAATCATAGTTAACATGAAAAAAAATGACTAATTTTATGTTGTTCCTATTACAAGCTAATAAAATAATTTGATTTTATTAAGATCACTATACATGTCTAATGCATGGCTTACTTTTCTAATTTTATTCACTCACAAGACAAGTTACAATGTACACAAATAATGAATATATGCTTTCTTTTCTACAACAACTAAATTTTATGCATATATTTTAAATAAAGTGATCTTCAATACATTTATCCACTAAATTTATTAAACCTATAATCAAGATATACATAACTATATTTTTAGTTCACATAAATACGTTTTATTTTCTTCAATAGATTATATGAACTTAATATCAATCCTGATTTACAATACAACCAATGGGGATACTTTGTGTACACATATTACATATTTGAACATGTCAACAATAAGCTTTCAATAGATAAAGTCTTATAATCATATATCCAATATTGAATTTGTCCACATCCTTATGACTAATAGTTATTTTTTGTATAGTGAACAAG
Source organism: Wollemia nobilis (assembly GCA_028583015.1). Classification (NCBI taxonomy): domain Eukaryota; kingdom Viridiplantae; phylum Streptophyta; class Pinopsida; order Araucariales; family Araucariaceae; genus Wollemia; species Wollemia nobilis. The sequence goes on from JAQPPZ010016703.1 coordinate 8,674,865, forward strand.
TAAAGCTTTTTTATTCTAATAGGATGGATCAATCCAATATATATAGCAATATTGGTTGATACCTCCAATAGCTATAGACATCCTAGGAAATAATAATTAAGTATAAGGCTTTATCGCTTTACCTATTAAAAGTGTAACCTTACTTATGGCCAAGGCTGACATTGTATAATGTAATCTTGTATAGTTCCCATGCAATCATTGTACAAATGTATTTTATCTCTTGTATATTTTTTACTTATATAATTTGTATGGGCCATAGTTAACCTTGTCATGGTTAAACCAATATTATGATCTATAATTAACCTAAATATCACTTGTTATATCAACTTAGATTAACTTGATTATGTGATTGGGGTTTTGATATTGGTATAAATATCCCCACCACTTCATCCAATGTATCCAAGTTTTGTGATCCTTATATATCAATAATATAGCAATTATTTGATGCTCACGGGAACCCATAATCTATACTCTTCTTTTAGATTCTATGTTTTCTATATAATATTTGAGTGGATGGATTACTATGTTCATTTCTAGAAGTAGGTGTGAAATCCAACATCGTATAATATTGGGTATGGAGTGACATTACTTGGTCATACATATGATTATTTTTAAGGCCCTAATACTTATTCCAATCATGTGGATGAATCATACTCCAAATATTTATAAGTTAGGTACAACATAAGAAGCAAAGGAAGAATAAAAAATTTCTATCTCCTTTTGATAACCACTTGTATGGGTGCTATAGGGGAGGGAAATATTATAAAGGGATTTTTTTGAATTTTTTGAAAAAGGGTTCCACTATCCTTTATCTCCCATTTTCATCTTATCTATTGCTATAGAACTAGACTTGGTTAAATCTAGAAAATAAATGCACAGTTTGATGATTTTGGAGATTTACAGTTTTATGGATTTAAGGGCACTTTGCATTAGTACATGGATGACATAAAAATATTTGATGCCATGGGTTTTATTTCATGAAGGGATTTGATAAAAGTTCAACTTTACCATTTTTAAAGCATTGTGTAGGCTTGCATGCACTCTTCTTAGGTAAAATATGATGTTATCTCAATATGAAAACTATCTTTTGTTTCACTTGTACTATGAACTAAGGTGGATAGAATAAGTGTACATAGGACATGGTTCAGAGAAGTCAAGGGTTTGACCCCAATTTCCTCATATTTTTCTTTGATATGACATGGAGTTTGATTTTCTATGCTCTCCATCATGGCAAAATGTCTTCAAGAAGATATTTGTACCATTGCCTCTTACAAGGCAATTGGTTTAGTGTTAGGTGAGCATTGGAAAGGGGTGTTATCAATGAGGTTTTGAGTTCAAGAATAATATTTTATACATTGGGGTTGTACATTTTGGGGAGCATAGGTCAAGTTCACCCTAAGGGGTTAGGGTTCTAGTTTGATCTTAATGCAAAGGAATAGAAGCATGGCTAGAAAAATTAGCTCAAGTCATCTACAACCTAGAGGTCAACATTTTGAACCCCTCTCTATCCTCCATAACTCATTTATGTCCTTTTTTATTCATGGATTAGCTGATGTGGAAATAAAAATGGAATTTCAATGGAACAAAAAATAATTTTTTTATACTTATAGCCACTTCCAATTAAACGCATTTATACATATGTTGAAATCCTATTGGCTTCCAATATCTAATGGCAAATAGGTGGTAGATTCTCAATGGTAATCATTGATAGGTCAGTGGATACCAAGTGGTAGATGCAAGTTGGATATAATAAGTTTAATATTTGAAGGGTTAATTTTTTATTTTTTAAGGACTATTAGGAAAAAAACTTTTGAAAGTCATAACTTTTGAATATAAAAGCATTTAGATCCCTTTTTTTCAATATGTGTAATTTTTTGAGCTCTTCATATTGATGACATTAGTTCAAGGACCTATTATAGTGTTGGGGGCCATATTGTGTATGATAGTCCTCACATCCTATTGCTCTATTTCAAAAGGATTATTTTTTAATATGCTATATAATAAAAATATTTGGTCCACATTCATAGGACAAACAACAAGATTTATGATATTAGAAGAAACTATCAAATTTTTTAGAGACACATAAAAATGATTTAGAATATACTTTAGTCAATCCTTCATTTTTCTATCATATGCTTGAGCTATTGGTTTATTTTATGCATGAAGATTTAAACCTTTATGATCTCTAATCTCTTTTATCTTTTGTGTAGGTACTCTTGGAATTCTATAATAGATCTTCTCATAAATAAGTTCATGTCAAACCTCTTTTGGTTACAAAATCAGGTGACCCAAGGGTAAGTCAATATTTCCAAATAAGATGGAGTATACTATAAAAGGGAAATGCATGCTTCCTATTTTTGCATTATGCAACTATAGATGGTCAAAGCATCCTCTAAGAGAAGGCACTCTTATATTGTCTTTCTCATATGAAGTTATAGAGGATGTGTTATTTGTACATGCATAGGAGTACCTAATATTGGTAGTGATGACTATGGTCTATTTAAGGATATTCTTGTGTAGGGGCATCTTAGCATAAATGGAATTTTAAATGGTGAGAGTATACAACAAATACTTCTTCAAATTATGGAGGTCCATTATAGCATCCATTTTGGGGTAAAGATATTATTATAACTAATTTCTCCTATTCTTGGACCCTTAAATTAGGTTATGCAGAGGTTTTGAAAGTGTTACTTGGCTTATGCTCAAGGCCAACATTGTATGATATAACATTCTATAGACCTATAGGTAATAATTGTATAAATGTATATAACTTTGTTGTGTATTGTTTAATTATATAATATCTATGAGTTGTGGTTAACTTTACTATGGTTAAATCCATATTATAATTTATGATTAACATAAATCCTCCTTATATCAACTTAGGTTAACTTTATTATGTAGTTGGGATTTTAGTATTGGTATAAATGAGCCCCCCACTCCATATATTATGTTAGAGTGTTGTGATCATTATCCATTGATATTAAAATGATTATTTGGTTCTCAAGGGAATCCATCATCTATCTCTTCTTTCCATATTTTAATGCTTTTTATATAATATTTGAATGGATGGATTGCTTCTATTCATTTCTAGAAAAATATGTGAAATCCAATGCTATCTCCCTCCAAGCCCCACAAGCAATTAAAAAAAATACTTTATGAACCTTTTTTTTACCATCTCAAATTTTACAGACATAGACATATAAATATCATTGTATAGCAACAAAAATACATGTAATGCATGTGAACCAATGTTTAATATCCTAAAATTCTCACATGTAAGGCTGAAATATATGGATCACATCCATATTTAGAGAACCCCGACTTACTCTAGAATAATCCTTCTTGTCTACCCTCAATGAAGCCCAAGTTGATCCAACATAATTTATTTAATAGGAGACTATGTCAACTCCTCTCCTACAGTGTATGATATGGAGAACTATTGGTTCATTTCATGCCAAATATTGTGGTAGTTCCCCAATACCCTTAAATATAACCTTATGTCTAAATAAAAAATGCATAAAATCTTACATTTATAAACACAATATTCCTTGAATGACACAATAATTTAAACCTTATATTAAACATAGAAGAAAACACACATGCATATATTACTTGGTTTTCATAACAACTTGTTGGACACAAATCTGCCTAAGTACAATATTTCATCACTTGTGCGCCCTAGACTCGGCCAACATTGAAAGGCCGAGAGAAAGAGAAGTCTCTCGGGCCAATATCCAGAGAGGGCTGGCTCCCAAACTAATCTAAACTTGTTTCAAGATAAGGATGCAGGAAAGAAATGGGAAAATGTAGAAAGAAATGGGAAATAATAGAAAGGGATGTAAATATGGCCGAAGCCGATAGTTGATGGGGAGAACAACCTCGAACAGCAAATAACCTCAACTAGATCCTAAAGCTAAACAACAACTGACTCTTAGAATGCATATACAAAAATTGGATCATGCATTAGCCGTAAGTTTGCTTCCAATTGTACTCCAAACGCTCAAATGCAAATACAGCCAAATTCAGAACAACAAAATTTAACTTATATTAACATTGGACTAACAGAAGTGACTCAGATAGAAAGCAAAACATGCACAATAATTTGGATCACCAACTCCAAAAGACACTAAGAATGGAAGCAAATGCATCTAGGATTTCTATTTCAATTTCTGCAACAAGATCCTCCTCCTTTTGCTTGAGATTTTACATTGGTATTTATAGAGGTCTTCCCTCTTCCTTTCGTATTACAACATTTAATACATGAAAATAGATTTTGAAGAAGAGGTCCACAAAATAAATGACCATTATCGGAGCAGGCTGGAAGTTGTTAGGAGATCACGAATAGGAGCTTTTAATACTGGAGGCGTCTTTAATTTTGGTGGCATCAAAAACTGCCTCAGGTTCTTCCATCTAGAGCACATCGGTAATCAACAACATTTAATCTTTGAGCTTCTTTGACCACGATCTCAAAATTAGTTGGAGAGATTTTATTACATTACTTCATTTGATCCTTATCTTCTTCACATGTTCTCCTATGCAATTTTGAAGGAAAATGCAAACAAAACTGTATCGGGCCTTTGTTATTGCTTCGATCGCAAAAATGTGACAGGTCACGAAAATGTGACATGTCGCAAAATCATGACACTTTTACCTTATTGCTTTCTCTTTCGCCACCAGTCGTGAAAATGTGACATGTCACGAAATCGTGACATCTTCCTCTCATTTAGCTTTGTCTCCATGACATGTCGCGAAATCGTGACATTCTCCTCTTTCTTGGCTTCTTCGCTGCTCCTTATCACGAAAATGAAACATGTCACGAAATCGTGACATCTTTCACTCAGCGCTGTCTTGTATGCTTTATCACGTGAAAATGTGACATGTGAAATCATGACAATTTCTCACTACCTTGTACTTCTCAGCTTTTATTCCGTGAAAACGCGACAGGTCACAAAAATGTGACATGTCGCGATATCGCGACGTTTTTCCATTTGGCTCTTTCATCTTCAACAAGTCATGAAATCATGACATGTTTCTATCTTCTTCTACTTTTATGTTGTTAGGCCACAAAATTTTAACATGTCATGAAATCAAGACATTCCATACAATTTGGCTGCCTCCAAACTTCTTCCTCACGAAAAAGCGACATGTCACAAAATTGCAACATTTCTCTGCACTTAGCCCGTCCTGTCCAACATGTTGCGAAATCATGACAATTTCTCTTGCTTGGCTTAATTTCCAAAAATGTCACGATATCGTGACATCTTTCTCTACCTTGTGTTTATCTTTTAGCCCTTTCGCGATAACGCGACATGTCGCGATATCGCGCCATTCCATACCATTTGCTCCTTTCTTGCTTTTCTATCGTGATATCGTGACAATTTTCATTGGCGCTCCCCTTGGCTGCTGTATGTCATGATATCGTGACATTTTCTATCACTCTACTCTGTGGCCACCGCAAGTCATGAAAATGTGACATGTCGTGATATCATGACAACTTTTCATTTAGTGCTCCCTCACCGCAACAAGTCGTGAAACTCCAACATGTCGCGATATCGTGACAGTTTGACTTCCTTGCTTCCGTTGACTATTTTGACCGTGAAAACGTGATAGGTCGTGAAAATGCGACATGTCGCGATATCACGACATTTTTTGTACTTAGCCAATTTCTGCATTTGACGCCACGAAACTGCAACATGTCGCGATATCGCGACATGTTTCATTTACTTTGCTCTAACACAAAACTTGCAGAGATTTTTACATTTTCCCTTTCAAAGTGCTTGGAGGGACAAACAGAAGAATTAGTATCTCTACAATTTGTATTCTTTTACATGAATAGTAACAACAAAAACAATGTGGCAAAAATGCCAACATTCTTGGTGGCTCGCGGGGTATACAGTTCTGCTGTATGCACGAATCTCAGGCCTTTATCCATTGGGCAATAGAGTCAAGAAGCTGGAGGGGCAGAAGAAATGAGTGCTGGTTGATGCTGGACGTCTCTGCAGGCTACTGCAACAAGCTCTTGCTGGCACTCGACACTCAAAACAAGACCTTCAACAAAAATTTATGGAAGAGCAGAACTTCCTTTATTTCTTTAGAACTACTGCACTTTGCCTAGCTCGGTTGAGTCGGGTAATCACCAAGTGTTGTGCAAGGATCTCCATGGTAGTAGTGAAAAGCACCTGAATTGCAAAAATGGAAATGAATGGAATGATGGCCAACAGATGCACAGGCCGTGGAACGGGAATGGGGAATGATGAAATGGTGGAAAAGGAGGAGTAGAAGTGGTAGATACAGCAACTAAAGAGTGCTATTGTGCTACCAGCTGCTGGGTTTTGATGAAAAAAGAGAATGAAATGGAAATGGATGGAATGGAGGAGGTGGTGGGAAGTGTGGAAAAATGCTCAAAAGACAAAGGATTAGAAGAAAGGGAAGTGAAGAAAAGGGAACATCAGAGAGGGGAGTAGAAACAACAATAGTGGCTTGATTATTTGCAGTGGAAGGAGTAGAGAGAGGAAGGGAATGGAGTAAGGAAGGGGAAGAAAGAAGTAGATGGAAGCCACTATCTGCTGGGAAGGAAAAGAAAAAGAAAAAGAAATAAACATACCTAAGGGCTCGCATGCAAAAGGAGCCGAAGTTAACAATTTTTTTCTTTTCTTTTCTTTTTTTCTTATTTTATTATTATTTTTTTCCCTATGTACAAGGTAACCCTCGAATTAGCTATGAACTCTCGGGAGAGACACATACCCAAACATGGCTCTATGATCTCCTGGATCCCAGACCTTGGACAGACACTCATTAGTCTCCTGATTGATAATCAGCTCGGAGTCACCAAAGATTTGCAACTGTCGCACTCCAAGTGTCTCAGCCTTCTTGAGACCTAGGCATAAAGCCTCATATTCTACTGTATTATTTGTGCAGCTCTAGGTCAACTGATATGAAGAAGATCATTGAATTCTAGAAGGTAATACTAGAACAGTCCTAGCTCTAGTGCCATTTTTGCATCGTGCTCCATCAAAATAGAGCTGATCTTGCATAGAGTCTTGACCAACTTGATTAGGAGGCAACTCTACTTCAACCTCTTCAGGCTTGGTAATGGAGTAACAACCCATTTCATTTTCCATCATGGCATTAAAATTGAGCATTGAAAACTCATCCTCCAAGCAAAGCTCATCCAGGACTTCATCCATCAAATCAGGATCTTCCAATTCTTCAGTTATCATGTTGACAGAATGTTTGGACTTTTCTTCCTCTTCCATCTTCTCTATATGAAAAGTAGAAGGCTTCTGATTGTCAATACGGACTCTTCTTCCTTTGAAAGGAATCTCCAAGTGAGAATAATCCAGAGAAAGGTAGCCTCCTAGCTTAGCAGTGAATTCTCTTGACAAACACATACTAAAATATGGTTCCAAATCAACCACAACTATCTCCTGAATTACTGTAATTTGAGGCATACTATGTAGAGCAATAGGAACATCCTTGATTACACCCACTATTTTCATGGGAGTCCCATCCAACTGCAAGACACCAGGGCTACTTCTTGTATATTCCATACCCATGACTTCACAAACTGCCTTTGGCATGACAGTTGTCGCAGCACCAGAATCAATCATACAGTTGTGCACAATCCAACCCTCCATCCTGAGTGACAAATAAAATGGGGGTGGTCTATTTTTTCCAGTGGCTGAAGCAGTTAAAGTTTGAGACATAACTATCTAGGCTAGAGCCTTCCCCTTACTTTGTATGGTCTTTAGGGATTCTTGTAAGAGATTTACCTATCCAGGTAGCTGCAAGGTGTCATACAGACTTACCTTAGCTGGTATCCATTTGAGTTCTTCAACTATGTTGTACTCCATTGAGATCTACTCTTTCCCTCCACTAGCAGATTCAAATTTGCTTCTGTATTGCTGGGTGGCCTCCACTCATTGTCGTTTAGTCAATGATGGATACCGCAACGTTTCTCTAGCTTGTTCCTTTGTTTCTGCTTGTGGATGGGAAGTAGAAGCTTGTTCCTTCTCTTTTGCTTGTGGTAAAAGTGGATCCTTTGACAAAATAGGTGGTTGTTGTGGAGCTGGAGGATCATGAGCCTTTGCAGGAATTTGTTGCTTTGTTGCTTGCAGGAGGCACTTTCAATGGCTCCATCTTAGCTGGATCTACCAACATTGGTTTCTTGTTGCTACGTGTCAAGACTGCTATGTGTTCCTCAAGAGACTTCACGGAATTAAGATCCACCTCTCGAATCATGTTTACACGGCTCCCTGCAAGAACTTGCAAATAATTTTGGTGGACCATGCAAGTGGACTCATCATGTGGATCATTGCATGAAGAACACCAATAAGAAGGCTCATGTGAAACTTTAGAAGGGCCAACCTCTTCACTTACCAGGATCGCTGAGTTCCTCTCAGGTACTTTCTCCATAGCCTTGCTAGGAGCAAATTGCTCTCTAGTTACTACCGGAAAATATCTTCATGGCTGATAGTTCCTTTTCGCCTCTCTCCACTCCATAGATGTCACCTTGTTAGTGAGAGCTCTCATGGCCGACTGAATTTCTTGCAAAATAGCCAATTGAGGATCTGGGCTTGAGGACACAGGTGGTGCAGGTAGAGGTAATGGAACTGGTGGAGAAGGTAATGTAGGAGTTGGAAGTGGAGAGGTTATCTATGGAATGGGAATCATAGGTACCGAAGGTATGGGAGGATTCCATGAAGATGAAGGGTATATGGATGGAGCAGTGTAAGATGTAGGGGCTGCACCTGTATGCTGGTATTGTGGGAGCTCGGGAAAAATAGGCATAGTCATCTTCGGAGGCAATTTCCCAATGGTAATCAGATCGGCCTCAGCCTTCTGTTCCTGGGCATATAGTGTAGGAAAGGTTTGAACACTAGACATCCTAATATTCATACCAATATCTGAATGGAAAGCCCTAAGAAAGTACAATGTTGCTTGTTCATGAGTAGGGTGAAGACCTTCAGGAACTCTCTACCAAGTTTGGGAAAACCTAACATTGAAATCCACTATCTCCTCTTGAGGATGCCTCTTGATATTATTAAATTGATGCACTAAAGAAAATGGGTCTGCTTGCTCATTGAACCCTTGGATTAGCATCTCTGCTAATTGATCCCATGAAGTTATGGAGTTGGGAGACAAGGATCTATACCAGCACAACAACTTACCTCGGAGTGACAGGACGAGCAATTTGATCATGACATCTTCGTCTGTGATATTATGAATTGAAGCCAAGGTTGCCACATCTGACACATGCTTGTACATTGTCTTTCCAGTCCCATCATATGTAGGCAAGGCTTTTATTGCTACAGCAGGAACTAGATTCTAAAAAGGTAGGTCCAACGCTCCCGAATAGTTCCAAGCAGGAACTCGTCGTGGAGGAGGTTGTTGACCAGCCATTTGGACTGCTGGATCTGGATGTAGCAAGCTCGTAGCAGTACTGGGAGGAGTCGGAGATGGCACAAACTGACCCGTTGCCTGTGAAGAAATAGCAAATGACGGGTTCACAGGACTTACCAATCTTGAGCGCTCCCTCTAGTTCTGAACATCAATCTCGAAGAATTCGACTAGATCTTTCGATTCTTTGGCACTTGATCTCGTGATCATGAAGCAAAGATGCAAAAATTTTCACCAGCTTCAGGATTAGAGATTTCTAGGTACTATACAGTCACCTTCAGTAGAGTCACCAGATGAACTTACAATCTCCGCTATGAGGTCAAGACAGTTCATCAAAATCTTGATTCCTCCGGGTGTCAAAAAATGGGACTTGTCTGTCCCACCGATTATGGATCTTTCTGAGACAGAAATAGTCTGTCCCACCGGGCGTGCCAAAAACTGTTGGTCACAAATCTGCCTAAGTACAATATTTCATCACTTGTGCGCCCTAGACTCGGCCAACATTGAAAGGCCGAGAGAAAGAGAAGTCTCCCGGGCCAATCTCCAGAGAGGGTTGGCTCCCAAACTAATCTAAACTTGTTTCAAGATAAGGATGCAGGAAAGAAATGGGAAAATGTAGAAAGAAATGGGAAATAATAGAAAGGGATGTAAATATGGCTGAAGCCGATCGTTGATGGGGAGAACAACCTCGAACAATAGATAACCTCAACTAGATCCTAAAGCTAAATAGCAACTGACTCTTAGAATACATATACAAAAATTGGATCAAGCATTAGCCGTAAGTTCGCTTCCAATTGTACTCCAAATGCTCAAATGCAAATACAACCAAATTCAGAACAACAAAATTTAACTTATATTAACACTGGACTAACATAAGTGACTCAGACAGAAAGCAAAACATGCACAACAATTTGGATCACCAACTCTAGAAGACACTAAGAATAGAGCAAAATGCATCTAGGATTTCTATTTCAATTTTTGCAAAAAGGTCCTCCTCCTTTTGCTTGAGATTTTACATTGGTATTTATAGAGGTCTTCCCTCTTCCTTTCGTATTACAACATTTAATACATGAAAACATATTTTGAAGAAGAGGTCCACAAAATAAATGATCATTATCGGAGCAAGCCGGAAGTTGTTAAAAGATCACGAACAGGAGCTTTTAATACTGGAGGCATCTTTAATTTTGGTGGCATCAAAAACTACCTCAGGTTCTTCCATCTAGCGCACATCGGTAATCAACAACATTTAATCCTTGAGCTTCTTTGACCACGATCTCAAAATCAGTTGGAGAGCTTTTATTACATTACTTTGTTTGATCCTTATCTTCTCCGCACGTTCTCCTATGCAATTCTGAAGGAAAATGCAAACAGAACTGTATCGGGCCTTTGTTATTGCTTCGGTCACGAAAATGTGACAGGTCACGAAAATGCGACATGTCACGAAATCGTGACACTTTTACCTTACTGCTTTCTCTTTCGCCACCAGTCGTGAAAATGTGACATGTCATGAAATCGCGACATCTTCTCTTTGTTCAGCTTTGTCTCCATGACATGTCACGAAATTGTGACATTCTCCTCTTTCTTGGCTTCTTCGCTACTCCTTATCATGAAAATGAAACATGTCACGAAATCGCGACATCTTTCACTTAGCGCTATCTTGTCTGCTTTATCACCCGGACTCACAATTTCTCACTGCCTTGTACTTCTCAGCTTTCATTCCGCAAAAATGCGATAGGTCATGAAAATGTGACATGTCGCGATATCGCGACGTTTTCTCCATTTGGCTCTTTCATCTTCAACAAGTCACAAAATCGTGACATGTTTTTGTCTTCTTCTACTTTGATGTTGTTAGGCCGTGAAAGTTTGTCATGTCACGAAATCATGACATTCCGTACAATCTGGCTACCTCTGAACTTCTTCCTCGCGAAAATGCGACATGTCGCAAAATCGTGATATTTCTCTACGCTTAGCCCATCCTGTCCAACATGTCGCGAAATCGTGACAATTTCTCTTGCTTGGCTTCATTTCCAAAAATGTCGCGATATCACGACATCTTTCTCTCGCCTTGTGTTTATCTTTCAGCCCTTCTGCGATAACGTGACATGTCGCGATATCGCGTCATTCCGTACCATTTGCTCCTTTCTTGCTTTTCTGTCGCGATATCATGACAATTTTCTCTGGCACTCCCTTTGCTACTGTATGTCGTGATATCGTGACATTTTCTATCACTCTGCTCTGTGGCCATCGCAAGTCGCAAAAACGCGACATGTCGCGATATCGTGACAACTTTTCATTTGAGTGCTCCCTCATCGCGACAAGTCGTGAAACTCCAACATGTCGTGATATCGCGACAGTTTGACTTCCTTGCTTCCGTTGACTATTTTGATCGCAAAAATGTGACAGGTCATGAAAATGCGACATGTCGCGATATCGTGACATTTTCTATACTTAGCCGATTTCTGCATTTGACGCCACGAAACTGCAACATGTCGCGATATCGCGACATGTTTCATTTACTTTGCTCTAACACAAAACTTGTAGAGATTTTTACATTTTCCCTTTCAAAGTGCTTGGAGGGACAAACAGAAGAATTAGTATCTCTACAACTTGTGCATTCTTTTGCATGAACAGTAACAACAAAAACAATGTGGCAAAAATGCCAACACAACCATAGTCCATTTGACCCAACTCATTCACACACTATAGAGAGGTATGGTCAAGGAGAGGATTTTCATTTTCAATTTTTAATTTTAATGGTATTATTATAGGATTATTAAATATAATCTATGAATGCTTTCTTTTCCCTTTAGCTTTGTAGTTGTAAGTTTTCCTTTCCATCCCAAAATGTCGTTCCTTCCTCTTTTTTTCCTTATTCTCATCCCCTTCCTTTTTTACTTCCTTCTTTTTAGCTTTATTTTGCATGATGATTAAAATAATGATCATATCATTCTTCAAACTACATTCACATGGATCTAATTTTTGCAAAAAAATAGATTTTTTGGCTTTAAATAAGTTATTTAGATTCACTTCTACAGTTAAATTAAGTGGGTGAATAATGTGTTGGATTGCAATGGTTCAAATTTTAATCTCGTTAATGGCCTTGGGATTTTCTAAACCTCCATAAGTGTTATAATAATCCAAAGTATTAATGGCATAATTTAAATATAATATCTTTTGATTATCAATTCGATTGTCTTAGTAATATCCTCTCCTTGTCGTGATAGGGTATTTGCATACACTCATAACTCAACCTTTAGCATAAGATAAGTTTCACAATAAATTCAGATTTCTAGGTTACAAGCAATTATAGGAAAACACAATGATATAGAGGCCTTATAGTTTTTGAATTGCTTTGTCCTACCCTCAACTATGTCCTTTAGTTGAAAAACTCATGAACAATTTTGTCTACATAGTTAATATAGTTTCATAAAATCATCATCAAAATATACTCTAATTTGTTAATTGCATACATAAAAACTAATTGCATGAGTTCATAACAACAAAAAACATCATTTTCAATCTAACATAATATGATAAATCATGGTACATCATATTAACATCTCCTATTCTTTCATCATTTAATGATATATATCATAATTCACTACTCAATTTGTTATTCCAATAGTTAAGCATAGGTTTTTAGTTTACCAAGGAGCAAAAAAGTTAGGCATTACATCCCCCTACCCTTGTAAGATATTACCCTTGGAAGTTAATTAAAAAATTATGGATAAGTTTGTATCATTTCATTCAAGTCTTCTCATTTTAACCAAAACTTTATCTATAGTTATATTTCTAAGTTGTTTAATTCTTCTATCAAGGATGTCGATAGGCTAAATGTTGAGGTCTCCATCCCATTTCACTTGTTATTGAGTCCAACCAAAAATATAAGAGGAATCAAGCACATGTTTTCTAATTTTAGATACATGGAATACATTATATATGCAATATAAACTATGTTATAGATCAAGGTGATATGTTATTGGCCCTATTATGTCAATATTTTTAAAAGAATCCATAAATTGGGATGCAAGTATTTTCTCTTTTCTAAACTTGATGCATCTTTTATGATTTCTGACTCTAATATTTGTATATTAGTGTATCTTTGTTTTATGTCTTGGGTTCATTTGATTATTTTCTTAATTAATGCCACCTCATTGTACATATCTTGCAATATTGATAGCCCAATTATAACTATATTTTCAAGTTGATCCCAACTTAGAAGTTTCCTACAAGGTCTTCCATATAATGCCTCATAAGGTGTCATTCCAATGGAACTATGATAGCTATTGCTTTAAGCAAATTTAAAAAAACTTAAATACTTCTCCTATTGCTTAGGCTAGTCCATTGCATACATCTACAACATATTTTTATATGTATGATTTACTTTTTCTATTTTCCCATCTATGTAAGGGTGATATATTGTACCAAATTCAATTGAGTACCTAACATATTAAATAAATAAATAAATGCTACATAAATAAGAAATCTCTATATGATATAATATTTTTGGGTACTCCATGAAGTATAAGAATTTAATTAATATAAACTTAAGCTATGTCATCCTTGAATGTGTTTCTCATTGGTAGGAAATGTGCAACCTTAGTCAACTTGTCTATGACCACCAAAATAGAATCATACCTCTATTGAATTAGTGATAATCCTATAACAAAATCCATGGATACCACATCTCATTTCTAAATTAGAATTTTATGAAGATATAATAAACTTGTAGGATGTTGATTTTCTACATTTACATGTTAACATTCTAAGCAACTTGCCACAAACTTTGATATATCTATCTTCATATGTAGCTAGAAGAATGTTTTTTTCAAATTGGCACACAAATTTTTCACCCTTGGATGTGATACATATTGTGCCTTATGGGATTTTTTAATAAGATTTCTCAATTCACCTATTACTAGTATATAGAAAACCCATCAAAATCTAAATGGTTTGTCATTATTAAAGAATATTTTGTATACCTTTTTCTCTCTATCTCTACAAATATTAGACCCTCTGAATTCTATTTACCATGAACCTCCCTAGATATTATTCTTGAGTTTATTTTTATATTTCAAATTTACCATTATTGCTACATGAATGTTCCCTTTATATAGGAGATGTCAAAATCATATTCACAAAGAAATTCTATCCATCTTTGTTTTTGGGCATTTAAATTTGGTTGAGTGAAAATAAACCTTAAATTTTGGTGATATGACTTTAATTCAAAGATTTTCCCTAGTAGATAATGTGTCCATATTGTTAAAGCGTGAACAATCACAACTAACTCAAGATCACATGTACTATAATTCACTTCACAATATTTGTTTTTTTATGACTTATAATCAATTACATCATTTTTCTAAATCAAGATACCCTCAATCCTTGGAAATGGATCTAGTACAACAACTATTAACCACACTTCAACAATTATTTCAACTCGTTAAAATTTACCTCACACTTCTCTATTAATACAATTTATTTTTATTTTTCTATATAGATGCTATACAATTAGTTATTTTAGAAAAAGTTTCAAAAAAATATTCAATAGTATCCTACCAATCCATAAAATTTTTAACTTTTAAAACATTAGTAGAGACTAGCCTATTTAAAATGGCCTTAATCTTCAATACGTCCATCAATATTTATTTTTTGAATATAATATGTCCCAAATATAAATATTTTTAAAAGGAGCATTTTGAAATTTTTGTATACAACTTTGTTCTTTAAAACTTTGTAAAACTTTTCTTAGGTGCTCTTCATGTCCTTATTAATTCTTGGAATAGATCAATATGTCATTAAGAAACATAAACTCAATATTTTTTAGGTAATTACTAAATAAATGTTTCATAAAATGCATAATTACTACTAGCATATTGGTTAGACCAAAAGGTATAACTGTGAACTCATAGTGCCCATATGTGCAGCTAGTGATACCTTCATCCCAAATTAGTCTTTGAGAAGAAAATTTCTTCTTACATTTGATAAAATAGTTCATTCATGTGGGTCAAATAATACATATTCTTGATGGTGGTATTATTGGATTATTTATAGTCAATACAAATCCTCAATGACCCATCCTTTCTCTTAATAAATAAATATGGGTATCCCTATGGTGACACAATTTAGTGAATAAAACCTTTATTCTTGAATATAGATATTTAACTCAATAGTTTTTATCCTATAAGGTGCCTTAAAAATTAGTTGTTTTCTAGGCATAAACTATGTTGTGAATTAAATCCCCCTTATAGGAGGTCACCCTTTCAAATCTTTAGGAAAGATATCCTTAGATTTTTTAAAAACTATTTGTGGTTATTTATCTATTTTTACCTTAATTATCTCCTAAATATTATTGAATTTACATTGCTAAAATAATCCTTAAATATGTTGGATGAGCTATTATTTGTATCCCTAACTTCTTTCTCAAATTACAGACACATTCAACATTTTTAGTAAAACAATCATGCTCTGACCAATGGATACCTAGCTAATACATGTTAATAATATCATATCATCTCATCAGTGTCACTAAGAGATCTAAACATGTGATTCAATATCCAAAATTGAATTCATACTTCTTAAATTTTCTCTTAATAGCTTAGAGAGTACATGTTACTATATCCACTTTCCAAGGTTTGTCTGGCTCTTACTCTAGAAAACCAAGCTTGTCTATTAAATTAGATTTAATAAAATAAGTAGAAGCTCGTAGGTCAATCAAAATAGATACTTGGTGACTCACGATATCATCTTAAATTTTACATTATAGTATCTTGGTACTGGGTTTGGTAATTTTTCACAACCATAAATACTTGATGTTCATTTCGTGTATTGCTTCATGTTTAACCAAACTGACATTATTTCATGTTTCTTCTTGTTGTTCCATATCCCACTTAATAACATTCTCTAGAAAATTAAGGGTCCCTACACAAAAAGCACCCTTCTAAGATCCCACTCTATAAGAATTAAAAGTTGGTCTATTCTAATTTTGTTGTGGGGTCTTGGATTGAAAATTAAGGGCTTGATGAGCGATGCATGAGTTCTTAATGGTATACCCTACCCTATAAATCCTCCTCTAAATTACCTTTAATACATTCATTCCTTGAATTTTATTGGCCTTAATTAAAATTGATAAGGTTCAGATTTTGTCTAATGTTATTACTATAAAGGTGGATTATAAATAATGATAGGAGGATTTTTTGCTGACCCTGGAATTTGTTAGAACCTTGGTAACAATTTTACTTTTTGAACTCAATGGACCACGAGGGCTATTTTGCATGACTAAGGCCTATTGATAAGCCTACTACTAATTCAGTGAATTGATCATCATAAAAATTTATGCTATTGATGATAGCAACCCTATTAAAAAATTAGTTCAATTCGTAACCCTATTTTTTACTAGAGGTATTTCATTTATGAGTTCCAAAAACTTATGCTCATATTTCATATCTGACTTATTCCCTTATTGTAGGTTATAGTACTTCTAAATATTTCATTGAATGTACACCTAAGATATGTTTTTGTTTATAAATATTTCTTTGAATGATTCCTATGCTACATCAATTGAAACATATCCCATTATCATCTATTAATTACACTACCATAAGGTTGTAGATCCTTTTAGCTAAAAAGTAACTATTTTAGCCTTCTCTTGTCTAGTGTAATTATCCACCTTGAAATAATATTACCTCTTAGTAAAACAATTCTTGTCTAGTTTCCCATCAACTAACCTTTAGAATTTAGTTGTTTATATCTTCTTTAAGTTTTTAACAATATCTCTTTAATAATATCCTTGACCAAATTGATTATTTTGACCTCATCCTAGTTGGTCTTCATTTTCTTCTCCTTACTATTGTCCATCTACATTTGGATTCTCTAGAATTCAATTCATCGTAATATTAGTCATGTTATGAATGACCTCTAGAACTCATTCCATTATATTAGGTCATTCACTTTTTAAAGTTTCATAGTTATTTCCTTTTAGAGAGTCCTCTTGAATAGTTTCCCTTTAATACCCCATAAAGTAGCTACTCTCTAGATTTTCAATTTGACATTTTTATCTTCCTGTTTTGACATTGGTTTTACCACCATGGAAATTAGTGATCCATTCTCTCTTCTTAAGAAAAATATACAATCATAGTAGCTTATATTACATAATTTACTAGTATAAATATGTTAAATCTAAGGCTCAAGCATTGTAGCCGATTGATACCATATGTGTTTCCCCCTTAGACACCAAAAACTCAACTTAAAATTTTAATTCAAAATAGGTATATTTAATAATTTAGCAAGGATTGATATTAGACCATATTATTGAAAATTCCCAAGTAAATAAGTACATGTTTAATATCTATCAAATATGACTAGGATATAGAATAAATTTTATTCCCTTTCAAATTGACAATTAGACTTGGCTATAAAATTGATTTGGGTATGGTTGTTCTACATCATCATGGTTATGGTGCCATAATGATGTCAATGCTCAGGTTTAGTGTCCATCCTAACTTCTCAACCTATGGGATAGTACATGGTTTTTATGCATGATCCTCATGGTTATGGTTCCATAATGATGGCAATGCTTAGGTTTGGTGTCCATCCTAACTTCTCATCAAAAACTCAACTTAATTTTTTTATTAAAATAGATATATTTAATAGTTTAGAAAGTCTTGATACTAGAGCATATTATTAAGGATTCAAGTAAATAATTACATGTGTAATTCCTAAAAAATATTACTAAGACATTATATAAAATTTTATTCCCTTTCAAATTGACAATAATTCTTGGATATAAAATTAATTTGGGTATGGTTATTTTGCATCCTCATGGTTATGGTTCCATAATGATGTTAATGCTCAAGTTTGGTTTCCATCCTAACTTATCAACCTATGTTTTAGTTCCATGACCACTTATGGTGCCAACTATAGCTAATGGAATCAATATATTATTCATTTATACAACATCATTTGTTCATGTTGCTAACTCACCTCTTCTACCAACACTAGCTAATAGGTGTCATTTGCACCAAAACTAGGTTTTCGTGTCAATTTCAATTTTAATGTTGGTGTCAAATTTAGTTTTGAATGTCAAAATTACATCTAGAATCAATGCCAACATGAATAGACTAGGGTTCCACTTTTATACTTGGTGTTAATATTGGTATTCTTGGAAGAAACTTGTCTACCATAATATTTTGGATACCAATACACATGGTACAATTTTATAACTTTTCAAAATTTACACCTTGGGAATATAATATGTTTGGAGTCCAAATATGGAAAGGGATTTCAAAATTTATATTAGCCAATATTATTCCTAAATTTTATGGTAGGAATGGTTTTGAGTTCATATCAACTAAAGTTTTCCAAAGGATATAACAATGGTCATGTGTGACTTTTCTAAATGGTAGGTTTTTATACATTCAAAGTGCAATGTGACAAGGAATCCTAAGAGAAAGTGTGCCTTAGGGAAGGTTCTGTAATTAGTCCCAATATGCATTTATTCCTTTCTAAAGGATTTTATTGTGTTCTAATTAAAATAAGATATCAGTAATTTATGCTTCAAATTAACTAATTGATATTTTAACAAAAAATAGAATAAGAAATAACTTTTTTTTAGATTTTAGAAATAACATTTAACATTTTTCTTTTCCAAATATGGTAAATGTTAGTATGGGATATAGTTAGAGTTGGTGTCCCCCATTGTATTAGAAACTTAGGAAAGTACACCCATTTTGTTGGAACTCTAAATTATAGTTAGCACAACAATGAACAACCAATTTCATGATTTTTCCATTTCAATATGATAAAACAATTGAATTTGATTAAGATCACTATGCATGTCTAATTAATGGCTTATGTTTCCCATTTCATTCACCCATAGGGTAAATTATTTTAGTATATCAATACTAATTTTATAAATTTTATCAATATTAGAAGAGAATGTAACAATAGATATTAAACAGCAAAAAACTCCCCAAAAATCTCAAAATTTGGCTATGAATAAGGATTGATTCACATGCAGAACTTTATAAATTGGAATGAAGGAGTGATTCACTTGCTTAAGAAAATATATTGACTTAAAATATAAATTTTCTCAATAGAAGTAGCCTATTTACTCAAAATATCAAGAGAAATACACTATAGACCTAAGAAAATCACTCGAATGACATAAAAGTTAAAAAAATGGTATGGATCTCAAGGTGAATCTTTTGAAAAGAAAATTTTTGGCATGTAGTGGTACACTAAGTCATTTTGAAAGCCTTGTAATCATATTAGAGTAATACAACATTTGTAAGTGCAATATTTTGCTAAAGTTACCCCCAAATATTTACCTTTACTAAGAGTAACTATTTTCTAGCCCAGGTAACTCAAGGTTAAACTTTTTTTGTAAATAAGGGTCTATGGCTCTAATTAGATTTATATTTTGGCCATGATAATTTATATCTACAATATATGAAACCCACATTATATTTTGTACTCATTAGGTTGTAATAATTAGCAAGTCCTTATCCTTATAGTTTTATCTTTGACCCTTCTAGCCCATCTTATCATTTTATTATCAATTTCATAATCAAATGAATGGGTGAATATTAATGTTATTAGACTTATCATGCATTTATTTATCACATGCTATCCTTGCTACAGTGTGAAAGTCATATTTTCTTTCAATTTCTCACACTCTAAACTTCTCATAATTTTATTTTTCACACTTTATTTTTCATGTATTTTTTTTTGCACTTTATTTTCATGCAATTTAGTTTAGATTAGTTATCTAAACAAGGACAATGGAACCCATGGAGGGCTCACTTAAGGTGGGTAGAGGGTGTATTCTAGATAGTAGGGATTAGGAGAGCCATATGGCTAAGGGGATCCTAAGAAGAGTTCAAGCTATAACATCTTTTGTCTTTTTGGCTTTCCTTAGAGAGTGTTGATGTTAGGGAATATGTGGTACCAAAAAGTAACTTGGGGTAAGGTTATAGGTTTTTGTGATTCACTAGACCCCATGATATTCTAAGAGGAGGATATAGATGACCCTCTAGTACCTACCTTGGTAGGGGATTATGCAGAGACATTTCCAAGATACTGGTAATGGTATAGGTAGATTTGGCTAGAGAGGGTCATAACTATGATGCAATGACCTCAAGTGAGGCCTAATATAAGGGTCTGGAAACTTTTTTGGGAATTTATTGAGATCTTGATGTAGAGGCTAAGAGATAGGTCCATAATGTCCTGGGCCCTAGTTATTTTTTATTATTGTATCTCTTGACACCCATGCAAGTACCAATAGGACTATGAAGGAGGAATCCTAATAGGAGAGGGACACCATGTAGAGGAAGAACAATCTTCTTCAAGTGCATGTGGATTAGACTATGGCATATCAAGATGCTTCTCTTTTGGAAGAGAGATCAAACCATAGCTAAGAGGGGCTAGGTATTATCAAAGAGATATGAGGCTAGGTCTAAGCAAGACCAAGCTCTAATAGAGTAGGATCAAGCTAGGATAGAGAGGGATTATAGTTCTTATGAGGTTTATCAATTACAAAGAAATAAATATGATGTTTTGGCTAGGGCTACTATATTAGGGACTAAGAGTAATGATAAGGTTTTTCGGGATCTTGTCATTTATATATCCTACCTCCAGGTCCAATACACAGTTGATGTGGAGAGGAACACTCACTGTTGGGCATTATATCACATGGTTTTTTCTTTAGATTAGAGGCATCCATCTCCTACTAGGATGTGATCTCAATATTGCTCTTGAGTGAGGTTAGTGATGAGGGCTTAATAATAGTTGATGTAGTATCCACATTGGCCTACAAAAGGTGGTGGGTCAAAGTCCTAGGGCTATGAGCTCTTTCATTAGGGGTTTTTTATGAGTGGTATGAGAGCACCGATTTTTTCTATCAGGTACCTCTACTAGATTACTTAGTCTGAGTCCACAATTTCACAAAATTATTCCTTTTACAAAAAATATTGAGATAGTTGCATGCATCTGGTTTTATTTGATGTTTTTTTTACATCCTTTCAAATGAGGTATTTAAAAGGTGGATTAATGTGCTCATTAGTTTGGGGGATATACTTGGAAGTGCTTCCAACCCGATGCTTATTTTGATGTGGCATCATTAGACCCTAAGTGGTGGCCTGCTACCCTAATTAATGGACAAGTGCTTAGGAAACCAAGACTGATAGAATTTTTAGATAGCTCATGTCATTAGACAGTTTATGTCCTTATTAATTTTTTTTTTAGATCCTAAGTGGTGGTTGTTCTATCCTAATTTTTTGACAAGCGCTTAGATGAGCTATTGATTATAGGTAGTTTATGCTTTGGATAGTCTATGTCTATATGGTATAATGTTTTAAATTATTTATGACCATATAATGAATACTTTTTGGATAGTATATATCCATATGATATAATAAATTTGGATAATATATGTTTGTACTAGGATGTGCTTTGGATAGTCTATCCATTATGATTTTGGATAGTCTATGTTTGTATAAGATATACTTTTAGAAAATCTATGTCCATATAGAATATGCTTTTGGATAGTCTATGTCCATATAGAATGTGCTTTTGGATATTCTATGTCCATATGATAATGAATATCTTTTGGATATATCCATTTAACAATATGCTTTAGACAGTATATGTTCATATGAAGATGCATTGGGTAGTCTATGTCTGTATGTAAAATATTTGTGTATAGTCTATGTCTATATAAAATAAATGTCTAGACAATCCATGTCCTTATTGTTTTTTGCATTTATGTCAAATACCCCTAGTTATGGGGCTCATTATGATGATATGACTTGACTATTGCTATCATAATTTTATATGGGCTATCTTTTCAATTTTATGAAAAGCAGAAGCATGCAATTTTATTGCCTTTGAGAACTATGGACTAATCTAACCAAAGGTAGGTACATGTCTATCACATGCTAGCCAATGGTTAGAAGTAATCCTAGTTCTCATTGCTAGAATGTGAATTCAAATATATATAACAAGTGCAAGCCATAAAGTCATGAAAATAGTTATGAAGAGTTTTTTGAGAGATTCACTACCTTAGTTACCTAGCTAAAATTCAATCTATAATGTGATCTATCCTAACCAGGATCATCACAGGTTATGGTAAATTGTCCCATCTCTTTATGCAAATAGCAAGCCTATGAAAACATGCAAGTGAATTAGCACTCAATCATGCAATAAGTACTAAATCAATTGGGAAAATATGCATACATAATAGTTATGCAAAAGAACAATATCGATAAGCAATAAACTTATATGCTTCTGAGTGAAGGAGGATGGGAATTATTTCTTGTAAAAGTTTTTGGTGTTCTATTATTATGTATGAAAACTATATTAGCAAGAAATAATTATCATCTTCCAACCCTCAAAAGTTTTGAGCTTACGTATTTTCTAGGAAGGAAGATGATGAGAAGGTTATTCCTTGTCAATGTTATATGTTGATGAGTGAAATTCATCAAGCAAGGAATAACCCTTTTTATTCCCTCCTCAAAAAGCATAGACTAAAGATGTTGTGCAACACAAACAATTAAAATAAATAAAAGTCTACTAGCACACAATTCCAAGTAGAAAAAGGTAAATCATTGCATATTAGTGTAGAAAAGATAAATAGCACACCAAGAAGTCAAAGTGCTAAGGGTGGGTATTTTTGGTCATCAAATCTGCCCAAGAAAGGATTTTGGGAAGTGTACGCGCCCTAGACCTGGACCAACATTGAAAGGCCGAGAGGAAGAGATGCCCCTCGTGCCAATCTCCGGAGAAAGGCCGGCTCCTTTACTAAACTACTTGGTGTTTTTGAGACAAGAGTGCAGGAAAGAGATAAAAATAGTAAGGGTGCAGGAAAGAGATAAAAGGTGTAAGGGAAGAAATATTGGTGAATTAAAGTGGGAAAGAACCAACAGCACGATTACTGGCTAATAGCCCGAAACAGCAGCAATAAATACCAAGAATAAAATGAAATGAACGCAATACTAGTCCTCCTATGTATCCTCTGGACGAGTTCCAGGATTACCCTCCCCCTTACGTCGAAATCCAGAATTCAGAATTACGGCGACTAGGAAATGAGTGAATATAACAGAAACACTATCCACAGGCAGCATACAAGAGAACTATTACAGCGTTTTTCTCCCCTATGTATCCTTCGGGAAAATTCCAGGGTTCTATCCCCAATCGCACACCTAAATCCAGAATGCAGAATTACAGTATGCAAATGAAGAAAGAAATAACAAAAATAATCACAGAAGGCAGCATACAAGAGAGAAATTAAGCCCGAAGCTCTTTAGTATTAATCGTAGGGATTCAAGTTACAGCAGCTTTCTAGCAGAAAGTTCCCCCCTTTTTCATTACAATGCCTGGGTTTTTATAGAGGACCCGACCCTCTGAGCCATCAATGCACAAAATGGAGGAGTACATCCTCGAAAATCTGAGAAGTCGGCTCTCGCAGCTCCCGTGACTGAGCTCTCAAATCCTTTTCCAAAACTAGCAGCTATGACCGGGTCAACCGAGGAAACTCACATTTATGAGCCGCCTGACTCGTCCTAGGCTTTTGGGTGCGGAGCTCGAGTGGCCGCCATGTCCGTCGGGCTCTCCTTCTGAGACCGATACCTCTTTTCAGATTGCTAAAAATGAGCAACGAGTTCATCGGGCACGTAAAAATTCATTTATGAGGCACTTGATTGCCTCAAAAAAATACCCTGGCTTGGAGTGCGTGCCCTTGAAGTGCTTCACCGATTTCTAGTTCGTGACCCTGCTTCGCAATGGATGTAAGCCGAAGCAGATCATCTCCCTTGGTTATGCACTTCGCACGAAGGAGCTTCGCAAAACCGCTTCGGGGATGTAAAATGCCGAAGTAGATTTCTCTCCTCAAGACGGGGCTCTCCATCTCTCGTTGCTTCGCCAGGAAGGCATGTCAAAATTTGCTTCACGAGGTTCTCTGCCCGAAGTGGATGCTTCACTGATGGGCTTGTCAAAATGCTTCGTCGTGAACCTTCTTCAAAACTATGGTTTGGGAGGTTTTTGGCCGAAGTGCAATTCTGCCTTGGAAAAATGTTCTGCTCTTTACGGACCGCTACTGCTTCGGGTGAAAGCGCCTCGCATGAAAGCTATCCGAAGTAGATGCTTCACAATGACTTTGGGCGAAGTAAAAATGGTTCGCCAGTAGGGAGGCCCGAAGTGGGTGCTTCGCTGATTTTTTAGCGAAGCATTTTTCAATGCTTGAACTTTTTGAATCCTGCTTCGCAAAACTTTCGCCCGAAGCATCAGTTTGGGTTGCTTCGGGTGTGAAGCTCTTTTCATGCCTTGGTGAAGCTCCTAAACTTCCTTGCTTTCCTTCTCTTGGTAAAGTTGTCCTTCCTTTTCTGCGAAGCTCTTAAACTTAGCTTGCTCAGTAGCGAAGCTATTCTATGTACAAGGGGGATGGCAATGAAAGCCAAAATTGTTGCAAATGCTTAAAAATGTTGTTTCTAAAAAAAACAAGGGAACAAATTCATGAAATTAAAAGAAACACTTTACAAAATTTTTGATTTTACTACCCCTCTAGGCAATGTGACAAAATTGTCAACATTCTTGGTGGCTCGCGGGGCAACGAGCTCGCCTCGGTGTAAGAACCCTCAGCCTTAATCCATTGGGCCAGAGTTACCTCCAGACCCTTCTCCTTTTTCTCTTTCTAGGGGTGCTTCCACAACTTCTTCTTCTTCTTCTTCCTCTTCTTCCTCTTCTGGCGAGGCCTCCTGTTGTGGTGGTTGGGGAAGGCGATCGCGGATGCATTCCATGGTTCGACGAACGTGAGCCCAGACGCCTTTCTGAAAAGGCTCTCGGTCTTGTAGCGCTTTGACCAGAACATGGAACCGATCAATTTGCCCTATGTCGGCATGTTTGGCTCTTGTGCTTAGATCATTCAGGCAGGCCACGATCTTGCAATGTCTCAGGATGAAATCTATGACTTGCCCTTCTATAATTGGCTCCTCCCACTCGTCTATCTCTGAGACGTCACCTTCAAAATGGAGCCAAGCCGGCTTGAGCTCTTCCTTAGTCAAAAGGTTCCCATCCTCATCCATGAAACTTGGGAAACCTAATGAAGAGAGATCTTGGAAATACCCCAGTGATGTGCGTTGCTCGTGTTCAAATACATCCATGAGGTCCTTCGCCTTCTATGCTTTCCTCACCTTGGAGAAGAAGGCGCGGACCGTGGCTTGGGCTGTGGACCAATCTCTGGTTGTCCGGCTCATCACAATGACCTGCAGGTCCTGATATTTGATACTTTGGACCTCAAAAGCCAGTTTGAGTCAGCTTCTAATTTTTTGGATGATCTCATCTACTATTGGCCCTTCTTGAGCAGCGACATACTGGGCTTCGATAATGTAGGTTAAAATTGATAGGGCACTGGAGGCCCGAGATCTAAAGTTCTTGAGCAGGTGCGAGCGGATTTCCTTTATTCTACCTCTATCAAACAACTCCAGGCTCTCTTTTTCGTACAACTGCTGCTGCATCTGCAAGATTTTGCTTTCAAATTCTTTGGCCTTCAGATCAGCTTCGACCTGTATCTTGCTTTGATTTTTAGTTGTACCCTGCAGTTGTTCTACTTGCTGTTTTAAGGCGTCTACTTCCTTTTTCATCATCTCGCACTGCTTCTCCGCGTCTTCTAGCTTAGAGCGGGTCCTGGCTAGCTCCTCCTCCAACTTGATGTTGGCGCTCTCTGCTTCAAATCGGCGTTGATTGGCGATATTTGCATGTGCACGGAATGTTTCTATTCGTACATGCATAGATGCAGATTCATTATCTACATCTAAGTGTTCCAGGTCCTTAGTCTTCTCCTGATAGTCATAATCTACTAGAGTCATCTCGTCCAGAGGTTTTTGGACCTTGGGGACCTTTTTCACCTTATGCAACTTTTCGCCTTTCAAGTCAAAAATGGCGCATTTTTCTACTTTGGCCAGAGAGCGCCCTCTCTTTTTCCTCGCCTCCTTCAACATCTTATCTGTGTTCTGCCGGGCTTGGAGCAGCTTTTCTGCTAGGGGACGTTCCTTAATCATAGCTAGTTCTATTTCAAATGAGGTTGGGTCTCCAGCCAAGGGGGTGAACAAATACAATGATTGTATAGGGGATGCCTCACCAGTGGGTTCGGCGATGGGTGTGGTGGGAGTTTCGGTGAGAGAGACAATGTCGTGCGTGACAGGGGAGCGGGAGACGGGGTTCAGAGTTGGAGTACTACCTTCGCCCTGACTGAGAACCAAGGGAATGGTGGCATGGGTGAGCGAAGTAGTATCGATGGACTTGTCCCGGCCTGATGACTCGAACGGGGTAGATATGCTTGTGGGGCTAACGGGATCACGAGGCAAACTCGAGGTGGCGAAGGGCAACATGTGATGGGGTGACCAAACTTCTGAGAGAGAGAGAGACTGATGAGGACCTTCGGCCGGGACCGTGGTGGACATACCTTGAGAAACCAAGGTGAAGGGTGAGGAGTGCGTACCTGCGTGCTCCCTTGATAGAGAAGAAGTAGTGGTTTCCTGCGTGATCGGCTCTTGTTCCTTTCCAGCTTCTGCACTTTCGACTTCCATGACTTCTTCTTCAGGGCCCCCTTCTTGTTGGAGGAGTTCCTCCACATCGATGATGTCTATATCTGAGACTACCTCGGCCCTTTGCGACGTTGTCTCCTCAACATTCCCTTCGGCTGAGCCTACCACAGGCTGTTCGCTAGAAGCACCTGGAGGTTTTGTACGTGGTCGCTTCGGGTGAGTCAGAGGCACTTGGGCTTGCTCCATCCTCTTTCTTTTTCTTTTTTCTTCCTCCTGAGGCAACTCTTGTGGTGTCGCCTCTGCCTCCTCCTCTTCCTCTTGTTTCGAAGCATCATCGGCTCTCCTTGGGCTTTCGCCCGAACCTGGGGCACTAGGGGGAATGAAGTCGGTGAAGGAGATGGGCTTCCAAGTCCCAGCGTTGGCTTCGTAAACAATTGCGAAGTCTCTATCTGTCTCCAAGAGCCCGTATGATTTCATCTTCTGACGGTGGACTCTCATTATCCACCACTCCTTCAATTGTTCTTCGCCCCAACCCTTCAATTCTTCCCTCAATTCATCCTTCATCTTTCTCCAAAATGTGGAGTCTGGGCCCGGGAAGGGGTGTCGAACTGGATCATACTCGACCTCCATGGGGTAAAACTCATGCCAGGGAGGCAAGGTTTTCATTCTCTCTAGATGCCACTCCAAATCCCTCCCATTGGGGTTATTCCTTTGCTCTACGATTTTTGGGTGAGGGCATACATGAAATTTTTTGAATCGGAGGTGATCCCTCATCACCCCCAAGGGGTCGTAACACCACCATTGAGGAATTTGTAGCAAACCAAAGTCGACAAGCTTCTCCTCCAAGAATACATGTTGCTTTAGGGCAAACACCTCAATTACCCCCATTTTGAAAGGGAAGTCGCATGTGTGCGCCCATTTTTGGTCGTGGCCGTAGATAACATTTGTCGCGTCGCTCTGTCGAGCGACCTCCAATGTGAACTGGTATTCAGAGGGGTAGACGGGTAGCAGGAAGGGTTTCCCCATGAATCCGAACAAGTGAATCACAAGCCCTTGCATCAATTGAAAGACGTCTCCCTTTTCCTCCTTCACCACTTTGTCCCTTAGACTGATAGGCACCCGAGGGCAAGAACCCTTCAACAAATGAATAGCAGGTCCTAGAAACTATTGATTAAAAGAATAATACGACTCCATCCTCGCTAGGAGGGGAGTCCACTGATACATCGATAGAGGAGTTCCATCCTTGCCGCTCGAAGAAATGGCAATGTGGGGAAAATGCTTATGTACATGATAGAAAAATAACCAAACTAGGAAAGAGCAAGGTCCGAAGTACTGGCCCATCCCAGAATTCTTCATGTTGGTTAGCCGCGTGTGCAAGGTCCGAGCCACCCATTCTACCTAGTCGAAGAAGACCAGGTTTGTGTTTGGCCTTGATGAATCTAGGGCATAAAACTCCCCTCATGAAATACATTCGGCCAATGACACTTGCCAGGGGTGCACCGAAGCATCAGTTGACAGGCCCGCGACCCACGCAATGATGGAGAAGATGTCCATGCTCTTGAAATCCGTCAAGGGGCGAGGCATCTGAGGAAGCTTGCCTGAAGGGAGCCCGTCCTTGAGGTTCTCGCTCAAAAATTTTATGATATAACTGGAGCTGGTGAACCTCTCCATTTGTTCGCTCAAGATGACATTGCGAACCGAATAACCCTTAGGCGGCCCTTGTTGTGGCGCGAAAGCTCCTTGCACATCTTCTTTTAAAATTGAAAATAATTTATGGCCCATGACATCCAACACTTGTCTGGAGGAGGGCTGGTAGTTTTGTGCGATGGCACAAATTAATTCGGGACAATGGTGCGTGGGCGGGGTCAGATACCAGTATATCTATGAGTAATAGGCGATGGATCTCTTGTTCTCCATGGAGAGTCTACTTTTCATGAACTCGATAGTATATCGGAGTTCGGCCATGCTCTTTGAAAGTTTAGTGTCCCTTATTTTCTCCCACCCATCAATTGGTGGCTCTTCAAGTTGCTCCTCTTCTGAATCCTCTCTTTCCTCTACAGCTTGTTTGTCGGGCGGAGGTTGAGGTTGACCTTCTTAGGTCTATGCTTTTTCTCTTCTTTGCCCTTCTTTGTTTTCTCTGGGCCTGCTACCTCAGGCTCCTTCCCCTTCTCCTTAGAATTCTTCTTCCCCATTCTGGATATAGGTGGTAGTAGAGTTTTTGATGCAGAGGGCTTCGACGTGAAGAACGAGGGAAATGCAGGCTATTAGCGAGGGCTCTTAATCTTGCATTAACAGTTGGTGAACACCCCTTTTACTGCTAAGGCTCATGTTTTATAGCCTTAAAAGGCAACTACCTCAATTTATGGTGCCTGCCAAAATTAAATTCGCAACTCGGACGGAGGAGGTCATTTTGCCATTTGATTGGCTTCACGGCGGCGTGGTACGTGGGCCCATGTGTTTCGATGATTTGCCCAACATTGGAAACTTAACCCTCTGCCACCTCGTACCTAGGCGTGAGCTTTTCTCATAACTGAATCCTCTCGGGATGTGCCCCGCCACCTTTGCATTAAAATCACCTGCCCCGAACGTTCCCCTAGGTTGTCATCGATGCGTCTCTCAAGACACATTTTAAATGCTCCTCGCCTTGTGCGTTGTTGGTTTGGCGAAGTGGAAGCCGACGCTAAAGATACTTCACGGTGAACCTCCGGTGTGAGCTGATCTTCTATGCTTCGGGCCCGAAGTAGTTTTACCTCATCGCGTCACTGCTTGCTTTGCGGAAGGTTAGCCTCCGAAGCTTGTTCCTTTTGAAAAATGGTTCGCTAAATTTCCTTCAAAAACTGCTTCGCTCGAACCCCTTTTGCGAAGTATTCCTCACGCCTTCATTTTGATGTCGTTTGGTCTTCCGAGGACTCTTTATTGGCCTAAGTGCTTCACTACGAAGCATCTCACATCAGTCACTTCACACATAAAGTTCCCGAAGGAGATTCTCGCTAAGTCCAGCGAAGCTGGGGCTTGTTGCTATGGTAGTGTGATACTTAACCTCTTGGCAATCTTGAAACAAGGTATATACAAAGATAAAAAAATCTTACATACAAAAGTAAAACTTGAACCATTTTTTTTTTTTTTTTTTCGTCTCAATGATGAAAAGTCTTCAAATGAAGACCATTGACAGAAATCGGCAAGATCTGGCCATCTGCATCCTTGAGAATGAAAGAGTTGGCTGAGTTTACCTTCACAATCTCGAACGGTCCATCCCAGAAAGCGTCCAATTTATCATGATTCCCAGGCTTGGCCTTCCAAGAGTCCCACTTCCATACTAGATCACCCACTCTGAAAGTGCGGTCGGAGGACTTTTTCTTGAACCAGTCTCGGGTGATCTGGGCATGCTTAGCGAAGCTCTGGTAGGCCTTCTCACGGTCTTCCTCCAGCTGCAATAGCTGAGCTAGCCTTGTTCTCCATAGGACTAAATTCTTCTTCCTCATCCAACAACTGCAATGCAGGGATCTCTACATGGGTTGGTAGGATGGCCTCCTTGCCATACACCAGGGCGTAAGGTGATGTTTTGATTGACTTCTTGATAGAAATCCGATCGGCCCACAAGGCCCGATCTAAGAGGAGGTGCCAAGTTCTTTTGTTATTCTCTATGAGCTTTCTTAGCACCCTTAATAGAGTCTTGTTAGTTGATTCTACCAAGTTGTTACCTTGTGGATAGTAATTGGAAGAGACCTTATGATATATCCCATATTTGTAGAGGAACTCGTTGATCTTGGCGCCTGAAAACCCGGGACCATTGTCCGTTACGATTGCTTCTGGGATGCCGAACCGGGTGATCAAACCTTCTAGGAATGCAATGACGGTCTCCTGGTCGGCATGCTTTGTGGGTACTACTTCGGCCCATCTGGTGAAGTAGTCGGTTGCAGTCAGGATGAATTTATGCCCTACGGAGGAGTTCGGTGATATAACCCCTATGAAATCCAACCCCCATTGTTGAAAGGGCGTTTCTACCTGTATCGGTCGGAGGGGCATAGGAGCACTTCTGCTTTGGCCGGTGAACTTTTGACATTGCTCGCATCTACGACAGACTGCAAAAGCATCGACGAAGAGTGTAGGCCAATAATAACCCGCCTTAATTATCTTCAATGTCGTTGTTCTTCCTACGAAGTGGCCACCGGACAACCCTGAATGAAATTCTCCCAGGACTCTCTTCTTATCATCTTCTCTTATGCACCTAAGAAGAACTCCATCGATATTCCTAAAGAATAGGCCTTCGGGGCGTAACGTATATCGGAGAGACCGCATCCTGAAGTGTCTTCGCTGTGAAGCATTCAAATGTGGAGGACATCTCCCGGTATTGAAATATTCAACTATCTCACCGACCCAGTCCTTCTCATCTTCTTCTTGATTTGTGAAGCACCCTTCTGCTGCTAAGTCATCCCACTGACAAGTTGTCACTTTGGTCGCTACGCTCTTCGCAAGCTCTTGACATAGTGCGTGACTGTGAACCAATTTTGTGGGTCTGATCTCGATGTCAAACTCCTATATTTTGCTGACCCAACCAGCTCTTTTGCTACCCAACTCTCCCTGAATAATGAAGTTGCGCACATCGGGATGAATGACAAACACTGTAACCCGACTTTGAGAAATGAAGTGCTTGAACTTCCTCAAGGATTTCATTACTGCATGCACCTGCATTTCTATGAAATTGTATTTCTCTTCATGAGGGTGTATCACTTGGCTTAGAAATGTGATAGGGCGTTCTTCGCCATCTTCCCCCTTTTGTGTCAAGACTGCAACATAGCTCTCAAGTTCTCCTATAGCATATAGGATGAAATCTCGATTGTAGTCGGGGTTGGTCAGGACTGGAGCCTGAGCAATTCGAGCCTTGATCTCTTCAAATGCTTCTTTCCTTTCATCTGTCCAGATGAATTCAATGCCCTTCTTCAAAAGTTTGGACATCGGCTTGATGACTTGGGCGAAATCTGGAACAAACTTCCTTACGAAGTTGATCTGGCCAAAAAAATATTGTAGTCCTTTCTTATTCGCTAGGAGTGGGAGCTTCAAGAGAGCCTCAGCTCTATCAAGATCTACGGTGAGACCCTTCTCTGATATCACATGTCCCAATAACTTTCCCTCATTGACTACGAATATGGACTTTTTAGGATTGATTGAAATGCCAAACTCTCGACACTTTTTGAATATCTATTGTAGGTGAAAAGGGTGGTCCTCCCTTCTTCGGGAGAAAATGGTCATGTCATCCAAATAGATAACAATGACCTTATTCAAGAGTTCACCAAAAGCTAAATCCATGGCCCTCTAAAAAGTGGCCCCTGCATTCGAAAGGCCGAATGGCATTCGTTGATAAGCGAATGTTCCCCACTTGGTAGTGAATGCGGTTTTATGTTGGTCTTCATCCCTAACCCATATCTGATTATATCCTGAGAAGCCATCAAGTAGGGAGAAGCGTTGAGCCCCAGCCATTGAGTGCAAGATCTGATCAATCTACGGGAGAGGGTAATGATCCTTGAGCGAAGCCTGATTTAGGTTGCAAAAATCCATGCATAGTCATATATCTCCATTCTTCTTTCTAACAGGGACTAGATTCGCTACCCAAGAGGAATGCTTTATGGGATAAATTATCTTCGCCTCGAGCATCTTCAGGAGCTCGACTTTCATCAGGACCTCGATCTTTGGATTAACAGGCCTTTGCTTCTGTCAGAAGGGTTTGATCCCCTCCTGCAATTCAATTGTATGCTGGATCAGTTGTCGATCGTATCCCTTTAGGTCTTGATAAGACCACGCCACTATGTCGGGATACCTTCTGCACAGAGATCGGATCTATTCTAGCTCTTTCGAAGTGCAATCTGTTCCAACTTTTATTGCTTTTCCAGGTTCAAGCTCCAAATCCTGATACTGCTTCGCATTGAATTTGATCCTATGAGAAACTGCTCGATCATTTCGATCGAAGAGGCTTTCAAGAGTAATTAATCCCTTGGGAACGTGATTATTCTTCAATTGAACTAGCCCTTCATATTCCTCATCATCAGGGCTTCTTCTTTCAATTGTTGTTGCTTCTTGAATCATAAAATTCACAATCTGCTCATCACTATCAAAAACTTGCCAATGCAGATCTCTGTCTAGGACAGAGGGCCTATAAATCATCCTCACAGCTTTAGGTTTATGCACCATGTCTTCTACTGGAGAGTACCTAGCTGCGATGGATGCTAAGACATCAACATGTCGATTCTTTTCATGAGGAATGGACTGCAGATTGAGAGACTCGAATTGGTCAAACAAGTCCCATACCCTATTACGGTATGCCTTGAGATAGTGCTTCTTTGAAATGCACTTGTTTGTGACTTGATTGCATACCAATTCTGAATCTCCAAAGACTTGGAGATGCTTTATGCCTAACTTTTCTGCTTTCTTGAGTCCTAGGCATAATGCTTCGTATTCTATTGCATTGTTGGTGCAGCTCCATACCAACCGGTAACAATATTCCTTCTGCTCTCCAGATGGTGATACTAAAAGAATTCCTGCTCCAACGCCATTCCTGCATCGGGCGCCATCGAAGAACAATCTCCATAGTCCTTCTTGGGCACAGGTTTTATTCTCTAACTTGATGTGTTTCTCTGGCTTAGTGATGGCATAACATCCCATCTCTATCTCTATCATGGCATTAAAGTCTGCCAATGAAAACTCATCTTCACAACTTAACTATGCAAGGGATTCCTCGACCAGGTCCACCTGCTCTATCCCTTCCACTATCGCATGCACGGGATCACTGCTCTCTTCTTCGGACATCTTCTGTACGAGGAAGGTAGAAGGTTTCTCATTGTAGATTTTTACCTTCTTCCCTTTGAATGGAATCTCTAAGTGTGAGTAATCCATAGATAGATATCCTCCCAGCTTCGCTGTAAACTCTCTTGACAAGCACATACTAAAATATGGCTCAAGGTCGATGACCACCACCTCTTGTATAACCGTGATCTGAGGCATCTTGTGTAGTCGGATAGGTATATCTTTAATTACACCCATAGTCTTCATAGGAGTACCATCCAGTTGGAGCATGCCATGGCTACTTCGGGTGTACTCCATTCCTATTTCCTCGCACACTGCTTTGGGCATGACTGTCGTCACGGCCTCGGAGTCAATCATACAGTTGTGTACAACATACCCTTCCATTTGTAGAGACAGGTAGAATGGAGGTGGCCTATTCTTTCCTATAATGGATGTGGATAGGGTCTGCACTAGGGCGAGCGGTGCTGACTTTCTCGCCTTAGTTGTCTTCAATGATTCTTGCAGCAAGTCCACTTGTCCGGGTAACTGCAATGCGTCATATAGACTAATCTTGGCCGGAGTCTTCTTCAGCTCATCTACAATATTGTAAACTAGGGAGTTGGGCACCTCAGGTTCCCTTTTCGCCTCATACTTGGTGTGATACTGCTCCGTGGCTTCGACCCTTTGTCGCTTGGTCAGCGAAGGAAGCTTGAGCTTCTCTCTAGCTTGTTCTTTAGTTTCCACCTGAGGTGGATTTGCAGGGGCCTGTTGAGCCTTTTATTTTACTGGTGGAAGCTGAGAAGCTTCGCTTAGGGGCTGGGAAGGTTGTTGTCCCTTCTCATGGTGAGCATGCACCTTTAAAGGAGCCATTTGATCAGCGTCTACCTCCATCACCCTTTTTCCCTCTCTGGTGAGGACTGCAACTTGCTCTTCTTCACCAATTACCAGGTTCTGATCCATTTTCCTGATAATGTTGACCTGACCACCATGACTACTGCTCGCCAACATTTGCACATAATGTTGGTGCAGCATACAAGTATTCTCTTCATGAGGATCATTACATGTGGAGCACCAATGTATGTAATCGAAGGTGCTCGGAGCTTCATCAATCACGACATTTCTTGCCGATGCTCTCCCTTGTTGGACCGCTTGATCTTTAGT
Organism: Wollemia nobilis; assembly: GCA_028583015.1. Taxonomy (NCBI): domain Eukaryota; kingdom Viridiplantae; phylum Streptophyta; class Pinopsida; order Araucariales; family Araucariaceae; genus Wollemia; species Wollemia nobilis. Next base: position 8,709,739 of record JAQPPZ010016703.1, read on the forward strand.
AAGCGCGGGTGTAGGATAAGACCTTCTTGGTAGAAACTCATGTTGTGCTTGCTTCTTTTTCATAATGGTCATGTCATTGGATAGAGTTTGCACTATGGAGTTTAGGGACTGAACTTCCTATAGTATTTTGGCTTGCATATCATCGGCTTTGGGAATAGGTGGCAATGGAGCCATCATTGGTATTGGAGGTAGGGCGGGGTGTTGAGGTGGTGCTAGAAATACAGGAAATGCCAAAGAGATAGTGGGCTATGATGCCGAGAATGTGGGAAAATGGATTTATGGAGTAGCGATCTGAGATACAATGGGATTCGAGTTCCAAGATGAGATCGGGTACGTGAGGGTTGCGGAGATCTGTGAAGCGGTCGCATTTGCATACTGGGATTGAGGGAAATCGAGAAGTATGGGCATCGACATCCTTTGGGGAAGCTTACCCATAGCTATTAGATCCATCTTCGCTCTCTGGGCTAACTCATACAACTCGGGGAAGGTATTGATATTTGAATACCTTACCATTACACTGATATCAGGGTTGAAAGCCCTAAGGAAATAGTATGTTGTAGCTTCGCTAGTTGGCCGAAGTCCAACTGGTATCCTTTGCCAGGTTCGAGTGAACCTAACATTGAAATCAATGATCTCTTCTTGTGGATGTCTCTGGATTGTTGTGAACTGATGCAGAAGAGAAGATGGATCGACGGACTCATTGAAGCTTCTCATCAATTATCCAGCTAACTAGTCCCATCCCATTATAGTATCGAGTGGTAAAGATCTATACCAATAGAGGAGCTTCCCTCTAAGAGATAGAACCAGAAGCTTTACCATAACTCTCTCCTCTATGATGTCATGAATCACCGCCAGAGAAACTATGTCCTGGATGTGCTCTAGAGCAGTCTTCCCAGTTCCATCGAACGTTGGGATTTTCTTCATAGCAACAGGTGGAACTTGCCCTTGTCCCGCTAGATTTAGTGGTCCGAAAGAATTCCATGCTGGGAATAGTCTGGGATGCAGTTGCTACTGTTGCTACTGCATTTTTTTTTTGTTGTTGTTGTTGTTGTTGTGCCATATTCATTCCTGGATTCTGAGAAACAAGGATTCCCGAAGTTCCTCTTTGATTGCTAACAGGACGACTAATAGGAACGGAGGCACTATGATGCTTTGATGAGTTGGGAGGATTGGGAGGAAAGCTAGCTACTGTGCTATCTGAGGTTAGCCCTTGTTCATCAAAAGTAGCCTCTTGCGAGGATGTTCCACGTAACAATGACTCAGGGGTGACCAACCTAGAGCGTTCCCCGAAGGCATCAATATCAAGTTCAAAGAACTCAGTTTCCTCTCCTCTATTCCTAACTCTCCATCTTGTTTGCATGAAGGCACAGACTTAAGTACCGGTCTCTTACGACTTTAAGATTCTCGAGTTGAACAGAGTCGCCAGATGCTAAGAGTCTTTCGGCAATGAGACGAGCATCGATTCTCACTACCACTCACAAGGTGAGACTGACCGGGTCCCACCGGGCATGCCAAAAACTGTTGGTCATCAAATCTGCCCAGGAAAGGATTTTGGGAAGTGTACGCGCCCTAGACCTGGACCAACATTGAAAGGTCGAGAGGAAGAGATGCCCCTCGTGCCAATCTCTAGAGAAAGGTCGACTCCTTTACTAAACTACTTGGTGTTTTTGAGACAAGAGTGCAGGAAAGAGATAAAAATAGTAAGGGTGCAGGAAAGAAATAAAAAGTGTAAGGGAAGAAATATTGGTGAATTAAAGTGGGAAAGAACCAGCAGCACGATTACTGGCTAATAGCCCGAAACAACAGCAATAAATACCAAGAATAAAATGAAATGAATGCAATACTAGTCCTCCTATGTATCCTCTGGACGAGTTCCAGGATTACCCTCCCCCTTACGTCAAAATCTAGAATTCAGAATTACGACGACTAGGAAATGAGTGAATATAACAGAAACACTATCCACAAGCAGCATACAAGAGAACTATTACAATGTTTTTCTCCCCTATGTATCCTTCGGGAAAATTCTAGGGTTCTATCCCCAATCGCACACCTAAATCCAGAATGCAGAATTACAGTATGCAAATGAAGAAAGAAATAACAGAAATAATCATAGAAGGCAGCATACAAGAGAGAAATTAAGCCCGAAGCTCTTTAGTATTAATCGTAGGGATTCAAGTTACAACAACTTTCTAGCAAAAATTTCCCCCCCTTTTCATTACAATGCCTGGGTTTTTATAGAGGACCCGACCCTCTGAGCCATCAATGCACAAAATGGAGGAGTACATCCTCAAAAATCTGAGAAGTCGGCTCTCGTAGCTCCCGTGACTGAGCTCTCAAATCCTTTTCTAAAACTAGCAGCTACGACCGGGTCAGCCGGGGAAACTCACATTTATGAGCCGCCTGACTCGTCCTAGGCTTCTGGGTGCGGAGCTCGAGTGGCCGCCATGTCCGTCGGGCTCTCCTTCTGAGACCGATACCTCTTTTCAGATTGCTAAAAATGAGCAACGAGTTCATCGGGCACGTAAAAATTCATTTATGAGGCACTTGATTGCCTCAAAAAAATACCTAGGCTTGGAGTGCATGCCCTTGAAGTGCTTCACCGATTTCTAGTTCATGACCCTGCTTCGCAATGGATGTAAGCCGAAGCAGATCATCTCCCTTGGTTATGCACTTCGCACGAAGGAGCTTCGCAAAACCGCTTCGGGGATGTAAAATGCCGAAGTAGATTTCTCTCCTCAAGACGGGGCTCTCCATCTCTCGTTGCTTCGTCGGGAAGGCATGTCAAAATTTGCTTCATGAGGTTCTCTGCCCGAAGTGGATGCTTCACTGATGGGCTTGTCAAAATGCTTCGCCGTGAACCTTCTTCAAAACTATGGTTCGAGAGGTTTTTGGCCGAAGTGCAATTCTGCCTTGGAAAAATGTTCTGCTCTTTACGGACCGCTACTGCTTCGGGTGAAAGCGCCTCGCACGAAAGCTATCCGAAGCAGATGCTTCGCAATGACTTTGGGTGAAGTAAAAATGGTTCGCCGATAGGGAGGCCCGAAGTGGATGCTTCGCTGATTTTTTAGCGAAGCATTTTTCAGTGCTTGAACTTTTTGAATCCTGCTTCGCAAAACTTTCGCCCGAAGCATCGGTTTGGGCTGCTTCGGGTGCGAAGCTCTTTTCATGCCTTGGCGAAGCTCCTAAACTTCCTTGCTTTCCTTCTCTTGGTGAAGCTGTCCTTCCTTTTCTGCGAAGCTCTTAAACTTAGCTTGCTCAGTAGCGAAGCTATTCTATGTACAAGGGGGATGGCAATGAAAGCCAAAATTGCTGCAATGCTTAAAAATGTTGTTTCTAAAAAAAACAAGGGAACAAATTCATGAAATTAAAAGAAACACTTTACAAATTTTTTGATTTTACTACCCCTCTAGGCAATGTGACAAAATTGTCAACGGTACTCACTTAGCATCAGTGACCTAGTGCAAGTGCAATACAAGTGAGCTATCCTCACTATTTGTCATCATCACTTCATTGTAGAATCCCTAGATTTTGAATTCTCCAGTAGTAGTGCAAAATGCAATATGGAAGTAATAAAATGATGTGTATAAATAGGTCAGAGTTTTTGCAAGAGGGGAGATGAGTGTTATTCCCCATGAATATCCCCAATGTTGCATTAAGATTATTTGATCAAGAAATAATTCTCATCTTCCAACTCATAAAAGGTATGATACATGCACAAGCAAATAAAATCCAAAATATCAAGTAAATCATGTAAAGTAAGTCAAACAATGCAAACATGTAGTATGATGGAATCAATGATATTTGGGAATCTAGTAGAAGAAGCATAGGTCTTGAGTCTAGACTAATAAAAGTAGTTCTCTAAAAGGAGAGGATTTTCTTGATACTGTTAGCTAATGAATTGGCTAAATATTGCATCATCAAGACCTCAACCCCTCTTACTAATTTCTAAAATGCCAAGAGAATGAGGAACAATTAAATTTTGAGTCATTGGGGAAGTCTACTAGTTGAGAGACCTACTACAAATTCAATGTAAGTGACTCTATTTGTTAGCTAGGGTCATCATCACATCATTTTGGGATGCCCTCTCATGACTTTATGGGAAGAACAAATAGACTTAGGCAATCATGCAAACAAGCACATGAAAACAAGCAAGAATGTTGTATAGGCAATTATTCATGCAATCAAGCACATGAGTAGGCAAACATGTAAATTCAAGGATCGTATATTTTTAAATGCATTATATTTATAGGATCTGTATGTTCTTTTTCATCTAATGTGACCAAGAATTATGCTTCTAACTTAAATTTGGAAGTTACTATGAATGGGCCTATATAATTAGGTTCGAATTTGCCTTTTTTAACTTCTTTTGCATTAGTATTATTTTGATTTTCTTTAAGGACTAAATCATATACTTTGAAGGAATGAGGTCATACCCTCTTTTAATAAGCTATTTTATTCTTGAATGATAGACTCGTAAGTGCTCTAGGACATGGATTCACTTTTCATCAAGTAATTCTAATTGGATAAGGCATGCATGGCAATACTCATCACCAACAAACATGTCCTTTAGAAGGATTCTAAGTTATAGGACTTCTAACTCAGAGGTCAAGATGACCTTAGTCCCCTAGACTAAGTCATGGGTATAACATTATTTAGGGTTCTTACAATAGTTTGGTATGCCCATAAAGTAGGATATAGTTGCAAATGCCAATCCCTACCAATTTTTCTTACAAGTTTATTTAATATAACATCCCACCCATCTTGCTATCTATCTATTTGCTTCTATTTTTTAGAATAAGGTATTGTTGATTGAATTTGTGGATGCAAGAACATGTTATAGTCTTTAGGCGTATGGACCAATGATACCTATTGCCCACCTACAGAAGGAAATATAGGGATGTCCGCAAGAGGTAAGGTGGGACGTGATGTGCACAATGACCTATGAGTACATAGAAGCTTATTGTGGAAAATTCATATAGGATGTTCTGTCTGTTGCATTATGTGCATGTCTTGCATACATTCGATTGGAAAATTCATTTATGGTTATTTGTTGATCATATTTGATTTATATGAATTTATATATATATATATGTGTGTGTGTGTGTGTGTGTGTGTGTGTAAAACAACACATATTAGCAAAAAAATAATAATAATAAATATATAAAAAATATGGATAGTTAAATAAAAAATCAATTCGTATATGGGAATTTCAAAGTCACAGAGGAATTTGGTAGGGGGACCCTATCAGGCCCATGTTATTCATCATTGTGGCAGAATATTTAGGCAGTATCATCAAAAATGCTTGTAGTTCAAGGCTAATATCAATAATCAAGGCAACATCTCTCACTAGGGTTGTTTCTCACCAACAATTCATCGATGATACCCTTCTATTGACTAAGGCATCGGTGGTTGAGGTCAAAATAATTAAATACATCCTGCAACTCTACGAGGATGCTGCTGGTCAAAAAGTTAATTTCAGTAAAAGCAAGTTATATTTCTTGAACATCCTCATTCAAAGGTAAGGAAGGATTGCAAAAATTTTAGGGTGTGATATAGCAAACCTCCTCACTTCATATCTTGGTCTCCCTCTTTTCATTGGTTCTCCGAGAGAGTCAATGTGGGACAAGGTTATTGAAAGAATTCAAAAAAACTTGTTGGATGGAAAGGTCATCTTCTATCTCAAGCAGGAAAGCTAACCCTCACTAAGCCCTCTCTTCAGAGCATTCCAGTCTATTTCCTCTCCATTTTCAAAGCCCCTATGAAGGTTTTCCAAAAAATTGAGAAACTCCAAAAAGAATTTTTATGGACTAGATCAGAGGAGAAAAAAAGGATACACCTTGTAGGATGGACCAAAGTGTGTAAACCCAAGTAAAATGGGGGCTTAGGTCTGATGAGAATTGCTCATATGAATTTATCTTTACTAGCTAAGCAGGCATGGTGCCTCATTTTTGGTGAAGAAAATTAATGGACAGCTATCATCAAACGAAAGTATCTTCAAAATATGGAATTTCTAAGTGACTCAGTTCCAATCAAAGGTTCTGCTTTTTGGAAAGCAATTCTCAATTGTAAGGAAATCATCAAAAAATGTTTAATATGGGTTTTAGGCAATTATGAAAGGATAAATTGCTGGAATGATAGGTGGGTTAAGGACGAACCACTGATGCAATATCCTAACTTAGCCCGAATCAGAGATATCATGGGAGAACTCATTGGCAGAAAAGTCTCTGATTATATGGTTGAGGACAGAGGCAGAATGAAGTGGAAACAAATAAGGATTCAAGGATTTCAAGCATAATCAAATGATCTTTGTAACATTCTCGGGCAACAGTTTATCCCCATGATACCCAAGGAAGATCAAGTGACTTGGGCTCCTACGAAAAATGGGCAGTTCATTGTTAAATAAGCTTACAAGCTTCTACATGATGATGAGGATTTTGTCCTCCAAAAGGACTTAGTTTGGATAAAAAATTTAATTCCAAAAATTGTAGTCTTTTCATGGATGGTTATCCAAGGAAGAATTCTAACCATTGATAATATGATGCGTAAAGGTATTTGTATAACTAATTACTGTTATCTATGCAGGGCTAATTGGGAGACCATTTATCACATTTTCCTTGAGTGCCATTTTTCCTTGACTGTCCTAAGTGGGGTTTTTCAGGCCTTCAATATTTCTTGGGTTAAACCAATCATCGTACTTGATTTTTTTGTCTAGTGGCCTTGCCCCTTTTCAAGCCAAAGACTTAGATACATGTGGAAAATTTGTCTCAATCACTATCTTTGGCATGTGTGGTTAGAAAGGAACCATATAATATTTAATGAGTCTATCCATGATCATAAAACTATAATTGCCAGGATCCTATCCTTTGCCAACGAGAATGTGAACCTTATCCCTTTTGATAGTCGTAAATCTCATCTGCAGGAGACCATGATTGCTCAATATTTAAGCTTAAATTTATTAGATGAGTTTTTGCCTTGGGTAGTCAACCCTAGAGCCAATGTTAATTGGTCCTCATCTCCTACAGGTTGGTTTAAGCTTAATTTTGATGGAGCGGCTAAGGACAATCCTGGCAGAGCAGGCATTGGTGGCATTGTGCGAGATCATAATGGGAATATGATGCTTGCATTTTCTAAATATTTGGAAACAAGGACGAACAACGAAGTTGAAGATAGAGCTATGTGGAGAGGCCTTCAAATGACTCAAGACTTAGAAGGCAATTTGATCATAGAAGGAGACTCTATGCATGTTATAAATCTCCTCAATAATTGGAAAACACCTCCTTGGAGGATTAAAACAATTGTTGAAGATGCTAGGATCCTTTTCCAGGGAAGATAGGACATAAAAGCCCAACATGTCTTTCGGGAAGCTAACAAAGTTGCTGATAAGCTGGCCAATTTGGGTGTCGATGGTGACAAACTTTTCAAATGGGAACACGGTGTCCCGAGCAAAGTAGAGGAGCTTATTCAACAAGAATGCCAAGAATGATAGTCAAATTTACCAACAGGGAAGGCACTATAAGTTCGAAGGCTATGAGTATTCCCATATCTTTTTTGAAATGGACTCACAATAAAAATTATCCGAGTTGTCAGTCTTGGTGGATGCTACTTGGAAATACCACAAAGATTAATGGGGACAGTCACATGTCAGATAACATGGCTCCTATTCGTCTTAGTAATTTGAGGTTGGTTGATAATCACAGGGCAGGAAAGAAACAATAATATAAGACTTCGAACCAGAGCCACGTGGACCACCAGATAGCCACCGCCATAAATCTAGCCAACAGGTTCACTTCTCCAAGGCTGATTGGCCAAGACGGGATGTGGTCCCAAAGCATGTCATATATGGAAGAAAGCAATTACCAAAGAATTATTAAGAGTAATTGTCAATACAGAGCTTGTGGGAGTTTTTTCAATACTCTGCTATGTGTGTCTGCAGCTTTTTGTTTCTCCACTGTTTCAAGGAAGGGATCCGTGTCTGTTTCTTTTTTTGTAATTATGATGCAGGTGTGTTTTCTCGGGGTATACCCAAAATGTTGTATGGGAAGTTTCTTTTTTATAACAGACTATGTGCCTTACCGGATGTAATGGCTTTGGCGACATGTAGATTTTACATATATAAGATCCTTAGTAAGGACATGTTCATCAACAACCCTAGGCTGATTTTTGTAAAAGGTTTTGGATTAGCCTGTAAGTATTAATGCTATAGTATCTTATCTTATCTACCAAAAAAAATCGTATATAGAAAATAAAGTGTTATTATCTTAAAAAAATATTTACAAAATATATATAATAAAATATATAATAAATAATAATAAAAAAAGCCGATATGCCACTCGGCAAACTGTTCCACCTATTCTTTGCATGTTTTCACCACTATGGCATTTGCTATGATTAAATGTTCTAATAAATGTAAACCGTGATAATGTTATAAGATGCATTATCTGTTCTTATGTTTACCATGTGGTGAATGAATCGGTTGCTTGTGTTGGTATGTTATCAATTTGCATGCTTGATAGAATGCATTCATGCTGACCCAAAAAACTTGTGCATCACCTATCTTTCAAATCAATCCAGGAGGGTTCTATTGGGAATCGCATCATTGCTTGGAGGAGTCACTGTTCTTGTGTTGGGTGTCTGCATCTAGAATTAGCCACAATTAAATTATCTTTATCATTTGAGTCCTCATGCCAATTCATTTATGTTTTGCTCAAGAAGATAGACTGTCAGTTGCTGAATTCTATATGCACAATCTGCTAAATGTAATGGATTATTATTGGGGCAAATACTTTTTAGAGTTCGCTTAGTGAGAGTCACTGTGTGCACCAAGTATGTGCAAGGTATATTGAACTAGACTTATGGATATCTTTGATTTAGGCTATTCTATCCTATATTGTTCAGAGGTGTACGAAATATATTAGATAAACAAATTAATTGAAAAATTAGTGTGTGCAACCTTGTCACAACAAAGTTAAAAGAGCCATCATATTGAAACCTGTATGAAGTAATTTAGTTTTTGAGTTTAGGGAATGTGTTAAATAGACTCTCCAATTGATCGTATGCTTGTATATGATGTAACGGGTTAAACAATAGTGCTTTCTTGAGGCGGGTAATTGGGTATGGCTGTGAAGATTTATCAAAAATTTATTTTCATTATTATGTCAACTCTACTTTTCATTATGGCAATATAAACTTAGGATATGCATGCCTCTTCGCTAGAGTTTGGAAGTGTATTTTTAATCGAATTTGAAAATAATGTGGTATATAGAAGGCATGTTAGGCCACAACTCAAGAACATGTTTTGCGTACAAGTTTTACTTAACTTTGGCACCTCTTGATTTATAAAATCTAGGTTTGTTATCTCAATGTTTAGTTGAATAAAGCTAAAATCACTACAGTTTAATTTAAAAGCTTAATTGAGTTTCTATGAGTTTCATGAACAATACCTTTTCAGTAACCTTTTATTGCGAGCTTGTATCCAACATAACAAACTATAGTAAAATTTCAAACTCAGAGAATATGAAACCATGCTAAAAAGAGAAGTTAAATTAAAATGATTAATATTTGATAGTTTCATTATAGTGTTGTTTTTTTAACTAGATAACATGTAAAAGATAAAGTGGTAAATCAAAACAGAAAGAGTAGAAAGAATTTAAATATCGAACTTTTAGGACAAGATAATATTTGTATTATTCTTGAGTTATGGTTTTGGGTAAGCTTTATGCTGAACTCCATGTCAGTTTTGCAGAATTTAAATATTTGAAAATCCACCAGACAAGTCGTAGGAAATTGAACCACATTATATAAGGTTATTAACCTCAATATGTTATCTTGAAAAGTTAAACCGACATGCTTAGAAGACATATTTCAACTTAGAGGGATTTTCTTTTTCCAAAAATTAAAAGTTATAGCCAAAAGAAAAACTAACCTTAGATTAATTAAGGCATGAGAATACTTAGGTATTGTAGATGAGTTGGTGAGGTTAGGGAAATCCTTCAAGGAGATCCCTAGTTCAAATCACCACCCTACCAAACACACATTGGGTACCTAAAATCCAGTTGATAATGTTGGTGCGATTAGGGCCAGGTGTGACTCTTCGATGATTTTAATGGTGTAAAACCCCTGGTCACGGTTTCTCAGACCAAGGGCAAAGAGTATTTCCCTAAATTAAAAAAAAAACTAAGGCATGAAAATATACGTGGTAGTATTTATACAACTTCCATTGTTCTAAATGATTAGATAAATGTTGGCAATCTTATTATATTAACATAGAGAGAGAAAAAGCCATTTATTTACTTTGCTTAGAACGTTTAATAAATCTTTTAATCTTGTGAAAGTTTGTTGTAATGAGTCAATATTTATCAAATGTGCTTACTTCTTTATACTTGCTTAGGGAAAAGGTTGTTGACTTGACTCGTTCAATTATACTTGTCTTTTTATTATAATGTTATGAAATAGAGAAGCTAAGTATTAATTCATTGTTTCATATCATTTGTATTAACCTCCATAATCTTACACATCTTTCGTAGGCATAAAGGTAATATTGTTGTTATATGACTTAAAATGTATAATGATAACCTATGCTAGTTATGTTGTTATGTTGTAGATATTTTCCTTTAAGTTATTTTTTAAGTAATTCTATAACATTTTACTTTTGGTAAAAGGTTCCAATGTGTAGAAGACTAATAGTTTAATGGGCATTGAACTTTTAAGTTGAGGAAAATAGTATAATGAAAACCGATTTTAAATGAGAAATAGGATACTTGAGTATTATCAAACAGTCAAACCATCCTCAAAAATATAATACTATGCAATTAATCATAAACAACATCATATCAAATTGAAAGAGTATCTAGATAGCCTTACCAAGTTGGGTAAGTCAGCACCCAACTTTGATATCTCACAAGTGGCGGTTGATGTGAATCGGAGGTAGTCGTTCGCTAGCAGATTTTATGGGTCAAGTGGACCTCCTACTAAGATGAGTAACGAATGGCAAAATGGGACTCATTTTAGACTACCATATGAAGTAGTACTGTGAGGGTTCTCATGTTCATAGTTCAACTATGGAATTATTAGTAGAAATTTATCACTAGAAGTGCTAGATTTCAAGGCTAGAAGGTCCAGCGACGAATGAAATATGACATCTCATCATCAACTCAATGTGACTTGGGATACCTGGAACCAAAGCTAGAGAATTGGTAGGCCCTGGTTGTGTTCATAAGTCGATGGACTACAATTAGGCACTAGGCATAATGATGCTATCTCTAGCATGGTTTATACAAACATAAGCGAAGCACAGGTTAGAGAAACCTTTGATGTCCTCCATATTATGGGGCAAGGAAACTATGTGTCCATCCTTCTAGATATTATGGTCCCTAGAAGGACAACCCCTTGCCATGAATCCAAAACTCAAGAATGAGAAGGAGGGATTCACTAAATGCCACTCTTATTGTGGTATTTGGTCAATCTCGAGCACTTGATATACCATCTATAGCGATCATCGATCTCGAAGTGTGTAATTTATGCCTACATACTAATAACAAGTTGGGTGTACAACAGTCAATAAGTGAATTTGGTTTCAAATAAATCAAAAATTTTGACTTTGTGTTTTGAGCAACCAGGAGAGTTAGATCTAGGTTGTTACATATAATATTTTTATCATTGTTTTATTGAATCTTTGGCTTGACCATTACCTTGTAGGTAATATGGGATCGACCACTTATGTTGGATTTTAAACTTGGTATAAAGTTTGGTGACATATTTATTTTTGAAATATGGACCATCATCAGATATTATTATGTTAGGGATACCATATCTCGAGAGAATATAGTTTAAGATGAATTTTGATATCTGAGCTCCATTGGAAGAGGATAAAGGCATAGCCTCTACCCACTTGGTCAAGTACTCAATTTTAGTTATTATGAACTTGTGTTCATATAAAGAAATAGGGTTTATTTTACCTATAATATCTAGACCCCAAGTAAAGAAGGTCTAAGGGAAAGTTTTAGATTACAACTCTTGGCTAGGTACATGGATAAGGTTGTCATTTTTTTGACACTTATCATATTTTTACATAAAATTATAGGCATCCCTTTCCATGGTTTTCCAATATTATCCCATGCAAATAAGATTCTTAGTGATGGTACTTCCATTGAAATGACCACTGCACACCCCCTTGTGGGTATCTCAAACCACTATTTTGGCTTTGTCTGAATTTAGGTACCATAAAAGAATGCCATAAAAAGTGCACCTATATAGGAAATATTCAATTATGATATATCTACAAGCTTGTTGTCTCAGGATTTTTTGATCATTGAGATTAAGACCTTTAGGTAAAACTCCACTCTTAAGAAAATTATAAATTTACCGATACCAAGCATCAAGAATTAACATATATTGTTGGTATAATGTATAGTGGCAATGGATTGAGAGGATCTATTATGATAAGAACTAGAAAATATAGAAGATATGTTTTCAAGGCATCAAAAGTATTTTGACATTATTCATAAATAAACTCAATCCCTTTTCTTATAAGTTTGAAGAAGGGTTGATACTTGTTGGTCAATTGAGAAATGAATCTCCTAATTGTTTATAGTATACCTTGCAGACTTCGAAACTCATTTAGGTTAATATGAAGTGGTATCTCAGTGATGGCAAATAATTTATTGGGGTCCACCTCAATGCCACATCTAGACATGATGAAGCCTAATAACTTTTTATGTGTGACTCCAAACATGCATTTGAAGGGTTTAAGATAAAGTTTATATTCTCTAAGTCTTTCAATATTTTTCCCTAGATATCTGACATGATCTTCTCATTTCATAGAATGCCCAAGAAGATCATCAACATAATTTTTGAAAATATCATGCATCATATCATGGAATATGTATGTCATGGAACATTGGTAGTTTGTGTCATTATTCTTCAAATTGAAGGGAATAACCTCATAGCAAAAGGTACCCCAAGGAATAATGAATGTCATTTCAACTTGATCTTTTGGTGCAATCCAAATTTTATTATAACCAAAAATACATCCATCAAGGATAGTATTTTGCATCTAGAAGTGATGTCTACTATCATGTCTATGTTGGGTAGAGGGAAATCATCCTTAGAAAAAGCCTTATTGATGTCTTAAAATTCTATGCAGACTTATACAACACCTTCCTTTTTCGCTATAGGAATATGTTTGAGGTCCGATTAGAATAGTCAATTGCCTTAATAAATTTTACCTCCAAAAGTTTTTGGAGTTCCTCTTTAATGAGTAAGGCAAATTTGGGATGCATTTCTCTTAACATATGTTTTATCTGCTTGGCATCTTGCCTAACTACCAAGTGGTGAACTACTAGAGATGACTCTAGTCTAGTTTTGTCTACATAGGACCAAGCAAAAATGTCATAAAACTCTATTAATAGTTTTGTGTACTCTTCTCGCTCTTCTAAAGTTAATACCTTTATAAAATTTATTATTCTTGGGTTATCCTCTAATACTCTATTGATGTCTATGGTTTCTTCTATTAAGACATAGGACTCATCTTCATATTAAGGAGGTACAAGTAAGACCCACAAACTTTGAAGCTCATCTACATTTGAAGTCAACTGCTCAGTTTTGGTTGACTGTGAGGGATGTGTGATTAATGAAATAATCCCTTTGGTAGGGATATATATTCTTGATGTGAAAAATCATTGTGATTATCCCTAGAAGGTTTTCGGGTAAACATTTCACCTCATAGTCATTTATGTCTAGATTTGAGAAGCCATTTTCTAATGGTTTATATGTGTATGATGCTAGAAAGCATGCACCTGCTGTATTTGCATCATATTATCAAAGATAAAGCAAGAAACATACAATAACAATGAATTAAAAAAAATGTAAAGCCTCATTTTATTAATTCATAATGAGATCTTGTTACATGTACATCCCTCTTAGGGATACCAAATTTTGATACAATTATTACAAATATGTGAAGCCCCTAAACGGGGGTGGTGCAATTCTTAGGCTTTCTAAAATCAACATGAATTTATTGAGGGCTCACAAGAATACCTCCTTCTCTATTTTTCAAGAGGAACTTGATTCTAAGAATATTTTGAAGCTTAAAAGAACCTGAATTCTGCATACAAGAAACAATAAAGCACAATTAAACACATATGAGGCCTCTCATGATGAGGCTTTTGTCAAGAAATGTAAGAAATAGGGCTAAACTTGAAATAAGCATAAAGATATGCAAAGATAACCAAGAAATAGCTAAATCAATGCAAAGCATGAAGTAAAACATAGAGATCTAGCTAATGTAACATGTTATTTGCAATAAAAGCATGAAATGAAGCTAATCTATGAATATTAATGAAATCTAGCAAATATGACCAAGTGAAGGTAAAGCTACCTCTAATATTGCTAATTAACCATACAAATACATTGAAAATGACAAATCTACCCTAATCTAAGATAATAAAGTAGGAATTAATGGAGAACTAGGCTAATAACTAAAGAAATTGTGAATCAAACACTAGCCATTGTTGCTTAGGATAGCTATTCTACTAGCCATTTCTACCATTAGTGGTTGCGGCCTGCGAGTCGTTGTCAACGACAACAGCCATAAACTATGACTTCTACCTCTTGAATAAGGGGTTGTGACACACAATTCACCAGTTGAATTGATGGTCAAGGATCACGCGCTTATCCATATATGTATTGGTGTTTGAAATCATTCAAATTTGCATCAGATTTGCAAGGAATTGCAAGGTGTGCTTCTCAGTCCTTTGGAAGCTCCATTGTTGTTTGCATTCTTGTCATTCCACAATTGGGTAGCACTTCCACTTTCATCAAGGGTTATTAATTCATTGTCCAATCCAGTAGAGCTTCTCTGCATGAACATTGTATATCTTTTACACTCATGGGAGGGCCTATTAATAGGCTTCCCCAATTCTAATATTAACTTCATGCAGAAGCCAAGATTAAGAATTGCCAACCTGTGGCAGTTGGGAGAAACTTTCCAAAATATTCCTTGCCTAAAACCACCTACGATAAGTTGCATTTGGTCGTTACAACTAATTTTGGCTTAGCTTGGAAGGTCGATATAGTTTCAGAGCTAGCTATTGTCATCAGGAGTGACTATACTCATAGCTGCTCTTAGCATCAACAACTAGGCTAGCAACCGCTCTGAGTATCAGTGGCTAAGCTTGCATAGGACCAAACTATCCTAGATGAGTGGTTATAACCACTGCTACCTCTTGGAAATGTCCAAGATCATTCATATGGTCTGTAAATTTGCCCATTTGAGTAGTCTCCTAAAAATGACGTGTTTTAGGTGTCTACAGATACCCCTTTTGTGATGCATTATGGGAACACAACGTTGAGAAAAAATAGACCACCTAAAGCCATATTCTAGGTTGCATGATGATCATTGATCTGATCAACATTAGATACCCCAATCATGAAAAGGGCATGCATTTTTGAATCATTGCTTCCAACTGGATGAAAGGCTTAATTTACGTAAAAATTTGAAGCTTTCTAAGTCGATTGGTTCGGTATTGCTTAGCATTTGCAATGATCCAAGGGCTAGAGTTCATAAAGCTTTAATTCATCATATTTACTTTTTCCCCAAGAAACAGGGCAAGCTTATGATAGTTGTTAGCAATGATTCGTAAGGTGAACGTGATTAACTTGATTAAGTTATTAGTTTTTTATTTTGATTGTGAATTTGTTATTATGACTACCTCCTCAAGTGACGAGCTGATGAGTAAAAATAACTAGTGATGAAAGTGATGAGTCGCTTGACCAAGATGAATAATTTGGATGATTCAAGATTATTGCTTTTGTTATATGGCAAGTCCTATTACAATTGTGATTTCAACCATTAATAGCAATTGTACATCTCTATCCCATAGAACAGTATAGCCGTAATGATATTCTTAGAGAATCAAGATGATAGCAATTCTATTTAAGCTTATGCTAAATCACTATGTTCGATGATCTGTTAAAATATCAAAGGAGAAATGAAATGAACGCCTTGTTCCCATGGGGTAGTCCAATTGCAATGGCCTTCTTCGGGTTTGAAGTGAAGATATTTCAAGTTGGCAATGATTAATTTGCCCCAAATGGCCTTATGGTAATTTACTCATCTTGCCGGATTGCATGGAGCGCAAGTTACTGCAACCACCAAGTGTATAGGGTAAATAACTGGATATGAGGCGCATTTGAATTTTGGTTGTTATTTGATTTTTTTGTTAATTTTGTTATTTGTGATGATTATGGATTCATAGATACACTTTGATGTCCATTATGAAACTCCTTATGGTGAGAAAATATGTGCATTTATGACTTGATCAAAGAACTAGGGCATCTTTGGAGCCTTTTGGGGTTTGAATATAGCGAGGCAAAGGGTGCAACCTTTTGGAAACCTAGCAATTGATTATTGATGGGATTGAATTATGCTATTGATTAGGAAGGCGTGCTACCTTTATTTACCCCATGTTGCTTGATTGGTTGATTGTTGATTATGGGGACGTATGAAACAGATCATGCCCTAGTTAATGCTTGCAAATGTTTTTGTTTTGATTTTATGTTATGGATGCAATGATGAATGCAATGCCTAAATGATGATCTTGATTATGCTTATATGTATGCAATGCTTATTTTTAAATGCATGTTTAATTTTTTATGCATTTAATATATGTGATATGATATGATACATGATGTATTGTTGTAATGCATTAATTACATGAGTATGATCTAATGCAAATGAACATGTATGTATGTTTTACAAACTAATGGATGACACCACAGAATGTATAAAAATCATGAATGAAAATGGTAACTCTTATCATAAGAATTAATCATTTAAGCATCCATATGTGAGATGAGATGATTGTGAGATGAGATGATTTGTTGCTATAAGGTATTTTTGAGGTTTTCCATGAGACTCAAACACCCTAGTTGATTAATCAAAAGTTGTATAATGACTATACAAGACTCCTGAAAGATAAAAGTTTTTGTTATGAAGACCAAGATATTCATTATCCCTGTGTGTGCAAATGAATATATTAGATGAGACATAAGACTACCTCATTTCCAGGAGGGATTCATTCAGCCCATTGTTGTAATGAGGATCACCAAATGTTCATCATGATCCTAAGTTTGGACGCAGTTGGACTAGACCACTAGGTAATATAGGCCACCTAAAGCTAGCTCATTTGTAAATTGCTTAGAACTACCCCAATGCCAGGCGGGATTCATTCAACCCATTGTTGTATTGGGGATCACTCAATGGCTTTGAGTATTGAACATTCCAGGGATTCAAGCTCTTCACCCCCTTCTTTTCTTCACATTTATTGGGATACTTGCTCATGCTTAGTGATGAAAATCACTGTTTATTTTGCATTGTTTTTTTTTTTTTGAGCAAGGGATTTTGCTTTGATTTGGGAATTTTGCTTATTTTGTATGAAAGCAAGGGATTTCTTTGGGTAGGGGGGATCTTGTCCTTTTGTCAATGATCAACACTCTAGACCATGCACATCACAAGATGAGCAAGTAAAAACCTTTCGCTTAAGGTGACTAGGACCACTTTGTAGTGTTCATATTTCCTTGTCCTAGCTAGGATTGTTAATGTGTTTAATTAGTGATGGGATTTTGACATATGCTAGGTACTATCAAAACTAGACCTCATATTTTGAAAGTGAAGATAGCTTTCTACAAAATTTGAGAAGATCACTAGGTATGGTTGAATGACCAGAAAACCCTAGTATATTCCTTATAGCAATAGGAGGGGTTGTGTTGAAAAACACAATTACTCACAAGGGTGATGGATGATGATGATGAATAGATGCATGATTGAGATACAAACATGGTGTCATTTGTAATATTGGAAACACAACCTATCCTAATGCAAGTGTAATGGATGAAATATGCCTAATGCAATGCAATTAAATGAATGCATATGCAAAATGAAAATGCAATACCAAATGTAAATTTTTTTGTATTTATTGATTTTTTATTTGTTTGGATATTTGGTGTTTTAAATTGTTTTTGAAATTTTGATTTTTCAATTTTTTTTTAAATTTGAATGTTTTTTACTATTTTGAATGTTTTGATTTTTCAATTATTTTTTAATTTTAAATGTTTTAAATATTTTTGGATTTTGATATTTTATGATTTTTGTTTGTTTTTATATTTTTTAAAGGGGAAGGCATGCTACCTTAGGTACCCCCAGTGTGTGTGCCACTCAATGAAAGTGAGGGAGGTGTGATACCTTTAGAGGTCTCACTTTGTTTCATTGATCGTGATGTGGATGATGGGGAAGGTGTGACACCTTGAAGACCCCCAATGTACATTGTGTTTGATGTGCTATGATTGGCTTGGCTAGGAGTAGTAGAAATTGACCCCCTTGCTATGATGTGTAATTTTGTGCAATGCCAATGTCCCGCTGAGATGAGATGAGTGAAGGTGAAACATTGGATGATGCCATAGGTTGCGTAGATTGATTTTGATATTCTTATTTCTCTATTACAACATTGATCATTCCCACAAACTCTTGGGGAGGTAGATTAATGTGCACCTGATTAGGTTGCTCGACTTGATTGGTAGGTGTTGTGTTTGCTTCGTGTGCAGGCAAGGGGTCTTGGAAGACTCCTATCTGAAGTTCTTGCCTCTCGATCATATCCTGTACTAAATATCTAAAGGGATGACATGTCTGGATGTCATGACCCCTTTGTCGATGGTAAACACAATATAGATTTTCTCTGTGCACCTTTGATCTACGCTTATTAGGTTTCAATGGATGGATCTCCGAAATATTGATTTTTCGTGCTTCACATAATCGATTAAAAATCGATGCTAATATCTCTGGAAAATCAGTATATTGTCATTGTGGCCAACATTGTTGGCCTTGTCCTTGATTCTTTTGCATATGATTTTGGGCCAGAGGAGGTTGAGCTTGGTAATTATGTTGCACTGGTAGTTGTGGTGGTGGAGCCTAGTTTGAGGATTCAAGGATACTCAAAACAACTTGATTGACTAGGGCCACCTTTTGTTGCATGTTGCCACCTTTAATATTCTTGTTTGGCCATTCCCTTTTGTGGAGTTGAATATCACCCTCCTGTATCTTGATGTCCTCAATGACCTTGGCTTGTGCCAAGGCCTCCTCGAATGTTTGATACTATTGTAATTGCAAGAGAAGCGAGATTTGCTTTGAAAAACTTCTTGTAAACATATGAATGAGCTCTATTATGGGTAGGGTGAAAGGTAATTTTAACATCACCTTCCTCCATTTATTACCATATTCTATGATTGGCTCATCATCAAGTTGACGAAGGCTAGTCAAGTCAGTCAAGTTTATCATTTTCTTAGCACTAGAGGCAAAATGTTGCAGGAATAGCTCGACCAATTGCTCAAAGGTGTTTATGCTATGATGTGGTAGATGATTATACCATTCCAAAGCATCCCTAGCTAATGTTGTAAGAAATATTCTTAACATCAAGGGGTCATTGTCTTGAAAATGGAAGCACATATTGATGAATATTATCACGTGCTCTTGTGCATCTTCATCATCTTTGAACTTTTCAAGTGTAGGCATCTTGAAATTCGATGGGTATGTCGATGATGACACTAATGGATGCAAAGGTTGATTGCTAAGCTGCTTTAGCGTAGGTTTTTGATAAACCAATCTTTGATTTTGTTTTTTGAATGAATTTATTCGATCAGCTAGCACTTTAAATGGCCCTGATGAAATGATATGATCCTCCTCTCATCGCCCTTGATTAGATAGAGGAGGTCACTTTTGATGTTGAGGTGGATGATAAGTATAATCATTAGGTACCTCATCATAACTAGATTCAGGGTAGGTATCTATTTGATCCTGATGTTCCCATTGGGACTCTTCATATGATTCCTCATCGTATTGATCTTGGTATTGTTGAGGAGTATGAGGTTCTTGATGATAACCAGATAATGGCCTTTGATGTTGAACATGATTTTGGCATGGCCGAGGGGGAATATTTTGAGATTGCACTGGACACCTTATGTGTTGTTGCATCCTCTGGGTGCTAGGTGTAAGCACCACTTCATGTAATACATTTTGCACTTGCTCTTGTTGTATCTTTTGTTGTTCTTGCATCTTTTATTGATACAACCTTTGTAGGTGTGCTCATTGTGAGTCCACCCATTATTGATTTAATTGTTTTTGATCCAACTAGAGTTGATCCGTATGTTGTTGGTTAAGCGGTGGCCTTCGTGCTTGATGTGTATGATCTCATTGTTCAATTGTATGGGGGCTATGTACCCTCGTATTAGAAATACGAATGGGTTTGTCATGTCTTTCCCCCTAGTAGGATCTATTACTTGTTTTCCATGCTCCTTAAAGGTTGCATTGACCTAATATTTTGAGTTATGAGTGGGCTCTGTATAGTTTGATGATGTAGAGCCACAACGTGGTTGCCCCAAGTACTCTTCACGAGGAGTAGGAGGATGACTTGGGTCCTCTTCCTCATCTATGAGGAATGACACATATTCAGGATTAGATGTAAGCTCTGTATATTTAGACTGCACAAAAGCACAACGTGCATATGCAGAATGCTCTCTATGAGGAGTAGGGGGGTGACTTGCTCGATCAAATGGGGTGGTTTGCTCATCCAAGCTAGGCCATGGTGTATGCTCATGTTCATTTTTTGATTGATGTATAGAGAAAGCTGGGATGTGAACCTATGATATTGACCTACTAGGCCCCTCAGTGGGTGGATTTTTCCTTATATAAAATTCTATCAAGGTGTTCCAATCAGGAAGGTTTCCTAGAGGACCTATGGGTGCTTCCTTAATAGGGATATCTCGAAGGTTTGACCCCCTATGGATGGTATTGATGTTATGATAAAACCTAGGATGCCATTCAGGGATGGCCATGTCCTCTAGACTGATTTGGATATGTTCAATGGTTATGGAACCTGATTCCCTCTCTAGATTGGAGGTCTTGCTCACCATGGGAGGTCCCTCGGCCATTTAGAAAAATTTTTGACTTCCAAAAAAAATTGTGGGTGTTATATATCAAAACGATCAGTGCGATGAGCTGATCACAATGAGCTATAACTCAAAAAAGTGATTTTTGGGTCAAAATTTGTATTTTTGGAATATTTGGCCAACTAGGGCTCGTGGGAAAATGACCATTTTTTAGGAATTTTGGGAAATTTTGAGAAATAAAGAGTTAGAACTCAAAATTTTTGGGAGAGGTGCACAAGGGGCTAACTAAGACAACAAAATAAATTTGGCAAATTTTGGGGTTGTCTAGGGCTTTTATGACTATTTTAGTGCAGTTTTCCCTATTTTTGGCTTAAAAATCACTCAAAAATAGAGTAATCATAAAACCAACATAACTTTTTCGTTATAGCTCTGATTTGCATGATTTTTTATTTGCTAGATGCAGAATAAAAAAGTAGTATTTTTTTTGGTTTTTTCTCAATCTCCTTATGTTGATTACCCAAAAATAAAAAACCTAAAGTAGACAAGTATGATTATCTCTTTTAAGGATTATATTTGTGTCCTAAAACTTGTTTAGTGTATTTTTGATTTGTTGATTTTCAAAAAGACCTCATGTCACGTGTTTTCTTTTGTTGGATGATATTCTTTTGTTAAAGGGGTTTTCACCTGTATGCTCGTAGCTCGATAATCGGTAACAAAATTATAGTCATGTAAACCTACCAAAGTATGGATATGAAGCCCATACCCTGTTAAGGAGCACAAGTCCTACTAGTCCTCACCTAGTCTCACTTGGTCAACGTTATACCCTCTAAAGAGAAGTACATGCAAATTTTCCAAGCTATGTCAGTTCTTGGAGCTAGCCTTGGCCAAAAATAGAGTTCGTAGGATTTGATCCAATAGATGGAGATGAAGCCCACCATCGTTGGTCTCTATTAGTGGTTGGTGATGAAATCCAACTCACTAATGTTTAAGTGTGACGTGGTGTGTGGTGGTTCTTTTTAATTTTGCATGAAAACAAAATGCATCATAGAGCACTCAAATGATTTTTCTATATGCTTAAAAATAATGTTTCCATTTCATAAAATGCATGTATAAAAGCTAGATGATATTCAGAGAATGAAAAACTATTTATGAAAAATGACCTCTAGTTGGGTCTCAAGCATGCAAACCCTAACATACAATCTATACCGTTGGAGACTAGGGTGGATTATGACCAAAGGCCAATTTTCCTAGCAATGACTAGTAGAAAATATAAGGAATATTATAAATTTTGCTTTAAAATTTCTCTATGTTCTCTAATTAACATTCATCTACTGCATTTCAAAAAATAAAAACACAGATAGAGAAGCAAAAATACAAAGAATTTCAACCAACCTAAAATCCAAGTCTGTTGATGATCTGGTTGTCTATTATTTTCAAGTTTTTCTATCGATCGTTGTCATTCAGGGTAACTCTGAATCTTACCACTTTCTTCAAAAGTGGCTAAGCTTTGCTAGCCATTATCGATTAGAGCTACTACACCTGTGTGAAAAAACATGCAAAAAATCAGCAAACATCACAAATTTTGGGTGTTTTCATCATGATCACCATATGTATGATGCTAGAAAGCATGCATCTATTGTATTTGCATCATAATATTAAAGATAAAGAAAGAAATATTCAATGAAAATGAATTAACAAAAATATAAAGCCTCCTTTTATTAATTCATAATGAGATTCTATTACATGTACGTCCCTCTTAGGGATACCAAATTTTGATACAATGATTACAAATATGTGAAGCCCCTAAACAGGGGTGGTGCAATTCGCAGGCCTTCTAGATTGACATGAATTGATTGAGGGCTCACAAGGATACCTCCTTCTCCATTTGTCAAGAGGAACTTGATGTTGAGAATGCTTTGAAGCTTGAAAGAACCTATAATCTACATACAAGAAACAACAAAGCATAATTAAATGCATATGAGGCCTCTCATGATGAGGCTTTTGTCAATGACATGCAAGAAATAAGGCTAAACTTGAAATAAGCATAAAGATATGCAAATATAACCAAGAAATAGCTAAATTCAATGCAAAGCATAAAGTAAAACACATAGATCTAGCTAATCTAACATGTTATTTGCAATAAAAGCATGAAATGAAGCTAATCTATGAAGATTAATTGAATCTAGAAAATATGACTAAGTAAAGGTAAAGCTACCTCTAATATTGCTAATTAACCATACAAATGCATGGAAAATGACAAATATACCCTAATATAAGCTAATAAAATAGAAATGAATGGAGAACTAGGTTAATAGTTGATGAAATTGTGAATCAAACCCTAGCCACTATTGCTCAGGGTATCTGATCTGCTAGCCACTATTATTGTCAGTGGTTGCGGCTTGCGAGCCACTATCAATGATAGTGATCACAAACTATGACTTCTACCTCTTGAATAATGGGTGTGACACACAATTCACTAGTTGAATTGATGGTCAAGGATCACCTACTTTTCCGAATATGGATTGGTGGTTTAAATCATTTGAATTTGTGTCAGATTGGCAAGGAATTGTAAAGTGTGCTTCATAGTTGTTTGGAAGCTCCATTGTTGTTTGTATGCTTGTCATTCCACAATTGGGTAGCACTTCAACTTTCCTCAAGGGTTATCAATTCCCTATCCAATTCGGTAGAGCTTCACTGCATGAACATTGTATATCTTTTGCACTTATGGGAGGGTATATAAATAGGCTTTCCTAATTCTAATATTGAATTCATAGAGAAATCAAGATAAAAAATTTATAGCTTGTGGTAGTTGGGAGGAACCTTCTAGAAGAATCCTCACCTAAAACCACCAAATATCAGTTACATTTGGCCGTTAAAACTGATTTTGGCTCAGTCTGGGAGGTCGAGATAGTTTTAGAGTTAGTCATTGTTAGCAAGAGTAGCTAGACTCGTAGCTACTCTGAGCATCAATGCCTAGGTTGGCAACCGCTCTAAGTGTTAGTGGTTGAGCCTGCATAGGACCATACTACCTCAGATGAGTGGTTAGAACCACTGCTACCTCTTGGAAAGGTCCAAGATCATTCATATGGTCTGCAAAGTTGCCCATATGAGTAGTCTCCTAAACATGATGTGTTTTAGGTGTCTACAAGATGTTATGATATTATTTGCATGGGGTAAGGTTTATCTATCCTCACTATCAAGCTTAAGATTACACCTTTACTCAGGTTCCACAACAAGTTGGATACTTAGTGTGTTGATTTGTGCATATTGTGTAAACTTGTCAAAATGAGAGCAGGAAGGTTCTTCATCTTTCTCCTCATTCCAGTATAACCCCTCTATTAAGGTCACTTACCGTTACGGTTCTAGTGAGAAGAGGCACACATCCTCATCATCACTACTTTTTAAAGAGGCATAAGGTGTCCTTTTATTAGAGTTAGGAAAATATCCCAATCTCAAATGTCTAGGCCATGTTTTTTATTCTATAGGTTCTTTTATTCCTTGCTCACAAGGTCCTAAGACTTTTTCCTTTTGTAGACACCAAAATTTAGCCACTTTTCATCCATCCATAGATTTTCACCACTTTTACCCATTATTTATATATTTGTTTAATATATATTTAAATAATAATATTTTATATATTTTATTTTTATATATATTTACTAAATATATGTATATTTATATGAATTAATCCCAGCCATTCATCATGATCTAATCCCAATTACTCATCCACCTTAATTAATACCACATACCCAAATTTAATCTCTACCTTCTATCATGTCTTAATCTTGACCACACAAATTGTGTCGTTGAAACCCTAATGTGCCCTAGGATATATTATAAAGAGGATTCATTTTGATGACTCAACCGTTGAATCCCCTGAGCTTTTTGGAACGTTGAGTTCCCTAAGTTTTCTAAGTCTTTGGTGTTAAGGAGTTTTCCCTAAGTCCTTAAGCATCCAAGCTCCCTTGCCATTATCCACCTTTCATCGCTCATCGTCGCTTCTATATCTATCACCGCCCACCTTGCATGAACCATATATGCTTCTACACATTTTGTTTCACTCCTAGAACACCCATTCAAGTTCCTTGAAGCACCTCTGGGAATTCCCTCCCATCAACGAGCACCTCTGGGTACCTTCTACCATAATTAAGCACCTTTGGGCACCTTCTACCACCATCGAGCACCTATGGGCGTCTTTCACCATTGCTGACCATCTACGTGTATTCACAGCCCTAGTTTTATAGTCTAGAGATCCCTCAGGTGTTGTTAGGGTATATGTGCATCAAATTCTATAGTGACGACGAAGAACAGAGATCAATAAATTAATGTGACAATGTAATTTATTTATTGCAAGTATTTTTATTCTTTAGATATGCTTGTCTCTTCATTTTATGCAACTAGAGTTAGTCATTTTTACTATTGAGGGCCTCACATAGTGGAGCTCTCACATATATTATTGACCTTCTATTGATATTTTTTTTTTGTAAGACTAGGGATCAAGTTCATTGGAAGCTACTAAAGCACTTGAGTGGTCCAACCTATGGATATATGAAGCCCACTCACCTTACTTTTGAGATCAAGTTGAGCGTGAAGACACCACCCTTGTTTGTTAGCTAGGGTTTCGGAGAACCCTGTCATATTAAAATTATTTAATTGGATAATAAATCATTGTAAACCCCCATTTAGGGTACACTTGGTTGTAATATTAGAGATCCACCCAATAATAAGAATAAAAGTTTAATTCTATGCAATCATTTATATTTATTCTACTTTGTTCATTTATTTATTTATGTATATTTTTTGGTGTTGTTTGATTTCGCATATACGCATTTTATCCAAATTTGCATAGAATTTTCTTAGGTATGGGGTAAATATTCAATAGGTAGTAAGAAAAATACTTTCATTAACTGGATAAGGGTTTTTTCCATGAATTTTCTCCTTGTTTGTTGTTCCAAGAAAGATGAAAGTGAAACTTTTGATCTTTACCACCATTCCCCTTCTAGAAGGTAATCTTAAGGTTTGAGGTGACGAGGGTAGTCTATCCAATTCTAATGCTAGAAATTCATTTTGATTGTTGAGGCTTATGTGATTTATATCTTGTACATCAACCTTCTCTTTATCTTTTATGGAGGCTTTGCTACTTGTTTTAGCTTATTGGTTATCCTTAGTCTCCTCAAGTGGAATAGTCTTTAAAGAATCATTGATGAAAGAGTGAGAAAAAATTAAGGAAGGGCATAAGTGAGCCTTAGGATTTTTGGCTTGGATGGCTTGAAAATAAGTGAAAGTATCTTTGTTAGCCATAATGCTATACAATTTTCCTTGATATTCAAGCTTTACACATTCATGATAGGTTGAGGGACTACTTTCATAGCATGAATCTAAGGATACCCTAAGAGGATGCTATAGTTTAAGTCATAGGGAAACACATAAATCAAAGTGTTTAATATATGAGGCCCTAATTATATTGGAAGGACTATACATATTGTAGCTTCTTTCTCTTCATTGTCATAAGCTTTTATGACAATGTTTGATTTCTTAAAGTCTTATTTATCAAGCCCTTCCTTTGGATGAACTTAAGGCTACAAATTCTAATGTCTAAGACATTATCTATGAAAACCCTTTGAATTACTTATTCATCGATATGGCATGTAATGTATAAGGGTAACTCTTCTATTATCAAGGGAAGGCAAAGATCATCCTTAAAATAATATACTGTTGCATGATTTATAGTTAGTGACCCCACCATGTTAGACATATTCTCAGGGCTAATATCTTAGTGGATAGTTTGTTCACTTAGGAGTTTAAAAAGAATTTCTCTATGACTTGGTGATATTTTTTAGAATCTCAAGCATAAAAATATTAATTAGGGTGTACTCCTATTGTTGTTGAAGGTCGAACATCATTTTTCCTTTATCCCAAGGCTTTAGTACTAAAGGTGGACCTTTAGAGGTTGATGCACATCTAGGCCACAAGACTAAAGGAGGATTAAAGGGTTGTTTTAAATTTTGATCCTTATATTTAGCTTGTTGTCTAGTTATGGTGCCAATTTATATCATCCCTACTATATTTTTATCGAGTGGGGGAAATTCCTATATGATAAATTGTTAGTAGTTTTTTACCTATACTTAGGTAAGGGGACTTGAAAGATCCCTAATTCTTGGTTATAGGAATTTTCTTGCTCAAAACTTCCTATTGTAGGGAATTCTTCATAAATAAGGTATTCCACAAGGTTTTTAAGGGTTTTGCATTTATTTGTGTGGTGGTCATTTGTGTGATGTTAACCACATTATTCATTTGATTTAAATAATTTTCTCTTTTACGGTCATGTTGCCTTTATCATATTTTCCTCAAACAATTGTCCTAACACTAATGACAAGGATTAGTTTAACCTAGTGAAATTTCATTGAGGCCTCTCTTGGGTTTTAGCCAAGACAAGATTTTGTATGGTAGCAAAAATTCCCACATGACCTGTTTTAACATTATTAATAGGGTGGGAGTCAATGACTCCATTGCCCACTACATGCTTAATTTTATATTATGTTTTAGAGTTACAAGAAGATGGATTTTTATCTTCCTTTTCATTTTTTAATTGCTCTCTATTTTGGATGGCAGCTTCTGTTTACTTGGTAAGATTTATCGCATCATCAAAGGATGAGATACAGGTCATCTCTAGGAGATATGAAAGGTGGTCTTGGAAATTGTTATGATACACAAGATATCTCTTGGTGGAAGGACAAAATGCATTTTCCTATCTAATGCCTACCATTGGTGTAAGAATTCATTAAGATATTTATATTTACCTTGTTTTAGTTGATATAAGTCATCAACTATGCACTTTTCTATAATATAGATGATGAAATATTGGAAGAAAATTTATGTCAAATTAGTGAAACTCTTGACTAAGAGATGAGGCAACTGGTAGAACTATTTTAGAGCCTCACCACAAAGGCTTGTAGGAAAAATATTTAATAACAATGCCTTGTCATAAGCAATATCATGTTATGCAACTCTAAATATTTGAATGTTCTCTATTGGATCACTTTCTCCCCTATACATCTAAAACTTAGGTAGGACAAAGTTTAGAAGATAAGTTTTTTAATTAAGGTAGGGTCTATGGGTTGATTAGAACAGTCTTTATAGGAATATTTCTTTGTTATACCTCCTTGGAGGGAGGTCTATTGTCATTTAAATTCATAATTTTCTTTAACTATTTGATCTAACTTAGAATTCAAATCCCAGAATCTAGGATAAGAGATTGGTGGTGTGATAAATTGAGGTCGTGAATTGATTAGGAGATAATATTGTGAGTTTGGATGGGTTGATATAAAAGGACAAACCATATTATTAGATGTAGATTTGTTAAGAAGAAAAGAGTTAGAATAAGGAATAGTAGGGATTAAAACTTGTGAAGAAGGCATATTGATGAAAGGATTAGAAGTTATGATATTTGAAGTGTTAGGAATACTAGCAAAAATATCCATATTTTGAACATGTGTAACACTATAAGATTAAGAAATAGGATCATTCAATCTAAATAGTTCCATATTGAGTGGTAGAGACCCTAATTCCTAGAATATGAAAAGATGCTAGGGGGTCTCCCTTATATTGTTGTAGTGATGATGGGTATTAGACCTCATTTGGTTTATATGGGAAGGACATATGTCTAGATACAAAGACCCATAGGAAGAGTCCCTTTGAGAGCTCATAGTATTAGATCTAGGTTGTTGCAAAAGTTATAGAAGGGACTCTTTCATAGCTAAGGTGGATAAGGTATATTTTCATCCCTAATTACTTTTTCATTTCCTTCCTAATTATCTAAATAAGGTAACTAGATGGTCCATAGACCTAGATATTTCTTCCCCTTGTTAATTGTGAATAGGGAAAAGGGCACTAGAGGGAGTATTTTTATCATCCTCTTCCTCTATATATATAGGATTTTTAATTACCTTTTTCTTATCAAGAAGCTCATGTAGGGTATTAGTATTTGGTTCCATTTTTCATGTAATATTCCTAGTAAGGTAAGGTGGTTTAGACATGGCTAAGGAAGGGAGTTTAATTAATTAAGTTTTATTTCTAGATTTTTAGAGAAGAAGAGAATATATGTTTCAACCCTTATGTCACCTTGGAAAAATAACCCACCTTATGACTCTTGTTATCCCCTTGTAATATACTATCCAAGGGAGATAAACCCCAAGGTTCAAACATCAGATTACTCAAGGGTTTGTTAACATTCCCTCAATAGGACTAATAATTTTGTTATGTTCTTGTTATCTTAATTTAATGTGATTTATACTACACAAACAAATTAAGGTAGTCTTAATTAAAGTTTGACTAGTTTTATATTGATTAAGGTTAGGCTTGGTCAAAATAAAGGATAGGGACCTGCATGGTGTTCACATCAAGTTCACCAAATATATGGGCACCAAAAATGGGATCCTAGGGAGGCACTAGCCTTTGTGGGTCCTTTTTCCTCAAGGGCAAGTCCACACTTATATGGAAGAGTGTTGTTGTCATCCCATCGTGTATGCATTTTTGATCTCTTATCTTTGGTAAGAGAGATATTATGGGTTCACCAAGGGTGATTTTCCAATTTACCTAATTCTATTTGAATGTGTTTATTTTTGCAAACACCTAGATTTTTTTTCTAACCTAATATGTAGATGCAAAATATGATAATGCAAATGCAAAATAAAAACAATGATACAACAAACAAGTCTTATGCATTTTTTTTTCTTGACACTATTTTCTAAGATATACCTTTGTGAACTAAAATCTCTTCTTTCTTTTAATTCAAAAAAGGATGCCAATATGCAAGAAGACAAGCTAGCCCATAGCAAAAGACTATATGCAATTTTCAATTTGAATTCCTAAGAGGTGAAAACAAGAATCTAATACCAAGCTAAAAGGAAGTTCTTTAATATCCTTTTTAGTTTGTAATTTCCTAAAATACTATTGTAACTATTACAAAAGTAAAATGTGTCAAATAGACAATCCGATAATAGAAGAGCTACCCTAAGTATATGTTTTTTCTTTGATGAATTATAACCATAAAGCAATCAAGGAAATTTTTTTTAAGTAGAGGTAAAAGGGGAATTTAGGAATATAGAATTATCCTAAATGCAAAAGCTACATGCTCTTTTGAATTTGATACCTAAATAAAGTAATGAATAATTTCTTAAAATTTGATTAAAGTCCTATGTTCCTTGGTTAAGACCTTCTTAATCCCTTATAATGATAGTAGAAAGCAGAAATAGACAATAGACAATAAGTAAACAAAAAGTAGAATAGAACCTACCTATCCTGGTGGCCAAGATAAAATTACCACATACATCCGAATATGTTGTCTGCATGGACTACCAACTACAACTCCTTCGAGGAACCTACAAAAAAGATAAACTAAAAGGGGGATTAGTTTGTGGAGGGCCTACCAAAATCCATAGATATCCAACTATCTAGAAGGCATAGTTAGACCTCTGAATGTAAATAAATAAAATTGACATACCTAGAATTAGATTTCATATTAGCTATCATGAATCCATTACCTCAAGGTATATTGGGAAGTGAATTCATCTTATGGTTGGGAATAGAGTGAACTACAAATATATTTTAAAATTGGATGCAACAGTACCATATATGAATTTATCACTTAATTATACAATGGTTGGAAAATTTTATTTTGAAAATGAATCATGGATGATAGAATGAAAAGAGTGAATAAAGATATTAGATTATATTATAAGGTTATGCAAGACTAATTATATATATAGAACCCTTGATCTAGATTGAAACCTAAGGCAAAAGACTATATCTAACAAATTCACTATCTGACCTGAATATAGTGGTAAATTTATCCCCTATGGGTGGATAATAGAACATAGGATTAAAGAAAAATATTTTAGAATCCCTAGGACACAAAAATAATCCATAAGACACTAGGATTTGCTAGGCCAAGATAAAATGGTCTTAACTTAGGTTCAGATAGCTGAGGTAACTTGAAATAAATGTTTTGCTTTAATAGGTTTTAGGTGGAAAATTTCCCTTGGAGAAAGGAAATCAAAATAAGAGGCCAAAATCTAGATATAGACCTATTATAGAGGGTGCCAAAATTTATAGGTTTTGACCTATTATCTAGAATATGCCTTTAAATGCCCTACAAAATATGCTTATATGCAAAATTAGATAAAAAAATGTTCAGAGAAAAGTAAGAGTAAGAACAATGCAAAAAAATCAAGAGGAAATGAGTATGATAATAAGCTAAAAGGAAGATAAAATATAGAATGGATATGGCACTCCCTCAAGATCCTTATTCCTCATTGCTCTTCCTTCTCTAGAAACTTACCAAGTAGATGAGAAAAATCCAATGGAGCTTTAATACCCTAGAGATCCTTTGAATAAAATTTTAGTAGTACTTGGTTACTTTCATACATCATGACAAAATGCTACCCCAATGGATCCTTAAATAGGAAAATGTAAAACCATGGGTAGGGGATAAGGTGTCAAATTATGGTGAGTTTAAGAGTGTTAATGGCTAGATAATTGCCTTGATTAGTAGTCAGGGGCTTATTGAGGATTGATTAGCAAGTGGAAATATTTGATTGATGTTTTATTGTTGATTAGTAGAAGTTGATTGGGAGTTTGACTACTGAGTCATTTTTTCCTAATTAAGAGTTGCCTAAGCTAACAAGGTATAGCACAAAGGGCTAACTACCTATGATAGGTAGTTGCAGGCAAGTAGGAATGTTGGCTATGTGTCTAAAATGAATTCATTGTCTACAAACACACCACCTATGAATACATCATCGATGAATTTGTTAATTACAAAATTCATAACTTTTTAACATTAGAGGTCAAACTCAATGAGGGAGATAGGAATTGGGTAAGAAAATTGATTTCCATGAATTTACCACCTAAGATGATGAATTCATTGCTCAAAAAATTCACACTAAGATGACAAATTCACATAAGGCTGACCAGGTTGCAAAATTTGAGTTTGAGGATGTGGATCATAATTGATTTGATTATTATGTGGATTTATGATAAAATTAATTTGATTACATGGTCTAAGTTTAGTTATATACACCTACCACCCAAATATGTGATGTACACCCACCTAAATAATAGTATGGTAAACATTCACCACAATATAATAATCTAGTAGCATCTATGAGGCCACACAATCAACTTCTTGGTTAGACCTACCAAGGGCCATAAAACCTAGTGGTCTATTCTTTGATTTCCTTGCAACTATGAAAGAACTATGCATCTTAATGGCAATAGGAATAAGATAGAATTGGATCACCTCAATTAACTATAACCTCTCAATTCGATTAACCATATTCAATAGGACACAATGGTACATCTACTATTTTTTCCCTTTATGATAAAGTTACTTTTGGTATAAAGTGTTACTAGACAATTCAGTTACTAGTCGGGCATCAATAATGGAACCCTTTATACATAGGTTTAGTAGTATGGAAAATTATTACTTGGTTATATTTTAATTAAATACAATACAAACACACCCACAAGAAAATATCCATGATTTCAAGGCTAAAATATTTAGGACTTTGAATTTACTACTACTAAATGTTAGGCCAAGTGAAGAACAAACATTACCATATTATATCAAATATTTACAAGCTAAATTAGATTTAATGGTTTGTAATGCTAACCATTGCACACTAGATGTAGATTTGAAGAAGCATCCAAAGGATAAGATATTCTCATTTGGTTAGGAAAGATACCCCCTACACTACCAATGGGCTATGCAGCCCAAATTTCCTAGAACACGTTGATACCAAATTCCATGTCAAACTTTCCACCAATCCTTAATACCCAAACAAATGATTAGATGCATCCTTTCATGTCACCATACATCATCACTCATTTTTTCTAAAATATTCCATCCATAGTAGCCTATAGCCCTTCCTACTCCATCCAACCTTAGTAACAAGACCAATAGAAATTTTACGATGAATGAAATGCTAGATGTGATCAAGACTTTGGTAAATAGAAATAATGCTACAAAGAAAAATTGGAAACAACCATATAATTGGCAGCCTCAAAATATCCTATACCTAATAAAATATCAAGTGCCTTAGTAAGGTACTAATCAAAGAGTAAATTAGACTCACAATCACATTTTTAACACCAACATAGAGGCTAAATTGGTACAATGTCTTCAAAATAATGATAGGCATGATCCTACTTAATGCACGGGTTCTAGAGGCATTCTCAAACTATTCAATATAGTTACCACTACCATATTCATCAAATTGTTATTATAGGTCAAGTACCCCATAGTAAATTATGTTATGTATCAATATTATTAAACTTGACAATCAAAACCTACCTTGCCCAATCAAAACAACACAAACATAAAAAAATTGAGTGCTATGGAAATAAATGAAGAATTAGCTTTCAATTATGATGTCAGATGCACCAATAAACCAAGGGTTGAAACCAGGGGAAAGGAATATTTCTAAAGATTAAAGCTAATAAGCTAACACTAAGAATGGTATGATGGTATTTAGAAGAGGGAACCACTTTTATACTTGAAATATAGAGGGCTTATTATGGCACAACAAGAAAAATAAAAGGATAAGTAGAACATAAGGGAGTGATAGATATGCATCAAAATGGGAGTAAAGGAACAAAAAATGATAGAGATCAAAGAATGAATAAAGGAAAAGAAAATATAATAGGTGACAGAGATAGAAGAGAAATTGGTAAATCCATCAAAAATAAATATGAAAAAGAAAATTACATGCTCCAAAAAGAGGCTAAAATACCCCTCTCTTATGAGGGATGAGCTATAGCATCTAGGCAATTCCCAAATTTCACGATGAGGAAGGAAAACTCCTTTGTAAAATTCAATATCATAGAGGAGATAAAAACAATATCAACCAATATTTGCATGTTAGAGGTATTATATATATATCAAGATAGAGATACCTACTCTAGAAGGCTCTAAAATAGTAATATGGGAGTTTATATAAGGGTAATTAGTCAGAATTCACTTCAACTTGTGTAGTAAAGCAATAAATTTTAATGGTAGAACAATCATTGGGCATCGAGGTTAGTGCATCCCAAGTATAAAATGCTCCAAAACCAAAAATTCTAAAGCCTCTCCCATTCTATTTGATGCTCAATATCAAAAATTATATTCTCAAGAGTTGCATAGTCAATTCCAATGCAAAGGTCACAATTATGCCCAAAGTTGTTTGTAAATAAATGGACCTCCCTTGTCCTAAGATAACTAGATATTCAATCTATATGGATGGCGTAAGGTTCAATGTGGTTGGGGTCCTCAAGAATCTGATAATAACTATAGTCATATATCTAGAGTTTGTAGTAGTACAAAAAGTGATAGTCATGGATCTACCCCTATATTTTGGTATGATGTTGTTCATGGAGTGGATGCATAAGTTTTCAGGGGATGAAATCAAAGTGAATTGGATGAACCAACATAACACATTGAAGATGATGAATATTTGGAAGGTGACCAAGATCTAGAAGTACATATGATAATCAATATTTTATAATATTACAAAGACCCTAAAGTAGAGTATGAAGATATTGAGCTAAGGAAATACCTCATAATAGAGACTCCTTCAAATATTCCCACCTTGAAAATTCAAGGAGCTAAAAAAACATGGACTATGTACATCAATGGCACTAGAATTAGGAATGGAGCAAGTGATGAGGTGTAGTTCATCAATCCATAAGGAGCACAAAATCACTATGCCTAAAAGTTATTGTTCAACTATACAAACAATGTGGATAAATAAGAAGCACTTTGTACTAGCTTGAGAAAAGTAGAAAATATGGGGATCAAAAACCTAAGAATATATGGTGACTCTAAACTAATTACAAATTAGGTTAATTCTTAGCACACCATGAAGAATAAGCACCTAGATTCTTATAAGCATCACATTTAGGAATTATTCAAAAAATCAAAGCAAATACCCAAAGAGTTAAATGCAAAGGTAGATGAGTTAGTAGGGATGACGACCTAATTTGACCCCACCAATGATATGTGGGATAAACTAAAATAATTAGAATGAGTTAAATACAATTAAAACACTTGATATTGTAGCCTTTGGATGGTTCCCATGTCCTAAATTCTTTCTTGAAGTAATTTCCATATCCATTCCTTTCTTGAACCCTGTATTGTGAAGCTTTGTTTTCATGACCATTATGACCATGACTTCTGAATTGTGTAGCTCTAAAACCAAAACCATGTTGCTCATTTCCTTTGCACTAAAAATCTCTATGACCAATCCTGTTGCATGAGAAGCAATGTCCCTGAAAACCATACCTTCTTCCCTTGAAGTTTCTTCTAGCAAAATCAAACTTCTTTGATCCATGGATCCTACAATGTATAGCCCGTGTCCAAATCCATTACAAGAAAAACAATATCCTTGAAAAGCCCTTTGTTCATGCCTTGGTTCCTCATACCTTTCTTGACCATTATCCTTATGATCATCTTCAATTTGTGCATTGCATCCTTGAACCTTCTTTGTAGTATCTAAAACTTCTTCCTTGCCTTTCTCTTCAAGAATTTCTTTTCCCTTTGAGCTTGATTCACCTATCTCAAAACAAGAACCAAACTGAATATTTTGAGCCATAGGAACTTTGGAAATTTCCTCACAAGTCTTAGGTGCTTCCTTGCTTTCATCTTTTAGAACTTCCTTTCCTTTTGAGTGTGACTTTTCTTGGAAGTAAGATACAACCTTAAAATAAGTTTCCACTCCTTTTTGAACCTTTTCATCTAATGTATCATGTCTTGTCATGGTTACCCTTAGTTCTTCATTCATCCTTTCTTCTAACATTTTTGCATTTTGAAGCTCTTCTCTGAGATCATTGATTGTTTGAAGTAGTTCTTCTCTGATTTTGACATCTGTTCGAATCTTGTTTTCAAGATTCCTGTATTCTTATTTTAGCCTTTTGATTTCTGATTTTTGTTTACTTGGCTCATCCTCTTCCTTTTCTATTACCAAAAGTGAGACTTCTTTGTTTTCACTGTCATTGAGACCATTATAATATTCTATAGCAAACAAGCTCTCAAGATTTCTTTGACCATGCATGTTTCCTTGATGTGTTATCTCATCTTCACTATCATTGAAACCATTGCAATATCCTGATCTGTGATCTCTTTGACCACACACAAAGCATTGTTCTCTTTCACCTTCTATTCCTAGGAATAGATGTTCTTCCTTTTCATCATCTGATTTGTCTCTATCACTATGATCTGAGCTATCACTTGCTTCTACAATGTAGTAAGATTTCTTTGCCTTACGAAAAATTTTCTTCTTCTCATACCTGTTTTGCTTGAATCTGTCATCTTTGTCATGCTTATGCTTTCCATCTTCTTTTCTTATTTGACCCTATTTTTCATCATCATTATTTTCTTCATGTGGACACTTGTATGCATAGTGACCAAGATCACCACACTTGTAGCATCTAACTTTCCTTATATCTCTGAAATTCCTTGAGTCCTTATTCCTTTTGATGAAGTTAGCTTCCTCATCATTTTCTAAAACTCTATCTATTTCTGAAACTTTCCCTTTCTATTTTTTTGAAGCCTTGAATGCAGTCTCTTTTATTGGAGCTTGATGCTTACTTACCCTCATCTCATAAGCTGTGAGAGTACCTTGCAATTCTTCCATTGTTAGCTTGTTGATATCCATTGTTTCTTCTATTGCTAAAACCTTAGAATCATATTTCATGGGAAGTGATCTCAAAACCTTTTGAGTAACTTCTGATTCTTTCATCTCAAAACCTAGGCCTCTCATGGTGTTAGTAATCTCATCAACTCAAAGTAAAAACTTTGCAATATCTTCAGAATCTTCCATTTTCAATTCCTCAAATATTTTTCTATGAGTTTGTAGTTTTGACAACTTTACCTTGGAATCTCCTTCATAAGTATTCCACAACTTGGTCCACATTTCATTAGCTGAAGTACATACCATGACCTTTGCAAACTCTGTCTCACGTAGCCCACTCAAAATGCAATTTATTGCTCTTGCATTTATCTCAACCAATTTCCTGGTAGTCTTATCTTCCTCGGGATCACCTTCAACCCTATACTCTTTTTCAACCATCTGCCATACCTCATATCCTTGTGATATCAAGTAGTTCTTCATCCTCATGCTCCAGAAAGCATAATTGTTACCATAAAATAGTGGAGCCTTATTTGTAGATAATCCATTCTGTGAAGCCATTTGTGTTCTTGTAGAATCTGCCCTCAAGTTGTTAGCCTTTTCGAAGGAACCCACTCTGATACCAATTGAAGAACACAAGCTTATACTGAGAGGGGGGGTGAACAGTATAAGACCACTTTTTACTTTTTCTTCCAATTCAATATTATGTTGTGTAAAGATAGCAGTATCAATAGCAGTAATCAAAGCAATGCATAGAAACCATACACAATAGAGACACCACAATTTACGTGGTTCACCCAATGTGGGCTACTCCACGGAGAAAATATTTTACTAAAACTTTCTCAATCAATATCTTTGGGAATCACTCCCAATTACAATGTTTATGGATCTCTGTCCAAAGGAGATGTTGATCCCCTAATCTCAAGTTCATGGATCTCTTCCACAGGAGAACTCTTTCCCCTTCTGCTCTAGCTATGTGATCTTCTAGAAGACTTTGTCTCTCTGCTGCACTGACTGGTGGACCTCTCTCCACTTGAAGACTCCTCACTCATATCTGTCTTCAACTGTGCTGGTTGCTGGATCTCTATCCACTGAGACTCTATCCTCTGTACTCTGTCACCTCCAAAGCTCTGTCAATAGGCTCACTAAGAACCTACTCAATAGGCTCACACAGAACCTACTCAATAGGCTCACAAACTTGGTAAATCTGACTAACAAGCTCACATAGAACTTGTCCAATGCTAAAAACTCACAAACCTATCCATGTAACAAGCTCACCAAGAACTTGCCCAAATCTGCTCCAACAAGCTCACCAAGAACTTGCCCAAATATGCTCTAGCAAGCTCACCAAGAACTTGCCCAAATCTGCTCCAACAAGCTCACCAAGAACTTGCCCAAAATCTGCTCTAGCAAGCTCACCAAGAACTTGCCCAAAATCTGCTCTAAAAAGCTCACCAAGAACTTGCCCAAATATGCTCTAAAAAGCTCACTAAGAACTTATCCCAAATCTATCCACAATTCTACCAAGAATGTGTCCTCAAAACTGTCCTCACACAAGTGTCACCAAAACTAGTCAAACAACCAAAAACTTCTCAAAACTCAAACAATCATACACAAACCTATCCAAAACCTCTAAAATCTATCCCAAAGGCCTTCTTCAAAGGCTCAATCAATCATGCTCAAGTAGCACTCAAAACTCATCCACAACTCTATCAAGGCAAATCTCAAAGATGAACTCAACAATGAATGGCAATGTACTCTTCAATGGATAACAACAATGATCCACAATGATCTCAACTCAAATCAATCTCATAGAAGCATAAAGAGAATTGTTAGAGACTCTATATGTTCTATACTCAAATCCCAATCTCAACTCAATAGAAGCATGAAGAGAATTGTTAGAGACTCAATATGTTCTATTCTCAAATCCCAATCTCAACTCAATAGAAGCATAAAGAGAATTGTTAGAGACTCTATATGTTCTATTCTCAAATCCCAATCTCAACTCAAATCAGAATATTGAATAGATTGTTCCTAGGAACTTGAACAACCACATGCATCCACTTGACTAGGCTTAATCAACTCAACTCAACCAATCACCTCAAGGATCAATCCTTTCTCACAAACCCTAGTCCAAGCATGTATCAACCACCTCACAATGTTTCCAACAATGCTCAATCACAAGTCTTCACATAACAATGATACTCATGTTCTTCTATAGCTTAAGTTCAAGTTCATCTCACAATCAATGGGCTTCAACAACAATGCTTATAAACAAGGTTTAAACACAACTCTCAAACCAGAAAACCTTGAAGCATTCAACCAACCATTTTCAAAAAGGAAACCACAATACAATCCTTTTCTCTCCAATGATATTTCATAAATCAACCACCACAATCAATCAATAGGAGAATGTGCCCATACCTTTTTATGAAGAGAAGAACCCCTTTGGAAATCTACCACACTCAACACACTTTGAAAAAGAGCACAACAATATTCACTTTTCAACCCCTTTACAAAAATAGAAATATCTCTCTATATACACCTTATTTCTCCTTCTAAATGAGTTAGTCAAATAGCCCTCGAAATAAGCTTTCCAACGATATATAATATGATATACTTTTATAAAAGAAACATACCAAAAATATCTTCTTTTCTAAAAGTGCATTTATCTTGCCTTCCAAAATAAAAATCAACTCAACCCTTATCACCTTATACCTCCAACATTAGGAAAAAATTAATTTATTAAATAAAAACTTACTTGCCTCTTAGAGGGAATCGAACCCTCGTCTTTTGCCCAAACACTTCTCAACCGCGGCGCCAAAGACCACGCGAGCAAAGCGCTCGCATAGGACAAGAAGCGCAGAATGCGCTTTTGTCTTATTCCTTTGCTCACACCAAATAACAAAAATGTGGGCCTTTCTCTTGCCCTGAAAACTCAACCGGCAGGAATCGAACCTTCGTCCTTCACAAGTCAAAAATCCTTTGTCTCCCCTCGCTCGTCGTTGGACCACGTTGCCACACGAAACTCTCTGCGCCTTTCGTCTTATATCCACTCCTCCGATTCCAAGGCTTTTGAAAGAAAGCCTTCGTATATATATGTGCACCTTCCCTTACCTTTACCAACGTCGATGGAAATTTAATTAATTTTGATTTGATGATGACGTCGACGGTGATGTCATAATTTTAATTTTAAAATTTTAAAATTAAATTTTAAATATTAAAATTTACACCAAATATTCAAAGTTGAATATCTTCATCTCCGGGGCACCTTTTTCGATGAAACGAAAAGCCAACCTAGGTTTTAAGAAAAACCCATATCAAATCTGCCATCCATGGTTTTAAATAAAACCTTTTATTTTACCTACCTTGGTTTTCACAAAAACCCTATTTTTCGAACTATCATAAATGCTTATTTATGAAATACTTCGGCCACCAAAACCAAATGTGATCCATGTGACATCAATGATCCATGTGACATCAATGACAACATAAAATGCCTCATATTACCTCAAATTTCCAACAAGCATAGATCACTCTAGTTGAAGAGATGG
The DNA here is from genome assembly GCA_028583015.1 of Wollemia nobilis. Classification (NCBI taxonomy): domain Eukaryota; kingdom Viridiplantae; phylum Streptophyta; class Pinopsida; order Araucariales; family Araucariaceae; genus Wollemia; species Wollemia nobilis. Next base: position 8,749,892 of record JAQPPZ010016703.1, read on the forward strand.
ATATCGATGAAGAGATTGGATGGATGGTAGATATATGCAGATACATGACTACAAGGTAGGTCCCTAAAGGATTGACAACCAAAGAAAGAATCAATTTTAGACAAAATATGACACACAACCATTTTTTGAACAATATATTGTTCAAAAAAGGATATGATGGTGTTCTACTTTTCTACATGGAATAAAGCATACGAGAGGCCCTAATCAAGAAATATCATGATAAAGGAGAAAATGTATCTATGCAAATGACAACCTACGAGATCTTAAGGGTTGGATATTATTGGCCTATTATTTTTATCGATTGCTATGAATGTGTCAAGGATTGCAAGTCTTATTTCATATTGTTATGAATGTGTCAACCTATGATAACCATTGTTGTAACTAAAGCATTCCAATAGTGAGGCCTTTATTTGATAGGCAATACTAACCTATTTTCAATTTTGGAATGTGTATGGATCATCACCGCTATATATTACTTTGCAAAGTGGGTTGAAGTGTTCCTAACTAAAGCAACTAATAAAAATACATTTATTTAGTTACTTGAATATATCACCATCGGGTTTGGAGCCCCCACTATTATTGTCATAGATAATACCACCTACTTCAAGGGGTTAAAGTGATGAAACTTACCTTGATTATGTATTCCTATGTAAAAATTCAACCAATAATTACTCCCAAGGCCATGGATTGGTTTAGTTGACCAATAAATCATCATAAGGATCTTGAAAAATACTATTATAGAGTCTTAGAGGGACTAGCATATAGATTTCCATAAGGCATTATGGGAACTATGTCATCTTTCTACAAACTCATGTACAACAAGAATACGGTGAGATCCCTTTCCTCCAAATGTTATATTAGCTTGAATTGGAGGACACTAACATCAAACCCATGCAAGCAAGATTAAATGCAATACTAGCCGTCTAAGAAGAAAGAGAAAATACCTTTAAAAGGACCATGCAACATTAGTAAGTCATCAATAATTTGTTTGATAAAGGAGTTATGGAATTATAATATAAGGAAGGAGACCTTATGCTCAAATGAGATGAAGATTGAGCAAAACTAGGAGCACATTATAAGTTTGACTCATTATAAATAGGCTCTACCAAATTGCTAAAATTATGGTTCTAAACACCTATAGAACTTACCTCCATGGAGGTAGTAAGGCTACTTATTTCTATGAATAGGAAACATCTCTACTCTATGTAGTGACAATAATTTTGACCAAAAGGATATGTATGTACATAGTATTGGCTAGTAACTTGGCAAGTATCTCGTCTATTCTCACTTCTACTAGAATTTTTCTCCTCTTTTTCCTTTATTCCGAACTTTCTAATTTTCATTGAGAATATTTTTATTTCTCCCCAAGAAGCAGTCTATCAGGTACCTTTAGGATCATGTTAAAAAAATAGAGACCAAATTGCTCACTAAAAGCAAGCTATCCAATAACCTATATGAGTGGTGTGCTCAGTTGAACCCATGCCAACTACAAGGTAAGGCCAATTGGCCCTTGATGGAACAATAACCCTACCCAAGAGGCCCACAACATGCCCTAGCCAAGGTCTATAGAAACCCCAAATAGACCCTAAAGGGGGATCATTTGTGTTTGATATCTTTTGAGAATATAACAAGTATTATGCTCACTACGTTCCTTTGCATGCCACCAGTAAATCACATGACAAAGACCTACTGAGTTATAGCTTCATAGGAGCTCCTTGTTCATATATGAGTAAACTACTTGAGGAGAAATACATATAGAAGAAAAAATCTTACCTAAAGTCCCTAAACATGAGTGAATCACTTGAAATTTACTAGCAAATTGCTCAAATTCATCAAGCAAATCACTCCCCATCACCAAGAAAACTGCTCCACCTTGTTGAGTAAATTGCTTCAATTTTCTAAGCAAATTAATCCTCATTCCCCACTATTTTAGTTTCCTCCAACAAGGGAATCACACCTATTTTGCAAGAAAATCACTCCAAATTATTGATCAAATCGCTCTTTTCCCAAAAAATGGAAAATTGTCTCATTTACCTAAAATTTCACCATTTTACCTTATTTTTTTATCATTTCTCATCATGGAAAACAGATTCACTTATATTATCCCTTCATTACCCAAAGTACAAACTATATCACCTCCTTATATAAATGTTACTCCATCCCTTATTGCCTTGTTATCGCTAATTAATATCACCACAGTGGATGCCAAACCATTATAAGGATAGATCCTAGAGAGAGAGAGAGAGAGAGAAAGAGAGAATAGGAAGAGACAAGGCCCTCCACCTACCAAAATAGCTAAATAATATTTTGAAGATTCATACCCAAGGTTGGAGGAAGGAACTTATACCCACCCCATAAGGTAGGTGATAAAATATACCATAAGAAGATACAATCTAGGCCTTCGAACCAACTCATGAACCATCATCTAGATTTGGACCTTAGGTTCAGGTGCCCCAATATTAGAGTTACCCAATGCTAGTCAAAGTACTAGCAAAAAGTATGATCTCATAACAATTTTTTAGCTCATGTAAAGGATAGAATATATGTCCTACATAAGTTATGGAGTGACAAGGAATATGTTAAAGTTTTTTGATGATCCCTACTCATTGATATATCTCTTATAGCCCAAATAACTAGAAGGAATTATACTATAGGTAAACTAATACTTATTGGTAAAGCTTCTTGATTACTTACCTAAAGAAATAAAATCTACCATACAACTTTGGTATCCCACTAAGAGTAAGATCAATTCAAAGAATATGTACAAATGGTAATATGAGGGATAGCTATGGTCCTAGGTGAAAGGGGTGATTATAATTTCTATGAAGAAAATATAGCCCTAATACATATCATGTAGACCTAGTTTGGATACTCCCAAATGATTGACTATGCCAAATATATTTCTAACCAAATAGACACTCAACCTAAAATAATTCAAGGAATAGAGGAATTTCACATGTACTTCCTACTTGGTCTAGTTGATCCTATACCAAAAGAAACTTTATTTCCACCCTCTACCTAAACCAAGTAGGAAAATATGGGAAATGCTTAATCATAGTAGAGTGCATGAGCATACCCCATCAAGAAGAAAAAGACACCTCACATTGCTTCTATGATGAGGTGTAAAAGGTCATAATGGAAATATTTAGGGGAAAAGCACCTAGATGGTAGATGAGGTGTGGTAACTAATGATAGATTAAAAGTGGTCTAAAGGATATTTCTATTTGGGAAGAATCAAATACTTCATCCACATCTATGGCTTCTCATCCATGCCCTTTGAGTTGCCTATGTGAGCCCCAAAGTACATGTTCAATATAGAATATTCAAGGTAACTCAGCTATGTGAATTTAAATTGCTTTAAAAGCCATAAGAAGACCACCTTCTATCCACTCTAGAAACAAATCATGAACATCACTCCTAAGTTGTATGGGCTCCACTCGATGGTCAAGGTAAATTTGAGGGAGATGGATCTCAAACCTCTGAGAGATCTCTAGTACTATGATCTAGTGGAAATTTTTGAGAAAATACTTAAGGACAAGAAGCTAGATATATTTTTTTTCAATGAGAAAGGGTATAATATTCACAACAAGACAACCTAGAAGAGGAAACAACCCTTTCTAGTCTAGGAAACAATCAAGGGTATGAAGGCGAAATTCAAAACTAGTATAATAACCCCCTAGAGTGACATGTATTTTATAATAAGAAAAGGATGACTTTGATTTAGACATAAAACCAAAACATTAGAGGTTGAGGATACTCTAGAAGCTAGGGCATGCACATAAAAAATATCATTTTATGGTAAATAATGAGGTACAAATAGACATGATGACCAAACCCATAAGGAATTATTTGTTTGATGCTAAATTTTTTTCCACTTGAGACAAAATACACTCAAAGGCATTAAGAGGTCTAAGATCATCATGGAAGTTATAACAACTTCAACCCCCATAAAGATAATTCCAAGAAACAAGTGACATTGGTGATCACCATTTCAATTGCACCAACAACTCTAGCAGTGGTCAATTTAGTAGTTAGTCAAATGGCATTGAAGGGATGAAGAGGGTTTGAGAAATATGGATCCATATTTTGGAAGGTAGACATATCAATAGAGTAGAAATCACAAAGGAAAAAAACTTGACTCAAGAAGGGGTAAATCCATTGAGGATACTCCCTTCCTAAGTTAGGAATGACCATTCTAATGGTCAGAGCTGCACATACTCACTCCATCATCATCATCCATCACTCCTCTCTCTATCACTTCTATTTCTACTCTTATTTCTCTTTACCATTTCTTCTTCCTCTATTACCATTTATTTTCCTAAGAGACACCCCACCTCATGGTTCCCTTAGAGACACCTTACCTCCAACAGTTTTGGTCATAGTGTGAAACACTCCCATCACTTCATTCCCATATCCTATCATCCAAACCATTATATCAAAACCATTGGTATTTCATACCATGTCACCCTTTTTGTTAGCATAGGGGTCATTATATTACATTATCGCATTATTAAAATTGTAAAATAAGTGCTAGGCGCTTCTCCAATTGAGGGAATGATTGGGTAGTTGGCTAACCACCCTAACCACTTACCATATGTATTTAAGCTCATGAGAATCAATAAAAATTCATTATTTTCTACTATTTTGACATGGTATTAGAGCGAATAGTGGAAGGGAGAATAATGTGACCAGTTGCAGCATGTTTTCCAAGGTGACTTCCAAGGAGGTAGCTTGAAGCGGATAGAACATGATGTTTTCCAAGGAGGATTCCAAGGAGGTGGATTGAAGCAAAAAGAATAGGGGGATTGCACGACGACAACAACCACTTGGAGTGACCCTATAACATGACCCTAAATGTGACCCTGAACGACATGACCATCTAAAACACACTTATTAAGGTGGGGGAAAAATGTTTTTTATTTGATTACAGGTGATAGGACTCTAACATGGATGGGTACTGATCTCAAGAAGACACGTGGACCTATGGACATAAGGTAGACTACAGTCTGGCATGACGACTAACTTGGACACCTAGGTGGGTACGCGAATCAATGCAAGACACTTGGTAGAGGTTCAACGAGTGACATGGACCATACGTGTCAAGTTTCTATTGGATGGACTGGACTGCATGGCTGGTTTCTATTGGCAAAACAGGTGGACAGGTGACCACCCAAAGGCAATCATCCTCATATGGTTGCCATACCATTTAAAAAATGTGCAAGTGCATCATCCAGATGCATGTGGGATATATCCCACTTCATTTAAAAAAAAAGAAACTTTTCCCCATTTACTTCAAATACCTACTGCTTTACTCTTGTTCCCAGTAGTGCTCGTATCCTTTCTGGTTTTGACACTCGGTGGGCTGGCAGTGGTTGTTTGTTCGAATCTTGCGAAGGGGTGGGCAATTTCCACATTTTTTACTAAAATGAACAAAAAATAAAACCAACCAATTTTTTGGGCGCTACGTAGGTATAAATTTTCCTTATTGCTCCTATCTTCCCAGTGGAGCCCATAGCCCGTATTGTTTATGCGCTTGGTGGATTAGCAGCGGTTGTTGGTTTGAATCCCTTCAAGGGGTTTCAAAAACTTTTTTTCATCACATCAAGAATCTGCTCGGTTACGAAAAAAAAAAACAAAGTGAATTTTTTTTTTGCAAGGTTAAGCAAGAATGTGACATTTTTTGTCACAACAAGTTTTTTTTGGGGGCAAGTTTCCACCAGCAAGTAACATTTTTTGTTCTCAAGGCCATATTTTGCAAGTTTCCATAAGACCGTGCAAACACAAAAGGAGGAGGGAAACTTGTTATAAGGAACCTTCACAATGGCCTCTATTCACAAATATTTATCAAAATCATGGTTGCTGAAAGGTTATAACTTCACACCATGGAATAATAAGATGCGTGCTATTCTTCAAGTGGAATATTTGTGGGATGTAGTAACTGGAACTACAAAACAACCTACAATAGCAATAGCAGATCAAGAAGAGTTTTATAAGAAGGAAAAAATATGTCTCATGTATATATTTATTGCTACTATAGATGAGATCCAACCTCATATTTTTGATCCCAAAACTAGTAAGGAAGCTTGGGATGCTTTAATTACTATTTATGAAGGTAAGAATCGGTTCACTATTCTACATATTCAAAATCAACTTCATACACTCATTATGAATTTTGGTGATATTGTTGATCTATTCCTATGCAAAGTGGCAGAATTGAAAGCCAAATTGAATACCATGGGACAACCAGTGGATGATACTCTCTTGAACTCTATCATCTTGAGATAATTACCCGAATCCTATAAGATTTTGATAACCTTTGTTAATGTATCTGGATGACAGGTCACTTTTATGGAATTGGTGAATTTGCTTCAAACTAAGGAGGTGAATCATTTTAAGATGGATGATGTGCTAGATAATGTCCTTTACACCAAACAAAGGGATAAGAAACAAGATTAGTTTAAAAAAAGAGAATCTTCATCAAAGGGAAAATGGAAACAACATCAGCAGCATGACAAACAATATTGTAAAATTTGTGATATGAATAACCATGACATCAATAGGTGTTGGTTTAAAAAAAATGAACAGAGTGATCATGATCATAAGAAGAAGAACAAAGGGCAATACAAACCCTAGAAAAATAATAAGCAACATAAGGGGCATGTTGCTTATGCCAAATAAAATTCAGACTCAAATTCTACAAAATCTGCCTCAAACTCAAAATCTAAGAGAGCACACAAGGTGCTCATGACTCTTACTTCATCTCCACAAATAGATGTTTTATGGTATATTTATTTTGGTGCAAGTAAGCATATGACTGATGATAAATTATGGTTGATACAATTGAGGAGAAATAAGGTAAGCCAATAACAATTGCTCACGATCAAGTCTACCAAGTTAAGGGTGAAGGTGATGTTTTTGTCACTCTTCCATATGGAAAATGTCATATTGAATAGGTACTGTATATTCTTGGATTGGCTAATAATTTTTTGTCAGTCCCTCAGATGTTGGATCGAGATATGGATATTGTGTTCCATGTTGCTAAAGGAAAAAAGAGATATTTTATAACCAAAAAGGAAAACACGTAGCAACATGATCATACAAGCATGGCTTGTTCATTTTATATTTTGTTTCAACACCTCATATTGCCTTGGAAGCAACTACAAATGAGGATACTTCTCTGTGGAACAAGAGATATGGGCATATAAATTCATGATATTTGCTCGAGTTGAGCAAATATGAGATGGTGAAGGGACTTCCCCACCTTTCATCCACATTGCCAGTTTTCTTAGATTGCATAGCATGGAAGCAACATCGAGTACCTTTTCAAGCTAGCTCTTCAAGAGCTAAGAAACCTTTGGAGTTGGTACACACCAATCTATGCGGTCCTATGCCAAACAACTATGGTGACAAGAGGTATTTTTAGTTATTTTTTGATGATCACTTATGGAAGATGTGGGTTTTCTTTATTTAATTGAATTCTGAGGCATTTATGTACTTTCAACAGTTCAAGAAGTTTGTTGAGGAGTCAGGGAATTTCATCAAGACCCTCCACTCAGATCAAGGGGGGAATATACCTCCAATGAATTTTCGTATTTTCTAAAAAACATGGGATTAAGCGATAACTGACTACAACCTATACACCCCAAAAAAATGGAGTTGCTAAGAGGAGGAACCATTCCATCATGGAAATGAGTCACTTTATGATTTTAGGAGCACATATTGAGCATCATTTTTGGGCCAAAGTAGTGAACACAGTAGTGTATCTCTTGAATAGAGATCCCACAAAGGCTCTACAGGGCAAGACTACACAAGAAGCATGGAATGGTAGGAAACCCTCCATTTCTCATCTAAGTATTTTTGGATGTAAAGCTTTCATGCACATACCAAAGTAAAAGTGGAAGAAATTAGATAAGAAAACCTTGAAATACATTTTTCTTGGTTATGATGAGCATTCAATAGGATATCAATTGTTAGAGCCAATAACCAAGAAAACACATATTAGTAGAGACGTGGTGTTTGATGAAATTTCCACATCCAATATCACATCTACATATGTATACCTTGAAGAAGAAGAAGAACCTAAGAAAGAAAGTACTTCACCAAAGAAGAAGGTTCCTAAATGTTATACTAGTACATTGAGAGATTCTAAATTGAATTCACTTCCATATCTAACTCAAGATCAACCTTGCACTCATAGTATGACACAATAAAGAATATCAGAGGCGTCATATTCAAAGTTTGATGAAATTTACCAACATTTTTATGAACTATCTATAGATGCAGAGGAAGACAAAGAAACATATGTGGATGATGATGAATGGGTTTATATGATAGAATTGGATGTAAATGCACCTGCAAAAGTTCAAGATGCACTTAGTGAGTCAGTGGAAGGCTGCTATGGAAGTAGAATATACATCTCTCATGAATAATCATACTTGGAAGCTAGTTAATCTACCTACAGGAAATAAGCCCATTGGCTGCAAATAGGTTTTCAAAGTAAAGTATAAGAAAGATGGTACTATCGATAAGCATAAGGTCCATCTTGTTGCAAAGGGCTATGCTCAGAAATAAGGCATAGACTATGAAGAGACTTTTTCCCCTTCTATAAAAATTACTACCATTCGAGTACTTTGTGCGATGGTAGCTCAGTTTGGGTGGAAGTTACATCAAATGGATGTTAAAAGTGCCTTATTGAATGCTGACCTACAAGAAGAAGTGTACATGATCCAACCCGAAGGATTCATGGTTGAATGGAAAGAACATAATGTTTGTAAGTTAATAAAATCCTTTTATGGGCTCAAAAAAGCTCCTCAAGCTTGGTACATCAATATATATAGTCACCTAGTGCATAATGGATTCAAAAGAAGTCCTTCAAATGCAAATATCTATATTAAGAACAATGATTCTGATATAGTGATTTTGGTGTTATATGTAGATGATCTAATCATAACAGGGAGTTCAGATAAAATGATTGATGTAGTGAAAGATGATTTTAAACAATATTTTGAAATGATAGATCTAGGACTTCTTCACTATTGTCTTGGTTTGGAAGTGACTCAAAAAAAATATCATATCAGGGTAACACAAAAGAAGTATGCCAAGACATTAGTCAAGAAATATCGGATGACTAACTGTAAGTCTAAAGCCACTCCAATGGAGCAAGGACTTAATTTATCATGATATGATGAATCACCTAGGGTAGATGGTACTCTCTATCGACAGTTGATTGTGAGTCTCATATATCTAACAAATACTAGGCAAAAATTTAGTTTTATTCTAGGCTATATTTCAAGGTTCATGCAAGAGCCTAAGGTGATTCACTGGAAAGCAACAAAGAGAGTTCTTCATTATGTCCATGGTAGTACCGACTATGGCCTGGAGTACAAGAAGAATGACAAGTTTTTTTATAGGGATACATGTACTCTGACTATATCGGATCCATGGATGATCGAAAGTCAACTTCTGGATATGTTTTCCATATTGTATCTGGACCTGTCTCATGGCACATTAAGAAGCAACATGTAGTTGCTTTATCTTCTACAGAGGCATAATATCACACAGCTAGTGAAGCAGTCTATGAGATAATGTGGTTAAGTCACATGGTTACAAACATGGGTCTTCCAAATAATCTTCCTCTTCATTTAGTTTACGACAATCAAGGTATTTTGAATCTTGTCAAGAATCCATTTTTTCATGAGCATACCAAACACATTGATACTCGATGCCATTTCATTCAATATAAAGTTCCAAAGCACCATATTTAGCTTCAAAACATTCCCACTGATGCACAAGTTGCAAATATTTTTACCAAGGCACTTGCACGTGTCAAATTTGAATTATTTTGCAATGCTCTATGTATTTACCAATAATGTAATAAGGGGGGATGTTAGCATAGGGGTCATTATATTACATTATCACATTATTAAAATTGTAAAATAAGTTCTAGGCACTTCTCTAATTGAGGGAATGATTGGGTAGTTGGGTAACCACCCTAACCACTTCCCATATGTATTTAATCTCATGAGAATCAATAACATTTCATTGTTCACTGCTATTTCAACACTTTTGATCTCCCTAGTCATATTGACATCACATCCCACTCTCACAACTTCCACTTCATTTCCCACTATCATCATGTAGACACCTAAAATACATCATGTTGATGAGGCTACTCATATGGACACCTTTTTAGACCATGTGACTCACCTTAGACCTTTCCAAGACCCAATAGTGGTTCTAACCACTCAATTAGGGTAAGCTAGTCCTATTAAACCTTAGTCGCTAATGAAATTGGTGGTGGCCACCACCACCACTAATGTTGAGAGTGTCCATAGACTAGCCATGCCTATCGATAGCAACCATGGTCTGAGTTATGTCTGTCAAAGGTGACCGAGTCTATAATAAACTTGGGCTACCTAAGCTAAGAAAAATCATTTGCAAGCAAATATTTTTTCATCAGTTGCACCTGTGAAGCTTCCATAAGCATCCATCCAACTGCCCCAGCCTAACTAATTCTTTATATTGGCTTCCTGGAGAGACTAGGATTCAAATTCAATAATTCTATTTAAGGCATCCCAAAGCAAGAGAAAATTTTGGAGAATTCAAGAGCAATTAGAATAATGAAGTGCTACCAAATTGTGATCAGAGAGTGCAAACCCTCACAAGCACCATGGTGCTGCTAAAATCATGCTATGAAGCCATCCTTTGCATCCATGGGGATTTGAAGACTTTGAAATAAATCTACACCACTATTCTTCATTGATTCACCATTAATTCAAGCCTAATTTCACAATAAATTATATCTTGAGACACGATCAACCCTTACACATCAATTCAGTAGAAGAATCGATCATCATCAGGACTAGAACATAGAGAAAAAATTCTCTATCATGTCGTTGTTATTTTCAACAGCGGCCCATAGACGTCACCACCAACATTGACAGTGGCTACCAGAGCCCGCTGACTTGATCATTAGCAACCTTGTTATGATGTATCTTTTCCTTTTTTTTAGCCATTAGAATTAGTCATAGATATTTTTCATTGGTTTTCTAACACATATTAGCTACTTTAAATTCAATATTTATGCTTTCTTTTTAGTATTTCATGCATTTTTATATGTTTTTAAGAATTTACCTTATTTATTGCACCTATCAAGAAACTAGCCTCATATTGAGAGGTTTTCAATGCTATTAATTTGTTTTGAATTATTTGTGTGTAGGTGACAGGTCTTTTACAGGAGCTAACATCATCAAGACCACCTTCCTTGATGTCATCACATGGAGGTTGCGAAGGAAACCCTCATATTATCAGATTTAAGGAATTTCAAAAGAGTCTAGTTGGAAGACATCTATTTTTGAGATTTATTGTAATTCCGTATCAATTTGGTATCCCTAAGAGGGACGTATTGTAACCCGATGTACAATAACTTTTGAATATTAATGAGAATGACCCGTTGCTTTCTTCAAATTCTTGTTCTCATGGTTACATATATTTCTTTTATCAAATTGATTTTGTTATTGCAATTCTATAAATTTTTAGTCTTTTGGCAATTCACACATCACTCAATTTTCCCCTCTCAGTATGCCATCCACCTACACTCACCCACCATCCTAGGCATGAAAACTTCTCCGACAAGTGATGATGCCCATTTCCACTACACATAAGTTGATTTTTTAAGAGCTCTCCCATTGATGAGTGTGACCAAGGGGTATAAACCAAGCTATGCATACAAGGCTAGAGAAATTGATATCATCAAGGCATTAGACATTTTAACTACTAATAAAAATATATGGAAGGAGTACAAACAAATAAATAGAAATACCTCCAAGTTATTAGTGCTCTTCCATTCATAATTATCAATGAAAGGGTAAAAATTGTACTTTACTGAGGCAATAAAAACTAACCCCACAAATATTGCATCAACCTTTATTTATCTTGACTACTAAGGCACCCTATTTGGATCTAGACAAGATGGATTCCTACCAAATATTTAAAATGGCTAACTAGCTCATACTTGGCATGATAATGAAATATGTTCAACTAGTATTTGAGGATGAAGCTACATAGATTAAGAATATGGAATTGAAAGTAACTAAAGAAGCAAGTTGAGGACCTTGAAATATGATTTTCCAAGACTAAAGAACTCATGTAAAAAATTATAAAAGAGTAAAGTCAACTCCAATAAGTTCTTGAGTAGAATAAAAAATCGAGTTGATAGTCGTAATACTTAAAGAGGTAGTTGTAGACCCAAAGCTAGAATAAGAGATTCAAAGGGTTAAGATATTTTGGGACCAAATAAAGAAGAAGATAGGGAATGCATTTTAATAATTTCAATTTACTTCCTTATAAAGGAGACTAGAATAGATGGACAAGACCATCAAACATGTAGAAGGATAGCTATCTATAAGGGAGGAATATTAGAAATTCCTTAAATTCCTTATGTCAATGACCATAACATAGGTACAAAAATAAGGGATAGACCACAAGGAATTATTAAATAAGTCAAGAAATATCTCAAATATCCAGAGGAACCTACAATCCTATAAATATAACCTAGCATACTTAAAAATTCAAGTGTAAAAAATGGATAAGAAGATACAGGAGATTATTGGAATGCTTGATATTTTCGATGAAAGGAAGCACCTCCTAAATGATGTTGTCATTAGAACTATGATTGAGGAAGAAAAATACCAAGTCAACCAAGGTAATTCAGTTGAAACATATGAGAGACTAAAACCAGTTCATGCCAAGCTAAAGGAGCTAGCTTCCAAAGAAGAATAATTATTATAAAATCCACTTCATGATCTAATTGGTAAGGAATAAGACCTCAAAGTAATGTAATTTCTAGATAATAGTGAGTGGTAATTTTTTTTAAGGCTATTATCACCAAAGACATATTGAAGGAGAAGTAATAATTTTGACAATTTTGTAGTGTGGATCCCAATTTTGTAGACTACATGCCCAAGGATAAAGATAGTATTTAGGATCTTACACCAATCAAGCTTGGTGTACCATGAAGTCACCATGTACCTTGATACTAACTTTGCAAATGTTTCCAATTTTGTAAGGGATTCTATTAGAAGAGATTAAAAAAATAGAAAACACTCCAAAAATATCAACAATTTTCTACATAAAAGCAAAGGATCAATCCACTTGCAAAATTCTACCAATTAGATCAAACATGCAATTCAATTGCTTAAGGGGACTGATTGGGTTGAAGAAGTGATTCACTCAAAAAAAAAAATTATTTTCTTATAAAATGTTAGTGAATCACTTATAAAATACAAGTGAATTGCTAAATAGATATAAGCAAATCATATAAATAATTGTTGAAGAAAAAATAAATGAATCTCGAGGCGAATATTTTGAAAATTAATTTTTTGGCATGTAATGGTACACTAAGTCATTTTAGAATCCTTCAAAGCCTATTAGATACATGATTAGAGGCATGTAACATTTGGGAGTATAACATTTTGCTAAAAAAAATTCAAATCTTTATTTTTATTAGGAGTAATTGTTTTCCACCCCAAGTATCTCAGGGATAAACTTTAACTATAAATAGGGGTCTAGGGAACTCATTATATTTATATTTTATCAATAATAATATAGAGCTACACTTTGTTAAACCCACATTGTTTTTTGTACTCATGAAGTTACAATAAATTGGTAAGTCCTTATGCATTCTATCAGTACCACTACCCTCCTATTTTGCTAAGTGCATGATGGTTTGACATAGCCCTTCTAGCCTATCTTATCATCCACTTATCAATTTTATAATTAAAAAATAGGTACCAATTGATGTTATTTAACTTTTCATGCATTGGTTGATCATACTCTATCCTCACTATAGTGTAAAAGTTGTATTTTCTCTCAATTTCTCAAACTCTAAACTTAACAATTTTATTTCCCTCACTTTACTTTTTATGCATTTTCTTTTTTGCACTTTATTTTAAAGAAATTTTATTATATATTAATGATCTACACAAGGATAATGGGGAGCTGACCTAAATCTAGAGGTCAATAAAATCTAATGGCAATCCTATTTAACCTTGTTAAAACTCAAATTGGGGGTGCAAAATCTAATTTAAAATTCAAGACAATTCACCACTTCAAAAATTATAGAGTACACAAAGAACTAACACAAGTTTATTTATAACAATTTAATTTCATCCACATATTTTTTTGTTTATGAAAAACACATTTTTTAGAGTGCCACTTTCAAGTAAAACCCAAGGAGGTAGAGGTATCTATTCTACCAAAATACTCTCAGGGCTTGCACATGGCTTACCTCCTTAGAAACCTCAAAGAGCATATCTAAAACAAAAATAATACAAATTCCAAACAACAAAACACAAAAAAAATGACAAAAACATTAAAAAAAAAAACAAAACACAACAAAAACAACACAAAAACACAAAACACAACAAAAAAACACAAAAAACCACACACACACATCGAATAAATAAAAGATAAAACATGTTACATCTAAGGCCAAACCAAACCAATAGGTCTTTTAGCCAAGAATCAACAAAAAAAAACAAAAGAAAGATCTATCTGAGCTGGGAACTAAAAAACCCTGGTTGAACCATAGAGAAGCTAATACAAAGAAAAAAATAAATATGATAATTTTAAAATTGGAGTCATCCAGGAAAAGGATAGAAAGAAGAGCATCCCTGATTTGCAAACCCCACTAGTATTTTCATCCCTTATTTACATTTCCCCCAATATTTTCATCCAAAGACCTGTTGAAACCAAATTTTCCCTTTCTTTTTGAATTTGAACCACATTTGTTTTCCTTCCTACCTTCTAGTTTGTATCCAACTTCATATTTTTACTAGAGGTTTGACTAAATCCTGATGGCTATAGACTTAAATCTATTTCTATTGATTGATAATAGAGGACTAAATATTGATTCATAGATCTCTAGGATCCTCCTTGATAACTAAAGCCTTTTTTGACCTTCTCCTCCATTTTGTGTTTTTATTGGTGAGTTTTCCCTTGCTGAGGATAGATCTCAAAATTACTATTAACCAGACATGTTGCTTTAGGATTATTTGACTATTTTTAGGTGGGAAATGTGTGAGCTATCTAAAAACTGGGTTTCCAAAATCTCCATCTCCATAGAATTATCCACATCCTCTAAATCATCTTCCACTACAATTTTTAAAACCTATTATCTAAGGAGGTTGAATTATCTATAGGCTTTATTTTCTTAGTAACATGCTTTTTTTAGGAACCTAAAATTCCTTCTGACCTTGATCCTACTTTTCTTGCTCCAAAACTACATATTTGTAACCTTTTACTAAGTGACTATATTCATGATAGACCCAACACCTAAAGGGAATGTTTTCATAATCAAATTCTTGCTCCCAGGTTTCTTCCCCAAACTGCAAAGTGATTTTTTTCGTAGGGGGTTATTAAAGTCTATGAGCACATGGATCCAAACATAAATAAAATGTTCAAATCACATTGTGCTATTTTTTGCCATAATATAGATGCCTAAAGTGTTACTAATTTTTTATAAGACTATAGGATTCCATAATTCAGTCGATAAACCAAAAATTCTAACCCAGATGGGTCCTACTAAAGGCATTTCCTCCTCAGCCTTAAATAAATCACGCCAGTGTTTCATGAACAAATTATCTCAACCAAAAAAATAAGGACCACCTTGGAATATTTGTTGTCTATCCTCCTCATTAGAAAATAACACCAAAAAATACCCATTAGGATAATCTAAGATACTAAACTCACTTGGAGTTCACCATTGCTTCAAATCATAACTTTAAAAGCCAATAAGTATGGTCGAAAGCCCATGAATCGATAGATCAACCCTCATTGCTTCATCATAGGAATTCCATCCTAAATGTTAGCTCACTATAGATTAATAACTGGAGATCCATCCACAAATTGCATGCAACCAGAGTTTATTTTCCTAGGATCAATCCTTGGCATATGAAGAGGTTGATGCAAAAAACCTCATCTACCAGTTGGAATTGTTGGAGGTTGAGCACCCCTTACAACATATTTGAAATTCATTCTATCCATAGTTCCACATAGTCCCTTCCTTACATCCTCCCTCCTTCTGTAGCTCTTGCTCTTCAAACCTTTTTGTGGCTCTTGCTCTTCAAACCCTAGTGGACTTGTTCTCAAAAAATTATTCTTATTTAAAAAAATATAAAAATACATTCATCCACATATTTTAAATAAAGTAATATTCAATCCATTTATTCACTAAATAAATTTAATTGATAGTTAAGATATACATGACTACATTTTTAGTTAACATTTTAAGCCATCAAAAATAATGCTTTTCATTTTTATTCAATAGATTATATGAACTTTGTACAAAAGAAAAATGCATGCATCCTTGAAATAAAAAAATTATATCTTATATTATTATTGAATCATTTTTAATTAAAAATAATCCTCTTGGGGTTTTACAATGGAGCCTCTAAATTGGAGGACTCTTTTCTTGATCAAATTGCACAATAAATTAGGATGCCTTCATGATGTTCTTCCTGATCACAATTGTATGTTGGTGGGTTTTTAGTGACCACCATTGGTTGCATAGAGCCTCTTGATGCCTACACACATGCAAACAACCAAGGGATTAGTAGCACCTACCAATTTGTTAAGCAAAATAACAACCACAACAATCAAAGAGAATATGAACATACATATTTGAATTCTAGAATAATCTTAAACAATCACAAGAGGATGAAAGAAGGGATCAATGGTATCTCGACAGTGCTTCACTAGTGTTTTTCCAAATATTGAATGGAGGAAAATGATGATTTATTTATAGGACTTGTGGGGGGAATGGATGAGGGGGATGACTTGTCTAGTTAAGTGGTGTGATGTGGAGTTTCCTCTTTGGAATTATCAACAAAGATATATGCATTGGAAATATCACCAAGGGTGTGTGTGCATATTGAAATGGATGTGTACACATTAGAATTATCACCAAGGGATGTGCATGCATTGTATTTTTCACCATATGTGTACACATTGTATTTATCACCAAATGTGCACACATTGGAATTATCACTAGATATGCACACATTGGATTTATCACTAGATGTGCACACATTGGAATTGTCAACAGATGTGCGCATGCATTTTGAAATATCCAAGAAGAGGTGAGGATGGAGATGAGACTAAGATATTTTGCAAGTGAAGTGGATATGGAATAAGGGTGAATTGGAACTGAAGTGGACTAGAGTGATGTGCATGTGGGAAAAGAAAGGGGAATAATCGTATGATGTTCATAGGCTAGAAATAGGAGGGTGAGCATATGGGGGTGAAAATGGTTAGGATATCCTAGGTGGGATAACGTATACTAATTAATTTTTAATTAATTAATTACCATTAGATAGATGTGCTTATTTTAGATGTCTACAAATGCCCCCTTTTGTCTTGGATTGTGTATAAATACAATGCGATGCAAAAATGGATGACACCTATCGTTGGATTTATAATGAATAGTGGTGATGGTTGGTGAGCGATGAAAATATATTTTGGTTTGAGGAGGATGATGTAATATTATATCAAGTCAAGAAAAATGTAGGATGCCCTAGTTATAAAAGTGATGAATACCTATGAACCTTGTTGTTGACAAACTGATAAGTGCATCTAAAAAAGCTATGCTAACAACTATACTAATGGTACATGGGATTCGAACCACTGTGCTAAAAACTATGCTAATGGGTCGTGGGCATTGAGCCACTATGATAAGAACTATGCTATAATGATACTATATGAATGATATTCTCGAAAAAGGTTTTGAGATAGACATAAATTCCAAATATGGGTGTTTAGATATTTGACTTATTTGGGTGGAAGAAATGGGTGAAAACCATGAGCCAATTGACAAAAGGTGAAGTAGAATGTGGTGTGAAATGGGGGAGGGAATACATTTTTTGGTTTTTATTTTTGTATTTTAGATAGCTTGAAGTGATGGAAGATGATGTGATTATTTATAAATTATGAATGTATGAGATGATTAAAGTATGAATATATATAAATGAACGATGGTGAATGTGATAGATATAATAGAATAGATGTATTTATACACATTTTATTATCGTTTAAAAAATTCTTAGATGTGTATTGCTACTCATGATTTTAATGGATTAATCAAGGAAATCAACACAATGGTACTAACAAAACTATAAAAAATAAGGTAGTGGATATGACATGATATATGCAAGAGATGAGCAGATTGTAGAAGCAAAGGTGACATGACTTGTCCCGTCATCCTAGGAAGGAAGAATCAACAAGTGCTTTCAGGAATCTCAAACACCCTAGTGACATCGATCAAACTCCTTTACTAATCAAATAGACACTTGAAGATACTAAGACCAACCAAGTGATTCAAGTCGCTCAAAGACCAAAGTGTATATAGTAATGTTCATTTCTGATTTTGAGTAAGGTAGAACTAAGTAATTGTGACTCAAGCCAATATAATCTAGCTCATCCATAAACGATCAAAGGTGTAGACACCAAAATCCAGCCACTTGCAAGTCATCTATACCTTCCTGTCAGCCACATGTCAATCATCCATCTTTCCCGCCATTATTTGGCCCAAATCCACACTTTCTCGCCATTATTTGGCCCAATTTCACCTTTCCCGCCATTTTTCATCCCCAAATTTATTTAAATTAATATTTATATATATATTTTAATATTTTAATATGTATATTTAAATAATAGTTTAAGTGATTTAATCTGAGCCGTCCATCCTTCATTTAATCTCATATGTCCATCCATCTTAATCCGTTTCACAACCAAGATTTATTCTCTACCCTTGGATCCACTTTAATCTTAGCCACACGTTCAAAGTGTCGTTAAAACCCTAAAGTGTGCCCTAAGAGTAGATTATAAATTGAGTCACTTTGATGGCTCAAACCCTAGGTCTTTTACTACTTCTATCTTGGCTATCTTTGCTATCTTTTGGACATATCTCTTCTATTTCATCTATCTCTTCAGCCATCCATCGCCGCCCCTTTTCACCACATCCATCGCCCCATCCGTCACCAACTTCGCTGCCATCCCTTCTGCAGCATTCTGCAGAATCCCCCATTCTTGTCGCAAGTGCCCGCGGGCGTTTACCAAGTGCCCACGGGCGTTTACCCACAGCCACAGACTCAGACCGACGTCTGAAACCTTAATCCAGAAGCACGCGGGCGTTCAGTGAGTGCACCAGGGCACCTTTCATAGCCGATTTGATAGCCACATTACTTCCAGGTGTCACCTGGTCTAGCTGCGTTAACAGAGAACAGGTATAAATTAGTTTAAAGCAAGTAACTTCTTTTCTTTTATTGATCTATTATTGAATTCTTGCATTTCATTTTTCTAGGGTTTTAGATTGTTTCCGAGGGCTCACACAGTGGAGCCCTCTTATTAATTTCTAACTCCTTGATAGTGTTAATGTGTGCAGGTTTTTGACAGTAGATTCGGTTTATTGATGGCAGCTGATTAAGCTAGAGTGGTCCAAGCAAGGGATACAACAAAGCCCACTCACTCTGTTGGGATTGAAGATACATTCTTCGGAAGCACCACCATTTGTGCCAGCTAGGGTTTCGGAGAACCCTAGCATAACTTGTAACTATGTATCACAAATAAAGGGTTACAGGCCCAGTTGTATTCAAAAGGAGTTTTTAAACTCCATCGATTAATAGAAATCGTTTGTTTTGTGCAACTATTCTGTACTCTGTTATTGTGATTTTATTTATTCTTGTTTGGTGTGTATTTTTAATCTACAAATTGCGATCACGGTGGGACCCCCTAGGTTTTCATATTTTTAATACTTGCTTTACTAATCTGTTCCTGTTTTCTATTTTATTTTGCAGGTTCCAAAAATCGTGAAATTCGCTGTTCCAGCGAACTAGGGTTTCTGAGCTTGCAGAAAACGCAGCAGACGCAGAGGGGTGTCTAGAATTCCAATACGAAACGCAGAGGTGTGTTTCAGCCTGTGCAGACTCCCGTGGGCGTTTGAAGTCAGTTTTACAGAAAAGCATAGGCTTCCAAGTAAGTGTTGTACTTTTTATGTTTTTGGTTTTTCTGCCATATTTTGTTTCTTTTTCAGATCATTACTTTAAAATGAACAAAAACTAAGTAATCTGGAAAAGAACAGTTATTTTTAATTACATTTTTCTTTGCATTGCATTATTGATTGTTGCTTACATTAAAAAAATAAATAAATAATTTTGCATACCTAGCTGCATATTAGAATAGCTACGAATTATTTGTTTTAATTATCTAAGTAGGACTATTGATTGGATGTCAATAGTACTCCTGCCATTGGGTGATTCCAGGCAGAGAAGTGGACGAACCTTCCAGTTGCTCCTTTGATATCTGATATCATTGGTAGGCAGGGGGTTTTAAATGGTGTACTCCACTTCTTCAGAGGAAATGACATGTTTTCAGTAGCCTCTTGCTTAGATCATTAGAACTTTTGATTTATAGCCTTGTATGTACACATTAGATAACTAAAACATTTAAAAAAAAAAAAAATTCATTGCATTTTCATATTGCATTTAAAACAGTGATATCTGGATTTCATCACCAGGTATTGCTTGAAGTTTAGTGATGGTGGAATTCATCTCCATCCATTAAACTTCTGCCTTAGACACCATAGGTCACCCCCGAGCAAACTTGCTTGGATTTCATCACCGATAAGAATCTCGTTGTCCGTTCCTAGCCATAGTTTTTACCTTTTTTTGTGAATAATTCAAGATTAGATCACATGCAAAACTCATAAACCGGACACTTAAAATTTACTACAGATTAAGATCAGAAAATAATTAATTAACCGCAAGGTAAGACACATTGGTGGAAACCTAGGTTGTGACTGTTTTCTGATAATTTTTGTAGTGTAAATTTATCATTCTAGTTTTGCATTCTTCTTTTCTGAATTTGTTTAGATTTATTGCTCTATGGTCTTAACAAGGAATCAATCTAAAATGTTAAATCTAAATAATCAAATGGGAAATTCACAGAACATCCCCACCACCAACATGGCCACTTATCCTAGTGAATTTCGGGCGGAGTTCGCTGCCGGGACTTTCACGTCCTTCTACCATATACCACATGGCCATGCCCATGGAGGAAGACAATTCCTCTCATATTGTCCACATTGATATGGCCCAAGTGCAAACTCACTTAAGAGATGGCATTGGCTATGTCCTTGAGCAAATCCAAGATTCCCCTATGCAAGATTCTATTTTTCAGTAGGATATTGCATCAACCATATCCGCTGGTTTCACTCAGGTCTACACTAACCCTTTTTTTGAGGCTAATGTGGTATCTGCTCAGCCGGCTTCATCTCCAACATCTTCCCAGATGCTCAATTGTCCTCCTTTGGAGACAAATGTAGTGTCTTCCCAACCACCTTCTCCTCCATGTACCCGGTTGTACACCAATTCTCTTTATGAAGTTGGTGGAAACTCTTCTAGCCATAACCAATTTCAACCCTCTTCTTCCCAAACCATTTATGGTTTCACCCTACCTGGGACACAGTCTACTGTTCCTTCCCAGGTATCGCCTACTTCAGCCACCTTCATTGCTCCTGCTGTGCAGTCCCCTGTGACTACCATGGCAGCCTGCCCTCCCAACTTCATCGCCCCTGCTATGCAGTCTTCTGTGACTACCATGGCAGCCTGCCCTCCACCTTCATCCAATCATCCCACCTCCCTTGGGTTAGAGATTAATAAGGTTAAGGAGTATCTCGACAAATTGATTTTGCAACAACAGCAACAAAATGCTCAACCACCTATCGTAGTAAATCCTACACCCCAACCAATTTCTACCCGACCGACTTTTATTAGCTCGAGGCCCCACCAGGTACCCCAATCTTCGGTGGTGTCCATTCCTACCCCACCTTTCTCCCAACCTAGTCCGAGTTCATCATCTACCCCAATCACCTTCTTTCGGTATCATCCATACCAACAACCTGTCCATTCCACACCGCCTAATTCAGGCAATTTCATCCCATCTCATCAATTTTCCACTCTTCCATTACATCATCATAATCATCAAACGAGTCAAAATTTTAATGAAGATCCACGACTCCATGCTATGCAACAATAGATTGACAACCTTATGCTTAACGTGCCTGGCTCATTTAGTCAGAAACCTACGCTGAGGTCATTGATCAATCAACCAATTCATCCTTCGGTACCTTCACCACCATATCCGACTGATTTCACATTACCGAAGTTTGACAAATTTCGAGGAACTGAGGATCCTCATGAACATGTGAGCTCATTCATGCATGCTTGCTTTAGAATCCAAAATAATGATGCTCTTATGCTCAAAACTTTTCCTCAGACATTAGGAGGAGATGTTGTACAGTGGTATAATCATTTAGCTCACCATAGCATTTATGCTTACGAGCAATTGATTAATCTGTTTTTAGAACGATTCTCCCTGAATGTACAAAAGAGAGTTTCATTGTCCGACTTATACAAGCTCAAGCAACATGACGATGAGACAGTTTACGACTTTGGAAACCGTTGGAGGGCTATCATTAATAAACTACCATTCTCCCTACCAATGGAGGAGTTAACCAAAATGTTTACCCAGAGTTGTCTAAAACCTATCTCTTGGTTACTCCAATTACAACAATACAGGACTTTTGAAGAGGCTTTGGCCCAAGCAAGTACCATAGAAGACATTAAAGTCCAAGAGGGTGTTTTAAAACCCCGTAGAAAAGAATGGCAACAAAAGGGCCAACAACGAAATAATAATTATGGCCAAAACAAACAAGCACAGGCTAATACAGCCTCAAATGTTAACCAAGTTAATCAAGTGGTGGCGAGCCAGCCCGTAATGGCTCAACAACAACAAATAATGCAAATTCAACCGCAACCAATCACTTATCATGCGGTACCTGCCCCTCCTCAACCAGCTCAACCAGCTCCCAATACTGGGCCAACCATGGAAACTCGACCTTGGCAAAACAATCGTCCCAAGCGACAGTTCACACCTTTAGATGAACCATATGCGGTCATATTCAACAAGTTATATAGCACAAATCAATTAACGTTACCTGAGTTTAAACCTTTAGACCCATCTAGAAGGGGGAAGTATTACAAGGAGTACCTATTTTGTCCTTATCATAGGCAAAATGGGCACGATATTAATAATTGTACAGCTTTCAAACATGTGATCCAAGATCTTATTGAGATTAGAGCCATTAAATTGGATAGCCCCTTAGCCCAACAAAATCAAAATCTTGGTATATTTCAAACACCCCTTCCACATCGGGAGGAAGCTCCAACAACTCTAGGGGGAGTAACTCAGGTAACTCCTCCTAATCAAGTCAACCATGTACAACAATACCAAGGTTTTGTGGGTACTATTAACGTAGTAACCCGGGGTCAAAGGGCGAACCAACCAAATCAGGCTGAACCATAGCCACCTGTACAAACCCCCAGTCCACCTCAGGTAACAGTGACCCAACGACGTGCTAGTACTTCTCAACAACCGCTAAATCATTCTACTCAACACCAACGACCCATCATGTCATTGAGTAGCCGGTTAACTACCAGTTTAAAAATGGCTTCTGCCAAGTTATCGATATATGACCTCATTCAACAATCTCCTCCGCATAGAGAGGCATTAATGGAAATCTTAAAATCAATCGAGCTTCAAACTCAAGATACTAATGCCTTCAACAACTTTGTGGGGAGTATTCAAACATGCATGGAGCCCTCCATCACTTTCTATGATTTTGAAATCAAACCTATGTCAACAGAAAGTATAGATCCTCCACTGCATATCATGGCCAAGATCGATCACAAGCCATTCAAGAGAGTCTTAATTGACACCGGTTCCTCAATAAATATCATTACAACATCGGCGTTGAGTAATCTAAAGCTATCGCCATCCCTTATCACAAAGTCAACTTTTACTCTTAAAGCATTCAATGATGCTTTATCTTCCACGATTGGCACGGTTATCTTGCCCATTGAGGTAGGGGCCCAAACTTTGCATACCTTATTTCACATCTTGGAAGGGTCCATGGCATACAATGTATTGCTTGGACGGCCTTGGCTTAGGGAGATGAGATGTGTCCCTTCTATACTACATCAATGTCTGAAGTATGTATATGAGGGACAGGTTCATTGTGTACCTGCTGACATTGAACCCTTCAAACATTGCAACTATGTCTCAAATCCTTATGAGATTGTGTTGCCATCCACTCATATTTTCTTGACCCCATCTACTTCTTCTATACCATCTTCTTCTAAAGCTCCCATTCTTGAGGAGCTACCCATCATATCGCAACCATCTTCCTCTTCCGCTATTCCATCTCATTCACCACTTTCTTCATCAACTAATCTTCCTTCTTCTTCATCAGTGACCACATGCACATGTGGCCATGACCAATCATCTCTTTACACGTCATTACCCCCTTCTTCTACACCTTCTTCAACATCACCTATTATTCCTCCATCTTCCCAACCATCAACAGCTGATGTTTCACAAGTCAGTGAAGCATCAACCCAACCAAATCCTTCCAATTCTTCTATCCCACATTCTTCTATTCCATCATCTAGTCTTTCTCCCTCCCAAGTTAAGGTCCATCTCACTGATGCGGGTATTGGTGAGTATGCCATCCAAGATGTCCACATCACACCGTTCAATGTGCAAACAGTTAAAGATTTTGGTCGTCCACATGACCAACATTTATCCATTGGATCGGTTTATAACATGGGTTCTATGCCAAATTCCATTAATTTTGTATATGGGGGAATAGAGTCATCTTCTAGTCCTACCACCATACAGAACCCAAGCATCCGAGTCCACGCCAATATCAAAAGGATGGAGGGTTTTCCCTCTCGCTATTTTCACAGACATAATTGGTAGCAATTTGGCCTAGGTCGATACGAGCAAGGGGTAACTGAATGCATCGATATGCCATACCAGAGCCCCATTGAGCGTTTTTGTCTGGGCTACCAACCACTTCCATCCCTTTCTTCTTTTGAATGAGCTTTTCAAAGCATTAATCTTAATTCAGAAGAAGAAATCCTCCACCCAGATGAATCCGAAGATGAAGCCTATGAAGAATTTGACATCATGTCAAATGGTGATGAATCTGAAGAAGAGTCCGCGCCCATTGTTCCCCTCACTAAACAAGACGAGTTTTATCTCCAATTGTTCCCTCTCCAAGAGGCCATCTTTCGCTTGCTTATTCCACAAGAACGAGGTGAACCACCCCCTCCGCCACATCCATAAGCCATAATCCAAACCTGTATTATATGTATATACTAAAATAGTGGTTTTCACCACTACCAAAAAAAAAAATCAAAAAATTCCCAAAAAAAAAAAAAACTCAAATACTTTTGTGTTTCACTACAAAAAAAAAAAAAAAAAAAAAACTACAAAAAAAAAAAAAAAAACTGAAAAACTATGTTGTTTTGCACTTCAGGTCTTCCGAGGTCTTCATCGGTGTTCCTTTCCATTCCACCCATCCTTTCTTCCATAAGTCGATAATGAATTTTGAAGACTTATTCACCCCACTCCATAATCCATATGATCCGGATAAGTCAATCCCGATCAACCCAAGCCTGATTGACATGGATCGGATTTCATTCCCTCCATCTATTTCAGAGTTCATCCTTTCGGAGGAATTGTTAAGGGCTTCCGTCAACTACATTCCTCCTTCACCTCCACATTCACCTTCATCTTCTAAGCCAGAGGTTTTCCAGGCAGACATAGACGAGAGCAAGGCACAGGAGCTTGATGACATTTTAGATGACATAAATCTGATCCCTACTCCCCATCAGCTTGAGGAAGGTTCCCACATGTCTATTGAAGAAACTATCGATGTAGACCTTAGTACAGACCAAGATGGCACCCAAATTATGAAACTGGCTAAAATTCTATCATCAGAGGAACAAGAGCAAATGATTGCTCTACTCAAGCGGAAGAAGGAGATATTTGCATGGTCTTACAAAGACATGCCAGGCCTAGACCCTAATTTGGTTGTCCATAACCTCACCTTACAAAAAGATGCTAAACCCGTCAAACAGAAACTTAGGAAAATGCATCCTACCGTGGCCCTCATAGTTAAATCGAAGATTCGAAACTTTTGGATGTTAAATTTGTCGTCCCGATTGATTATCTCGAGTGGCTTTCTAACATGGTACCCGTTCGCAAGCCTAACGGGGGGATACGTGTTTGCACCGATTTTCGAGATCTAAATAAAGCGTGTCCTAAGGATGACTTTCCTCTTCCAAACATTGATACTCTTGTCGACACTTGCGCTGGTCATGAAATGCTTTCGTTCATGGATGGATTTTCAGGATACAACCAGATTCGAATAAACCCTGAAGATCAACACAAAATAGCATTTACCACACCTTGGGGAACTTTTTGTTACGGGGTGATGCCCTTTGGCCTTAAGAACACAAGTGCAACCTATCAACGAGCCATGACTTATATTTTCCACGATTATATGCATAAGATTATCGAAGATTATGTGGATGATTTATTGGCAAAATCTAAAACTCGACAAGAGCATTTTGATGTATTGGAAAAAGTTTTTGATAGACTTCTAGAGCATAAAGTAAGGTTGAACCCTAAGAAATGTGTCTTTGGTGTTACCTCGGGCAAACTCCTAGGTTTTATTATCTCTAAACGAGGTATTGAGGTGGACCCAAACAAGGTCAAAGCCATTATGGAAATGTGTCCCCCAACTAATTTGAAGGAGTTGCGTAGTTTGCAAGGAAAGATTAATTCAATCCGTCGCTTTATTGCACAACTTTCCGATAAATGTAGGCCATTTTGCCACCTACTACAAAAGGGGGTACAATTTTCATGGACAGATGAATGTCAGAAAGCCTTTGATGACATCAAGCGATACTTAGCATCTCCGCCAATCTTAGCTCCGCCTCGTCCAGGGGTCCCTTTCAACCTTTATATCTCAGCAACGGACTTTGCCTTAGGGACAATGCTTGCACAAAAGAATGAACAAAATCGTGAGCAAGCTATCTATTATATTAGTCGAACATTGGTAAGCTATGAAACCCGATATGCTTATGTGGAAAAGTTGTGCTTAGCAGTGGTTTTTGCCACTAAGAAACTTCGTCATTATATGCTTAGCCATACAACATATGTCATAGCTAGAGAAAACCCTCTGCATTATATGATGTCTCGCACTTATAATAACACTCGTACTGCTAAATGGATAATGTTGCTTACCGAATTTGATCTTGAATTCATTAGCCAAAAATCTATTAAAGGTCAAGTTATAGCCGATCAACTTGCGGAAGCTCCGCTACCTAGTGATCATCCTTTGATTATTGAGCTCCCAGATGATTCGGTATTTGCTATCATTGAACAAGAAGAGGACATCATTCCGGAGGAAGATGTTGACATCACGCTATTCTTTGATGGCTCTAAGTGCGCGAAAGGTCAGGGTGCTGGAGTTGTATTTCATACACCTCAAGGGATTCCCATCCCTTTATCATTCAAACTAGACTTCCAATGCACCAATAATACGACAGAGTATGAAGCCTTAATTTTAGGTCTTCAATCAGCCATAGCTATGAGCATTAAGCGTATTCGGATATTTGGGGATTCTCAACTCGTGGTTAAACAAATTACGGGAGAATACCAAGCCAAAGAACCTACCATTAAGCTTTATCATGATGTAGCAATGAAGTTGCTCTCTAAGTTTGATTGGTATGAGATCACTAGTTTGCCTCGTTCGACTAATAGATTTGCGGATGCCATGGCCTCTCTTGGATCATTGATTCCAAAGGACTCCCTTGGAGAGGTACAACCCCTAATCATTTCCACAATCTCTAAGTCTGCAATTGTCCGTGTTGAGTCTAAGGATGAAAAAGATGTTTGCTTTATCCATTCGGATCCATATGAGCCTTGGTCTAGTGAGATAGTAGCCTTCCTCAAGTTTGGAACACTTCCACCTGATTTGTCTCGAACTGCCCGTCGTTGTTTTAAGCAAAAGGCAGCTCGTTTTGTTCTTTTGGGGGATGTGTTGTATAAACATGGATATGATGGAGTACTCCTCCGCTGTCTAGAAGCGAGGTGAAACACATAGAGCTATTGCTGAAGCCCATGATGGTACTTGTGGTGGTCATTTTAGTGGAATGGCCATTGCGAAGCGTATTTTACGTATGGGGTATTATTGGCCCACTATGGAACAAGATTGTTGCAAGTATGTTAAACAATGTAAAAAGTGTCAAGAACACGCTAATTTAACCCATATACCATCACAAGCTTTACTGACCCATCCAAAGCCTTTGGCCCTTCTCACAATGGGGTCTCGATTTAATTGGCAAGATTTCACTTGCCTCTTCAGGACAACATACTTTCATCATTACGGCCACTGAATACTTCACAAAGTGGGTTGAAGCTGTTCCTCTAACCAGATCTGACGGGTCCTAGAATTGTGGAGTTTATACTTCACCATATCATTTGTCGTTTTGGTATTCCCTCTAAAATCATTTACGATAACGGCAAGTCTTTTAAGAATAAGGATGTTGGAGCTCTTTGCGAAACGTATAATATCCAACATAGTTTCTCAACTCCTTACTACCCACAAGCCAATGGACAAGATGAAGCTTCCAATAAGACCATAATTGCTATTCTTAAGAAACTTGTTAAAGAAAATCATAAAGATTGGCATACACAAATCCCCTTGGCATTATGGGCTTACAGAACAAGCATCAGAACTCCCATTGGGGCAACGCCATTTTCTTTGGTCTATGGAGCTGAAGCAATCATGCCTCTTGAGCTCGAGATCCCTTCCTTGCGAATTTCTTTGCAGGAATTTATCAATGATGATACTGCTAGACAAGCACGTCTTGATCAACTCACACTCATAGATGAAAAACGAATCAATGCTTTAGAGCATTTGTGAGTTTATCAAGACCGATTGAAACGTGCTTACAATGCCAAAGTTCATCTAAGAGAATTTCAAGTAGGGGATCTTGTCCTTAAAGAGAATCAACAAAACACCAATGCATTGCCGCATCTTCGAGATAAATTCGTGGCTAATTGGTTAGGTCCATATATGGTCATTGAAAGAGTGGGTAATGGAACTTATAGACTTGCCAGTTTAGAGGGAGAGGAAGAACCCGAACCACTTAATATTATACACTTGAGGGCATTTTACGCATAGTTTGAATTTTATATGTACATATATACATGGCTTAAAAAAAAAAAAAAACAAATAAAATAAAAAGAATTTGCATTTCATTGTTAGTTGCATACATCTCATTCAAAAACATTGCATTTCATGTGCATACATCTCATTGAAAACCATAACATTTCATTTTCAGCCATAGTTGCATATCATGTTAGAGACCATTCTATCTTTTGGATATAAAATTTGGTCAAGCAAAAGTCATGTTGCCTTAATCAGGGGCACCTTCATAAAATCCATCAAACCGAATTGTCATTCGTACATCCATTTTCCATTTGCACATATTTACATTGCCAAAATGTTTTCAGTCACTCAGCCATTTCTAGTGTTTTAAGCAAACTTCGAAATGCATGTTAAAGTCCTCTAGGGCCATATCACCAATTACACTAAATAAAATCTTGAGTATTGGGAAATGATTTCAAAAGCGGTCTTGAACCTATCACATTTTCACATCTTAAAAACATCTTGTGTCAAAGAGAGATAACGCCATCCTTGGGTTGTGCCTCGAAGTGAACAGGGTAATCCTCGTTTGTCCTATCATGCAAACATAGTCCATAAAATAGTGGTTCTTACCACTATCACAAGCAATCACAAAATATAAATATAAACAGAGTAGTAAGGATAGGGTAAAATTCTCATCATACTTCGGTTGAGAATTCGATTCCCCAAAGCTCTAAGGAAATGAACATTTTTCACACACCACTGATCCCAAATAAGTTGTAAGGATCATACTACTTGTCCAGTCAGACGGATAGGTAGTCATCCCCAAGGCTTACAAAGGTCAAAAACAACATGGACTATGGAGTTAACCTTCACAGGGGCTATAGACGCTTGATGGCAGTGGAGTATACTCATTTGCGTGGCGACATGTCTCTCCTAAAAAAGAGACCTCTGAATGCTCATACGGACAAACTAGCTTTGGGGTCTTCTCCATAACAGGGTTACCTAATTTGTGCAAGATGAGGTTAATGAACACACTTGCACACACACAGGTTTTTGATTGCCTAGAGTCACTACCATGCTTCTGATTTGGTTAATGAACTCGCATGCACACACATTTGGTCCTAGTTGAATTAGGCGGTATTAGTAAGTTTGTTTGATACCACTAGCATGTTTGAGTCTTTGTAAAACAATCTTCCTCCATATCTTCTTCCATATCGTCTTCCATATCTTCTTCCATATCAACCTCCATATCTTCTTCCATATTCATGTCATTCCATACGTCATTCATTCACAAGCCACCAAGTTCGGTGCCCCTGATTAAACAATTATGATAACAGTTGGCTAAATCTAACTATCTAAAAGTATGAGTGCTTCTTAGTGCATATTTCATTTACTTAGTCTTGCATTAATCATCCATAGATTTGCATGTTATATACTTAGTCTCGCATTAATCATCTATAAGTTTGCATTCCATTCCATCACATATGCATCAAAAACATTAAAACATATAAAAACATGCATCACAAAAACATAGGCATTCACACAAAAGAGAGTAAAACACCAAATAAATAAAAGCCATGTATATATATGTATAAAGATCAAAATGTACAGTGAATGCCAAAAGGCTACAAAATACAATAGAGCACCAAGGCTCATAAAGAGTGCATCTAAGCACTAAGCTAACCATCAAAAGAGGATCCCTGTGACCTAGTAGGAGCCCTAGACCTAGTGGTGTGCCTAGACTCACTACGCCTAGAGACAGAGGAGGATGGAGGATCAGGCAACACAATGTGATGCCTAAACAATGTGTCCTCTAGAGCCTCAATATAACGAGTCCTAGACCTAAGTCTAGATATGTCTATCCCGTGTCGTCGCTCTCGCTCCGCTAGCTCTGCCTGGAGTCTCGTCACCCTGTCATCCTAGGGCACCCTAGTCGCTCCATCCAAGTCTGCCTGCATCTGGGCCATCCTCTCCTCCTGAACAGCTATCAGGGCATCCCGCTCTACAACCTGTTGCTCCATCCAAGCTATCCTCTCATCTCGGATAGCTAGCATAGCATCGCGCTCTGCTATCTGCTGCTGCAGCTGCACCAGCTCATCCTCGTGCCCGCTAGGGGGTACCTCCCTAGTCTCTCCTGTGACCTCTCCTAGGCCCTCGCCATCATCCTCCTCGTCATCTCTGCTCCTCGGTGCCTATCGTGCCATCTTCCCCTTTCACCTTCGACTATCAGATCAAAGGTGGGGACCCTCCCTGCGCTTGGGAACCTCTACGGTTCCCTCGTCCTCTCCAGCTCCAACAGCCACCAATGGTGGCTCCCACCTCGGCTCTGCGGCCATCCATGCTGCATACTCAGCTGTCACCCCAACGTCGTCCACGTCGAGGATCTCCATGTCCTCATCGTCCTCTACCGCCTCCCTCCATGGCTCGGCACATGGCAAATCCCCCTCTGATCTGTGCCTTCGGTAGCGCACTGGCTCACCGGGGACATCCTGTCTCAATCCGACCTGGCGGAGCACTCGAGACATCTATATGTACTCCGCCTCGTTGTGGCCCCGACCCACTACCCATCTAGCCTATCACACCCGTCTCAGATGCTCTCCATCCCCGATCCACCTTGCCTCCCGCCAGGGCCTCCAAATGACTTGGGCATCTGTCAAGTCTGCCCATAAACTCCTATACCATTGCCCCGATCTCACGGGGCGGCTAGCCTGTCTCTCCTCTGCCACTGGCCATCTCCTACCATAAGCCTGGCTCATGTCCCAGTGAGCCCATGGAAACCCCTCCGGTTGAGCCACTCTGAAGTGCTCCCAGCCCCAGCACTGGAGAACCACACTACAACCTAGGCCCTTTCGGCCTCGTCTTCGAACCTCATACAACTCCCGGTACACCTGCACCAATAAAGCGGGCGCCCAGGCATACACTACCCTATTAGTGAGCATCTCGCTCACTACACCCATCAGGTTCCATGGAAACCTGCACCCGGTGCTGTTCGGGGCCACAATTTTGGCCAATACGAACATCATCAGAGCCTCCACCGCTACCAACTCCTTGGCCGTATACATGGCCAAGTAAGGAATCCCCCCGCTCTCCGTTCGGATCTCCCTCCAGTCATCCCCAAACAACTTGGCCATCTTCGTGGCCCTATCTCGTCCAACCTCCACCCATGCCCCCTCCACGGGCACCTTGAGGATGCGGTATACATCCTCAAGCGTCACCGTCATCTCTCCAGTCGGGAGCTGGAACGTCCCCCGATCTGGATCCCACCTCTCGGCCAAAGCCGAGAGGTACCCCTCATCTGCCCGAACTACCTCCAACCGGGCTGCCTCCACTAGCCCTACTGCCTCCAATATCTCCCAGTCTTCCTGGGACAATGACCTCCTCATCCCCGAAATGATAGGGGAGAATCGGTGTCGTGCCTCTAACACCCTAAGCTGCAAAACAACAAAACAAAAATTGGTTACAAATTTTTTCCAAAAAAAAAAAACAAAAAAAAAAAAAAAAACAAATAAAAGTACTTGCTTAAATAAACAAATACCTCAGCTGGCTGCACTGGCGCATCCGCTCCCATCTCCGCCATAGCTCCCGCGTGCTTCACTCTCCCACACAACCTTTCACTTCACTTCACTTCATTCCACTCCCTCAGACGCACTTCTCTCAAGCTCGAACGCACAAATGAGCGAAATTCTCGCTGAAACTGTTTAAATAGCTAGTTTTGGCACCCTGAAACGTAGTGGGGCATTTCATGGTGCATTCAGACGCAGTGGGGCATTTCATGATGCATTCAAACACCGACGGGCGTTTCTGCCACCTCCAAATGCATACCGGCGTTTGGTGTCAGTATTGAATAAAAGAACAAAACTTACAAAATTGAAGCTTACCTCCTCCAAATTTCATCAAATTGCATCCATCCATTCTTCTTATCATAATAAAACATTTTGTGAAGGTTACAACGGTTTTGGAAACAAATTTTGTCATTTTGCTCAAAAAGCGCATCATTCATCATTGATTTACAAATTGGGTTAAAAACATTCAAAACCTTCACAAAATTAACAACATTCATCAATTCTTCTGATCTATCGTCAATTTCATTCATTCTTATTTCATCATGCATATTTTTGCCAAATTAAATTAAAGTAAACCTCGTATCTAGTGGTATATTCTATCACCTTGGCGATTGCAGTGATTTGCATCCATGCAATTCGGTAAGAGGATTAAACCACCATAAGGACACTTACCATTTATCATCATCAATTATTTCACTGTTTGAAAATTGGAAATCAATTTTGGGTATCCTACTTTTCAAGTGACCTCATACCAAGATTAATTTGCTCAACAATTGTCATTGATGGCCTAGTTCATGGGGCCTTAAACGTGGACAATCTTCAATATCATCATTATTTTGAGTCTTGCTAGAGATTAAGGCTACCTAGGTTGATTGGTTCCGACCCGAGGAATTATCCATACAGTCACTAGGAGCATCTCTGAAGTTTTGGACTCTTTCATATTGCATCTCTGCATATCAATGGCGCCAACAAGGCAATTTCATCAACAGTATGGATTCACCCACAGGAGTTGGGGCATCCGTTATCAATTTTTAACTTTCCTAATAGTAGAATTCATCTTACATGATCATGGAATTTAAAATTTGGCAAAAATCCCTTTCTAACCGTTGGGGCAGAAAACGGTTCATCTTTCACATCACTCATATCGTCTTCAATCATATTCTTTTCTGGTTTGTACACCAACCCCTTTTCTGTTGGGACATAAACAGATGGTTCATACACCAACCCCTTTTTCACCGTTGGGGCAAAAACGGTTCATTTTCTTCCGAATTTCTTCCAATTGGCTCGTGAGAACCATTCTCGCTCGCCAATTGAGGGGGTAAGCTGATAAATTTTAAATATTCTTTTATTCTTTGGTCTTCAAAGTTGTGCTTTAGTCTTGAGAGAGAGTTGCGTCGATCCGACTTTTCGGGTGTCCTAAGTTTTTGTGCTTGCATTGTGTCTTCACACAAAGCGGCTCAAAAGAGGCATCTGTAGACACCAAAATCCAGCCACTTGCAAGTCATCTATACCTTCCTGTCAGCCACGTGTCAGTCATCCATCCTTCCCGCCATTATTTGGCCCAAATCCACACTTTCCCGCCATTATTTGGCCCAATTTCACCTTTCCTGCCATTTTTCATCCCCAAATTTATTTAAATTAATATTTATATATATATATTTTAATATTTTAATATATATATTTAAATAATAGTTTAAGTGATTTAATCTGAGCCGTCCATCCTTCATTTAATCTCATCCAGTCCATCCATCTTAATCCGTTTCACAACCTAGATTTATTCTCTACCCTTGGATCCACTTTAATCTTAGCCACACGTTCAAAGTGTCGTTAAAACCCTAAAGTGTGCCCTAAGAGTAGATTATAAATTGAGTCACCTTGATGGCTCAAACCCTAGGTCTTTTACTACTTCTATCTTGGCTATCTTTGCTATCTTTTGGACCTATCTCTTCTATTTCATCTATCTCTTTAGCCATCCATCGCCGCCCCTTTTCACCGCATCCATCACCTCATCTGTCACCAACTTCGTTGCCATCCCTTCTGCAGCATTCTACAGAATCCCCCATTCTTGTCGCAAGTGCCCACGGGCGTTTACCAGCAGCCACAGACTCAGACCGGCGTCTGAAACCTTAATCCAGAAGCACGCGGGCGTTCAGCGAGTGCACCAAGGTGCCTTCCGCAGCCGATTTGACAGCCACATTACTTCCAGGTGTCACTTGGTCTAGCTGCGTTAACAGAGAACAGGTATAAATTAGTTTAAAGCAAGTAACTTCTTTTCTTTTATTGATCTATTATTGAATTCCTGCATTTCATTTTTCTAGGGTTTTAGATTGTTTCTGAGGGCTCACACAGTGGAGCCCTCTTATTAATTTCTAACTCCTTGATAGTGTTAATGTGTGCAAGTTTTTGACGATGAGATCCGATTTATTGATGGCGGTTGATTAAGTCGGAGTGGTCCAAGCAAGGGATACAACAAAGCCCACTCACTCTGTTGGGATTGAAGATACATTCTTCGAAGACGCCACCATTTGTGCCAGCTAGGGTTTTGGAGAACCCTAGCATAAATTGTAATCTTGTATCACAAATAAAGGGTTACAGGCCCAGTTGTATTCAAAAAAAGAGTTTTTAAACTCCATCGATTAATAGAAATCGTTTGTTTTGTGCAACTATTCTATACTCTGTTATTGTGATTTTATTTATTTTTGTTTGGCATGTATTTTTAATCTACAAAAGGTTTGTACAAAATAATTTTGCTAATATGATAGACATATCACCACACAGATTTCATACTCCACTTCCATTCAGGCATCTATATCCCCAGTGGAGGTAGCCACTTAATCTTTTTATGTTGCTCCACTACCAACTAGGCATCTATAGCCTCGATGGAGATGTCTAAAAATATCCAAGGGTTCATGATGAAGTATTAAAATATTTTTGTGTTATTTCTTTTATGTCTTGCTTATATTTTATTTTTATTTACATAAGAGCTATTTGAATCTTTAGATTTGGATTATGGACATGATAGGATGATCATGGAAAACCATTCAATTTATGGTGAGAGGGACGCTTGGTTTAATATTCCCTAGACTCAAAATATGATTAATATGTGATATGTGTATGGTCCTAGAGAAAACCTTAGGTAACCAGGACCACCTATAGTACTCAAGGATTAAATGACATTCAATAGAGGTTGGTTGAGACACTAGGTATGGTTGAGCGACTGAAAGAACCCAAATATTAGTTGAACCTAAGAGAGGAAAGATATAAAGCATGACAATATATGAATGTAGGATAAATGGATATGGGGAAAAAGTGCATAAAAGGAGGACAATTACGATTATGAAGATACCCTTGATTAATACAATAGAATTCCTTTATGATGACACGTGTGAAACTTAATTGAACAATGACCAAGTTGGTTTTGGTGTTTGGAAATCGAAGTGTGCTTATTAAATGAGCTTGTTGGTGTATGATCTTGTGTGTACATTTTTTTAAATGAATTTCCCTAGACTAGATGATGGATTAGAAAAGAGGTGACTTTGTCAATCATGGAAGCATGTTGAGGAGGAAGGAAAATAATGATAACAATAGGAATGTGGGAAGAGGTGAATCGATGAGTGATAGAATGATGATGGTGATCGACGATGGATACAAAGGGATGAAGTGAAACTTTAGTAGAAGACTTAAGATTATCTCAAATCATGGTCAATGTGAGATACCCCAGTGATGGAAGTGATGAATATCTTTGAACCTTGTCATTGATAACTTGTTGAGGCATTTGACTAAATTAAATCCTATTCTAAAACTATGATAATTATAATTGTATGGGTTTTCTCCGATCCCAG
The DNA here is from genome assembly GCA_028583015.1 of Wollemia nobilis. Lineage (NCBI taxonomy): Eukaryota > Viridiplantae > Streptophyta > Pinopsida > Araucariales > Araucariaceae > Wollemia > Wollemia nobilis. The sequence goes on from JAQPPZ010016703.1 coordinate 8,786,419, forward strand.
TAGACAAAGGGAGAAACTAATGATGATTGTATGGGTCTGTTCCTATAACAACAATTAAAATAAGTAGCTAATGTAAGCAACTAAGCTATTAAATTAAATATAACTATAATAAATACATCAAGGATGGCTAATGATAGTATCAAAAAAGGTTCTTTGACAAACACATCTTCCAAAAATAGGTGTTGGGTATTTATCAAATTCATGACAACATTGATTTGGTGGTGTCATCCAAATCAAGTGTATGATTTGGGTTTCTGAATTCAATTGATGGTTATGTGTGATATACAAATGGGTGAAAGGGATGAGTTGATCAAGAGGAATTAATGAAGAAGGAATGAGTTTATTGAGAGGATATTATAGAAGTGAGGTGTTTAATTCCTCATGATAGAGAAGATCTTGTACTAGACCTCAAAATTTTCTAAAATCATTAATGTAATGATCCTTTTGAAAATGATAGATACAATAGTGATATGTCATAAACCACTTGTATTTAGGTTTTTTGAGGTATATAGGGTAGATGTTAGGTAAATAAATTATTCTTGCATCCTGTAAATTTGGAAAGATTATTGACAGTGACTCTGATAGGGATGTCCAGGTATGAGAAGAACGGGGTGGAAAAGGTAGATGAGATAAATCAAAAGGTTAAAATAAAAGTGAAGTGGAGGAAGTGTCATAGATAAGTATTGAAGGGGTTATAGAGAGATCTCTTGGCAACTCAATTGTAGCTAAAGGTTTGTGAATCACTCCAATATTTGTTCTAGGGTATGTCGAGGTGGAGTTGGATGTGGACGAGGTCAATTGGAAGGTTGAGATGAAAGTGAAGTGGAGGAAGATGTCATAGAGGATTATTTAAGTGGTGCTAGAGAGATATCTTAGTGAATCAACTGTAGCTCTAAGTTTATGAGTCAATATAATATTTGTTGTAAGCCAGGTGTATACAGAGTTTGAGATGGAGTGGTTATGATAGGATTGTATTAGTTGAAGGTTTAGTTAGGAGCAAGGTGATCTGGATGAGGATACAATTATTTGGGGTGCGGAGGAAAGAAATGAGGTGAGTGATAGAGCTATGAGTATTGGGCCATGTGAGGCGGATGGGATAGAGAATAGTATGTTGGAAGAAGAGTTGGTAGATACGGGGTTGGAAGAAGAGGTGGTATAGGGGGGCTTGGAAGAAGAGGTGGTAGAGATGGTGTTGGAAGAAGAGGTGGTATAGATGAAGAGGTGGTAGAGATAGTAGGGATTGGTGTAAGGAGTCGTGCATGGTATTTTCATGATAATGTGTGGGTGACATGGTTGGAGGGGCCTGATGCATTAGGTTTGAATGTGGGTACCTAAACAATCCATCACATGGGGGAGATAGAATGGTGAGGTATGGATGGGGTATGTGGTGAGGTAGGGGGAGTCTCCTTCAAACAAGTTGGAGGTACTTCGGGTGGATGAGAGATTTTCTTGTCATCTTAAGTATCAGGGAAATAGCATGGATGGTGACAACTTGGAGAAATATTGGAGGAAGAAAATGACTATATTTAGGATTAATATATTCACCAAAATCATCATCCTTAGGATCAAGAGTAAGACATTGGAGGTCATTCCCAAGGAGAAGCACCAATGAGTTTTTATGATACCCTAAACTAGATTTATCCTTTGGTAATTGGTATGAAGGATCAATTATAGATCATGGATCTTGTTCATATCGACCAAGGCCAAATATATGCCAATTGAAATGTTGAAAATATTTTATAGCAAAGGACCACTTGGATAGATAATTAATGTTACCGCAACATGGCACTGTAAACTCTATATAAATGGATGGTTTATAGGAAGCATCGAGAGTGGAAGAACCAATGGGAATGACAATGCCAATAGTTAAGGGGATGTCATGATGGCAACCAAAATCCTTAACTAACTTGATAGCGGGGGGAGAAACAGTGACCTTATGGACAAAGGACTCCCTCAAGTCAAGATTGTACATCTAGACATAGATGGGAGAGGACTCTTGATGGAATGAGTGGTAGTGAGACTCTAAGTGATGTAATTTGGAAGAAGTGAAAGGCACCATAGCGAAGTATGATATCTCAAATAGAGTGGAGGAAGAGGATAGTGGTGTAGATTGAGAGGATGAAAATTTGGAAGAGGAAATGGATGGAGTGGTTTGAGAAGATGATGTGATATCATGAAGATAAGAAGTAGTTGGATCATATGATGTAGAATATGAAGTTGAGGAGGAAGCAAATTCAATAACCTATATTATGGTGGATGCAAAAGTAGATGGATGGAGATTTAGTGGTTGAAAGTCAGATTGAATAGTGCACTGCTCCTAAGATTGATGCTCTTAAGGAGTGGTAGAATGGATGGATGAAATAGGAGTAAAGTGTTCATGACTTATCATTCCCATAAAACCTTGGTCTGATGGGATATTGTTTATATGATTAACTTGATTTGGCTAAGTTGTAAAATTTGAGGCTTCATTATTTGGTTGTGTTGTCCCATGTTGATGTAATGGATCTTGATAAATTTTAATGTTTTGGTTAGGAGGGTCTAAATGGTTATTAATGATAAAGTTTCCTCGATCAATCATATCTTGTATCAAGTTATAAAATTATTGATAATAATTGAGGTCATGACCCCTTTGGCGATGGAATATACAATTGTGATCTTCACTATACCCTCTATATTTGGGTTTATGTGGATCGTTTGGCCTTATTTTGAGTAAGAATATTGCCTATACCTCAATAATTCTTTGTAAAATGGTTTACAAGGGCTTTGAGATAGGCATGAGGGTACGATGGGGCCAAGGGTGACTATGTATGGGGTGGGAAGTAGGTTGGTTGTGAAATTGATCTGAGGGTGACATAGCTTGGTATGTTGATGATTGGGGTTGTTATAAAGGTTGTTATAGCAAGTATTGAGATTGTTGAGGTTGGTATGTTGGTGGTTGGGGCTAATATGAATGTTGGAATATATTACATTATTTGGTTCTTTACTAATGTACCATCATGGGTACATATTTAGATTAGGAGTATATTAGGAGTTAAGTGTTTTATTAAGGTAATGTAATAAATGCACAAGTGTAAGAATGTGCAATGATTGTAAATGTGCATGAAGTCCACATGTACATGAGTCTTAGAATAGAATAGTGAGGTGTCTTGAAGGTAAAGAGTTGCATCTCATTATAAATAGGCCTTCATAGAATAGAAGAGTGAGAGGATTTTGGAGTGTGTAGGTTGAGTAGTAGTAGATACAATGTAGATCCATTTTGTAAATATGGAGAGGTTGTAACCTCCATTGGAGAGCATTGTATATTTTCGTGAGCTTTCTTATATGAGCATTTCTTGAGCATTGTATCAAGTTTTCTATCATATTTTCATGCATATTAGTTAGCCATTATCATAGTTATAACATTGCATGCTTATTTCCATACTTGTGGTTGCATTTCCTTTAAGTTTAAAGCTTCAAAAGCTAACAGTGGTATCAGAGCACACGATAGATCAATAGGAAATAGTGAGAGCCACAAGAGTGATTGAGAGGAGATTGTAAATCTCATTTTCAGATTTCTGAAAATTACTATTGGCTAGAGTTTTTCCACAGAGTTGTAGAAAAACTTGTGAAGACTAGAACTCAACATTGAATCCACTAGATTGGCAATCCAACTAGTGAAGATTGTTTTCTATAGATTTATAGAAATTTATATTATCATTGTCTAATACTTTGTTGTAGAAGAAAAGAGATTCAAAGAAAGTTGGGAAGCTTCCTACAATATCTAGGAAGAATATCTTCTTTGGAATCAATCTAGTACCTAAAGCAACAAGTTGTAGAGTGAAGATTTGGAGGCCTGAGGAGAAAGGCCCCATTGAAATATTTGTAGATTGAAGACTCCAAGTTGGAGATTGAGAAGAGATCTAGTGGCCAAGGAAGCCACATTGAAGACTGCAAATCAAGGAGGAGGTCCTAGAAAGAAGATCCCATTGAAGGAAGAAGAGACTCAAGGAGAAGAGTCCTAGTGAAGATTGGAGATTGGTGATCTCCATTGAATATTGAAAACTTCACATTGAAGAAGAGGTCCATAGAAGGCCCTATTGAAGAACTTCCACATTTGGAATATTGAGAATTGAGAAGGACTAACAAAATTTCTATTGCAATATTTTAGTAGCAGTAGATTTAGGAGATCCAAGGAGGAGATCTCATTGTAAAACTTCCATAGCTGAAGATTGAAGAGATCAAGGAAGGTCTCATTGAAGTTTTAGAAGTTGCAATATTGAAGACCTTGGAGAGGTCTCAAGGAGAAACAAGGAGAAGGCTTGGTGAGCCTCATTGGAAGAGTTCCTAGAAGAACTCATTGGAGAAATTTACTATCAAGGAGAAGCTCCTGCTAGTAAAAGAGTTGGGATAATTATCACCATCTAACAACAAGCCCAAAGGAGAAAGGTTTGGCAAGAAGTTTTTCAAATTTTGAAGTAGTTTGGAGAAGACCTCAAGACAATCAGAATCTTGAGAAGAAGGCCATTAGATAGGCCAAGAGTGAAGTCAGAACTTGACAAGAGAAAGAAGATAGAGAAACCACCAAATCTGAGAGATTTGGGGATTATCATTGAAGGGTTCTTGAGTGAATATCTCAGCTACAATTTGGAGGAGTGTCCTACCAAATTTTGAGATTCAAGGATAGTGATTTCAGTGAGTTTTGTGACTACTTTACAATATGAAATTTTTCAGATTTGAGGATAGAAAAAAGGTAGCAATTTGGGCAGCATTAGTAGTTGCTAAGGTTTAGATTTTAGAGGTACATCCTGAAGAAGTATTGAAGCCACCAAGTTACAGTATTGGGTAGAATATTAGTGAAGTGTTAAAGCTGCAAAAAGGTGAGCCAAAGAGCTATTTTTGGATAGCCTAGAAGAGTTGCAATATCATCTACAAAAGGCAACAATTTAGGTGACTTAAATCACCATCATCATCATCATCTACGAAGATAGAAAGGTATGCAACAAAAGGTGCAAAAGTTCATTAGTTGAGATTTTATATTTGGATTCTTATTAAGGTTATTAAGCACCAGTTTCAAGGATTAAAGGTTGCATAAATAGTGTTTATTTAAGTCTTCAAGGTAGTGTAGAAGTTATCATCTACAAGGTTCAAACCTACATAGAAAAATAGAAGTTAGGTATATTTTGAGAGAAAGAAACATATCAACATTCTATTGCTTATTCTAAGTAAAATAAGACTCTATAGTTTTTGCATATTCTATAGTGCAAAATATTATTGAAAATCTTGGATTATTAAGTGTAAAAGTAACCAAGCAAGGAAGGTATTTCCAAGAGTGTGAAGGTAATATTTGCTTCAATCTATATTATCCAGCAAAGGAAGTTGAAGCCTACATTTTGAGAAGTCAAGAGGCTCAGTTTAAGAGCACAAGGGGGAAAACATCTACATCATCCTACTCTATGTTTGCATAACATCAAGATAGAACCATTCAAAAGGGATCTAAAAGTGAAGCTTCCTCAAGGAAAGGAAGATAGTTTTGGTTTAGTAGCATCCACCTACATTCATCACCCAAACAAAGCAAATATTACTTACAAGTTGTAGACAACAAGAAGGTGATAGCAATAGGAGGAAGAAGGACATTTGATTGAAGATGTCTAGCATCAAAATAGTCTTTGGAGAAGACATAAGAAGGTGCATCAAATAGCCTTTGGTGAAGGTAAGGTAAGGTTCATCTAGAAGTCTATGGTGAACACAAATCAAAGAGGTACAATGAAGTATACCTTAAGCAACATCATTCGGGCTACATAAATAGAGTTGGAAAAACCTTACATATTAAAAGGAAATCATAGTGGGCATACACTACCATAAAGAGGAGACATTCAAAGAGTTAAAATTCCACTATCTCAAGGTACTAAAAGCACCATATCTAGGTGCAACAAGTGATGCAAGGGCAACATCTTAGTGAGAGTTAGTTGCCACATCAAAAACCTACATCAATACAAGGACAACAAGGTGAACATAGTGCAAATAGAGTATATCTTGTTATAGTTGATAAACCAAGGTAAGATATCATAGTTAGTTGGCAAGAACACAACATAAAGAAAGGAGTAATCATTACCAAAGTAGTAGAGAAATCCATTACGCATCATGCCATCCATATTGAAAGAATCATCCAAGTTGGAGGAGAAAGGCATCTTAGAGTTTGCTATCACAGAAGAGCGAAATAACCTGGAATAGTTGGCCAAAGGTAAGCATTGAAGCTTTAAGATTTTTTGATATGTTGAAGGAAAATCACATGCAAAAGGAGATTGAACACTTGCCAAGACTTTGCAAGGAGGAGAGTGCCACTTGGCACAAGGAAGGAATCATATCATAATACCCATGACTAGGAAGAAGGGTGTCCATTCGAAGTAACGCTCGAAGGAAACTAACATAGTACAATAACGCCTCAAAGGGAGAAGACCATTGCACATAAGATCAATACCACTTGTCTTATCTTGTCATAAGCTTGTAACACTTTAGATTCACATTCAAAGTAAGGTTGGCACCATTTTTCTTGAGCCCTACTCAGCTAGTAATACCCAGCAGGAAGGAATATCCATTGCCTTAGAGAATCGTGATATTTGTCACACATTACATAGTAGACAACCATATTAAAAGGTATTTACAAGAGCATGTAACCAAGTGAGAAGGAAAGTAAGAGTGCATAACAAAGTCAAGCAACATTAAAGGAGCTAAGGTAGTCATAGAGAAGCGCGCAATAAAGCTCATCAGTGAAGAACATCATTGATAGAAGATAGCAATAGCATTAAATAATGTGAGACCATCATAAGGAAGAATGTAGGTCAACCTATAAAGAATGTGAGGCCATCATAGGAAAGAGCATTGGTCAACATACTATTGTTGGAGAAGAGCACAAGTTGATTGCAGGTTCAGTTGAGTGCATAACATAGTGAATAGAACATATTATAAAGGTAATATTAAAGTCTTATTACTTTTGCAAAGCTTTGAAGAGTTATAAGGATATACATATTAAAATTGATATTAATTAAGATTTCATAATCTAGGGATATTTAGTAGGAGTTATAAGGTAATAAAAGGTACCCTAGAAAGCACATTGCTTACTTTGAGAAGGAAGAGTGAAATTAGAAGCATTAAAATATTTATTATTATTGCTTCAAACATTTGCAAATATATAGTCTTTCTAAAAACTTCTAACTTGGGAGATATAAGGAATCCTACACCAAACTTATATATTAGAAGTTTAGAAACCTATCATTTCATTTGATTCTTAGTTGAATATTATTGCTTGCATCAAATACTAGTTGAAAAAGTGAACTCATTAGTCTCATACTTAAAGGAAAGACACATACAATCCAACTAAGGACATTAAAGGTTTACTCTTTGAAATTGCATTTGTAAGCTTACTACAAGAAGAGTTAAATAGTTGATTGCAAGTAAGAGAAGCGAATCATATTCATAGCATATTTCAATCACTAGGGAGACAAAAGGAATTCAACCTAAAGCAAGTCTAGAAAGCTTAGCATACTATCAAGTCCAATATTTACCAAACATATATTTTTACAAGAATTGGTAAAGCATTTCCAAGATTGATTCTACAAATTGAAGAAGAGTATTTAATCATTCTACTAGGGAATCATAAGATTGACTACTACAAAGGGTCTACCAAAATATACTCAAAGGTACTATAGAATCATCAACTAGTATTTAGTCATATTCTCCAAATACTTGTGAGTAATAAAGACTTCATCTTTGAAGATCCACTTAGAAGAAACATGGATGGAATTGTCAAAAATACCTTCAATAGTGAGGAACTATTACATGAGTTAGAATTTTATTCTCAAAAATTGATTGATACATTCAAAGGATACAAATACTTATCCACTAGCAAAAAGGAAATATTCTCAATGTTTCTCAAAGAGGCAAAGGAAGGGAATTTTATGACACTAATTGGTTATCTACATGAAGTACTCTTTAGAACATGGTGGAACACTCAAAATATAGTTACACTTACTCTAAAAGAATATTTAATGATATATCTATCATTGATTGTTTTTTAATACCATAAAAATGAAAAGCAAAACAACAATCATAATCAATATTATTATGATGATATACTACCCTATCAGGAAGAAGATAAACCACTGACAAAATTGCAAAAAATATGAAGAAAAAGAAAGAAAAATAAGCAAAACATAAAGAAGAATATGAACTTAAATCAAAGTGATCCATAGATAGAAGATGAAGATACATATAAAAATATAGGTAAGAGGCACAATGAAGACAACAGAGAAGGAGAATACAAAATCCATAACCAAAATCAAGATCCATATTGAAGACTAAAGTCTTCAAAAACCAAACAATGTAATACAAGGGGGTGTTGGAATATATTACATTATTTGGTTTTTTACTAATGTACCATCATGGGTACATATTTAGATTAGGAGTATATTAGGAGTTAAGTGTTTTATTAAAGTAATGTAATAAATGCACAAGTGTAAGAATATGCAATGATTGTAAATGTGCATGAAGTCCACATGTACATGAGTCTTAGAATAGAATAGTGAGGTGTCTTGAAGGCAAAGAGTTGCATCTCATTATAAATAGGCCTTCATAGAATAGAAGAGTGAGAGGTTTTTGGAGTGTATAGGTTGAGTAGTAGTAGATACAATGTAGATCCATTTTGTAAATATGGAGAGGTTGTAACCTCCATTGGAGAGCATTGTATATTTTCATGAGCTTTCTTATATGAGCATTTCTAGAGCATTGTATCAAGTTTTCTATCATATTTTTATGCATATTAATTAGCCATTATCATAGCTATAACAATGCATGCTTATTTCCATACTTGTGGTTGCATTTACTTTAAATTTAAAGCTTCAAAAGCTAACAATGAAGGTTTTTGTGAAGGTTGTTGATGTTGTTGAGGTTGATATGAAGGAGGGTAAGAATAATATGGATGAGGTTGGGAGTATGGGTAAGATTGGAATGACATGGTGGAAGGTGCTTGGGAGACTTAGGCTGGTTGGTAATATTGGTTATAAGCATTGGTTGGGTTTGTGGGTGGTTGGTAGTTGGAGGATTGATGATATGCAAGGGATAGTTGATTTGGATTGGGTGGTGGTTCATATTGCATGGGAGGGTGTGTATGATGGGGATATTAATGTTGTTGATGAAAGTTACTAGGGTGAGATTGGTATTGATGAGGAGGAGGGTAATATGGAGTGGGATCATATTGAGGCTGGTTTGGTGGTACATGGTATTGATGAGGTGATGGTTGAGGGTTTTGTGGCTATTTTGACAACCATTAATACGTATTTTGATATGGGGGTGTGTTGATTAATGATGGATAAGAAGTCCATGATGGTTTATGGGTGATATAGGAACCATAATGGGGTGGTGGTTGATGAGGATTTGGTCCTTGAGAGGTGGTAACATAGAGGCCACAAGGAGAGGGTACGAGGTGGTTTAGGTGTAGGTAGTATTTGCATAGGACAAGGGGTGGCATGACAAAATGGTCTATGGGATTAGGCATAGGAAGGGGCTACATAGATCAGGGTTTGGTATGATATAGTGGTCATAGGGGGTGGCTAGGTGCTAGGGTTACAAGGGGCACTATAGCTAGGGTATCATGGGAGGAGAGGGGAAGGGGTTGGGGCAGGGCACATGGCACTTGGCACAATTGTGCTACGAGGGTAAGGGTGATATTAGGGTAGGTAAAATGTGTGGGACTAGGGAGGTTTGTATTTTAATTTTTTATTTTTATTTTTAAATAAAAATAAAATTAAAAAATGAAATAGCTTAATTTTTTTAAATTAAAAATAAATAAAACCTAAATTTTAAAATATTTTTTTATAAAAAATCAAGAATAAAACCTAAAGGTTTAATTTTTATTTTTATTTTTACTTATGTTAAAGAGATCGGGTTCTCAATGGTACCTACCTGTATCTCCAACCTCTCAAGTATTGTTTAGAAGTCTAATACTATCTAGAAGTTTGACATGCTTTGAACAACACTAGTTGGGCACTGAATTGCACCAAGTTTTCACTTGATACTGCGACTGTCTATCTTCCTATTTTCTATCCAGGCTTACACTCGATAGCTGTGGCTCAGCACTCAACATTGGATGGACCAAAATAAATTTTTCAATACAACCTCTAGAGTAGGTTGATTCCTTGTCAACTTAAATAGGGGGTTGACACAATTATGCTCACTTAGGGTTTGAAGGTTAGGGTAAGAAGAGATTAGGGTTAGAAAAATATGAATAGTATTGTATGGATAGGTTAACAACATTGCACTACCATAGAAAACTCTAAAAAACTAACCCAAAGATACATAACTCAGATCAACATTATCACAAATTGAATGACTCTTCATTCATTAAAGCACAACAGAGAAATATGACAGGCAATGATTTCAATATCCAGACAATGATAATCCAAATAATAGAATTCACCAATATCTAGATTCTACATAAATATATTTTCTAATAATAAATATCAATATCAGAATCAGATTTCAATTACTTTAACAACTAGTAATCCATTAATTTGGCACAAACTAACCACTTAAGTATTCACAAAAATACAGCTAAAGAGTTCGAACCTCTGATATCAAGTATGAAGATATAAATTTGAGGCAAAGATCAATGTAATGCTCCTTCCATTAGCTTTTGGGAAAATTTACAGTAGCATATGAAAACACACTAGAGCCGACCCTTAAAAATGAGGGTTTGACCTCTACTTATAGTTTTGCAGAAATTAAAATTCACTAAGAACATTACAAAGATTTATTTTGACAGCACAACAGAGAATTCTTGTTGGAATTCACTTACTGGTACATCCTCCAAGAAATTCATTGAAAGTGGTCTGCCATGGTAGCTCGAGGCCTCTGCAAATTACTATATGTTCGACACAACAGGAGTCTAGGCCATTGAAAATCATGTATCATCATTGATTCTTCTTAGATGTTGTCTGACACTGTTAATCTATAATAACCTTTGGTTTAGATTTCTTGAAAACCCTTGATGCTTCAGCTTCCTCTTCCAACTAGCTTTTCCAATTCTGGTGAAAAAACATCCTTATATACTTAATATTCTTCAACGCAATCTCCATCGTCGATATCCCTAATTATGTGGTTATGATTAAATCTGATAAAAGCTTATTACAATGGCGGGGAGAAACGATGCCATTCCACTTTAAAATTTTGATGACGTCATCCTTCTATCTTAGAAACTACGAATACGCAAATCTAGATCCCAAATTATCTAAAATATTGAATCCACTATTTGTTCTTCATATTCCTTCATTATTTGCAAGGTGCCTTCCAATCCGCACAAAAATATTGATGACATCACTACTCCTTTATAACTTTTATGGATTCCATTTTGGGATGAGCAAGTGCATTAGCATATGATCATCAATCTGGATCCATCATAAAGTAGCATGACATTTTCTACATTTTGCACTATCCTCAGAATAAAATATTCCACCTCATCACCATTTTGGAAAGGAGAAGTCAAAATTACCTTTAGTCACAAATTTTTATCTGCCTTGTCCGTAGCATCCTACCTTGTCACCATTCCAGGCGCAAATACTCTATGGGTTCTCCGAAATCGGGCCTTCTAAGACTTAGCCACTCGTGAAGTTTTCCAAAATATTGAGTGGTTGCCAATCCACACTTTTTAATTGTTGACGTCATTTCTTCTTAAAAATTTTGTGAATTCAAGAATTTTTGCCAATCTAGAGCCAAACACAAAGGAATTCCCTAGCATAATCGCTCCAAGAATGAAAATGCTCTAAGTTTCGGGCAGACTCATGCCTCCTATTGCGGATCTGCTCCAAAACACATTTTTATGTGTGTGGAATGAAGACTTTCCCACTTAGACAAAATTTACAAAATTTTCCTAAGTATGTGGCCATTTTGGGCCTACATTCTGGCGCCTCCCGGGTGGATTTGCTCGCAAAACCAATCAAACTTAGAGTCTTATCCATTGGGCCTTGGATTCAAACATACTCATCTTCAAAACATATTTTATAGAATAACTTCTATATAACCACTACTCTCTGAAAATTTTGACAGTCTGCCTAGAGAGTAAAGGTTCATATCGAAGTGATGCCAAAAAATATATAAAACTTACTTGCTCATACAGAGACTGTGTCAAAAATACATATCTTGCCACTGTCTTCAAAAAATAGACATAGCTCTACTCTTTTTATAAGGTCTTATATCAAAAAATACCTTCACATATAATTTGCTACTCTTATGCCTTTATAGGATTCATGTCTTTATTGCTTACTCCTGACAATTGTCAGATTCAAAAAAAAATACAAAACTTATGCATATGTACAAAATAAAAATGAACTAAGTATGAGCCCCTTCTGATCCTATCACTGATCTATCTAGCTCCCCTTCTTCTACAACCTCTTATTTTTCTGGACTAGGTGTTTTCTGACCTCTTTCTCCAAAAGTATTTCCAAATAACTGAACCATTAATTCCAAATATTGTAGAGCCTATTTCCAAGCTTCTTCAGAGGTATTTGATGTTTCTTTGAGTTTATTATAAACATATTCTAGCTCTCCAATGTCCTCATAGTTAGCAATACTCCCTCTATTCACCAGCTCTTCCATAAGATCTCTCAAACGGATAAAATCCATGATCAATTGGACAACTTGTTCTTGGGGTAGTGGCTCTTCTAGAGAATCTATTCCAGACTCATCCTTCAAATTCTCATTAATGCTCTTTTGGATCTCTTCCATAGATAACAAGTTGTGATCCTCCTTCCAGAGTCCTCTGAAACCAACCTGAATCATTTCCTTATTTAATTCAACAACATCCCTAATCATATTTTCCATCTTGTCAACCAAAAACCAAGCTCTTTTAAGTACCCTGTGCTTTTTAACCACTATATTGGTAGCAACTCTGGCAATATTCCATTATTTATTAGGAAACCAACCTGTACATTTGTTCTATCAAAATCCCCATAGGCTACAACTCTCCACTGATTTGATCTAGCTCTTTTTGAATAGTGGATAGTAGGCGACTGGCATCATCGAGATAATCAATCATAAGTTGAAGACCTAAAAATTTTTCTTGGACCTTAGAAAGAAAATCCTTCCTAATCCTTTTCAACTCATTCTTAGAAAAGCCTGAAGGTTTAGCTTTCTCAATTTGAAGTTGATGCTTTAAATTCTGAATTTCTTTTGCTTGATATTCATTCAACTCCTTTTGCTCTTCTAATTGGTCCTTCAATTTATTGGCCTTTTGAAACTTCTCTTGCCAACCCTTAGCCTCTTTTATCAGAGCCTTTTCTATTTATTTTTTATCATTGAGACTCTTCTTAAGATTTTCAACCTATTTCTCCAACTTATCCACCTTCTCTCTTACCATATATTTTTTCACATATAAGGTATCCAAGTGGGCTTTGGCTATAATTAGCTCATTTTCCTCAAGAAGCTTATCAATATCTTCTATTACCTCCTCCACTCAATAATCCTGAACAATCATCTCAGTTTCAGGTTTTGTCACTAGTGGAGTCATAGATCTTGATATTATCTATCTAGAAACAAGATCAACATACATGCTTCTTCTTCTGATGGCCATCCTACAGGAAGACTTAGTAAGCTTCTCTACCCAATAATAATTTATACTCTGAGTGGTTTCCTGCTCTTTTGATACAGTAACAGGTCTTGAAATACCAACAGCCAGGGGATATGATGAAACTATAAATGAAAGAGTGGACTGAACTACTGATGATGGGGGTGAATATATAGTTATAGCAGCCTATGTGACAATAGGAGACTTTGTAACTACTATTATTGTTGTTGTTGGTAGACTCATGGAAACTAATGTAAGAATAACAATCAGATGGATGGATATACTTGGAACGTAATGTCCCACTGATGGTGGTGATGAAAAATATGGAAGTGAAACGATGGTATATGAGGGATTAGGAACCTCAGATGTTGGATATGAGATTTAAGTTGGTTGTGAGGAAATAGAAGTGACTTGTAACTCGGTGGCTACTGATGACTTATGTGGTGGACTGTGAGAGGGAGGAGGTACACTTGTCATGTCTTCTTGATTAGAAAGGGAGGGGGATTTCTTTGGGGACTCATGAGTATGAAGAGGATAAGAGGGATTAGAAGCCATACCTTCACCTACTAATGTAGGGTGTTCTTGTTCTATCTTTGTATCTTACTACTACTTCTGATCAATCAATTTTCCTGTAGCAAAATTAGCTACTTATTTAGCAATATCTTCCATATCCAAATTTTTTTCTTTGAAATCTCTTTTTACCATATTTCTAGGACCCTCTTAGTCCTTCTATGAAATAATTAAAAATCATTCATCTCACTCTCAGCATCTTCTTCCAACACATCTTCTTGCACTACTCCAAAAATTAATGATTGTCCAGAAATATGATGTAATTCAATTGATGTTGTAGGGGTAAAATATAGGGGTCTATACTTAAATCTTTCATCCTTATCTTTCCAATTGATATTTGTGTCTGGAGTCCATGCTCCCAAATCTAATCATTTAGGCCTAGATGTTTTTTCAATAACTAGGGTATAGACAGTCTTTTCTTTAGAATATTGCATTTTGCTCATCAACTTAGCTCCCTTAGGAAATGTTTCCACCTGCTCAGTGGTACGATGAAAGGTATTTAGTATTTTAGCCACTTTCAAGGGAGTTCCTAGTTCTTCTAGATGAGCCTCATGATCTGTAGGTGGAGGGAGGGATTCATTACCAGATTGAGGTTTTTCAACCGTTAATACTATGTTTCTGACATCCTTTTGTTTCCAGGTTCCAATGTTTTTATTATATCTCCTTGAAAATTCTTTGTCAATCTTCATTCCAAACTTGGACTTAGGATTTCCAATTTCAATCCTCATTCTCCACAAATATTTTATCTTTGCTACATTACATGGTCCCTTTTCCTTCTCTTCTTCTTCCTCTACAATCTCTTCTTTAGGTGGAGGATCCCTTTTCTTTGCAGACTTAGCCTCAGGCAGAGGAACTTTTTTTTTTGCTGATTCAGCCTCAATTTTTTCAATTGTAGACTTTGTAATCTAATGAATGGGCTTATTATCAGGGTCAAAATCAATAACTTGCTCATAAAAATCCAACCATGGAGGTAGTTGACCCATATTTGAGACATTCCACTCTAAAAGAGTAGTCTCATCATTGTTTCTACCTTGTTCAAAATGAGCCCTAGGCCTCCTTTCAAACTTATAGGCCTTAGGTACATTTAGGGTTTTATTCCTTGTAATAAAAATGCCATCAGGATCATAACTCCATTTTTGGATAATATAAAACAGACCTAACCTATTAAGGTATTGGCCAATTTGTTGGCTCTACCCCTTCTTGGTGATGGTAATGTCATCCAAAGTGCGGTGGGTAAGTAAAGACTTCCTCTTTCTCCAAAAAACATAATTTGCATCAATATACTCTGCCTGCCTTAGGTATTCTAAGGCAAAAATCCTTTCTGTGACAAAGTGGGGTAGGATAAAAGGTCTACCCATGAAACCATATAGTCTTATTATTGTGCCCTCGATCAACAAGTACCAGTCTTCTTATTCTACATTATTCGTTCTTAGAATCTACTCAGTTAAAAGTGGCAACCTAGGGAACTTACCATACATTATTTTTAGGGTAGATCCTAGAAATTCCAAATTGAATCTATAATAGGACTCACTGCTCCTCAAATGGCTTGTCCAATAATAAACCGGTAATGGTTCCCCATCATTAGTTTTATCCTTGAATAGAATCCACGACATTCTATATTTGGTGGCAGCATAGAACATCCACACCAGACTTAAGAAATGCCTAAAACTAGGAGCATCAATGCCCATTTTCATGCTTAATAGCTTCTCATGTATCCTCTATACGAGAAAAGCTAGCTAGTAAAAATAAATCACTCTAGTCCCTTTCTTTCCCACATCCTTCTCATACATTCTCGTTAGAAATATATTACGCTACGACAATTTTCTAGCCATACAAGACAACATAGAAAACAAGATAGGTTTTGCAAATTTGTCAATAGAGATAGGGACCTAGGGAAAATTTTCCTTGGGCTTAAAATTAAGCTGTTTATAAACTAAATTTTTAAATGGCCAACCATCATTAGCTCACTTTTCTATTGTGTAAAACCCAGTCTGCTCAATGACCCTAAATAGCTTTGGTATTACTGGTTGGTCGGACTCTAGGGAAAAGAGTCTATGACAAAAGGAAGCAGTGACATTGAAAAGGGTTTCACCCTTAGAGGTTTTTATTGCTTTAGCCAGTGGGTCCTAAAATTTAACTATGGTAGCTATCAAATCAGGACAAGAATGAACATAATCACAAATATAAAAAGAGATATAAGAAAGGACAACACATTTACCTTCCACGGCCAAAGCAACTCTCTTCTTGTATCTATCGTTCACATTCCTCCTTAGCCTAGTTATTTTTGTGAGGACCATTTTTGTGTTCACCATAGCTTCGGCCTTGTCGAGATATGGTGCCACCACCTTCTTCTCCAAAGTCTCAAACTCCTGAACATCTTTTGAAGACTCAGTGGATGATTTTTTAGGGTTCATTTCGATAGTAGCAAGACTTTGTTCTTCCTATAGTTTGTGGTAAATTCTTTAGAAATTCACTCTACTTTTTACCACTTTGGGGATGCAAATAGATGCCAAATGAGTGTCGTGTACATATTTTGTCACTTTTTATTTTTTGGAACGCACGTATCCTCTACCATTAATGCAGCCACTGCATGATCTCATCGTTAGCACACTTTCCAACATTTAATCATTCCCTTTGATGGCTCAACAATGGCATTCTATCTTTTCATTGGTTAAAATTTCAAATTGCATTGCCACCTCACTACACCTCTTCGACCACTCTCGGGTCATGTTGCAATTTTTTTAGCATTGAATATGGTATCGTTCTCTGGTCTCCATGTGTCATGGTCAAAATTGCTACTTGGTTTCACTTTGGCTTTGAAAATTGTGGCTTAAGAAGCTTTTTGGGTTCGTGGACACTTAGAACCTTTTAGGCATGACTTTCCATATTGATTCTGCTCCTACAGTATTGGCTTTGAAAGGTTCCTGGATTGGGAATATCTTTAACTTTATTTTCACTAACGGCTCACCATTCTATGAGATAGAAACCTCTATGCCACTCCGCAGGGATCTAGCGTATTTTGATGCGGATTCAAGATTGGGCACCGTTCTGAAAATTTTTACATAGAATTGAGTATGGAATGGAACTTTGTTGTTCACTTAGCCCATACATAGTCATTTTTGCAATTCTTTTTTATTTTTCCAAGATTTTTTAGAGAAAACCAATTACAAAGTGTAGAAGAAAATATAAAGTACAAAGTGTAGGAAGGAAGGGAAATAATTATACATTGTATATACATATGTTACAATGAGCTCACCTCTTACACATAGTAGAGCTTGAGGTGAAAACCTTTCATTGGAATTGGTTGCATTTTTCCTTTCGGTTATTACAACTAAAATACATTAGACTCCTTGGCTTCTACTATTCTGAAAGGACCATCCCAAAAAGAATCAAACTTTTCATGCTTGCATGGATTTGCTTTATCAACATTCCACCTTAGAACTAAGTCTCCAACCTAGAATTTCTTGAATCTGGCCTTCTTATCAAACCATGCTTTAATGTATGATGAATTCTTTTGAAAAATTTCATATTCCTGAGCTCTACTCTCTTCTAATTGCAACAAATATGTCAACCTAGTTTTCACAGGATCTTATTTTGACTCTTCTTCTAAATTGACAAGCTTAAGTGTTGGGATCTCCAAATTTATTTGTAACACTGCCTCCTTGTCATATACTAGTGCATAAGAGGAAGTATTTATGGACTTATTAATAGTAATCCTATCTACCCACAGAGCTTGGTCCAGTAATAGATGCCAGCTTCTTTTATTACCTTCCAGTGATTTCCTCAAAATCCTTAATAGGTTTTTATTGGTATATTTTGCAAGTCCATTACCCTATGGATAATAATTGGAAGTATTTTTAAGAGTAATATCATACTTACTATAAAACTCAATATACTTGGATCCTATGAAATCTAGGTCATTGTCACTCACCAAGGCTTCTGGGACTCCAAACCTTGAAATCAAATTCTCCATAAAATTGATCACAACATCTTGGTCTGACTTCTTGTTGGGAATAACTTCCACCCATATGGTAAGATAATTTGTGGCCGTTAAGATAAAATTATGCTCTGCTGAGGAATTAGGGTTGATAACCCCTATGAAATCTAGCCCCCATTATTGAAAAGGCTCTTCAAATTGAATGGGCTTGAGGGGGTACGAAGCTTTCCTTGTCATTACCACATATCTCTGACATTTGTCACAAGATCGAGTGACTTTAAAAGCATCATTGAATACATTGGTCCAATAATAGCTTCATCTTATGTTTTTTTAAGTTGTAATCCTGCATAAACTATGTCCACCAAGTGATCCTCCATGGAATTCCTCCATTACCCTTTTTTGTTGGTCATCCTTTAAGCATTTTAGAAGAATTTCATCCAAGTTTCTTTTGTATAAGCCCTTTGGTAGTAATACATATTTCAAAGCATGAAGCCTTTATCTCCTCCTTTGTGAAGCACTTAGATTAAGAGGGCATACTCCACTCTAGAAATACCTAATAATTTGGTCAATCCAATCAGAGTCTTCAGTTTGTATTATTTCGACCTGATTTTCTTTTGCTACATGGTAAGTTATTACTTCTACCAATGCTAAAGCTTTTGTTAACCCTTGTAATAAGGCTCTACATCTCACTAGCTTGGTGGGGTGTATTTCTACATCATATTATTATATTTTGGTAATCCAACCCGCTCTTTTGTCTCATATATAACCTTGAAGGATAAAACTTCTTACATCCGGATGAACTACATATACCAAGGTCTTGCTCTATACCAAATACTGCCTGAACTTATTTAGTGACTTCATCATAGAAATACTTGCCTTTCAAAAAAATTGTATTTGACCTGATAATCATGGAGTTTCTGGCTCCAAAAGAACACAAGATGTTCCTCCCCTTGATCATCTTTTTGAGTGAGTACTAACGCATAACTTTATTTAGCTCCATATGCATAAATAATAAACTCTTTGCTAAAATCTGGGTTTACTAGTACTAGGTTTGTTGCAATGGATTTCTTAATAATATCAAAAGCTTGTTTCCTAACTTCAGTCCACTTGAACTCGACATTTTTCTTAAGCAACTCATATATAGGCCTTAATTTCTATGCAAAATCAGAAATGAAATTCCTAACAAAATTGATTTGGCCTAGAAAGGACTGTAATATTTTCTTATTTGTAGGTAAAGAAAGAGTGAGAATTGATGTGATTCTATCTAGATCTATGGCCATGCCCTCTTTTGAGACCTGTTGGCATTTTGCCACATTGTTTTGATTGTTGATTATTCATGCATAAATTGTTGAAGTTCTCACTCCTCTATGTTTTTTCATGAGTTTTGGTGCCAAAATAGCTAAGTCCAAAGACTGTCACGATATCATGACCAAAAATAGCATGGAGAGCATGGGTTCAAAACTGTCATGATATCGCGACATGTCGTGTTATCGTGGGTGTTTAGAGGAGAGAGAAGCAAAGCCAGAGAATGTTGTGATATCGCGACGTGCTCCAAAATTGTGATCAAAGTGGTCAACAGAGGCAGAGCAATAAAATTGTTGCGAAATCACGACATGTCACGTTTTCATGACTTGCGATGGCCATGGAGCAGAGTGATAGAAAAGGTCACGATTTCGCAACATAATTGAGCAAAGAGCAATGACAATGAACTACATCGTGATATCACGACAGAAAAGTGAACAAGGGGCAAAATGTAAAAATGTCGCGATATCGTGACATGTCGCGTTATCGCAGTAAAGTTGAAGAAGAAGCATAAGGCATGAAAGGCATCGTGATTTCGTGACATTTTTGAAGATGGGGCCAAGAAAGAGGAAGACATCGCGATATCGCGACAGAAAGCGACAACAGTAGAGAAAGTAAGGAAACGTCGCGATTTCGCGACATATTGTGGAGAAAAGGCTAAATAGAGAAATATGTCATGATTTCGTGACATGTCTTGTTTTCATGATGTGAAAGCATGGAAAGAACAAAATGGTACGAAATGTCGCAATTTCGTGACATGTTCCATTTTCACTGCTTGTAAGAAGAGAAAGGCATAGAAAGTAGTAGTCACGATTTTGCGACATGTCGCATTTTCACGACGAGGAGCAAAGAGAAAGCCAAAAGAGAGAAAAATGTCACAAATTTGTGATAGGTCATAGTTTCACAGGAATAGAGCAAAGGAGCAGAATAGTACAAAACATCGTGATTTCACAATGCGTCGCATTTTTGTGACCTAAGGTGACAAAGGAGAAGAAAGAGCTGAATACGTCGTGATTTCGTGACATGTTTGGTTTTCGTGACCCAAATTGACAAAAGCGTATGGAGTAGAAACACGTCACGATTTTGTGACATGTCGCATTTTCACGACCCATCATAGTTTTTCACCAAGAAGCAGTTCAAACGGCCTGATGAAGTATTGCAATTTTCAAGGATTAAAAGCACTCCATAATTTAATGTTTTGTTGCTTTCCAATGTGAGCAAGATAGAAGAACGTGCTCAGGCCTATAGCTTTCGAAGCCACCAGAATTGAAGGCACCTCCATTATTCAAAGCTTCTGTTCATGATTCTCTAATGGTCTAAACATGCTCCAATAACGACCATTTAATGAAGACGATCGGTTCCTTGTTTCATTTATTTTCTAATTTCTTTGAGGCTAGTTTACGGGGATCATTTCCTTATTTTTGTTGTATGTTTTTTAGATCTCGAGGAAGTCAATTTTATGTGTTAAATGCTACAAAGAGGCAAGACCTCTATAAATACCAATGTATATCTCAAAAATAGGTATCGAGAGAAAGACTTTTGCTGAAAACTTTTCAAGTTATTTGCATGAATGATATATATTTGGCCTCTGGTTTTGCAAGAAACTTTCTGTGTGTTTTTCCTTCTATCTCATGCATTCCTCATTTACGCTCGTATTTCTTATCTGCTGCTTAATTTGAATTATGCATCTGAGTTTAAATATTGCTAGTGAGGAAGTGAGTTCTAGAATGTGATTTTGGAGGTTATCTATGCATGGTTGTAAGTAAATTATGTCGATATCTCTTGTTATATGTTGTTAGTGTGCTTAAGGTTATCTGCTGCTAATATTTTCCGATCTGATAAATTCGGCCTATGGCTACATTTCCCATCTCTTTCCGTAATTTCCCATTTCTTTCTACATATTTTCAATTCCTTTCCTATAACTCTAGTTTTCAAGAATATAAAGTTTAATAAGGGAACTAGCCCTCTCTGGAGATTGGTCCGGGAGACATTTCTTTCTCTCGGCCTTTCAATTTTGGCCGAGTCTAGGGCACATTTCGCATAAAATCCTTTCCTATGGTAGATTCGTGACCAACAGTTTTTGGCACGCCCGATGGGACAGACTATTTCTATCTCTCAAATATCCACAATCGGTGAGACAAGTATTATTTCAAATCGATACTCGGAGGAATCAATATCTTGATGAACTGTCTTGACCTCATAGCAGAGATTGTAAGTTCATCTGGTGACTCTGTTGAAGGTGATTGTACCTAGAAAGTTCTAATTGTGAAGCTGGTGAAAATATTTACTTCATGATCACGATATCAAGTGCCAAAGAATCGAAATATCCAGTCAAATTCTTTGAGATCGATGTTCAGAATATGAGGGAGCACCCAAGATTGGTAAGCCCTGTGAATCCATCATTTGATGTTTCATCGCAGGCTATAGGTCAGTTTGTACCATCCCTGACTCCTCCTAGTACTACTACAAGCTTCTTATATCCAAATCTAGCAGCTCAAATGGCTCAACATCCTCCAAGGAAGTTCTCGGCATGGAATGATTCAGGTGCTTTGAACTTACTGGCATAAAATCTAGTCCCTCAAGCTGCTTTGAAAGCTTTGCTAACCTATGATGGTACTGGTAAGACTGCTTATGAGCATATTAATGATGTAGCTTCTTTGGCGGCCATTCATGACATAACTGATGAAGATGTGATGATAAAGTTGTTGGTGTTATCACTACCCCATCATGGAGCTCAAGTGTGCCTCAGATCGCACCCATTCCAGCTCCCCAGCTTCCTGTTCCAACTATTCCCTAGTTTCTTGCATCGAGCATTCCACGGTTAACCCCTCCACTTCCAACTCCTGCACTACCTTCACCATAGGTTCCATTACCCTTACCGGCATTGCCTGTATCCTCAAGCCAAGATCCTCAATTGGCTATGTTACAAGAAATTCAGTTGGCTATGAGATCTCTCACTAACAAGGTGACATCTATGGAACGGAGAGAGGCAGAAAGGAATTATTAGCCATGAAGATTTATGCCGGCAGTAACTAGAGAACAACTTGCTTCTAGCAAGGCTATGGAGAAAGTACCTGAAAGGAACTCAAAAATTTTGGTAAGCGAAGAGGCTTGCCCTTCTGAAGTTTCACATGAACCATCTTACTGGTGTTCTTCCTGCAATGACCCACATGATGAGTCCACTTGCATGGTCCACCAAAATTATTTGCAAGTTCTTGTAGGGAGCCATGTAAACATGATTCGAGAGGTGGATCTTACTTCCATGGAGTCTCTGGAGGAACATATAGCAATATTGACATGCAGCGGCAAGAAACCAATTTTGGTAGATCCGGCTAAGATGGAGCCATTGAAAGTACCTCCTGTACAAGCAACAAAGTAGCAAATGCCAACAAAGGCTCATGATCCCCCAGCACAATGATAATCACCTGTTTTGTCGAAGGATCCACTTCCACCACTAGCAAAAGAGAAGGAAAAAGTTTCTACTTCCCAGCTGCCAGCAGAAACAAAGTAACAAGTCAGAGAGACGTTGCGGTATCCATCATTGACCAAACGGCAACGAGTGGAGGCTACCCAGCAATATAAAAGCAAATTTGAATCTACTACTGGCGAGAAAGAACAAATCTTCATGGAATACAACATTGTTGAAGAACTCAAACGAATACGAGCTAAGGTAAGTCTGTATGACACCTTACAGTTGCCTGGACAGGTAAATCTCTTACAGGAATCCCTGAAGACCATACAAAGTAATGGGAAATCTCTAGCCTAGGTAGTTATGGATCATGAAGAACACAAGCTTATACTGAGAGGGGGGGGTGAACAGTATAAGACCTCTTTTTACTTTTTCCTTTATACTTCAAAATAGTAAAGCAATATACCCAAAGCAATATCAAAGCAATGCACAATATCATCCACAAAGTGACACCAATTTTAACGTGGTTCACCCAAAATGGTTGGGCTACGTCCACAAAACTTTTCTCTAAAAGTTATCTCAAAGTTCTTTGGGAATCCTTCCCAATTACAATGTTTATGAGCCTCGGCCCAAAGGAGATACCTTCCCCCAATCAGAATTTATGAGCCTCTGCTCAAAGGAGATACCTTCCCCTCTGCTCTGGAAATGATCCCTCGGAAGATCAAGTGCCTCTACCTCTTGCCGGCCACGTGGAACTCCTTTCCACCGAAGACCTCCTGTCCTCAATGCTTAGCCTA
This sequence comes from Wollemia nobilis, assembly GCA_028583015.1. NCBI lineage: Eukaryota > Viridiplantae > Streptophyta > Pinopsida > Araucariales > Araucariaceae > Wollemia > Wollemia nobilis. Next base: position 8,810,025 of record JAQPPZ010016703.1, read on the forward strand.
AGAGACCTCTGCCTTCTATGATCACGTCCACAGTAGCTCAGCAACCTGTACCAAACACGGTCGGTCGGTCTAGTACAAGTCTTCCTCTGTCCGTCGGATCTGTCCAACGGCTTGAACAAATCAATCCTCTGCACACAAGCCTTCTCAAAGACTTGCCAAATCTGTCCTCAGGTTCTTCTCAAAGAACCAGTGCACCTCTGTCCTCAAGTTCTCTGATAGAACTATCAAACTCAGCTCACAAGTCCTCTGCTAGGACCTGTCCAAATCTGCTCACAAGTCCCCATCAGAACCTGTCCAAAACTGCTCACAAGTCCCCACCGGAACCTGTCCAAAAACTCAGCAAGCTCACCAAGAAAAAAAACTTTCTTAGTAGGAAATCACAAGGTGAATTGTTAGAGACCCAATGTGATTTTTCAAACTCATAGAAGCATAAAGAGAATTGTTAGAGACTCAATATGTTCTATACTCAACTCCCAATCTCAAAACTCAACTCAAATCAACTCAGCTCAAACTCAATCTCAAATCTGAAAACTCAACTCAATATCTAAAATGGATAGGATAGAATGCTTTCTTTCAAGAACATGAAACCCCAACAATTGCCAACTATGCAAAGAATCACATAACAATGATACTCATGTTCTTTTCACCATCAATTAGGGCTTCAACAACAATGCTCATCAAACAAGGTTCAATCAACACCATTCAGCTCAAAACACAACCTTGAAGCATTTCACAATCAACATTAGAAAAGGAAACAAGTAGAACTCCTTTTCTCTCCAATATTGTTTGAACAAAAAGCATCCACCAACTCAAATCACAATAGCACAAAACAACTTTTCAAATCATCAACAAAGGAGTAAGCCCAACACTTTAACCAAGTAAAGAATAGCTTGATTATTACCAATTTAATGAAAGCAAATGTCAATCTCAAAGCTGCCCACTTAAGGTTTCACAACTTCACACAAGAAGCAATTTTAACCTTAAAACATCATGCTTTCATTTCCATAATCAACCAAAAGCACTCTCAACATTACAAGAAAAATTTATCCCTTATACACCTTATTTCTCCCTTATAGTCTTATCAAAAATAAAATTTATCTCTCATAAGAATGCAATAAGATATTTCAAACAACACCTTCAAAAGAATATTTTATCAAAATAAAACAAGCTTTAAACTCCTTATAACTCCTAAGCTGTTTTTCCCTCTAATAAACTTCCTCCATCCGCAAAATACACTTAGCAAAAATTAATTTCGAAAATACCTTGGCCAACATCAAAAATCATGCTATGGAGAAATTGCGCACGAATTCTAACACCACCCGCTGCGTCCACTTCACGATGAAAAACCCTTTCGCGTTATTCGAATGCGGAACCTCCCGTTCGGGTAGCGCGCCAACAGCCTAGCCGCTATCGGTGCGCCAAAGGCGCCCGGTGAGGTTTAAACCTCACGCTGTTAGCCTTGTTCCTTCTATGCCAGGGATTAAATAAAACAACAGTGCCTCCCTTTCTTCTGACGTGAACACGAAGATGAAAACCTTACGACGGATTTATGACAAATGGCGAGTACAAAAAAATGAACAGCGGATTCACGAAAACGGCGAAGACACAGTCGAACAGTAGATCACGAATTCACAGCGAGCAACTCTTTTCAAAATGTGGATGGGATAATTCTTGATTTTCATTGAGGGAGATTTATATGCATTTTTACCATAAGCTCTTGACGTCGGCGAGGAGTTTAACACGTCGACGGAGGTCTTGGCTAGCGCCCACAATCTTAAAACATAGCGCCATGGGTTAGGAGAACCCATTGCAAACAATAATTTAATATTTATTTAAAAATAATTAAAGGGAACCTTAACAAGGTTTTTAATTATTTAAATAAATACTTCCTCCTGGACCCAAATGCATTAAACTAATGCATCCACCTATAATCTTTAAACCTGCCAACTTGGGGTTTACAAAAGACCTTTGAAACTGTCATGTCGTAACCTTCATCAAAACAAATTATTTGACATCAAATCAAATTCCTTCAAGAGCTTCTTGACATCAATGACAACTTATACACTTGAGCAAAGGCAATGTACCCAAAGTACCCAAAATTGCCAACAATCTCCCCCTTTGTCATTGATGGCAAACCTTTACTGAAAACACTTCTCAAGAGCCAAAACTAAAACCAACTGTGCCCACAACTGAGAATCTTCCTTTGAAGTTTTGCTCCCCCTGACTTGAAGCTCTCCTCTTCACTTTGAAGCTCTCCCCCTTACTCATATCTCTCCCCCTTTGTCATCAATGGCAAAGGGTCACCTTTGGGGCTCGGGACTAAGAATGAGCCTCTTAGCTTAGTCCCTCCCCCACCTCCTGATGAGGTGATTAATTCTGGGGTGGGAGTAAAACTCCCATTAGGCACTGATCATCATCAGCGTCTATAACTTCCTTGTCGGGCCTTCTCTTGAACTCTTTGTCCATATTCCTATTCTTGTCATTGTTCTTGTTCTTGTTCTCATCCCTGTTCTTGTCCATGCCTTGATCCTTGGACCTGATCATGCCACTGTTCCTGTTCCTGTATTCTAGAATTTCAGCTCTACACTGTCTGATTATGTGACCTTCATTGTTGCACTTGAAACACTTGACGATGTTGTTTCTCTGAGGTAAACCTGATCTTTGAATCCACCAGTTCTGACCAAACCTGTTCTGACCAAACCTATTCTGATCAAACCTGTTCCTGTTATTTGCCTTGCAATAAATTGCCTTGTGCCCAAACTATTGACAAGAGTAGCAATACCCTTGAAAGAAACTAGCACTTCTGAAATTGTCATTTACCTTCTTCACTTGAGCCATGCAATGTGAAGCCATGTGACCAAACCTGTGACAAGCAAAACATCTGCCTTGAAACTTTCCTTTATTTGACCTCTTAGGTTCTGAAAACTTCTTCTTCTCATTCTGAATTCTGTTTTCTATTTATGTGCATCTATCATTCAAGGACTCCTTTTCTGAAATACTTTCCTCATCAGAACTCTCTTCCTTTTGGAGTCTCTTACTAGACTCTCCAACTTGTTCCTTGTGTGGCTTAACAAAACCAAGGCCTATTTTATCTGTTGTCTTTCTTTGACCTTTGATGAGTGACTTAACCTTTTTGGAGCTATCTTGAAACCTGTAAAGCTTATCCTTGTACTCTTTAGTTTCCTCTTTCAAAGAAGCCATTTTCTATTCTAACTCACTATACTCAAGAACCTTAGACTCTAACTCATCCTTGAGTTCTTGTGTCTTAGCTATAGAGAAGTCAAGACTTTCTATAAGATCATCTCTCTCCATACAACATTCATCTAACTTATCCTTGAGTCTAGCATTCTTCTTTCTTTCCTTTTTCAAAGCACTAAGAGCACTAATAAGTTCACCTTCAAGATCTACTTCACCTTCCTCTATATCTTCCTCTATTTGTTTGCTTTTTGAATCATCAAAGCCTTTTTCAGATTTCTTATCACTAGAGGTGCTACCCTTTTCAAAAACCATACATGCATCTTCCTTATAGTTTTCTGAAGCATCCTCATACATACTAGAAACCAAATCATTATTTGTGCAATCATCCTCAAGGTGACCAAAGTTTCCACATCTAAGACATTTCATGATAATGAATCTATGTTTCGAGTTCTTCCTCTTTTTTGATATGAACAACATCTCATTTTCATCATCACTTGAAGAACTTTCACTATCACTACTAGAACACTTACTTGCTTTGTCTAGGTAGAAACTCTTCTTGTGCTTGTGAGAATACCTCTTTCCTTGATTGTTGTGCTCATCTTTGTTCTTCCTGTGATGCTTGTGCTTTTCAGAATCCTTGCTCTTAGAATCCTGTTTATCTTCATCACTTTCATTCTTGGGAACAGTACGATCAGTAGCATAATGACCAAACTTTCCACAATTGAAACATCTTATATTTTTCATACTTTTGTGCTTTCTAGAGAACTTGCCTTTCTTGTTGTAATATGCCTCTTCATCACTAGAAGACTCATCACTATCTTGAAGTTGTTTACCCTTGGATTTCTTGGTAGCCTTGAAAGCTGCCTCTTTCTTGACATCAACCTTCACTTGAGTTCTCAACTCAAATGCTGCAAGTATACTATGGAGCTCATCCTTTTTCAACTTATCCAAATCTTTAGCTTCCTCAATAGCAGAAATATTTTCACTAAATCTATTAGGAAGAGATCTTAAAATCTTATCACAAACATCATTTTCAGCAAGCTCAAGACCTAAGTCTTTCATGGAGTTAACAACCTCATCCATACGAAGCATGTAGTCACTAATATTTTCATCATCATTCATCTTGAGTTGTTCAAACATACCTTTGAAGTGTCTCAACTTGGCCTTTATGACATTTGTATCACCTGTATGAACCACCTTCAACTGTTTCCACATTTCACTAGTTGTCTTGCAGTGAATCACTTTGGTGAGATCTCGCTTTACGTAAGCCTTTCGGGATTGCATTCATTGCTTTTGAATTGCTGTGATGTAGGAGCCTTTCTTCTTTAGTATTAGGACCATGTTCAGGAATAGTGTACTCATCTTCAATCACTTCCCAAACCTCATTCCCAAGTGCCATTAGATGAACCTTCATCCTTGCACTCCAAAGACCAAAATCTGACCCATCAAGAATAGGTGTTGCATTGCCACTTGAATGATCCATTGTGTTCTTTACTAGCTTTTCCTTCAATCTATTAAACTTTTCGAAGGCACCGGCTCTGATACCAATTGAAGAACACAAGCTTATATTGAGAGGGGGGTGAACAGTATAAGACCTCTTTTTACTTTTTCCTTTATACTTCAAAATAGTAAAGCAATATACCCAAAGCAATATCAAAGCAATGCACAATATCATCCACAAAGTGACACCAATTTTAACGTGGTTCACCCAAAATGGGTGGGCTACGTCCACAAAACTTTTCTCTAAAAGTTATCTCAAAGTTCTTTGGGAATCCTTCCCAATTACAATGTTTATGAGCCTCGGCCCAAAGGAGATACCTTCCCCCAATCAGAATTTATGAGCCTCTGCTCAAAGGAGATACCTTCCCCTCTGCTCTGGAAATGATCCCTCAGAAGATCAACTGCCTCTACCTCTTGCCAGCCACGTGGAACTCCTTTCCACCGAAGACCTCCTGTCCTCAATGCTTAGCCTAAGAGACCTCTGCCTTCTATGATCACGTCCACAGTAGCTCAGCAACCTGTACCAAACACAGTCAGTCGGTCTAGTACAAGTCTTCCTCTGTCTATCAGATCTATCCAATGCTTGAACAAATCAATCCTCTACACACAAGCCTTCTCAAAGACTTGCCAAATCTATCCTCAGGTTCTTCTCAAAGAACCAGTGCACCTCTGTCCTCAAGTTCTCTGATAGAACTATCAAACTCAGCTCACAAGTCCTCTGCTAGGACCTGTCCAAATCTGCTCACAAGTCCCCACCGGAACCTGTCCAAAACTGCTCACAAGTCCCCACCGGAACTTGTCCAAAACTCAGCAAGCTCACCAAGAAAAAAACTTTCTTAGTAGGAAATCACAAGGTGAATTGTTAGAGACCCAATGTGATTTGTCAAACTCATAGAAGCATAAAGAGAATTGTTAGAGACTCAATATGTTCTATACTCAACTCCCAATCTCAAAACTCAACTCAAATCAACTCAGCTCAAACTCAATCTCAAATCTGAAAACTCAACTCAATATCTGAAATGGATAGGATAGAATGCTTTCTTTCAAGAACATGAAACCCCAACAATTGCCAACTATGCAAAGAATCACATAACAATGATACTCATGTTCTTTTCACCATCAATTAGGGCTTCAACAACAATGCTCATCAAACAAGGTTCAATCAACACCATTCAGCTCAAAACACAACCTTGAAGCATTTCACAATCAACATTAGAAAAGGAAACAAGTAGAACTCCTTTTCTCTCCAATATTGTTTGAACAAAAAGCATCCACCAACTCAAATCACAATAGCACAAAACAACTTTTCAAATCATCAACAAAGGAGTAAGCCCAACACTTTAACCAAGTAAAGAATAGCTTGATTATTACCAATTTAATGAAAGCAAATGTCAATCTCAAAGCTGCCCACTTAAGGTTTCACAACTTCACACAAGAAGCAATTTTAACCTTAAAACATCATGCTTTCATTTCCATAATCAACCAAAAGCACTCTCAACATTACAAGAAAAATTTATCCCTTATACACCTTATTTCTCCCTTATAGTCTTATCAAAAATAAAATTTATCTCTCATAAGAATGCAATAAGATATTTCAAACAACACCTTCAAAAGAATCTTTTATCAAAATAAAACAAGCTTTAAACTCCTTATAACTCCTAAGTTGTTTTTCCCTCTAATAAACTTCCTCCATCCGCAAAATACACTTAGCAAAAATTAATTTCGAAAATACCTTGGCCAACATCAAAAATCGTGCTATGGAGAAATTGTGCACAAATTCTAACACCACCCGCTGCGTCCACTTCACGATGAAAAACCCTTTCACGTTATTCGAATGCGGAACCTCCCGTTCGGGTAGCGCGCCAATAGCCTAGCCGCTACCGATGTGCCAAAGGCGCCTGGTGAGGTTTAAACCTCACGTTGTTAGCCTTGTTCCTTCTACGCCAGGGATTAAATAAAACAACAGTGCCTCCCTTTCTTCTGACGTGAACACGAAGATGAAAACCTTACGACGGATTTACGACAAATGGCGAGTACAAAAAAATGAACAGCGGATTCACGAAAACGGTGAAGACACAGTCGAACAGTAGATCACGAATTCACAGCGAGCAACTCTTTTCAAAATGCGGATGGGATAATTCTTGATTTTCATCGAGGGAGATTTATATGCATTTTTACCATAAGCTCTTGACGTCGGCGAGGAGTTTAACACGTCGGCGGAGGTCTTGGCTAGCGCCCACAATCTTAAAACATAGCGCCATGGGTTAGGAGAACCCATTGCAAACAATAATTTAATATTTATTTAAAAATAATTAAAGGGAACCTTAACAAGGTTTTTAATTATTTAAATAAATACTTCCTCCTGGACCCAAATGCATTAAACTAATGCATCCACCTGTAATCTTTAAACCTGCCAACTTGGGGTTTACAAAAGACCTTTGAAACTGTCATGTCGTAACCTTCATCAAAACAAATTATTTGACATCAAATCAAATTCCTTCAAGAGCTTCTTGACATCAATGACAACTTATACACTTGAGCAAAGGCAATGTACCCAAAGTACCCAAAATTGCCAACAACTCAAATGATAACTTCTTCAGCCACTAGAAAGAATAGACCACCCCCGTTTTATCTGTCACTCAGGATGGAGGTTTGGATTATACACAATTTCCTGATTGATTCTGGTGTTGCGACAACTATCATGCCAAAGGCAGTTTGTGAAGCAATGGGAATGGAATATACAAGAAGTAGCCCTGGTGTCTTGTAGTTGGACAAGACTCTAGTGAAAACAATGGGTGTAATCAAGGATGTTCCTATTGCTCTGCATAATATGCCTTAGATTATAGTAATTCAAGAGATAGTTATGGTTGATTTGGAACCATATTTCAGTATGTGTTTATCGAGAGAATTCATTGCTAAGCTAGGAGGCTACCTTGCTCTGGATTATTCTCACTTGGAGATTCCTTACAAAGGAAGAAGATTCTGGATCTATAATCAGAAGCCTTCTACTTTTCATATTGAGAAGATAGAAGAGGAAGAAAAGTCCAAACATGTTGTCAATATGATAACTGAATAATTGGAGGATCCTGATTTGGAGGATGAGTTTTCAATGCTCAATTTTAATGCCATGATCGAAACTGTGATTGGTTGTTACTTTATTATGAAGCCTGAAGAGGTTGAATTCAAGTTGCCTCCTAATCAAGTTGGTCCAGAATCTCTGCTAGATCAGCTCTATTTTGATGGAGCATAATACAGAAACGGCGCTAACACTGGGACTAAACGATCATGCCTAGGTCTGAAGATGGCTGAGAAACTTGGAGCACGTCAGTTGCAAAACTTTGGTGACCTCGAGCTGATTATTAATCAGGAGTCTACTGAGTGTCTATCAAAGTTTTGGGATACGGGAGATAGAACCATGTTTGGTTTCGTGTCTTTCTCGAGAGTTCACAACTAATTCGAGAGTTACCAAAACAAGCAAAAAAAAAAATCTATTTTTACTTCGGCTTTTTTTGCATGCGAGCCTGCGGGTATGTTTTTTTCTTTTTCTTTTCCTTCCTTCCCAGCAGTTAGTGGCTTCCTCTCTACTTCTTCCTTCCCCTCTTCATTCCCTTCTTCTCCTACTCCTTTTTCTTCTACAAGTAATCAAGCCATTGCTGTTGTTTCTACTTCCCCCTCTGATGTTCCCATTTCTACTTTCCCTTTCTTCTAGTCCTTTGTTGTGTGAGTACTTCATCACAGCTACGGGTTCCACTACCATATCCATTCCATCCACTTCCATTTCATTTCTCTGATTCATAGCATCTCCATAGTGGGTAGCACCATAGCACTCTATTGCTGTATCTACTATTTCCATTCCACCATTTTCATTCCTCCATCTTTACCATCTCTAGTCCATCACTTCGCTCATTTCATTTATTCTCGTTTTTGCAATCCTGGTGCTTCCCTCACTACCATGGAGATCCTTTTACAACATCTGGTGAAGCTAGGCCAAATACATATTTATTTGAGTTTTATGTAAGTCAGCAAGAGTTGTTGCAGTAGTAAGCAGAGATGTTCCTCATTAATCAGCATTCTGTTCTTTCAGTTTTTCTTGACTCTGTTGCCCAATGGATTAAGGCCTGAGATTCGTGCATATAGCAGAACTGTATACCCCGTGAGCCGCCAAGAATTTTGGAATTTTGCCACATTTTTTTGATTGTTGATTATTCATGCATAAATTGTTGAAGTTCTCACTCCTCTATGTTTTTTCACGAGTTTTGGTGCTAAAACAGCTAAGTCCAAAGACTGT